>CM051234.1:122757840-123957840 GCA_027917425.1 Gastrophryne carolinensis | reverse complement strand
TCAGGGAGCGTGCCCGCGCCAGGCATTTGTGAATGCCAGGCGCGGGCACGCGTCCTGCTAGAGGGATAGCGGGATACGGCTGTGGCGTAGTTTGGGATACCCCGATGTGTGAAACCCCCAAGAACGCCCTGTTTAACTTGCCTCTTCCTGGTTCTATGGTGCATGTCAGGGCTCTCATCCCTACAGAGCCGTTTGCCATGCGTGTTATTTGGCAAAACGGCTCTGATGTTCTTCAATGAGAGCGCAAGCAGGCGCATCCCCTTTACTCTCCCCATTGTAAACAAATCAGCCATTTGCAGAACGGCTTTGATTGAACGAGAGGCCGTACATGCTCTTTTGGATCAGAAACCCGGCAAGCTTCTACTGGTAATCTGGGGAGTCACATTAAAAATCATCCTACCTGCATCTACTGCATATTATGAGCCTTTAAACATCCAAGATGGCAGCTCATGGAACATCAGGCAGCCTGCAAACAGGAAGTGCCTTCTGACTGTGCTGCTCTGCATTCTGGGATTGCTGACCTTTTCCTGACCCTAGCTCTGCTCTGTCTGAGCAAAGCACAGCTGTAACCCACCCCCTGTACTTTATCCCACTCTCCTCTCCTCAGTAAGTATGATGCTTCTGAGTCAAGATGGCGGTGCCCGTATCCTAAAGTCCTAAACAGAGTTGCAGCCCAGTGGGGGAAAAATAATAAATAAGTGACTAAAAACTTAAAATATATTAATTTTAGATGCTGGGGAATCATTTTTTAAGGGTTTGGGCTTTTCAATAAATCATGGTGAAGGTCCGGGTTTAGGTCATCTTGAAGCACCCCTGAGACAGCTTCTAAGCCTTGCTGCCGCCTGGATTTAACCAATATAAACCAAAATGCACAGTGGCAGGAAACCTAGCAGCACTGCCTCTTTACACGCTACCTACAGGTCCATAAGACGCCATTTTGGGGGTGAAGTCGACCATGGCAGGAATTAAAAAACAGGTAAATACATTTTTATGTGCAGCAATCTGATTTGCTTTGGGAAGGGATGCATGTAAGCACTGTATATTATAAGAGTGTCGCTCTAGTGTAAGGAGGTGGGCCTATGGCATCATAAAAATGGCAACAGGAAACTACTGTGAAACTATTATCAAGGAGATGGCCATTGTCTGGGTTTTCTGATCCTGTCCCCAAAGCTTTATAAATCTTCGAGCATGGGCTCACCTCATGAAAAGGGACAGTTTGGGTCCCAATATTTGATCTACATGATTCTTAGCAGTGTTTGACAATGTTATTTATGCGTGTTCCCTTTTCAGGGAAAATGTACTTTCTTCGCCATCATCCTCTGTGTAATTTACAGCCCCCTCCCCCCATTGCTCACACTTCACCTGCTGGAAGCATCACTTCCTGGCACTTGCGTAACTATAATTTGTTACCTTGTCAGTTAATTTGTTCTTGGATAATTGTCACTCGCAGGATTTTGTATCAGGGTGTTATTTCAGCGTGTTGTTATTTCCCAACTGTATTAGTAGTCCACTTGCTAGATACAAAACTCTTGACCTGGTATCACTAAAGCCCAAATATTATATATAAATCCCTGAGTACTCGGGGTATTACTCGATCCTTAGTAGTGAACAAGGGAAGACTAACCATAAGGATACCCAATCAGTATAGACTGAGGTGCATCTTAATGTCTGGCAATGGATTCTAAATCAACCTCCTGCTAGCTACCCCCCAAGCTGTGTGCATCCCTCGCCAGCCACTCTGAATGCTGGGGATGCGGCTGGAGGCACATGCATGTGACACAGGGTTAGTTTCCAAGGTGAGTAAATGGCTCAGTCAGACGTTTCCATCTGGACCTGGAGGTTTTTAGGCTTTAATGTGGACCAACACCCAGGATTTTGACTATCCTGGATTTTTAAAGTGGACCAACACCCAGGATTTTGACTATCCTTGATTTTGGTCCACTTCGGTGGGCCACCCCGATCGGGGGTGTGTGAAACCCCCCAGAAAGCCCCGAAAACTCACCTCTCCCCGCTCCCACGTGACCGCTGCAGTCAAACCCCGCCGGCGGACAAGTGATAGCCAGCGCCGGACAAGCAGAGTGCGTCCGCTGCGTCCCTCTTACAGGGAGCGCGCCCTGCTAGAGGGACGCGCGGGAGGCGGCGGCGGCAGACGCGCATGCGCCGCTGGAACGTGGAAAAGGTAGGATTGTGGCCTTTCTGGGGGTTTCACCCCGCAGGACATCCCGATTTCGGATGCCCCGTGGGGAGGGATCTGATCCCCCTGGGTGTTGGTCCACTTTAAAGCACATCACAACCCACCAAAATGTAGCAAAAGCTCTTGCAATACCCCCCTCTTGGGGATGTAGAACTGGAAATAGATATTTTTGTCCCAGAACAATGATTATTTGCTGGCCCCTACATCATCTTTGCACGACACGCTATAGCTCCCAGAAATATACCATGGGGGTTTGCACAAGATAACATGCATGTGCCATGGCTTTGCCTTGAGCAAACTAGGTGGAGTGCCTTAGAGGGAAAACCGCTGTGAGGTCTCCGCTATGGCAATGAAAGATGGATGATCGGTCACTGCATAGGTGCGGCAATGACTTAACACCGGACCAACAGCCTTGCACAGCTGTAATAAAAAAGTCCCCAAAACTCACTTGCCCCATCTGCATGCATGATACTGAATAATTGTCAGCACTTACATTTGGTCCTGAATCCACTCAATTTGGATGGATGATCGGTCACTGCACTGATTTTGCATCAGTGTGTTATTTTAGCGTGTTGTTATTTCCCAACTGTATTAGTAGTCCACTTGCTAGATACAAAATGCTTTACCTGGTATCGCTAAAAGCCCAAATATTGTATATAAATCCCTGAGTACTCATGGTATTACTCGATCCTTAGTAGTGAACAAGGAAAGACTAACTATAAGGATACCCAGAGAAATTGGTGCAACAGCCCGGAGTTTACAGGAGACCACATTTGCAATGACCCTGTGTGTGAAACCACCAGGATTGCATTTTGCAGGCTCTCGTCCAATTAGAAAACACAGCTATGCATATTCATGCTCGGTAATGAGCACAATTGTGGGTGCCTCCCCCTGGCCGCTACCCTCTGCTGCACGCACCCACCATCAACAATTCAGACATGCTGGCAAGGGTTTGTGCATCAGATAGAGGAGTGCTGGAGATGCTGATTTTGACTATCCTAGTTATTGGTCCTTATTCCTGGGGGAGCGCCATCGGGGATGCCCTGCTGTGTGAAACCCCCCAGGTCGCCCAATCTAACTCACCTTTCCTCGGTCCCACTGCGCATGTGCGGCCTATCATCCAATCAGTGAGCTCAGATCCACTTATGCACCTTTGTCTAAGGGAGCAGACCTGGGCTGCATCACCCAGGCCATTCTCAAATGCCTGGTGTGGGTGTGCGCCCTTCTAAAGGGATACCAGGGAGCCGCTGCTGCTCGCCCATGCACTGTTGCACCGGAGGAGAAGGTGAGTATACCGTGCAACCTGATTCTGGATGCCCCAGGGGGAGAGAATCAAGCGGCACTGGAATGTTATAGATTCCAGGGCTGTGGAACAAAATCTTCAAAACAGGGCCTTGGAATCTAAAAGTTTCCAGGGCCGTCTGCTAGCGTTTCCCCCAGGGCATCCCAATCTGGTGTGAACTGCTAGTTCCAGGCTCCCTCGCAGATGTAAAAACCATAAGCCATAAACAAGAGACGGTTGCAGAACATTTAATGTGCATGTGCAACAAACAGCTCAAAAAATTCGAATGCCCCGGAGCAGGGAACAAAACTCAGGATAGTCAAAATCCTGGGTTTTGTTCCCCGTCCTAGGGGAATCCTGATTTGGAATTGACAGCTGTGTTAAACACCCAAGACCAATCCCTTTTCCTTCTTCTCTAGAAATGCCGCTGGGGAGGTAAGGCCTGTGGGCTATCGTCCAATCAGCGTTCTATGTCATGTATATTAATTAGCGTCTTGGAACACTGAATGGAAGGGGAAACAGCAAGCATCCCCATTGGCACTTCCCTCTGACTGTCACCTGTGGCCTGCACATGCTTCTGTGGGATCGCCAGAAAAATGTTTGATGGAGTTCCTGGGTCTTTCACATAACGGCCAATCCCAAACTGGGATCTTTACATCACTGACGCATTTTTTATTGATCATCGCTGGTTGGTGGGGGGGCAGAATGGCTGTGTTTGGGATGGGATGTATTTTTAAAGTAGTGAGAAGCCCAGCACTACTCCTCTGGCTAAACTAAGAAAAGACTGTTTATGAGCAGAAAAGCAATTGCAGTGAAGTAGTTATGAGCCAGGCAATGTATCATTGACCAGCCAAGAAATAGGGGAACTGACTTTTGGTTAAAGCGGACCAAAACCCACAGAACTTGTGAAATACATTTGGCCATAGCCCCTGCCGATATTCCCTCCTTAGGGTGTAGAACTAGAAATGGATAATTTCATTTTTTGAATTGTCCTGGAACATTTTATTTTTTGCTCTCCCTCTCTGTAAGATGGCAGGGATCAGCCATTGCATAGGTGTGGCAATGACATCATTACCACACACAACAATGGCAAAAAATGGAGGAGGCGGAGCTTTACAGCTAAAACAAGGGCCCTTATCTGGGATTAGAGTGAAGCAGGAGCAGTGAAAATTCTCTTCATGGGGGGAGCAATTCAGGGGATGCTAGTTAAAAATTTGGATTTTGGTCCGCTTTAGGACTAAACTGTGACGTGCTCTGTTCCCGCATGCATGTTCCTAGATTTGTGTCTGATATATCCCTGCAGGAGATGACCCTTTATATAAAACAGAAAGAGGTGTCAGGAAATGGATAGTTTAAAGTGGACCATAACCCAGGATTTTAACTGTCCTGGGTTTTGGTCCTTGCCCCTGATTTGGGGTGCCCCGCTGTGTGAAACCCTGCAGGTCGCCGAAACCAACTCACCTCTTCCCGGTCCTACAGCCCATGCACAGCTGCTCCTCCTATCGGTGCGCTCGGATCTGCTCACGTTAGAGTGTCTAAGGCGCTCGAGCGTCTAGGAGCGTGCTGACGGATGCATCCCCCACTACCCTCTAACAAGGAGCGTGGCCGAGCTGGCCACTCATAAATACCTGGATTGCTAGAGGGATAGCAGAGATGTGGCTCACCCAAGCCGTTGGACCGGGAAATAAGGTAAGTTTATGGGCAACCTGGGGGGTTTGACATAGTGGTGCATCCCGATTTTAAATTCCATGGGGGAAATCGATCGGCCCGGGAATCTTATAGATTCCCAGGTCAATCGTTGTGTGTTTTGGTCCACTTTAAACCAAAAATACGTTTGATTATATTTATCATCTATAATTAAAGGAGCACTATCGTGAAAAAATTGCCCAATAATACAAATCCATATAACTATGCTGGATGGCGGGAGGAGAGGTCACTTATACACCCCACATCAAGAGTTATCCAACCAGCCTTGTTTTTTATTTTTATTATTGGAAGAGGAAATCGGGTGACAGGTTCTGTCACCCCTGATACACTAAACCTGTCACTCCTGGATTTTAATCCTATCAGGAAAAGAAAGCCACAACTCTGGCAGGAGTTTCATCCAGTTAGGGTGTATAAGTGACCCTTCCTCTCATTAGCCAACGTGTTTATATGGGTTTTTAATATTACACAATTTTGTGATAGTGCTCCTTTAATAATTCATACAAGTAAAGCTTTTCAGAAAGTGGAGAATTCCAGAGAGGCTGATGAGTTGTTGCCAATGCTGAGAACGATTCAACCATCACAACAATGGCCCCGCCATGACATGACAGACAAAGCCAGACAATGCGTTGCCGGCAGCCATTTGTGAATTCCAGTTACGGTGTATATCATTGTAGGGCTTGGGAGTGGCACTTGGCTCTCACTGAAAGAGCGGGCAAAACTTGCCATAGCTTGGAGGAGATCTGGATTTCTAAAGCCAACGTGTGAAGGCCAGCACTGAACTGGCATTAGAGCAGCCAATTAAAAATAGCTGTAGGAATGGCATGTTTATTGTTTCAAACTGCCTCAGAAATGGTTCAGTTCTGTTGACTCTGATCCCTACATTTCCATTACTTCCCATCTGCAGGATGTTTTTCTTAAAGTAACTCATTACAAAGATTAGTCATGTTAAGGCTCCCTATACTTGCTGGGGTCGCCTGGTATACTCACCTTCTCCTCTGGTCCAATAGCACATGCGCGAGCAGCAGCAGCTCCCTGCTATCCCTTTAGAAGGGCGCACACCAGGCATTTAAGAATGGTACACTCCCTGTTAGAGGCCAGTGGGGGATGCAGTTGCTGGACGCGCTCAGATCTGCTTCCTTTAAACGAAGGTGCAGGAGTGGATCCGAGCGCAATGATTGGACGAGAGGCCGCACATGCACCGTAGGCTGGACTGTGATATCAATTGACATTTGGCAATGTGGCTCTGTAAGAGCTAATGCTTCTCATTGGTTTGATCTGGTTGGTGCTGTTCCTGGTATGGCAACATCACCATCCGGCCCAGCCAAGAGAATGGTGTGCCAGTTCCTGAGTCAGAGACCTATAAGGGCCTTTCTCCTTTAAAGTGGACCAAAATCCTGGGTTTTGGTCCTTGCCCCGGCTTGGATCTGCTGACGTCACATTGTCTAAGGCGAGCAGCTCTGAGTGCACTGACAGCCACATACCACACTTCCCTCTTAACAGGGAGCGTGCCCACGCCAGTCATTCACAAATGCCTGGACGGGCATGTGTCCTGCTAGAGGGATAGCGGGGAAGCATCCGGGGCTCGCGCATGCGCCGTTGGACCGGGAATGAAGGTAAGTGTATGGGGCGACCTGGGGGTTTCACACAGCAGGGTCCCAATTTTGAATGGCCCGATGGGAGGGAATCGACCTGCCTGGGAATCCCTGCCTGGACAGGGACTTTATTTTTTTTTAGCGCTGGGGGAGGGGGCACAATAATCACCAGTTTGGTGACTTTTGTGTCCCTTTCAGGAGGACATTAGCCCTCCCTGGAAACTATGTGCCAGGTAGGCTTGAGGTCTCAAAGGACCCTAATTCCCCTAGAGGATATTTACACTTAGCTTAGGAGGGCCCTGTCCCTGTCCATTGTCGTTCCACTAGTAAAATGTGAGTCAGCTGCAGGTACGGTACTGGGACCCACCAGCACAAAGTTGCAAGGGAGGGTTTAGTTCTGTTTTTTAAGCCAAACTACACAACCTGTTCTGTAAAGTCCCTGTCCAGGCACACACTAGTTTTGTTTTCAGATTGCTTTAGTCTGTCCTTCAGTATTGAGGAGATTGGGCACTACCTAGTACCGTAAAGTTGAAGCTTTATGGGCTCTACTAGAGGAATTTCTAGTGGTTTGCATTAAAGAGGAACATCAGAGACACAGGAGACTCCAGGGCCTTCCGAGCTCCTATCCTTGGGGCATTCCGAATTGGTGTGCATTAAAGAGCAACACCGTCCAAGTTCCAATCCATGCCCCGCTGTGTAACCCCCCCGCTCACTTCTGGCCGGGACTTTCTGAATGGGCAGCTTGGAGATACCATGGCTGAAAGGTAGCAGGGGATGCGGCTGGCGGCACCCCTCGGCTGGTTAGCCGTCCAAGCGGTGATGAAGGGAGCCAAGTGACAGCGAGTGTGCTGATAAGTCAGTGCTCTCCCCAGAGTCTGCCTAGTGGGAGCGGAAGGTGAATATAACGGGGCAACCTGAGGAGGGGGTACACACAGCAGGGCATCCCAATTTGGGATGCCACCGCACAGAGGAACAACACACGGGAAAGTGAAATTCCTGTGTGTTGTTCCTCTTTAAAAGGCTGCTTCAATGTGAAATGTGATTAATCATCTTAACAGGGTGATAGTACTTTTTCTTAAAAACCTATAACGTCCCCCCTGGTCTTAGAGCAAGACTCGGCATCCATTGTGCACCCAGCAAAAAGACAGTGTCTGACTATAGAAGTTGCGTGAGAAGCGATCGCTTACATCTTGTTTGCTGGAACTTTTTCCTCTTGAATAGGCCGCGGAGTCGTGATTAATTCCTCTTTCGGTTGGGGTGACTTTGTCTGTTGTGCAGCACCACGGATCGTGAGGACAAGTCATAATAGATTGCTTTCAGGTCAGCGAGGAAATGTTATCAGGTCTATTCAGTAGCCTAATGCAATTCACATGAGTTGGAAACAAAAACTCCCAAGTCAGAAAAGCATTAGCCCATTGTCCTCATGCAACTGTTTTCCCATATGCCTGGCAAAGCCGGACTCTGAGAGCGGCAAGCCTCAAACTTTCTCAAACAACTGCTGATGGTAATGTGTCTGCGGCTGCACAATATCAAGCCCTGATAGTGTCCTGAGCTGGAGCGTTTGTTTTCCTTGTTACTGGATCAATTCTAAAAGTACAAGAGGAGAACACGTGCGTTGTGATCTGATCAGGCCAGACAAAGCCTTACTGTACCAGTGGATCTGTTCCTTATATCTTCCAACTTGTTCCATTTTCCTGATCCTGTTTTCTTCTGTTGCTCTGGTGTATCATGCTATACAGGCTTGTACTATTGTGTTTAGGGAGGAACCTTTCATACTTAATACACTGCAACTACACAGTGTCCCTGGTACGAGAAAGTAGCGCACAACATAAGGAACATTGTATGTTATGCTTCATGTTTACTCCCTACGTGCGCCACCATCCTTGCAGTTTAGTGTACACGTTGGAAACAAGTCCTCAATTTATTTCTATTTTTGAATTTTATGTTTTATTAGACTTTATAACATTTTTCAATGATAAAAATTACAGGTCATTCTCAAAAAATTAGCATATAGTGCTAAAGTTCATTATTTTCCATAATGAAATGATAAAAATTAAACTTTCATATGTTTCAGATTCATTGCACACCAACTGAAATTTGTCAGGTCTTTTTTTGTTTTAATACTGATGATTTTGCCATACAGCTCATGAAAACCCCAAAATCCTATCTCAAAAAATTAGCATATCATGAAAAGGTTCTCTAAACAAGTTATTAACCTAATCATCTGAATCAACGAATTAACTCTAAACACCTGCAAAAGATTCCTGAGGCTTTTTAAAAAGCCCAGCCTGGTTCATTACTCAGAACCGCCATCATGGGTAAGACTGCCGACCTGACTGCTGTCCAGAAGGCCATCACTGACACCCTCAAGCAAGAGGGTAAGACCCAGAAAGAAATTTCTGAACAAATAGGCTGTTCCCAGAGTGCTGTATCAAGGCACCTCAATGGGAAGTCTGTGGGAAGGAAAAAATGTGGCAGAAAACGCTGCACAAGGAGAAGAGGTGACCGGACCCTGAGGAAGATTGTGGAGAAGGACCGATTCCAGACCTTGGGGGACCTGCGGAAGCAGTGGACTGAGTCTGGAGTAGAAACATCCAGAGCCACCGCGCACAGGCGTGTGCAGGAAATGGGCTACAGGTGCCGCATTACCCAGCTCAAGCCACTTTTGAACCAGAAACAGCTGCAGAAGTGCCTGACCTGGGCTACAGAGAAGCAGCACTGGACTTTTTTCTAATGAAAGCAAATTTCGCATGTCATTCGGAAATCAAGGTGCCAGAGTCTGGAGGGAGAAGGAAATGCCAAAATGCCTGAAGTCCAGTGTCAAGTACCCACAGTCAGTGATGGTCAGGGGTGCCATGTCAGCTGCTGGTGTTGGTCGACTGTGTTTTATAAAGGGCAGGGTCAATGCAGCTAGCTATCAGGAGATTTTGGAGCACTTCATGCTTCCATCAGCTGAAAAGCTTTATGGAGATGCATTTTTCAGCACGACCTGGCACCTGCTCACAGTGCCAAAACCACCGGTAAATGGTTTATTGACCATGGTATTACTGTGCTCAATTGGCCTGCCAACTTTCCTGACCTGAACCCCATAGAGAATCTGGGGAATATTGTGAAGAGAAAGTTGAGAGACGCAAGACCCAACACTCTGGATGAGCTTAAGGCTGCTATTGAAGCACCATGGGCCTCCATAACACCTCAGCAGTGCCACAGGCTGATTGCCTCCATGCCACGCCGCATTGAAGCAGTCATTTCTGCAAAAGGATTCCCGACCAAGTATTGAGTGCATAACTGAACATAATTATTTGAAGGTTGACTTTTTTTTTTATTAAAAACACTTTTCTTTTATTGGTCGGATGAAATATGCTAATTTTTTGAGATAGGATTTTGGGGTTTTCATGAGCTGTATGGCAAAATCATCAGTATTAAAACAAAAAAAGACCTGAAAAATTTCAGTTGGTGTGCAATGAATCTCAAATATATGAAAGTTTAGTTTTTATCATTTCATTATGGAAAATAATGAACTTTAGCACTATATGCTAATTTTTTGAGAAGGACCTGTAAGTCCTTATTTGAACCGTATATGGACAAGTCCAAATTGTAGAGTGCATAATGTGGTTATAGAATAGAAAAGACTTCAAACCGGACCTTCAGCATGATTTAATGAAAAGCCCAAACCCTTAAACTATTCCCTGGCATCTAAAATTAATATATTTTAAGTTTTTAGTTACTTATTATTCTTTCCACCACCAGGCTGCAACTCTGTTCAGGACTCTAGGATACAGACGCACACTTGTTGCCCAGCAGAGAGACTAGTTAGAGCCTATCCAGTGGCCGGTGGCACTGCCAGACTGTAGCATGGCCGCCGGCAAGATTTCGTGACAGAACTTTGATGTAAAACCCCGCCCCTATGATGATGTAGTGAGGAAGAATTTACACCAGTGGTTGCCAAATGCAACTACCAACCAGGCTGGACTGACCACGTATTTGGCTGGCCCTGGAGTGTAAAAGACTTCAGGGCTGGCCTATTTAGGTGGACCAAAAGTAGAATTAAAACAGTAACACGACAAGAATCTGCATAACTAATCATATGCTACGATAAAGTCCAAATTATGTATGAGATAGTCAAGATTATGTCTATAAAATGATGGTAGTCTCACGTTCGTAGTGAAATATGGAGCCTGAAAGTGAAGTTCAAAACATTGTTACCCTTTTGCGTGTCAAGTGTATGTACCGTGTCCCATATGTGAACCTTTGGGGTAAGAAAAAGACCAAGTGTGATGCTCATTCTGCTCATCATTTTACTTTAATTGCTAACGCGTATTTGTTCCCTGTGCCAAGCTGCAGTGTCAGTTGCAGAGTGTCGGTGAGTAATCTTCTGGCAGAAGTCCTCATTTTTTGGATGACTTCAGGAGGTGACTACACGGTTTGCACTCTGAGTCAGACTGCAGAGATGACTCTAGTCTACAGAATGTATCAGATCATAGATCTGCACAATATAACATATCATCCAACTGCAGATTGCGGTATAACATAGATCTGCAGAATATGGCGGAAGTCTGCAGACTGGGGACTGGTGTAAGTCTACAGAATGAAGAAAGCTTTGACTCTAGGGCTGGCTGCAACCTCTGTGAACCCCAGATCGAGGCAAACATATCTATATCAGCAAGTCACTATCTGTTATTTGCATGCTGATTATTCCAGACCCAGCTTAATACCAACATAAAACTGACACTATGGCGCTGCTGGCCTCTCAAAATGGTCTGATCAGTATGGAACAGCTAAAGCAGCTTAAAGAAGACCAAAACCCAATGGGGCATCCCAGTTTGGCAAGGCTGTGGAGCCTGTAAACCAAACTCTGACTCGTCTATTTTATCAGGTTTCGACTCCTTCATAAATGGCCAGTAATTAGTAATAACCAATGTACTGTAGTAAAATGGTAGCATCTGACTTTTTCTTACTACATAGATAGAACATAAACGTATATTTATTGGAATACAATTTCAGAACAAATAGCTTGAAGTTCCTGTCCAGGAAAAAACCTAAAACCATACATACTCACCTATTGTCCAAACTTCTCCGTGAAACGTGCACATCTTCATACTTATCAATGAGATAGAACAAGCGATTCCACCCTCCATTCCATCTGCAGCCAGACGTGGCAATGTCCATCAATATGGCTTTACACCCCCTTAAACCAGAACACACAATGTGTGTTGTTCCGAGCGCAGTGGGGCATACAGATTGGCCATGCCCTTCTGCATATTAACCTTTCTTCACGGTCCCTCAGAGAAATCAATTGCTCTTATTGGCTGCTGCAGTCACATGGTAATGGGCACATATATACTACATTCATTGCAGTGGCAGGGGCATGTCGATATGAGATGTGTTGAACTCACCTTGGCATGCCCCCTCCATTGCATTTAAAGCGGCGCCCTTGAATCTATAAGATTCTTTATGGGGCATCAGGAATTGTAATGCCCCACTCTATGTGTGAACCCACTCGCCTATAAACTTGTAGGGACAGTCCTATGTGCGGCTGAAATCGCCCGATGAGCGGTGCTGCATCCTGGGAGAGGTTTTTTTTTTCTTTTTAAATGTCTCAGCAGCAGGTCGGGGGTACTATAAAGGGCCAGTCCAGGCAGATGTCTCCATTTGTAAAGGACCAAAACCCATATTTTTATGTGATTAGAATTGCCCCTGCACCCCACTCCCTCTGCCCTGCACATTCAAGCGTGCAAAGCTCACATTTCAAGGATGCCAAATGAAGGGTTGCGCATGCGTGTTGGGATCCCATATCGCAATGCCCCTGGGACAGGAATGGATTTAGGTCTGCTTTAAATTGAATAAAATGTATTGTGAAGTGTTTACATCCCCTTCGTACCTGTTCTACGCAGTTAACACTTTATGGAATGTGAAATGTGGCAGGCTACATAATGTGGACAAAATGTCATAGTGGATTTGCTGTATCCAGGGAGAACTGTGAATTTTCTGGGTGTGTATGTTACACTAGATTAAAAACATTCTTGATTTCAGGATATGAAACCCAAGCCACTGCTGTATAAGCAATTTACCTTTTTGTGCCTTGGCTCAGTCACTGGCTTGTTTTGTTAAGTCAGATATGTGTGTGAATAATTTGATCTGTGTCAACTTTTCATTGCGGTTCCTGTCTAAGTATTTATTTAGTCTGTATTCTGTAAGCTTACGCTTCGGTGTGATCCGATCCTTGGAGTTACTGCAGCTTGTGTGGTAAAATTGTGACACTTTTCCTTTTCCCTGACAATAGGCTGAGCTTTCTGAGTCTAATAAGCAACATGACTTGAGTTCTTATTTAGCTTTTTGCTGGGATTTTGTCTTGTTTTTAATCTAGAAAAACATTTCAGTTTCACAGACGCTGATAACTTGGGTCTGATAGAGGGAAGCCTACAGCAGGTTTTGGACACACATGTATATACGCTGTTCATAGACTTTTGTTCCTCATATAATAGTCCTGATTTGGGATGCCCTGCAGGGTGTTGAAAGTACCAAGCCAGGCTGCATACCTAGATCCAGGTTCCGTCAGTGGTCAAATGTGGCATTCAGCAGAGTTTGCTGCACAGTGGCACCACCATTGGCAGAACATCAGTTTAGAGATGGCTCCAACCCTTCCAGACTGGCCATGAATGTCCCCATTGGCAGAAGTGGTTGATCTGGCAGTTAGTCTCTGGAAACTCTCTCTACTCTCTTGTGCGCTCACAAGGCTTCTTCATCTTGGTTCTACCATATGTAAGAAAAGCCTACTCAAGAGTTTTGCTCACAGCATTTTCTGCCACACGATAAATGCCCCTGCATGAGGCATATCTATGTAGGCCTGGAACTTGAGCCGGTTGTTCTCAGTTTTATAGCTAGAATTATTGGGCACTGTTCCTGAAAGATCCTGAAAGACTTTTCGGTGGCAATCACCTCATGCATGGCTCCAGCCTGCATGGAGATCTATCGTGATAAAGCAGTTTCTCTCCCCCCCCCCCCCCCCCATAGTCAGATTTCCTACTAAAGAATGTCTCTGCCTTACATCAGAACATTATTGTGCCTAACTTTGGCCTTGCCCTCAAGTATTCCACAGATAAACCGTTGCACCTTCTAGATGTGGCTAGGGCCCTCAAGGTTAATCTAGCCAGGACAATATGATGCCCTGTTTGTTCTCTTTGATAGGCCTTGTCAGGGGCAGCATCAGGCCTTTCCACCATTAGCAGGTGGATCGAGTAAGTGGTTGTGGAGTCAAAGGGCAAGGCTTCCTATTAGAGGTGACCATTCACTACCACAGTACTATGTATACAAGCTAAAGTAGCAGAAAAGCTCTACATAGGCAATAATGATATAACAAGGAGCAGAGTTACCCCTCCCCATGTGTTCTGCCACTTTTTTAAGGGACTGCTGCTATCAGCAGTGGACACTCAAAAGCATGCTGGACAAATTGGGAGCTGTCTGTCTGCATCAGAGATGATGGAGTTACAGCGAGGGCTGCAACTGATGGGCTTCGGTAAGGTGTATAAAGACTTTACAAAATCTTCAGAGCAGGGGGTCCAAACTCATTTTCACTGAGGGCCACATTGGTATTCTGGTTGCAAAACAAAATGCAAACACAACCATTCAAATCTATGGTTACAGACATAATTATTTTGCCCAGAAGAGATATTGATGCTGAATTATTTTGCCCAGGATACATGCAGATGTTGAATTACTTGGCCCCAGGCCCACTCCACTAGCAATAACACCCCTTACTGTGGCAGTTAGATGGGTTAGGCCCTCCTTGTGTACTGTTGCAGACACTACCGTCTTCTTCTCCAGAATGTTAAAAAGGCACCGCAGCAGCTATTATAGGCACCGCACATGGAGGCAGGATTAGAGGCAGGACTGTGCAGTGGGGCGCAGCATACCAGCGCATCACTCGGCAGTGCCGCACACAGGCCGGCTAGCTGTTGTCATCTGCCACCTGTCCGAGGGCCACATAAAAAAAGGCGGCATCAGGTCCCTGGGCCTTGCATTTGACATATGTGCTTTAGAGTAACTGTCTAGGGGGGGGAATTCTATACTCCCCTTTTGTCCCCCACAGATGGTTGCTCCTTGTCCTGTTACCTGATCAGCGATCAAGTCCTGCAACGCCTGGGCCCAGTTGTCAATCGCAATGATGCCATGCTCCCTTCATTCACTAAAATGAAGGGGCGTGACATGCCTTGTCACACAACCCACTTTTCAGTTAATGGAGTGGGCGTGCTCTGGACGCCCTGATTGGCTGCGTGGGGGGGGGGGGGGCAGCTCTTTACAGTTAAAACAGATGTGACTTACATCTGGACCAGGACTCAATCAGCCAAAAATGTAAGAACAAGAATGCCAAACTAGCAATGATGGTCTGCAGAGGTAAAAGGGGAGTATAATGTCTTGTTTGTCTGGACAATAACTTTAAAGAAGAACAACCATCAACCCCCCCCCCCCCCCCCCCCCCGATGCTTGTAAACCTTACCTTTAAAGAGGAAGGTGGGGCGAGCAAGCCAGGTTTGGGGAGCTTTCATTAAACCGGACCTTCAGCATGATTTAATGAAAAGCCCAAACCCTTAAAAAACTATTCCCCAGCATCTAAACGTAATATATTTCAAGTTTTTAGTCACTTATTCTTTCCTCTGCTGGGCTGCAACTCTGTTCAGGACCTTAGGATACAGGCGCCGCCATCTTGACTCAGAAGCATCACACTTACTGAGGAGAGGAGAGTGGAATAAAGTACAGGGGGGCGGGTTATAGCTGTGCATTGCACAGACAGAGCAGAGCTGGGGTCAGGAAAAGTTCAGCAGTCCCAGAATGCAGAGCAGCACAGTCAGCAGGCACTTCCTGTTTACAGGCTGCCTGATGTTACATGAGCCGCCATCTTGGATGTTTAAAGGCTCATAACATGCAGTAGATGCAGGTAGGATGATTTTAAATGTGAGCAATCTGTATGTACAGGGTGTGGGAAACATCTAAGATATGTTCTTACTCAGAGTGAAGGACCGCTTTAACTCTCCAATACCTGAAATGTTTCTCTTTAACCTCGCTCCCCCATCGGGAATCCATTGCTGCGATTGGCCACCTGGCAGTTATGTGGGCTGTGGCATTCCGGCCTCCGAACGCAGCCAATTGTGGCACTTTAATCCACTTAAAAGGGACTATAACTCCATATAAAAACAAACAAGCATGTTTCTTCCCCCTTTATTGCAATGAATGGAGGGGGCTGTGCACAAGCACAGTGACTGACATGAGGGACACAAACAGAGCGCAAGGACACCGGGAGCCCCGTTCTCGATAACCGGGAGGAGGTTTCTGACCGCCTGGGACCTGCTGGGGGAGAGATCAGGTAAGTGCCTGTTTGTTTTTTTATTGGGTTTACAGACCTGTTAAAGCGGACCTTCACTCTCAATAAGAGCCTATCTTATATGTTTCCCACACCCTGTACATACAGATTGCTCACATTAAAAATCATCCTACCTGCATCTACTGCATTTTATAAGCCTTTAAACATCCAAGATGGCGGCTTATGGAAGCTGCCATTTTTGCAGGCAGCCTGCAAACAGGAAGTGCCTGCAAACAGGAAGTGACTGTGCTGCTCTGCATTCTGGGACTGCTGACCTTTCCCTGACCCCAGCTCTGCTCTGTCTGAGCAAAGCACAGCTATAACCCGCCCCCCTGTACCTTATCCCACTCTCCTCTCCTCAGTAAGTGTGATGCTTCTGAGTCAAGATGGCGGCGCCCGTATCCTAAATTCCCGAACAGAGTTGCAGCCCAGTGGGGGAAAGTATAATAAATTAGTGACTAAACATGTAAAATATATTAATTTTAGATGCTGAGGAATTGTTTTTTAAGAGTTTGGGCTTTTCATTAAATCATGGTGAAGGTCCGGTTTAAGTGAGATCTAATCACCTGTATGAACAGTACAGGTTTGTTGGTAAATACTATTTTGTGACAGTGTGTGGCCATAGCAGGTTCCTACTAGTCTAATAGTGATCAGTCGGGATGAGCAAACCCCCCAAATTTCAGCTGAACTTGGAATAAAAGTTTAGGTTCGGGGACCTGACTTTGGGGGGGGGGGGCACAGAGTGTGCAACAGGAAGTGCAACTGTAAGACTTCAGTTTACTATTCCCTTCTTGTCAGTGGTGGTGTCATGTTGAGATCCCCCCCCCCCCAATGCTGGTACTAGGATCGGTGGTCAGCTTCCTGTGGCCCCAACAGGGGACCATTCCAACATGACGCCGCCGCTGACCAGGGACCACAGATTGCGGCTCAGGTTAGTTATAGCAGCAGCTCCCTGGTGAAGTGGGTTGATCGGCTGCCCATTAACCAGCGTTTCCATGTTCGGGCTTGACGTCAGACTCCAACACAGACTTCTGGCCGAAATCTGTGTTCAGGTTTGGCTAATTTGCGGTTCAGGTTCACCCATCACTAGTGATCAGGCTAACACAAGAGACCATGGTCTATACACTTAAGATCTATGGAGACAAGGAAAACAAGGACAAACATGGGGCAGCTTCTCCAAGCAGCTAGTCTTTTTAACCGGACCTTCAGCATCAATTAATAAAATGCCCCAACCCCTCAAAAACTATTCCCCAGTATCTAAAAGTTACGTTTAATTCTTTCCCCTGCTGGGCTACAACTCTGTTTAGGACTCTAGGATACAGGCGCCGCCATCTTGCCCCATAGCAGGGGGCGGGGTTATAGCTGTGCTTTGCAAAGACAGATCAGAGCTGGGGGTCAAGAGCAAGGACAGCAATCCCAGAATTCAGAGCAGCAGTCAGAAGACACTTCCTGTCTGCAGGCAGCCTGAGACTTCATGTGCCACCATCTTGGATGTTTAAAAGCTCATAACATGCAGGTAGGATGATTTTTAATGTGGGCAATCTGTATGTACGGGGTGGGGGAAACATAAGATAGGGTCATATTTAGGGTGAAGGTCCGGTTTAACTAAAAACATTAATCTCAGAAACTGCTCCAGCAGTCATTGTACCATTCTAAGTATATCTGCTCCAAATATCCAAAAGTTGGGGTTTAGGTGGCCATTTTATTGATAGAGTTGCCTGTAGGGTGGTGTGGTAGATTCATGCAACCTATCAGTTCTACTGCTGGGGTTTTGCTGAGCACTTTGGATGTGGTCATAGACATATTCCCTCTTGATGTACCCCTGTGGGTATGTGTACACAGGGTGGGGAATATTCCAAGATCTTAATAAATTAGTGAAAGCAGCTTTTTTTTTTTTTATTTCAGGCACAGTACATTTATGTGTGGTTTCTGTCCCTGTTTAAGTAGCACTTTATTTTCAGCTATTCAGCAAGTCCAAACAAGCAGATAGAAAGCGCTTGCTGTAAGCAATCATTTTGCTCAATGGGCAGCTTCTTAATGAATGAGATCCCTGTTCACTGGCTGTCACAGTCGATCAGTTACCGTACAAGATTTTTTTTGTTATTTTTGGCCGATCCCCAGCAGCTCGAGGCTCTCCCTGCACACACCATACTGCCTTGCCTTCCTCGGTGGCTTGTCCCCGGTGTCATCCTGCTTTGTGCACGTCTAACCCAGTCCTCCTATCTTGCTTGTGAACACGTTTCAAAGCAGGGGAGCTCATGTGTGATCATTGTTATAAAGCTCCTCACACATCAGCATAACCTTTAGCATATGTGACTATAAAAACACCTGTCTGCTAAAAAACAAACAATACGAAGTCTTAAAATCAGGCAGAATACTCACCCAGTGGGGCATCCCAGTTCAGGATGCCCCGGGGGGAGGGAGTAAGCTGGACCTTTAACCAATGCATTTCAGTTTGGTATGACTGGGGGAGCAACAATGGTTAGTTTGGCTAAGGATCCATTTTAATGGGGAACTCAAGTCAAAATAGACCAGGGGTCTATGTTTCTAAGTTTAATGAGGAACCGGGGGGGGGGGGGGGGGGTCTGTTTCTGTGCCTTCTCTCAGGCAGCATGGAGGCATCTTGATTTGTTTCCCCCACTGCGCACCACCTCCCTCCCTGCCCCGGGAAGCTCAATACCAGGCAAGTACTCCTCAACTGTTCCATGGAGCTATGGTCTGGTCTATATATGCCATTCCTGAAGAGGGGCGGTGTGCAGCTAGGCATCTGCATACATGTTCCCCGGTGCTCAGTTTTGACTGTAGGTTCTATTTAAAGTGATCCTGATTTGGGATCCCCCTTAGAGGAATATTAAATAGGAAGCCTGAAAACTTAGCTAAGCTTATAGTGGACCAGAACCCAACCTGGAGGTTCCCCATTAAAATTAGAAACATAGACCCCTAGTTCCCCATTAAAACGGATCTTTAGCCAAACTAACCATTGTTGCTCCCCCTACCCCAGTCATACCAAACGAAATGGATTGGTTAAAGGTCCAGCTTACTCCCTCCCCTCGGGGCATCCTGAACTGGGATGCCCCAGGGTGCCCGATATTCTTACCTTTTCCCCGAGCCCATGGTGCATACGCAGCCGGCATCACTCGCCTCCCTTCTTGGATGTGCTTGGCCCTGCCCGCCACAACTGAATGGCTACACACATCTGAAGGGAGGAAGTGATGCTGCCCGTCACTTGTAAATACAGTTAACCGCACTGTGGGCTCGAGGAGAGGCGGGTTAGTGCGGCGTTCTGGGGGGTTTCACACAATGAGGGGGGTCAAAACCGGAGATAGTGAAAAACCCAGGTTTTGGTGCCCTTTAAACACTTACGGTAACACTTCAATGTTTCAGATCAGAGTAGCCTGTGCATCCCATTCTCCGCAAGCAACCAGTTTTACAGGTGCAGCATGGTACACACAGGCCTGGCTTTATTTAGTATTATTCCATGTAGCAGTCTCACATTGGGATGCCCCAGGAGGCTGTTGACAACATAAAATGTATAGATTTTAGACCCGCTTTGTAAGAGGAAGAGGATCAAATGACTTGAATGTCTGCTGGTGGGAGTGAGGGGGGATGGGAGGCCATGGGGAACTGATGGGTAGGCTAACAGGGGGCGAGTCCAGTCTTTAAATAACCCCTGCTATTTTGGGGGGGTAGTAAAAAACACAGACAAACTTCACTTTGCCTAGAATCCAGCTCTGCCATTGGCGTTTGGGCAGTAGATGCAGAGACATTGCCTGTTTGCTGTGAGTGCCCCCCCTCCCATTAAAGTGATTGGCAAGTCAAAAAAATAACCAGTAGCTTATCTTTCATAGAGCAGCTCCAATGATTTCCTTCCTCTCCTGTCTGCCTCCTTACTGGGGATAACTACCTTCTCATTCTGGTTTTATTATTTACGAATCAGCCTTTTGGGGAACTAAGAACGCAAACACCCCCCACTGCCTGCCCAGACCCCCTGAGTGACTGCCTCTGGGTGCACCTATGAGCCCCGTCCTCCTCTCAGTGTGTTCTTCAGTTTTTCTTCTGCATCACCAATGCTCTAATAACCTAGGAACTACAGGGTCTTTTTGAAAATGTTTTTGAAATTGAAGTTGGGGACAGTGCAACTTGTAGCCCAAGACAATGGGACAACAATTGTGTACAGAGCAGGGTAAGCTACTCAGAGCAGGCTTCCCAGGTGTCCGGGGCCAGAAACTTTGGAAATGCTGCAGGAGTCTGGGCAAGGTGTTTTTTTTTTTTTTTAAATGGGACCGGGAAGAGGTGAGGTGGGCTCCGCAATCTGGGGGGTTTCACACAGCACAGCACCCCTGATCAGGGTATCCCGGGGGAAAGGACTATCCTGAGTTTTGGTCCTTTCCCCCGGGGCACCCTGATCGGGGGTGCCCCGCTGTGTAAAATCCCCAGATTGCCGAGCCCAACGCACCTCTTCCCGGTCCTGTGGCGCATGTACGGCCGCTCATCTAATCAGCGAGCTCTGAGACGTTGATGTCAAGTCGTCTGAGGACAGCGGCTCCGAGCGCACTGGCGCCCACATCCCCTGCTTCCCTCTAACAGGGAGCTACCCACGCCGGCCAATCACAAATGCCTGGCGCAGGGCACAAACTCTGCTAGAGGGATAGCCGAGATTCGGCCGCGGCATACACCGTTGGACCTAGAAACAAGCTAAGTGTATGGGGTGACCTGGGGGGGGGGGGGGGGTGCCGGATTTTGGATGCCCCAGGGGGGAGGGAAATCGATCAGCCTAGGAATAGATGCCTAGGTCTATTGCGGTGGGTTTTGGTCCACTTTAAAGTGCACCTATTACCGCCGCTCCTGAAAGTTTGAAAGACTCCAGGACCGTCCCCTGGGGCATCCCAATTCAGGATAGCCCACTGCATGAACCCCCTGGGTCACCTGCAAACCTCTTACCTTTCCGCCGGTCCCTCACCACTATTACGCATCCCTGCAGCTCCGGTTTCCACAGGGAAACCGGAGATGTGGCCGCCCCTGCTCCCCATGACTATGCGGGGTCCAAAACATTAAGCACATGTGCCACAGGGAAAGGTGAGTGGAGGATCCTGGAGGGGGCATCTCAAATCAGGATGTCCCCCAGGGCAAGAACCTATCACCAAAATAGTGAAAATGCTGGTGAGGGGTCCACTGGAACATAACTATGGAGGACCTCCTGGCAAAACTGACTGGAACTTCTCCCACCCTGGCAGCATTTGGATGTCCTGCTTTATGTGAAACCCATTAAAGGTCCTCAGACCTAATGCCTAAATAGACATTAGGATTAGGAGCAGCCTCCCAATTTGGGAATCCTCCTTCCTCTTGGGGGTCTGCAAGCAGAAAAGTGGTCAGTGTGGCCCCATCATGGCGTCAGGTAGGTAGGTGCGGAGCTATGGCCACTGTGTCGGTAATAGTAAATAGCAGGCCAGCTATCCGGGCGCATGTGGGTTTCCCATCGGCTCCCTCCCGCCAGGCGTGTGACTAGGTCGGTAATGGCGGTGTCAGTGGCGTGGAATGTGCTGCAGCCGCCCCCCTGTGAGGTGTCACCCGGCCATGTGTCTCACGCCATAAACACAGGCCCGGCGTGATGAGGTAACCAGGCGCCCATTGTGCTCCGCTGCACGGTGACGAAGTGGTCGGGTAAGAGCTGGCGGCAGCGCTTCTCCCGTTATTATTATGATGTATTTATTACTGTGGCATTATGGGCGTGAAGGAGGGAGAGGTGCCCGCTTTTGTTGTGTAGCCAGCACCGGGCTGCGCGCTTTAGCAACAGCGTCCATGTGAGCGGCTGGGGCCTGGCTGCTCGCTGATTGGTCGCCTGGCGCCGTGTTTATCAGCATGGAGGGAAGCTCCGGCTAAACTAATCATCCCAGCAACGACTCCGGGCCCGAGCTGCCCTCCTATTGGACGCCGCTTAACCCCGCGTGAGCCGGACACGTTTACCTCAGCAACTCGGCTTCTCCCTCAGCGTGTTACTGATCTTGTTCTGCGGTGCCCAGCATCTGAAGTGTGGTCAGGCCCTCTGTATCCGGGTGCCTCCACTTCCTTGTCATACACTTTAAAGCAGATCTAAACCCTCCTGGCAACTCGTCATCTACACCCTAGCTACAAATGTAGAGGGTTGAGGATATCTTTATTCATAAGAGTGCTATGTTAAACTGGACCAAAACCCAGGATTTTGACTATCCCGGGTTTTGGTCCTTTTCCCGGGGTACTTTTATTTAGGGCTCTTTTATTGTGTCTGGGTAGTAGGCACATGTTACAAGATTACCTACCTCAAGTACTTAGCCTGCGGTTCTTTCCAACAGGTCACACCTGAAATTGAATGGCTACCTGGGTGTGAGGCACGTGGCACAAGGCTACTCTTCATTCTAAACTCATCTTTATGCTACCCTCCACTTCCTAGACTAGGACCCCCATCAAGTGGCGCCGGGAATGGAATGGCTACCTGGAAGGGAGGCTCCTGCTATAGGAAGTTTCTCTTATTGTTTCTTTTTTTATACTCCCACTTTTTTTTTTCCAGAAACCAAGTAACTCCCATTTCTTTATCTGGCCTGCTGGAGATTCTAAAGCGTAGCAAAAATATTACAGGGCCGGCTGCTTCCCCTGGGGCATCTTAAATCTGGTTGGCCCACTGTGTGAACCCCCCTCCGGGGTGCTGCAAAACTCATCTTCTTCCTGGCTCCCCCTTGGATGTAAACATAGGCAGCCACATCCCCACCATCTTCGGGCTCTGCGTGTGCTCCTGCCCCCAGCCTGGGGATGTGGCTTGCATTCCCGGTTGCCACAAACAGCCATTTGCCGAACACTACTTAAGCATGGCAAAGGCTCTGATTGCCTGAGAGCCTGCGCAAGCGCTGTTGGACCGGGGAATGGTGAGTTTGTATGGGTGATTTGGGGGGTTTTACAAAGCAGGGCAAAAAAATATCTGGGATAGTCAAAACGGCAGGTTTTGTTCTGCTTCAACTGTTCTTCTTCGTGTTACAATATATTCCTGTAGCCTCTACACCACCACAAATTCCTATTACATATGTAATGTATGTACCCGGCGAAATAATTCTGATTCTGAATTACAGCAATGTTTTGACAGGTTGTATGATGTATCGAAGGCTGATCATGATCACATTTAGGCCTCGTTCAGCTGGGTGTTACACTGCAGTGCTGTCCAATTGCAACCAACCCGCAATCCCAAGTGACTCTTTGCCCATGTACGTCTATGGTTCCTTTCACCTGCGCAATCGCATTTGAATAGTGATCCCAAAAGGTCTTGCCCACAGTGGCTTTGGAGTAAAGCTATGTGCAATTTCAATTATGATTATTATTTTCTAGGAAATTGCATTCATTGCGTATTGCTTTCACAACTATTATGTGCAGGTTGACCTGATTGGGTTATAATTTATTTTATGCCATGCTGCAAGTCCATGCCCGAGCTCTTAAAGATACAGTCGCAGAATTGCCCTGTTGTCTATTGAAGCATTGGATTGTGGATTTGGTTACAGGCTCGCATCCGTATTGTATTCGGGTAAGAGTTTAATGCATTTGGTGGTGGGCACACTAAAGTTGGTGCGTGCACCTTGGGATGACGGCTTTAAGAAGCGGCGTTAAGACCTGAAAAGCTCTGTGTTTTATCATTTGTGGACTTGACTCTTTTACACGTTGAGCTTGATAATTCTTTGAATTTTTATTGTCTGATGCGCAGTATTATTTGTTTTTATTAAGTTTGTTGATTCTTGCCAGATGAAATCTGCCAGTGTGTGGCCAGCAGGATTCTATCATTCATTTATGTGATGATGTGTGGTCAGCTTTAGTGTTTGCGGAGCTTTGTGCGCCTAAGATAAGCAGCAAAACAGTATGTAATAGTCTTGAATACAGTCAGATAATCAGGATTTGACTCATTAATACCCTGTTAATGCCTTGCGTTGGCAGCGTCCTGCACCTATAAAGAGTTAAACTAGTTTCGGCTGAAAAGGCGAAAGCCCTGACCAGGTATAAAGTGCGCATTATTATCACCCTCATCTTACATTAACAAATCACAAGGCTTGTGTTTTTTTTCTCTTCCTGATAACACAAATGGTGGGTGAAAGAGGAATAATAAGGGGAGGGGGGAGCCTAAAAAAACTCCTCGTACTGTGAGAAGCCCTATAGGGAGCCGCTGGGACATGTTGCCATGCCAACAGGTTCAGGAGCCTGCCAGCCAGCTTGTCAATGGGCAACGCGAAGAGGGAGCGTCCAAATGCAGCCGGCTCGCTGCAATGTGATTGGTCACACCTCTGTTGTCTTTGTGTGGCGCAGAGCATGCTGGTTAAGACCCAGAGTTTGTCTCAAGGCTGCAGTGAGGTAATGCTTTTGAATCTTTTGGGATTACGAGCTTGAACCTCTTAAAAAAAAAAAAAAAAAAAAAAAAAAAAAGACCGCAGTGTGTAGCATATTTTTGGGAACATTTTGTGAGCACATGTACTTGAGTTTTGAAAAGGCGAACGGGCACAGAGGCGTTGGGATGCAGGGCAGAGGGAGGTGAGCGGCGTGTAGACTCGCATCACTAATCTGGCTGTACAATCCTGTTTTTGTGCCGACCATGGCCCTCCAAATCTTATTAACCAGTGGCCGTCCAGGCAGCCTCCGCCACCACACTTTTATTGCTTTGTAGCAACAAACCTATGAATGGGCTCATTGGTGTTTTATTGCGGTAGTACGTGCTAGGCGAAGCCGCCTGTCACTTGATTAATAGCTGTTGCTGTTTTTTTTTCTTTCTTGTTCACCTTAAAATGTAAGTCTGTCATACAGTAATTATTGCACAGTGACCTCATACTTCTTTAGGGCGTCAATATGTGGGCTCCGGCTATTGACCGCCAAGCGGTAATTGTGACGTGCCCAGTTAGATCAATGGCGTGTGTCTTTGTTGCATCATATTGTATAGTGTGTGTGGATGTTGTTGTTTATATTGCGATTACTTTGTGTGGCAGTTGGGCAGCGGGGTGTTAAAACCGGACCTCTCTGTGTCTTGTATATGCGCCAAGTTCCGATCCGGTGCTTCTCTTCTCTAGAAATGGCCGCCGCCTGCATTGTGCCGTGTTCTAAATCAGCTTGGGTTGGAGCCGCCCTGGTTCCTTCCGTAAGGACGCGATGACTTCAGCTTCCAGCCCTAAGCAGCGCGGGTAGAGATTGGAAAAATAAAGGCGAAAGCCTTCCATAGACTCTTAGCTGATTCACTCCCTTTCTTTCTAGTGATTTGTAGCCCTGTTTTACTTTAGTGAAAGGAAATCTACAAAAGCGGAGCTGGATTAACTCTCTCATGGGCGGCCGCCATTGCAGTAATGGCTTCCTAGGAAGCAAATGGCTAATATATAGTTTATTGTGTTGCTCGCTGAGGGTTAGGTCGGCTGTAAGATTTAGAACCTTTTAGTTCTTACCCGAGGCATTTATTCTGACGGCTATTTTATTGGGCACCCTACCCTCCCAGCCCCCACCTATGACAAAGTCTCTCACAGCTTGGCTTTCCAGGCGTTCACATGACCCACTACTGACAACAGAATTGTCCAACGAGAGCAATGATTTTACATGTGGCAGGTGGAGGGTTAGCGATGGCGGCATAAATGTAGGAAAGTCTTCTCTGCAGAGTGGGCAGCGATGCAGCATGTCTAAGGAACCTCAGGAGCATTGCAGTTGTTGAAATGTGTTTACAGAAAAGGAAATATTGGATAAATGCAGTGTAAGGTAAGTAAAAAAAAAAAAAAAAAAAGACCTGTTCTCACCTTAACCCGGGCCAATGTCTAAAATTAATTATGCATATAAACATATTGGATAGTGAGAGGTGGGGTTATACCCTCTGGAGGTAGAGGCGTAACTAAATTTTATTGGCCCTGGTGCAGACATTAAAGAGGACCCTGTGTGTTTAAAGGGGGCCAAAACCCATCATAGGTGGCCCAGGAATCTTTAATACTCCAGGGCCACCTGATTTCTTGCCCCAGGGCACCCCATTTGGGGATGCCCTGCTGTTTAGACTCCCCCCCCCCCCCCCCCCCCCCCCAGTCCCCTGTAAAACCCACCTTCTCCCCAATCAAACAACACATGCGGCTGCAGTGGCACTAGCTTTCCTTTAGCCGGGCACGTGCCTGTGCCAGGCATTTGTGGCTTAATTCAGCCCCTAGCCAATTCAGCCAAAATTGTCGAGTGATATGTTTGGCAGCGTATCCGCATGTTCATAGGACCGGGGAGAGGTGAGTTTTTCAGGGGTGACCTGTGGGGTTTCACAATTCAGGGTGCCCTGGGGGCAAGGGCTTATATATTCTTTAACACAGGGTAATCAAAATCCTGGCTTTTGGTCGATCAAAGTCGGATCAAGTGACCTGCTTAGAGTATCCTGGTTTCGCTGGTTGAGCCCCTTCATTCTCCTTATTCTCCCCATTCGCCGGGATGCACTCAGGTGCTGAGACAGTTCTTGAAAAGCCTGATCCAGTCCCACGCATTCGCCATCTTCAAACAGCTTGCGTCCATTCGACACCTGATGGACCTCCCTGCGTCCGTTCGACACCTGATGGAACTCCCTGCGCCATCATCACGGCACACCCCCTCCATTCACCCCAATGAAGGGGGTGCGCCGTAGTGCCTGCGATGAATGGCACAGAGCGGTCCATCATGCATTTACTGGAACATCTTTACTGGTATCATACGATCCGGTAAGTGTGTGTGTACTTTTTTTTTTTCCTTTTCTTTTACTGTATGACTTTAAAGACAATGTCCAGGTTTAAACAAGAAAACGGATTTGGTGTGTCCATGCCAGCATCTGTATACTTACTGAGAGCAATGAGAGCACAAATCTTATAAATTGGATGGGGGGCAGCAATGATTGAGAGGGCTAAGATGTTTCTTTTTAAGAAACGTTAGTGCCAGAGTATGGTACTTTAGTACTAATATACTTTTTGCTAGCACTTGTTGGTTTACCGGTAGAGATTATGGACTTTCTGTGCCGGAGACTCCTCAGGTCTCTGTGACACTCATACATGTGAATTGATTAAAAAAACAATTTGGGGGGCACACGCAAGCAGCCGAGCATAATGGCCACAGCCTGAGATGGCTCCTCACTGCATGGGGACTTATAACTGTGAGTTAGCCTTAGAAATGACGGTTTTGGGTCAGTCTGACCACTAAACACCCCAGTAACATCTCAGCAAAGTTTAGAGTCGGAGGAGAGTGCAGAACAGACGTGCGGTATCAAGCCCTACACGCCCAGGTATGTCCAGGCAACGAATGGGGCAAGCAGGCAACCCTCAGCACAGGCAGCAAGCACTCTGTACATGCAGTGGGCTCCAACATGGTGGCCGTTGTAGAGGGCCCAGGCAGGCTACATCCATCCTCCTCCCATAGCTTCACCAATGCTGCCAGATTCACAGCCTGAATCCGTGCAATCTTTCTCACAGCCCCCAACACCCCATAACCCAGGCATCAGGGATGTAGAGCTACTAGAAAGATTTAAACTAGTACTACACCAGGAGCTGGAAGCAGCCACAGAAAAAATGTCAGCCACTTTTAAAGTGGAACTCTGCAATCTTGCACTTCTAAGCTGGAACATCAACTCTCTGACACCACCTCTGTCTTCTCGCTACTTGTGGACCGCTCCAGGCGCAGAAATCTAAGATTTAGGGGGCTGCCAGAATCCATCATCAATCTCAAATCAACCATCTCTGCCCTAATACTAGAACTGATCCCTACAATACCTATTGATTGCCTAGATATCAATAGGATCCACTATGCACTGGGCACTTATAAGGCAAATGGACATCCCAGGGACATTCTTGTCAAATTTACATTCTATAATACTAAAGAAATGATCGGCCAAGCAGCCCATGGGAGCAACAACCTGGTGTTTCAGGCCTACAAATATCAAGTCTATGCCGCCCCTTGCAACACTGCAGAAACAACATCTATTCAAGCCATAGCTGCAAACCCTCAAGTCGCACCAAATCTCTTATAGATGGAGCTTCCCATTTAAATTAATCTTCAACCACAAAATCTGCTCACATACGATCACAACTCCAGAAGAGGCATCTGAAACTATGGACCATCTTCACCTATCTACATCTGATCAGCTCCCATCACAAAAGGGCCCTCCCCAGGAACAGGGATCCAGAGATAACAGATGAAATCAAAGGAGTAATGACCATTTGCCTTATCCCACACCATCCTTCTCCTGTCTTACCAAAGCTCAGATGATGGGTGACCCTAGAGGCAGGAGCTCATCCGGCTGTGTCTGACCCTTTTGATTTTAAGAATGTACGCATCATGAGGCTGGATATTCGAGAATATCCTCTATGAAAAATCTTTTGACTAAGCTCACGTGCGCGCTGAGCTTTAAGAGGAAGGGGAATTCTTTGCTCAGATTTTTGAAGTGCCTTCTATTTCCCCTCCTGCGGAGGCCCTCCCACAACGGGGGGGAAATTTTTGGGACGGCCAAACCTCGTTTGGAGTTCCCGGATCAGAAGCACTTTAACAATTTGATCCTTAAGGAATGGGAGAAGCCTAGCCGGCTCCCTGGTATCCCTCAAGGGTGGGATAGGAAGTATCCCCTCCCTGTTGAGGTGGTTAAGCGTTGGTCTACACACCCAGAGGTCGACGCTCCCGTCCTGGGATTGTCCAATTCGCCGGTAGTGCATTCCCCGGATTCCACTATCTTGAGGGATAGTGAGGACCGACGTCTCGACCAAATGGCTTCGCATGCCTTCGCTTGTGTGGGGTCGGCCTTGCGCCCGGTCGCTCTCACGGCCGTGGCTATTAGAGCTTTAATTAGGGGTCTTTTGGATGGTTCCCAATTGAATCCTTCCAGTGAGGAGTTTACAGCTCTGACTCTGCCTTTGTCTTATCAGCCTTGGATGATACTATCCGTATGCGTAGCAGGACCTCGGCATTGCAGGTGGCTATACGCCGTTCGGTCTGGTTGCGCCAGTGGGCAGCCGATAACGCGGCTAAGAAGGCGCTCACAGGACTTCCCTTCCTGGGTCTGTGCCTGTTTAGTGAGCCTTTAGACTCTGTTGCCAAAGGGGGTAAGTTACCTCAATGCAAGAAGCAGCGCCGGCCCTTTCGGGGTTCAGACTCTTTCAACCCCTCCTTTCGTGGCTCTCGACAAGCAGGGGATTGTCTTTCACTGCCTTCAGAGGAGATTCCTGGGGTAGGGGCAGAGGACGTGCCCGACCCGGGGCTTCCTGGGGTGCAAAAGCCAAATCTGTTGCCAAGCCCGCTCAGCAATGAGGGGGCGCCCTCACCCTTGCGGGTGGGGGGACAGCTGCGGCTCTTCGCTCAGGTCTGGACTCTAGTGGTCACAGACATTTGTATCCTGGAGATAGTCTCCTCCGGGTACAAGCTGGAGTTTGCATACCGGCCTCCTCCTAGATTTCTCAGGTCTCGGGTTCCTATGGACCCACGGGCAGCACAGGGACTGTTTCTGGCGGTGCAGAACCTTCAGGATATGGGGGTCATTTGTCTGGTTCCTCCCATAGAGAGAGGTCAGGGTTACTACAACTACCTTTTTACGGTCCCCAAAAAGGATGGATCCAAATGACCCATTTTGGACTTGAAAATTCTCAACCGGTTCATCAGAGCCAGAAAAATTCGTATGGAGACTCTGCGCTCTGCTGTCAACTCTCTGCGTCCGGGGGACTTTATGACTTCGTTGGATATCAAGGACGCTTACCTTCATGGGCCGATATTCCCGGGACATCAGAGGTTCCTCAGGTTCGTGGTAGGCAATCAGCACTACCAGTTTGTGGCTCTTCCCTTCGGGCTGACTTCGGCGCCCAGGGTGTTCACCAAGGTATTAGCGGGCGTGATGGCCCTTCTCAGAGTCCAGGGCATTCGCATTTTGCCTTATCTGGACGACCTTCTCATTACGTCATCCTTTCTCCACCAGTTGGACACCCGGACGGTGGTGACAAAGCTGGAGAGGTTCGGGTGGGTAATCGATTACCCCAAATCCTTTCTATCTCCGTCAAGGGTGGCTTCGTTCCTGGGCATGACTCTGGATACCATTCAGAACAGGGTGTTCCAGGCCCCAGCCGAAGGTGGATGTTCTTCAAGCACTACTTCGTCTTCTTCTGTCCAGCCCTCGTCCGTCCGTCAGACAGGGGATGAGGCTGGTAGGTTTGAGGGTGACTTGCTTCGAGGCAGTGCCCTTTGCTCAGTTTCACATGAGACCTCTTCAACTCCATCTTTTATCGTTTTGGGACAAATGTCCCAAATATCCCTGGATCAGACTTGTGTTCTGTCTCCTCTGGTCCGGCGGTCCTTCAGTGGTGGCTGGACCCGAATCACTAAGGAAGGACTCGCAGCAAGAGTGCCCTCCGGGAGGTGTCTCAGATTCTTTCATGGGCCGAGAGCTATGTACTGTGTATCTCGGCAGTTTACATCCCAGGTGTGGAGAACCTGGGAGCGGACTCTCTGAGCAGGGGGACCTCTCGCCGGGGGGAATGGTCCCTCAGCAACAAAGTATTTCTATCCCTCTGTCGCAGGTGGGGGAGGCCGGAGGTGGATCTATTTGCCTCTCGTCACAATCACAAGCTTCCGGCATTTGTGTCAATGTCCCAGGACCCTCTGGCTCTGGCAGTGGATGCCATGTCTCTGTCCTGGCGGGAGCTCGGTCTCCTGTTATCTGTTTCCTCCCTTTCCCATGGTGGGCAAGGTGGTACGCAAGCTGGCTCAAGAGGGTGTGCCAGCAATCCTGGTGGCCAAGACAGGTGTGGTTTGCAGACGTCGTGCGGCTGGCGGTCGATCAATAGGGGCTGCCTCCGGTTCCGGATCTGATTACACAAGGTCAGCTTTGTTACCTCAATTTACAAACGCTGGTTTTGTCGGCGTGGCTGCTGAAATCTTCGTCTTAGAAGAAAAGGGTTTGTCTGAAGCTGTTGTCCGGACTCTTGTCAGGGCTAGGAAGAAATCTTCCTCTAATATCTACTACAGGACCTGGCAGACCTACATTGATTGGGGTGAGGCTAGGGCCTTCCCTTGTCGGGTGTTTTCCATCCCTCGGATTCTGGAGTTTCTTCAGCATGGTTGTCTCCGCCTTTCACCTCATTCAGGACATTGTGCTTCCTTCCTCGTGTCCTAAGCCTAGCAATGACAAGGAGAGGGCTTTGCATGTCGTCGTTAGATGTGTTAAGTACTATCTGGTGGCTACTTCACCATTTCGGAAGACGGATGCATTTTTTGTGGTGCCCTCTGGGCCCAAGAAAGGTTTGGCGCCCGTCAAGTCTACCATTAGTAAATGAATTTGTCAGGCCATTATTAGGGCCTATTCTGCCAAGGGGAGGGATCCTCCTTTCCAGATCACTGCTCATTCTACTCGTGCTGTTGGGGCTTCCTGGGCTTTTCAACACCAGGCCTCTGTTGAACAAGTTTGTAAGGCTGCTACTTGGTCTTCTGTTCATACTTTTTCCAAGTTTTATAAGGTTGATGTGCGGGCCTCAGCGGATGCTGTTTTTGGCCGCTAAGTTCTGCCAGCTGCAGTGGTTTCTTTGTGCATTATTGCCTGTTGGGATCCCCACCCTTTTTGGACACTGCTATTGGATGTCCCACGTGTTATTAATCATTCCGAAGCAGGGTGTGAGACATACTTGGAATAATACCATTTTGTGATTACTCACCTGTAAAATGGGTATTATAAGTATGTCTCACACCCTGCTTCGTCCCGCCCTGAGTTGTATCTTGGATCCTCTATATGGTGAACCTTTTTTCTCATAGTTTTTATTGACTCTTCCTGGTCCCCTTACTGCTTTCTTATACTGGGGAATGTGTGGGAGGTCCCAGGTATTTATGGACTGGGAGGGGCTTCTTTTTTCTAGCTTTCTCTGCAGAAGTTCGCCCTCTACTGGACCATAACCCACGTGTTATTAATCATTCCGAAGCAGGGTGTGCGACATACTTTTTACAGGTGAGTAATTACAAAATGGTATTTTTTCCCAGGCTTGCCCATTTTGACAGGCTGATGGGAGAAACTGGATAAGCTTCCGTCTCTTGCTACTGGATGCCAAGTTCCCCTTTCAAGAATAGGTGGTCAAGGTTTGGTCTTCGCCACCTGAGGTGTCTGGTCTGGCTCAGCACACCATTATCCCTACCCGACATGGAGATTTGCATTCCTCTGCACTTCGCTTGAACTTCTTTGCTATGGAGGTCTTAAGATACATGGTGCCGGCTATGGGCGACTTGGTGCGTCTGGTGGCTAGGGGGCTGGCCTTGCTGGTCATCTTGTGACACACGGTTTGGCAGAAACAGTGTTTGGCCGACACTGTTTCAAAGGGGGTCATCTTTTCTGTGAGCCTCTGGATGGCCTTGTGCGGAAGGAAACGTGTGGGCATGGGTGGGAAGTCAACTAGGCTTCCACAGAAGTGGTGGGAAGGGATGACTGATGCCTGGGTCCGGTAGGTTGTTTTTTTCGGAGACAAGATCGGGTTCTGGACCATGCCTCCACACAGGTTTGTGGTGTCCAAGCCTTCCTGCTTGGACCGGGGAGTTGTAGTATCTGTGCCCCCCCCTCAGAGCAAGGCTGTGGCTGTTACTCATTACTATTCGTCATCCCCAAGAGGGTTGGCTCCATTTGGCAAATCCTGGATCTCCGGCATCTGAACAGTTACGTTCAGGTGCGGAAGTTCCACTTGGACTCTGTAAGGTCGGTTGTGACGTCTCTACAGCTGGGGGATTTTCTGGGCACAGTGGACATAAAAGGATGCTTATTTGCATGTCCCGATTTTCCGTGGTCACCAAAAATACCTGCGCTTTGCAGTGGGCGTCTGACTTTTCCAATTTGTGGCACTGCCGTTTGGACAGTCCTCTGTCCCGCAGATGTTCACGAAAGGTCTTAGCAGTGATTATGGCACTGCGAAAGCAGGGTGTGCACATCACCCCATACCTGGACGACTTGCTCATCCAAGCCCCATCTCTGGCAGAGGCACAGAAGGATGTTCTGACGGTCCTGTCCATGCTGGAACTTTTCGGGTGGATGATCCAACTACCTCAAGTCCCACGCGGTTTCCTCCATATTGGGGACTTACCTAGGTATGACATGGATACTTGACGAGCACAGGTCCTTCTTCCGGTGCTTTCTAGCATAATAATGCAGCTTTTTAATATATGGTCATTTTCTGTGATAGAGCGCCTTTGACATTGAATATCGATAGAATATTTCACTAAATATTCCATTTACGTTGGAGCAGTGTGTAATAACTTGTGTTGTAGGTTAAACTGGAAAAAAGTCCTTTAATAGGGGAGGGCTGCTCCACAGTAACAGCCTGTCTCCTGACCCAGCCTGTGCTGGATTAATGGCTTTTAGCTTTGGGAATTCTTCTTCTATCTGCTTTGGGCAGAAGATGGGCAACGCTACTGTTCCCCACAGGATGATTTGCGGGACAGGTAACTAGACGCAAACAGTTTTTCCCTGTAAAGGAAGATGCTTTGCAAGATATTTTTTTCTTATGTGAGATGTATAGAACCATTTCAATATTAGGCAGTTTTGCAATAGAGGCCCTTTTAATTTGCACCAAAACCTGAGTTTTTGCATATCCTGGGATCCCTGCACACAGCCAGATGTAAAGATGCATCCTTGATTGAGGAGAGTATATGGCGATACCAGGGGGTTTCACTCAGTAGCCCATTGAATATCTGAGTGAGCCCTGGAATGATGGGGGTTCAGAAACTGGTAGGGGGTGCTTTAGACTCTAGGCCAAGGCATACCGGGTTTGGTCTACACTCCAGGAGAAATTTGGGATACCCCTTTGGTTAAATATGGGGAGCCTGAAACTGGGTACATTAAACTCTTCTATGTTCCATCGGTGGCATTCATGTATACCACTAGCAACAATGGAGTGTGGTAGTTCTGGCAATTTTGGGATGCTTCTATAATTAGGGTGTAAGCTTTTATTTTAAATTTACTTTAAAGTGGAACAAAACCAAGAATTGGGATGCCACACAATGTAAAATCCCCGCATAACACCCTGTAAAACTCACCTCTTCCAACAGCACATGTGCAGGCTCTGGTTCAATCAGAGGCATTTGCCGTGACTATGCCATTTGGCAAATGGCTCTGATGTCCTTCAGTTGGGAGCGTGCACACAGCCCGAAGATGGGTTGCAGCGGGGGGGGGGGCTTGTATTTTGATTGGACTTTCCCTTTAAAGTGAACCAAAACCCACCTTGGAGTCTGAGATTCTGGGGACAAGCTTACTCCCTTCCCTCTAGGGCATCCAGATTCGGGATGCCCCGCTGTGAAAAAACCCCTAGGTTGCCCAGTATACCTAACTTCTCCCCGATCCAGCGGCACATGCACAAGCAGCCGTGGCTATACCTTTAGCAGGGCGCAAACTCGCAACAGACGTGTGAATGGCTGGTGCAGGCACTATCCCTATTGGAGGGTAATGGGGATGCAACCGCTCAGCTGGATCCAAGTCCACGGTGATTTCACGTGAGCCCAGACGTGTGCACTGATTGGAGGAGAGGCTCCACATGTGCTGTAGGACAAGGAAAAGGTGAGTTCTACTTGGCGATCTGGGGGGTTCCACACGGCGGGGCATTGGGACTTTAATGATGCACTGCCATTTAGTGGCCAGCCGCCTTCAGTGCAGGATATGCAAGCTCCATAGCAGTGATGAGGGTCGCAGTTTGTGCACCCCTGCTTTGAAGGCTATCAGAGGGGTAGCTGTGGAAGGCAGTGTGTGTGCATTGGGGGGGGGGGGGGGGGTAGCTGCTCTAGGACATAGCCTATTCGGCTATAGTTCGTCTATAATGGGTTCACAACCTTATTTACAAATTTCCATTTTCAAATGATCCCAAGTACCAGCTGGGTAGTGCATATGAGTGGTCAGTGGAGCAAATCATGCTTGGGTACAGTATAGACTGCAGCAGATCAGGTTGGCCCCACCAAGTAGCACCTGATATCACCAGTTTGCTATGTGTACCACTTGGTCTGTAATAATCAGTAGAGGCTGTAGTGTGATACATTAGGTGGGTCACTTAATCGGAGCTCAATTCAGAATGGTTATAGATGGTTGCTGTCTGCTGTCATATATTTCAGTTCTTTCTGCAACCAACTCGTGCTGTTTCCTGTCTGAGGAATGTACATAAATGTAGAGGAACATTTTCCTCTGGATGCTGATGTGCTCAGACTTTTCTTTGCGTCCTGACCTATTGGCAGTAGCGGTGTCCTGTTCCTTTTGCTTGTATGCTTGATGAGATCACTTTATTGTTCACTGCAGGGTAGCTGGGCTCTGCTCCAAAGCCGGACGCCCTAAACTGCAAAACTTCATACCGAGGCAAGCTGCGAGGTGAATCAGGAATCCTGGCAGTGTCACAGTGCCACCTTCCTAGAAACAGTGCGGGCCCGTGCCATGGATAGGAGGGGACATTTTCAGGTTCTATAGATTTACCTATTGAAGATGGATAACAGTGGCCAGCACCAACCCTTTATCTACAATGTTTTACTATTCAAAGAAGAATGAAGGTACTGGTCCAGTTATGGAAACCCTAAAGATTTTTGGTAAGGTGGCCAAAAATGTTGTCATATGCAATATCGTCCCTTTCATTTGCACAATGCAAAATAAGTAAATATTAAACCAGACCTTCACCTTGAATAAGAGCCTATCTTATATGTTTCCCACACCCTGCACATAAATATTGTACACATTAAAAATCCTCCTACCTGCATCTACTGCATGTTATGGGCCTTTAAGCATCCAAGATGGTGGATCATGGAGCATCAGACAGCTCTGCCCTGTCTGTCAGCTATGCACTTCTCTCCTCAGTATGTGAGTCAACATGGCGGTGCCCGTACCCTAGAGTCCTGAACAAAGTTGCAGCCCGGTGGGGGAAATAATAAGTGACTAAAAACTTAAAATATATTAATTTTAGATGCTGGGGAATAGTTTAAGGGTTTGGGCTTTTCATTAACCCTTTGAGTGCCAGCCTCCCGAGATTTTTTGTCACACTCTGTTTTCACGTTTTTGCGCTACACATGTTCAACCTGGATTTTTGAAGGGATTTCCAGGGATTTTCCAGGAAAATTATATATTGTTTTTTTCAGCAGAGTCTGGGGTTCAACATGAAATGTCTTGTTTGGCCTTTTTTTAGTGTATTCTCAATACTTTTGGGTGAAATATGTGCAAAAAAAAAAAAAACTATTTTTTACAATTTGTAGTGTTTTTTGCTAATAAAAAATGTAAGTTTGTTAATAAAATATTATTGCGTGTGAAAGCCCTATTTCTCCCGGTTACAGCGGTACCACATATGTATTGGTAGACACCATTTCCTGCCCAGGAAACTCCCCAAACTGAAACAGCAGTTTAGGAGATTTCAGATAGAATACAACTATGCAAATGCAATATGATTGCATAGTTGTAAGGGGTTAACTTAAAAAAAAAAATGACGTAGGGTCCCCCCTCCCAGGGAGGGGGACCTCATTTTTTGGGGGGGAATTTTAAGGGTTAAAAACCCTTAAAATCCCCCCAAAAAATGACGTAGTGTCCCCCTTACCCAGCATTACCGACCCGGACCAGCTATGGGGGCTTGTAGAACAGGGCGCAGGGGCCAGCGTTGGTGGCCCCTAGCCCTGCAGGCTACTAGCCCACATAGCCACGTGGCCCGGGCCCTTCTGCCCCCCCCCTGGCCGTTGGGGAGGCAGGTAATGGGGGGCTGGGGGTTATGGCAAGTCACCCGCTTGCCGCAGGTGACCTGCCATACCCAGAGCCTTGTGAACTGGTATAAGGGGTCTTATGGACCCCTTACCAGTTCACAAAGGGTTAAGTAAAACAAAAAGACACAGACACAAAAATTCTTTATTATTCTTCTTTCACTTATACTTACCTCCCATCCAGTGTCCCACGCCGCTGCAGATGACAGTTGTCGGTAGTGATCAGAGCAGGGAGGGAGGGAGGCAGGGAGATCAGAGCCTCCCTGCCTGCCACCCTCCCTGCTCCGATCGCTACCGCCAACTGACAGAACGGAGCCCGGGTGCCGGTAACCCGAGGAGCGAGATGACGTCATCAAGTGGGCGGGGCTAGGGGGCGAGCGCCAGCCAAAGAGGATGGTGAGGGCCTGTTTCTGGGCCCTCACCCGAAGCGTGGAAAGCCCAGGGGGGGGGGGGGGGATCGGAGCCCCCCCTGGTGAAGAGAAGACCCGGGGAGAGCCATCGCGCTGCGAGGTGAGTAAATGACATTTACTTTTATTTATTTTTTTTCAGGTGTCGGCGCCGGCGGGGGGGGGGCTATTCCGGGCCCCCTCCTGAAGATCAGAAGCCCGGGGGCGAAATCTACTACTTGATTCTTGTACAGAATCGCTGGCACTTTCAAATGAGGGGTCAGGTAAGTCTGTCTTTTTTACTTTTTTTTTATGGGGCTCTAAAGTCAGCTACGTGACTCTCACGTAGCTGGCACTTAACGGTTGGAGAGGCAGCTACGTGAGAGTCACGTAGCTGGCACTAGAAGGGTTAAATCATTCTGAAGGTCCGGTTTAAGTATTCTGAAGCGCCATCAAAGCGGACCAAAACCCACGAGTTTGTGAAATAAATGTGGCCACAGCCCCTGTTGATACTTAAGTATTAAGGGGGCAAACCTAGAAATGGATGTATTCCAAGTATGTCTCACACCCTGCTTCGGAAGATTAATTACACGTGGGTTATAGCCAGTAGAGGGTGAAATTCTGCAGAGATGACTAGAAAAAAAGAAGCCCCTCCCAGTCCATAAATACCTGGGACCTCCCACACATTCCCCAGTAATCGTCTCTGCAGACGGCGAGCAAGTCAGAAGATGGCTGTCTCCTTCCTTACAGGTAAGCCGGGTTTACCCCCGGCTAATTTATTGCCTATTCCTGCCCGTACCTTGTTTTATTAAAGTACCTACGCCTCCCAGCCTTGGCTGTAGGTCCGGACGAGGGTAGGGACACCCTAGGGGTGTTCAATTTAGGAGCTACGCTCCTCCGTGAGACCCCATCCTAGGGGTAGGCGGATACCAGGTTTGGGATCCTGGTTTGGGATGCCCTGTCCGTAATTCCCTGCGCCGCATTAGGTGGCGGGGGTCCCCATCCGTTACCCTCTGTCCCCGGATCGTGGGGGGGGGGGGGCGGCTTCCCCTTTTTATTCACATCGCGGTTTTTAGTTATTGTGAGTGTGTTGTGTGCATGGTTTTGCTTCACTTTGCCAGGCTGCCCTGTGGATACAGGCGGTCTGGTGTCCGGGCAGGCTCAGCGGCTGAACCAGGAGCTCGGCCATTGTTAACTCTTCAAACCTAGGGGACGGGGCGGGGCTGCGAGCTCGGCGCGCTGCTGCGGCCCGCCCCCTCTTTTTTGGTGCCTGTGGAGTTTCCCAGCCAATGGCTGGGAACCGCGGCTCCTCTCCTGTGCAGGAGGGGGCGGGGCCACGCGCGGCTCGTGATCCACGCTGGCCCGCACCCCTCCTCTTCCTTCCCGGCTGCTTTATGCTGAGGCTGCTGCCTGTCCGTCGCCATATTGCTTCAAAAGTGTGAGTGCCCTGCGGGGCCCGTTCTATTATCCCTATTGCATACTGTGAGGCCTTGTATGCTATATTGAGAGATATAGACTTTGTTTAATATGCAGATATTTGGTGTGACTGTTTTATGGCTGGATGTTTGTTTACTGTACTTGGCTTCTTGCTTATGTTACCCCCTTTTTATTATGTCTTACAAGGGGATCTCCTTTCACTTATAGTTAAAAAAGGGGGGTTCTCCTGGTCCTTTTTGGGGCTTTACAAATCCTCCCACTAACGGACGTTAAGCGGCATCCCGGGTAGCTTACTAGCGTAATTCCCACTGGTCATTGCTACTACCATAAAAAAACACCACATGGAGGCTTCCTATGATACCGGGGCTCGGGCTCCCTTCGGGGCAACCCCGGCAGTGTGTGGTTGTGGTGCATCCCTTGCGGGGGATAATGTGCTTATTTGCATTCCTTTTGCACAGCAGGCCATTACGCGGCAGTCGGGGTCCCAGGCTTCTGGGTCAGCGCTGCCAGCCTCATCACCTACACCCCCACGCCTGATTCTGCCCCCAAGTGATGTTGTCATTAGTGGGGAGTCGCAATCTGATGTCTGTGCTAGATTGGCCAACATTGAGAAATTGATTGCTAGCTTTGCGGCCGGAAAGGCCCCAGCTAAGAGAAGGCATGTGGAACCGGCTGCGCCGGGTTTTGATTTTGAGGAATATGACTCCTTTGGCTGGTCTGATTATTCCCCGCTGGAAGAAGGGGAATTGTTTTCAGAATCTGATGGTTCTGACGATCAGCAGTACCTGGGTGCTGATGCTGGGCAGGAGCGTGGGGGATAACGTGGATACCCCCAGACTTCTGGCCCATATTTTTGAGGTTCTTGCTATTTCCCCGCCTGCGGAGGCCCCTCCGCAAGAGGGGGAATTTTTTGGGGCCACTAAGCTGCGCTTGGAGTTTCCAGATCAGAAACATTTTGACAAGTTGATTTTTAAGGAATGGGAAAGGCCCAGCCGGCTTCCCAGCGTCCCTCAGGGGTGGGATAGGAAATATCCCTTCCCGGTAGACATGGTGAAGCGCTGGTCGTCACCCCCAGAAGTCGACCCTCCGAGCCTGAGGTTGTCCAACACATTGGTTGTGCACTCACCTGACTCCCCCACGCTGAAGGATGGTGAGGACCGTCGTCTGGATCAAATGGTGTCACACGCCTTTGCCAGTGTGGGTTCGGCCCTGCGTCCCGTTTGTGCTTCCACACTCTCGTCCGTGGCTACCGGATCTGTAATTAGGGGCTTGTTGAATGGTCCCCTTCTTAGCCCTGCTAGTGTTGAATTTGCAGTACTTACGCGGTGTGATCTGTTCATGACCTTTGTCTTATCAGCCTTGGACGATACAATATGCTTGTGTAGTAGACCCTCGGATTTGCTTGTGGCTATACGCTGCTCGGTTTGGTTGCGCCAATTGGCGGCTGATATGGCGGCTAAGAAGGCGCTTACAGGGCTACCCTTCTTGGGTAGGCGCCTGTTTGGAGATAAATTGGACTCGGTGGCGAAAGGAGGAAAGTTGCCACAGCGCAGGAAGCAGCGCCGGTCCTTTCGGGGGGCAGGCTCCTTTAATCCTTCCTTTCGTGGCTCTCGAGCAAGCAGGGGAGTTGCTTACTCTGCGTTCAGAGGAGACTCCTGGGGTAGGGGCAGTGGACGTGCCCGCCCCGGAACTGCCTGGGGTACCAAACCCAAGGCTGCTGCCAAACCCTCTCAGCAATGAGGGGGCGCCCTCACCCTCGCAGGTGGGGGGACGGCTAAGGCTCTTCGCCCAGGTCTGGACCCGGGAGGAGCTAAAGCTCCCAAGCCCCCTCAGGCATGATGGGGCGCCCTCACCCATCCGGGTGGGGGGACGTCTGCAGCACTTCGCTCACGTCTGGAGGCTTCATGTCGCAGACCAGTGGATTCAGGAGGTAGTGTCCTCCGGTTACAAGTTGGAGTTTGCTGCCGATCCCCCTTGCAGATTCATCAGATCCCGGATTCCTCAGGACCCTGTGTCAGCTCAGGAGCTAGTGCAAGCAGTGCAAGGCCTCCTGGATCTGGTCATCTGCCAGTTTCCTTTAAGAGAAAAAGGCAAGGGCTTTTATTCCAACCTATTCACAGTACCCAAAAAGGATGGTTCTGTCAGGCCCATCCTGGACTTAAAGATTCTCAACAAGTTTGTCAGGGGCAGGCGCTTTCGCATGGAGACTCTGCGCTCTGCCATCAGTTCCCTGTGACAAGGGGATTTCATGACTTCTGTGGACATCAAAGATGCTTACCTTCATATTCTGTGTTCCCAGGTCATCAAAGGTTCCTCAGGTTCGCTCTGATGGATCAACACTACCAATTTGTGGCCTTGCCCTTCGGCCTCACTTCAGCTCCCAGTGTGTTCACCAAGGTGCTGGCTGGCGTGATGTCTCTGCTCAGATGTAAGGGCGTCCGCGTGCTTCCCTATCTGGACGACATCCTCATCACTTCCCAGTCTCTACATCAGGCAGAGTTGGATACTCAGCTGGAGGTGTCCACTCTGTAGTCATTTGGATGGGTGATCAACCACCCCTCACTGTCCCCTTCCTTGATAACTCCATTCCTAGGAATGAATCTGGATACAGTTCAGGCAAGGATCTTCCTTCCTCAGCAGAAGGTGGACAGTCTGATTGCGCAGGCCCAGTCCCTCCTAGCTTGTCCCCATCCCTCCATCAGGCAGGGGATGCAGCTGGTGGGCCTGATGGTGGTGTGCTTCGAAGCGGTCCCTTATGCTCAGTTCCACTTGAGGCCTCTGCAACTTCACCTATTGTCTGTATGGGACAAGGACCCAGCATCCCTGGACAGGGTCTGTGTGCTCTCCCCCCTGGTCAGGAGGTCCCTCTTGTGGTGGATGGACTCAAGGAACCTGTTGGGGCCAGATCCTTTCTTGCCCCTTCCTGGGAGACTGTCACCACGGATGCCAGTCTGTCTGGTTGGGGGGGTTTCTGGAAGTCCCTGCGGTTCCAGGGGGGTGGGGCCCTCAGGAGGCCCACACACCTATCAATGTCTTGGAGCTGCGAGCGATCAGGTTAGTTCTGGCTCGCTTGACTACTCATCTTCAGGTCCCTCCCTGATGATTGATGTTGCCTACATCAATCATCAGGGAGGGACCCTGGGCAAGGGGGCCCTCCAGGAAGCGTCTCTGATCCTGACTTGGGTGGAGGCCAATGTCCCCTGCATTGCAGCTGTGTACATCCCGGGGGTGGAAAATCACCTGGCGGACTCTCTGAGCCGGGGGACCTCTCGCCAGGGAGAATGGTCCCTATGCAGCAGGGTGTTTTTATCTCTGTGTCACCGTTGGGGCCAACCAGATGTGGATCTGTTTGCGTCCCGCCACAATCACAAGCTTCCAGCTTTTGTCTCTCTGTCCAGGGATCCTCTGGCCCTGACCTCGGATGCGCTAGCAATGTCATGGAAGGACTTTCAGTTCCTGTATGTCTTCCCCCCCAATTCCCCTGCTGGGCAGGGTTCTGCGCAAGATTGCTCTGGAAGGGGTGCCAGCAATTCAGGTGGCCCCTAGGTGGCCAAGAAGAATGTGGTTCGCAGACGTGGTACTGCTGGTAGTAGATCAGTACGCTCTGCCCTTGGTGCCAGATCTGCTCACTCATGGCTCGCTACGCCATCCCAATTTACAAACTCTGGCTTTGACGGCTTGGCTGCTGAAACCTCCATCTTGATGGAGAAGGGGCTGTCTTTCTCGGTTGTGGATACTTTGATTAAAGCTAGGAAGAAGTCTTCTTCTTCCATTTATTACAGGGTTTGGCGTGCCTACATTGACTGGTGTGAGTCTAGGTCTCTTCCCTGTCGTGTGTTCTCTATTCCCAGGATTCTGGAGTTCCTGCAGCATGGGTTGGAGATGGGGCTCCAACTCAGTACTCTGAAGGGTCAGGTTTCTGCCCTGGCTATTTTTTTCTAGAATTCCTTTGCTCAACACCCTCTGATCAGGACTTTTTTCCAGGGGGTCACTCATGTGCGTCCCCCACGTAAGCCTATGGTGCCTGTTTGGGATCTGAACTTGGTTCTGTCAGCCTTGCAGGGTGCTCCCTTTGAACCTGTGCAGGATGCTGCCTTGGCCATTCTTACACTCAAGGTTGTGTTTCTGGTGGCTATCACTTCTGTCAGGCGTGTGTCTGAGTTGGCGGCGCTGTCCATTCAGCCCCCCCCCCCTACTATGAGAGGCACCAGGACAAGGTGGTGTTTCGTTTCAAACCTGATTTTCTGCCTAAGGTAGTGTCTGCCTTTCATTTGAATCAGGATATCGTTCTTCCTTCTTTGTGCCCTAATCTTAGCAATGCTAAGGAGAGAGTTTTGCACTCTTTGGATGCGGTTAGGTGTCTGAAGTACTATCTGGTGGCTACTGCACCTTTCAGGAAAACTGATGCTCTTTTTGTGGTCCCTTCTGGTCCTAGGAAGGGTTTGGCTCCTGCCAAGTCTACTATCAGCAAGTGGATTCGTCAGGCTGTGATTCAGGCCTACTCTGCTAAGGGGAAGAATCCTCCCTTCCGCCTTACTGCTCATTCCACTCGTGCTATCGGTGCCTCTTGGGCTTTTCAGCACCAGGCTTCTGTTGAACAAGTTTGCAAGGCCGCTACTTGGTCTTCTGTTCATACCTTTTCAAAGCTTTACAAGGTTGATGTTAGGGCCTCAGCTGATGCTGCTTTTGTCCGTAAGGTTCTGCAGGCGGCAGTGGTTTAATCTGCCTGCTGCTGATTTTTCTTGGGGATCCCACCCTACTTTATGGACACTGCTATTGGATGTCCCAACTGTAAGTATTAGATTTGGAGCAGGACATACTGTATACTAAGAATAATACAATTCTGTGATTACTCACCTGTAGAATTGGTATTATGAGTATACAGTACGTCCTGCTCCAACCCACCCTTGATTTGCATTTTCTTGGATCCCCTTTATGGTGATTGTTATCATTGTTATAGTTGATAGTTTGGATTGTTTAATTCTCCCGGCTTCTCCTTAACTGCTTTTCAATGCTGGGGATTTGTGGGAGGTCCCTGGGTATTTGAGGGGCCGGGAGGAGCCTATTTTCGATGTCTCTGCAGTCCAGCACCATCTGGCGGAGTATATCCCAACTGTAAGTATTAGATTTGGAGCAGGACGTACTGTATACTCATAATACCAATTCTACAGGTGAGTAATCACAGAATTGTATGTTTTAACTAACATCCCCTGAATTGCTCACCTCATAAAGATTACCTTTGACAATTTTCACTGCTCCTGCTTCACTCTAATAGACAATGGCGCCTGTTTTAGCTGTAAAGTTTCTCCTCCTCCTGTTGTGTGTGGCAACGATATCATTGCCACACCAATATAATGACTGATCACCTTACACGGAGGCACCAAAAAAATCATTGTTCCAGGACACGTCAAAAAGTTAAAATGTCCATTGTTCTACACCCTAAGAATGGAGTAACGGCAGGGGTTATGGCCAAATGTATGGTACAAGTTCGGTGGGTTTGGGTCCGCTTTAATTATACGTTAAAGTCAGACACACAGAGCAAGGAGAAGCTATCCTCCCCACACACACAGCAGAAGCCAAACTGGAGAAGATTGGTCCAACTCTCAGTCTAAAAAAATAAAGGTGGTAATGGAAAAATACAATCCCGGGATGAACTACAGAAAGTGGTCTGGCTCTCGGCAACAGTAGCTTTATTTAGTAGCACACCACAAACATACAGGTTCTGAATGACCAGGTGGTCTTACTTATGGTCCAGGTGGTTTTACTTATGGTCCAGGTGGTCTTAGTTATGGTCCAGGTGGTCTTATTTATGGTCCAGATGGTCTTAGTTATGGTCCAGGTGGTCTTACTTATGGTCCAGGTGGTCCTACTTATGGTCCAGGTTTTCTTAGTTATAGTTCAGGTTTTCTTAGTTATAGTTCAGGTGGTCTTAGTTATAGTTCAGGTGGTCTTAGTTATAGTTCAGGTGGTCTTAGTTATAGTTCAGGTGGTCTTAGTTATAGTTCAGGTGGTCTTAGTTATTGTACAGGTGGTCTTAGTTATGGTCCAGGTGGTCTTACTTATGGTCCAGGTGGTCTTACTTATGGTCCAGGTTTTCTTAGTTATAGTTCAGGTGGTCTTAGTTATAGTTCAGGTGGTCTTAGTTATAGTTCAGGTGGTCTTAGTTATAGTTCAGGTGGTCTTACTTATTGTACAGGTGGTCTTATTATAGTTCAGGTGGTCTTACCTATGGTCCATGTGGTCTTAATTATAGTTCAGGTGGTCTTACTTAAGCATTGTTTCCATGAATCTATTTGTGAATGAAAAATTGCAAAATTGAATCATGGTGAGGCACCAGCGGAAAAGGTGGGAGGGGGCTTAGGGGCGATCGGGGGGGGGGTTCACACAGTTAGGCATGCTGAATAGGTTTGCCCCGGAGGCATCTAGTCAGCCGGCCCTGGAATCTTTTAGATGCGGTTAAATGATATGTTCAGGCGCATATATATATATATATATATAATTAGGGGAGTGTACTGAAACGTTACAGTCTGTTGGTCAGCTGCATATCCAACAGGACGGCAGACTGGCCCAGAAAACACACAGAAAGGGCATCTAATGGATGTTGTTTCCTCATGGTCATCCATCAGATGAAAGCCCATTGAAACATTTTAACACGTCAGGCCAATAATGGTGACGTCCCTTAAAAGGGCTGTAGGCTTGGCAGAATTGCTAACTCATCACCTTTTCGACTAATTGTGCAGGTTGTCTGGTTTATTGCCTTTTGGATCTTGTAGGATGAGGTCATAAGTTATTTTACGTGCTTAATGCATGCAGAGGTCTGACTGTTTAGCCAGCATATGCCTGTACTATTTTGTACACTTCTGAAGCCCAGCAATTTGGCGCCTTCTTGCTTGGCTCTGGGTGGCTTCCACCATTCAGGCTTTGGTTCCGGAGGTGACAAGAAAAATGGATAGAAATGGCAAACTTATCAGATCTCTGGATCTGGAGGAACTCATGTAATAAATATGGCCATACTTGTTCCCTATCGGCAATTCAGACATGTTTTGATAGATTTACAAATCTTGTCAATATGAAGGGTTATCAGCACTTGCATTTTATCACTAATGTTTTTCAATGCACCTACTGTTGGGGTGGTGCAGTGAATTGTGACAGTTTAAAGGGCACCTTCACCCTGAATAAGAGCATATCTTATATGTTTCCCACACCCTGTACATACAGATTGCCCACATTAAAAATCATTCCACCTGCATCTACTGCATGTTATGAGCCTTTAAACATCCAAGATGGCAGCTCATGGAGCATCAGGCAGCCTGCAAACAGGAGGTGTCTTCTGACTGTGCTGATCTGCATTCTGGGATTGCTGTCCTTACCGCAGCTCAGCTCTGTCTGTTACTGTACTGTATCCCGCTCTCCTCTCCTAAGCATGTGTGATGCTTCTGAATCAAGATGGCGGCACCTGTATCCTAGAGTCCTGAACAGAGTTTCAGCACAGTGGGGGAAAGAATAAGTAAGTGACTAAAAACTTAAAATATATTAATTTTAGATGCTGAGGAATAGTTTGAGTTTGGTCTTTTCATTAAATCATGCTGAAGGTCCAGTTTAACCTGTAAGTGATAGTTTGAGAGGTTAGAATTAGGGCACAGGTTGGGGTAAGGCTCTTGTTTAGAGATTTGGGAGGTGGTATCTTTGGTGTAGAACTTGAATCGCAATATTAAAGCGGAACTCTGGTAAAAAATGACTATAGTTCCGCTGTACTATACAGCAGCAGGGCAGCGTGACCCTGGCTGTGCATCGCAATATTAAAACAAGAAACCAGGTGCCTGGTTACTCACTGGCCTCCTCTGTGCTTCTCATGGTGCAGCCTATCAGCCTCCAGGGCCAACGCTGATAGGCTGCTTGCTGTCACGTATATCCTGAATATCCTGAATGCTAATAGGCTGCGCCGAGCGGCCGCAGAAGGGGCCCAGAAGTGGCGAGTATCTGGGCACCCAGTTTCCTGTTTTAACGGCAGCATCTGGCAGCCCAGGTCACGCTGCTATATAGTAAAGTGGAACTATGGTAATTTTCCAGGTGTACAGCACGGCTTGCTTCATTTCAATTCTCTGGGTAATCCGCCACCAGGTGGCGCAATCGACTGCAGGAAGACTTGTGGCCCCTCCCAGCCCATAAAAGGGACAGAATTACCCAGAAGACCCCAGTCTTCTCCTGCAGTCTGGCTGCGAAGGTGGACACTTCCTCTCTCTCCATAGACTTCTCAGATAAGCGGGGCATGCCTAGCCCGTCAGCCGCTGCAAGCCCTATTCCCACCTGCTTCCGGGACCCTTCTTGCCTCCCATGGCTGCGGATCAGGTGCCGGTAGAGGAACGCCGAGGGTCAGGCGTTCGCAGATCTATGCTCTGGGCCGCAGACTCTTTCCTCAGAGTAAGCCAGCCATAGGCTATGATGAGCCTATGGGGGGGGGGGGGAGGAACCACCCTGTTACCCTTTTCATTATGTGTCCCACATGCTTTATTATTGTGCACTTTATGTACCCTCCAGGTGCTGCATTGGCTGGCCGGCGCCATTTTCTCCAGGAGTTCCCTGTTTGCCTCACGCTGTCGCTCCATGGGCCTGCTTAATAGCGTTTCTGCGGTCTGCTGACAGGGCTGCGCGGGCTCTTCTAAAGCACTTCAGGCTCCCTTTTGGTCGCCACCCCCCCCCTCCAACCTTTTTTGCCCTGTGGGTTCGGGTGCTGAGGGTCAGATTGGGGTCTTTTTGTACTGTTCTGGGCAGTCTTAGTGCCTTGCGACCCGTCTTTCTTACCATAATGGAGGCTTCTGGGAATAGTGGGCTTGGGAACCCCCCGGAACTTGCTAAGCTTTGTCTTGTGTGTGGTACATGCCCGCTGAGCGGTCGCAGCACGGTTTGTGTGCCCCGCGCCCAGAGTGTTATTGCGGATCAGGATGGGGCGAGTGTTGCCGGCCCCAGTCCCATTGCTCCGACAGCTTTGCCGACTCTCCCGCGTCTGCTTCTGGCCCCTAGTGAGGGGGAGACCAGCAGGGACTCGCGTAGTAATTTTGAGCTCAGACTGGCTAGCATTGAGCATGTTCGGCCGCTGGCAAGGCCAAGATTAAGAAGCGGCATTTGGAGCCGGCTCGTGCCATCTTTGCCGATGACGATGAGGATTATGAGGCCTTCGGTGGCCGAGATTTCACTGAGGAGGGTGAGTTGCTCCAGGGGGTTGACTCCTCCAGGGGTAGTCGAGGGGACCTTGACAGTTGTCCCGGGTCTTCATCTGATGAGGACGAGTTGCCCCAGGATGATACAGAGCAGCTGTTGTCGGCGGTACTTGAAACCCTGCACATTGTTCCTCCTAAGGTGGCCAAGAGGAAACAGGGGGACCTGTTTCGGCCAGCGAGAGAGCGCCTTGTCTTTCCCTAACAAGGCCACTTCTCTAATATGGTTTTTAAGGAATGGGAGAAGCCTAATAGGTTGCCGTCGGTGCCTAGGGGTCTGGACAGACGGTATCCCTTTTCGGAGGATTTGGTTCGCCTCCTCCGGAGGATTTGATCCCATCCTCCGGAAGTGTATGCTCCTGTTCTGGGGCTCTCCAATATCTCGGTTATGTTGTCTCCTGAGACTTCCTCCTTGCGTGATCATGTTGACAGGCGCATGGATCAGCTAGCCTGTCACGCTTTCACTTCTGTGGGAACTGGTCTGCTCCCTGTCTGTGCTGCGGCCATTGTTTCCATGGTCATTAAAAAGAAGGTGAGGCGTCTCGTGGATATCGCCAAATCTCACAAGCGAGCGGAGGAGTATAGGGAGCTTTTAGCTTGTGCGGACTTCCTTGCTTTTGTTATATCCGCTATGGATGACGCCATCAGTTTTGGTGGTAGGGCTTCGGCTGCGATGGTCACGCTGCGTCGCTCTATCTGATTGTGACAGTGGGCAGCGGATGCTGCCGCAAAAAAAAAGCTCTCACAGGTATTCCCTTCCTGGGACTTCGGCTGTTCGGGGAACCGTTGGACCTCCTGGCTTAGGACGGGAGACTTCCTTAGCGTCGGAAGCAGGTGCGGCCTTTTCGGGGCTCTTCTTCCTTTCGCCCCTCTTGTGGAGGACGAGGATCTTCCTTCTCTGGTGGCCGCAGAGACTCATGGGGGGTGAGGTAGAGCCCGAGGTCGTCCCGGCCTCACCTGGGGAAGCCCCCTCCAAGCCCCTCAGGCATGAGGAGACGCCCTCACCCAGCCAGGTGGGGGGACGGCTTCGGCTCTTTGCTCAAGTCTGGAGACAACACGTCTCGGACCGGTGGATTTAGGAGGTGATGTCCTCCGGATACAAGATAGAGCTGGCAGCTTGGCCACCCCCCAAGATTCATTCGGTCATGGATCTACCAAAATCCTGTGACAACGCAGGGCCTGAGGTTGGCTGTTCAACATCTTCTGTCATCGGGAGTGGTTTGCCCTGTGCCTCTGCTAGAACAGGGTCGGGGGGTTCTACTCCAGCCTGTTCACGGTGCCCAAGAAGGACGGCTCCCTGAGACCCATCCTGGATCTAAAGGGTCTCAACAGATTTGTCAGGTTCAACACTTCCGCATGGAGACCTTACGGTCGGCGGTGAGCTCTCTTCGGCCAGGCGACTTCATGACCACTGTGGACATCAAGGATGCCTATCTGCATGTTCCTGTCTTGCTGGGACACCAGAGGTTCCTGAGGTTCGCTCAGGAGGATCAACACTACCAGTTTCTGGCCTTGCCGTTCGGCATCACCTCGGCCCCCCGGATATTCACCAAGGTGCTGGCGGGTGTCATGGGCCTTCTGAGGAGCCAGGGCATTCGCGTTCTTCCTTACTTGGACGAACTGTTGATTGCTGCTCCATCTTTGTATCAGGCAGAGAGGGATACTCGGATGGTAGTGTCCACCCTCGAGTCCTTCAGTTGGGTGATCAATTATCCCAAGTCTTCACTCTCTCCCTCACCAGTAAGGTCCTTCCTGGGGATGACGCTGGATACTTCTCAGATCAAGGTGTTTCTTCCTCAGCAGAAGGTGGAGGGCCTTCAGATGCAGGTGCGGGCCTTGTTATCGTTCCCTCATCCTTCCATCCATCTGGGGATGCAGTTGGTGGGTCTCATGGTGTCTTGCTTCGAGGCTGTGCCTTTCGCTCAGTTCCAAATGAGACCTCTTCAGTTGAATCTCTTGACCGTCTGGGTTCGGAGTCAGGAGTCCTTGGAGCAGGAATTTGCTCTGTCCCCTCTGGCCAGACCGTCCCTCTCGTGGTGGTTGGACACGAGAAATCTCCTGGTGGGCAGGTCCTTTCTTCTGCCGCGATGGGAGATTGTCACTACGGACGCCAGTCTGACAGGTTGGGGAGGGGTTTGGCAATAACTGAAGTTCCAGGGACAGTGGGGTCCTCAGGAGACCCACGCACCCATCAACCCCCTGGAGCTCAGAGCGATCAGGCTGGGTCCAGGTCCGCTCGGACAACCAAACGACTGTTGCTTACATCAATCACCAGTGCGGGACTCGGAGCAAACGAGCCCTCAAGGAGGTGTCCCTGATTTTGTCATGGGTAGAGAAGAACGTTCCCTGCATCTCTGCGGTTTACATCCCCGGGGTGGAGAACCAGGAAGCAGATGCCCTGAGCAGAGGGACTGCTCGTCTGGGGGAGTGGTCTCTCGACAACAAGATCTTTCATGCCCTGTGTCGCCGCTGGGGTCAGCCAGACGTGGATCTGTTTGCATCCCGTCACAATCGCAAGCTTCCAAGATTCGTCTCCCTGTCAAGCGATCCTCTAGCCTTCGCCATGGACGCGCTAGCAATTCCCTGGACGGAGTTTCGACTTCTCTATGCATTTCCTCTGCTGGGTCGTGTGCTGCGAACGATAGCCCAGGAGGGGGTACCGACCATCCTGGTGGCCCCCTGTTGGCCGAGGAGGATATGGTTCGCGGACGTTGTTCAGATGGCGGTGGATCAATACGTCATGCCTGAAAATCCAAAGCTCCTCACTCAGGGACAGCTGCGCCATCCCATTTTACAAACGCTGGCTTTGACGGCTTGGCTGCTGAAATCTCCATCCTGATGGACAAGGGATTGCTGGCTTCGGTCGTCAGTACTATGATCCAGGCTTGAAAGAAATCCTCTTCTATGATTTATTATAGGGTCTGGCATGCTTACATTGCCTGGTGTGAGTCTAAGGCTTTCCCTTGTCGCACTTTCTCCCTTTCCAGGTTCTGCAGTTTCTTCAACACGGTCTAGAGTCTACAACTGAGTACCCTCAAAGGACAAGTTTCTGCCTTGGCAATTTTTTTCCAAAGATCCTTCGCTAATCATAGGCTTGTCAAAACCTTTTTCCAGGGAGTCACTCATGTACCGCCACCGCGTAAGCCTCTGCTACCGGTGTGGGATTTGGACTTGGTGCTTTTCTGCTCTTCAGGGTCCCCCTTTCGAGCCCCTGTGCGATGCTGCTCTTTCTATTCTGACTCTTAAGGTGGCCTTTTTGGTTGCTCACTTCGGTATGTCGCGTCTCTGAGCTGGCGGCGCTTTCCATGAAACCTCCTTATTTTGAGCAGCATCAGGATAAGGTAGTGTTCCGTCTTAAACCGGAATTCTTGCCCAAGGTTGTATCTGCCTTTCATCTCAATGAGGACATTGTCTTAACTTCCTATTGTCCTGCCCCTGCTAATTCCAAGGAACAGAACCTTCATTCTCTGGATGTGGTCAGGGCGCTCAAGTATTATTTGGTCGCCACTGAGTCATTTTGGAAGTCTGATTCTCTTTTTGTTCTTCCTTCCGGACCTAGGAAGGGCTTGCCTCCAGCCAAATCCACTATCAGCAAGTGGATTAGACAGTCGGTGGTGCAGGCGTACCAAGGGGAAAGAACCCCCTTTCCATGTTACAGCTCACTCCACTAGGGCTATTGGTGCCTCTTGGGCTTTCCATCACCAGGCTTCAGTTGAACAGGTTTGTAAGGCCGCTACTTGATCTTCGGTTTATACTTTTTCCAAGTTTTACAAAGTTGATGTTAGGGCCTCAGCTGACGCTGTTTTTGGCCGCAAGGTGCTTCAGGCGGTAGTGGCTTGAACTGCCTGCCATTGCTCTCTGGGGATCCCACCCTTCTTTTTTGGACACTGCTGTTGGATGTCCCACATGTAAAGAATTGAAATGAAGCAAGCCGTGCTATACGCCTGGAAAAATACAATTCTGTGATTACTCACCTGTAGAATTGTTTTTACGGTGTACAGCACGGCTTGCTTCATCCCACCCTTGTTAGCGTTGTTCTCTTTTGCCTTGTTATAGTGATATTTGTTGAGAGAGTTCCTTTTAGTGGGCTGTGTTTTACTAACATGGTCCTTGTCTCCCGGCTACTTGCATTACTGCTTTCAAACACTGATGTCTTCTGGGTAATTCTGGCCCTTTTATGGGCCGGGAGGGGCCACAAGTCTTCCTGCAGTCGATTGCGCCACCTGGTGGCGGATTACCCATATGTAAAGAATTGAAATGAAGCAAGCCGTGCTGTACACCGTAAAAACAATTCTACAGGTGAGTAATCACAGAATTGTATTTTCTGATCATAGTTCCGTTTAAGGAACAAGGAAAAGTTCAGTTTTGAGCCTTTTCCAAAAACTCTAGTGTCTTGAGAAATAGACAACCCACTTTCCTGGCTGTCGCCACCTTGCCGCAATCAGCCTCTCACAGTCCTGAAGCCTGGAGCTGCGCTTCCTGGTTCCAGCTGGGGGCCCCCATTGTTTTCAGTGGGAGCCAGTCTTACACTGGCTCCGTCAGCATGCCACACTAACTGGGGATGCAGGACAACGAAGTGTCAGGTAAACAGATCATCTATGCTGGCACTGCGCAGCCCTAGTCGTTGGTAAAATCTACAAAAGTGGACTTTTCCTTTAAATCAGCCCAAAAATGTAAAAACACTTTAATAGTATTGGGGCCAGTTGGGCTTTCTGAGCTAATACCACCAACACCTTTAAGCCTTTAGGGCAGGGGTGGACAATTAATTTTTCCACGGGGCCACCTGAGAAACTAAAAATATTGTGTAGGGCCGGGCCAAAAGGCTCAACTCAATTCTGAATAATATTAATTGTATTTCTTTATAAGAAACAGTAAATTCTTTTGGAAAACCCTGCATTCAGCATCTACCTTTCTTTTATTCTTAGTATACAGTACGTCCTGCTCCAGATATAATACTTACACTTGGGTTATCCTCCGCCAGATGGCGCTGCACTGCAGAGACATGGAAAAACAGGCTCCTCCCGGCCCTTCAAATACCCAGGGACCTCCCACAAATCCCCAGATTTCTCTGCAGTGCTAACTGCGAAGACATGATGTATCACTCTCTCGCAGGTGAGCGGGGCTACCAAAGCCTGCGGCCCTGTTGGACTATTCCTACCCGTCCTCCCTGTGATGTGCCTCCCAGCCTGGGCTGCGCTGGACGGGTGAAGGTAGGCAGCACCTTGCATGCTTAACGGAGCCATGCTCCACCGCAGTCCCCCACCAAAGGGTAGGCGGTTCAGGGCTGATGGTGAGCCTCTAGGGGATGCCCCTCCCGCACTATTGCCCCATGCCCCGTGTAGCGGTGGGCCCTGTACAAAGGGTCGCCATCCTCCCTCATTCCCCCCCCCCCCCGTAGCCCGGGGGGAAAGAAAGGGGGGGGTGTGTGTGTGTGTGTAGTAACGTCTTGTGTATGTTTTACACGTTATGGCCTTAGTCTGCCCGGACTAGTATCCCTGGGGTCAGAACCACGCTAGTTCTTACTGTGTAATTGTCGCCGCCGCGCGCACTTCTTCCTTTACTGGATGGGCGGCGACGTCGCCTCAGACGCTGCGTTGTCTTCATTGGCAAATCATCTCCTCTAAGTGTCCCATTCACTTCGCTCCTCATAACAGTTTGTATCCACCTCAGAGCTTCGCGCTTTTTGGGGGAGGGGGGCATAGGTTGGCGTGCTCCGCGTCACTGGCCGCTCTGGCCCGCCCTTCGAGGTTCGCTTTGGCGCCATTTTGATGCTGGTCGCACGCACGCGTGGTGGCGGTCCTCCTCCTCCCTGGGTCTGTAAGTGCCCTAGCAGGCGATTTTCATGATCTGTGTTTACTGCGCATGGTTCTGACACTCTTTATTCCCATTATGTCTTTCAGACTGGTGAACACCATTGGCTTCTCCCGGCCCGGTGTTAAATTATAGCGGGCCTTGTTAAATTCTCCCACTTCCATAGCGGGTCTTTGGGGCATCCAGGGTTACTTAGAGTGTAAATCCCTACTGGCATATTGTGCCTTGATTAATCACCATATGGAGGCATCTCAGAATTATGTGACTGGGGTCCCTCCGGGACAAGACCGGCGGTGTATAGCGTGTGGACAACCCCATGCTGATGCTGGCGGGGCACGGGTCTGCGTACCCTGTGCCGAGCAAGCCCTGGCCCTGCAATCTGGTCGGCCAGGGGCTACACCTAGCTTCAATTCACCTATCTCCCCAAGCTTAAATCTCTCTCCTGCTGAGTCGCCTACATGTGGGGAATTGCAGCCTGCCGGCCCTTCCAGGCTGCCTACGGCTGAACAGATTATTGCTAGGTTGTCAGAGCGTATGGGCCCTGGTAGAAATCGGCACCTGTCGCCCCATGTTTCTGTATGCTCTATGAGAACTGAGGGGTTTGCTACTCCGTGTGACTATACCCCTTCTGATGAAGGGGAGTTGTTCTCTGACTCAGGCTCTTCTGATGAGAGGCCGAGGAGTCAAGACGATTCTGGCCCGGAATACTGGGGCCAGTGTGACACTGACGACCTGTTACTTAAGGTCTTTAAGGCACTGTCTATCTCTCCCCCCCGGTCAGGTCCCCAAGCCTAGAGGGGAGCGTTTCCATACTGCGACTGCACGTTTGGAATTCTTAGAGCAGGCTCATTTCCATGCTCTTGTCCTCCAAAGAATGGGAATGCCCCAGTAAACTTCCAGGGGTTCCAGGGGACTGGGATAGGAAATACCCTTTTCCCCCTGAGGTGGTTAATTGCTGGTCGTCACCCCCCGTGGTGGATGCACCGATCATAGGGGTCCCTAACCCCCCCCCTTTATTACAACCCCTGCCTATAGCGCCCTTCGGGATGCTGAGGATCGGCGCATTGAGCTGCTGGCCTCCCATGCCTTTTCTTGTGCCGGGACGGCGCTGCGTCCGGCCTGTGCCGCAGCCATTACTGCGGTGGCCGCTAGAACCCTCATCAAAAAATTGCTCGACCATCACCCCGAGGATCTCCCCTGGGAGGTGTTCAATGCACTCTCCAATTGTGATGTATTTGTGAAGTTTATTCTATTGGCGCTAGATGACGCGATTAGAATGTGTGCAAGAACTTCCGCCCTTGCGGTGGCTATTCGTTACTTGCTCTGGCTGCGACAGTGGGGTGCTGATGATGCTACTAAAAAGACTCTTACTGGGCTCCCCTTCAGAGGGCAACGCCTATTTGGGGCCCGTCTAGACCTGTTCGGTAAAAAGGGCAAATCACCCCTTTGCAGACTGCCGTCCCGGCCCCCTCGAGGCAGGAGCACCCCCCCTCCCCCCTACCTTAGTGTTAAACAGGAACCAGGGGTGTCTTTCCGGATTTTTGGGGCAGACTCCTGCCCCACGAGCAGCAGGCAACGCTCTGGCTCCTCCGGCGGGGCTAAGCCCAAATCTTCCACTAAACCCCCTCAAGCATGATGGGGCGCCCTCACCGGCTGGGTGAGGGGATGGCTGCAGCACCTTGCTCTTATCAGGAGGCATTTCGCCTCACTCTGGCAGATTCAGGAGGTTGTGTCCTCCAGATACAGGATAGAGTTTGCTGCATTGCCTTCCCCAGTTTTTATCAGACCCCAGGTATGCCTGGTCCCTGCCCCTGTTCAGTTGCTGGCACAGGCCATGTTAGGCCTGCAAGGTCTGAGGGTCTCTTGCAGATTGCCCGTAATAGGCAGAGGCAAGGGCCGCTATACCACCTCCCACAGCCCCCCAAAGGATGGATCAGGTGGCCCATTCTGGATTCACAGCAATTCTCTAATTACAGGCAGTTTCCTGCATGGAAACTCTTGAGTTGGGCCATCAGCACCTTGCGCCCAGTGGGCGTCTTGCCGCCTGGGGCACTCTTCAATGCTTATGTTTACATTCCTGTGCCCTCAGATCTCTGAGGCTCTCCAGGTTCGTGTTGGGAGTCCAACACTGTTAATTGTGGCCCTGCTATTTGGCCTCTCTTCAATTCCCAGAGTGTTCACTCAGGTGCTGTCGATGGTGATGTCTCTGATGAGACCAAGGGACGTCCGCGCGATGTTTACCCGGACGCCCTTCCTCACTTCCCTGTCTCTGCGTCAGGATAGTTGGATACCCGGCTGGTGGGCCATTGGGAGTCATTTGGATGGGTGTTCAATCACCTCGAGTCCTCGCTGTTCCCTAAAGTGGTAACTCCATTAATAGGAATGATTCTGGATCAGGTTCAAACCAGATTCTCCCCCTTTCAGCAGTTAGGTGGGCATTCTGGTCTCATGGGCCCAGTCCCTCACTACTGTCCCGGTTTCTTAACACCAGGCAGGGATGCAACTGGTGGGCCGTTGTTAACTTGCTCGGCAGGAACCCGAGCAGCTAAAGAGGTCCCGTATGCTCAGTTCCCCTTGAGCCGTCTGCGACTTCTAGTGGTAACATAGGACAGGGATCCAGCACCCCTGGAGCAGGGCCTGTGGGCCTTCCCTCCTGTATGACGGTTTTCTCTTGAAAGTGGATGAACTCGAGGGACCTGTCTAGGAGCAGTTCCCTCTTGCCTTTCCTGGAAACGGCCACCATGGATGCCAACCTTTCAGGTTGAAGGGGATGGTTTCTTCCAAAACTCCCTGCGATTCTGGTGTTGGTGGGGCCCTTAGAGGGTCCTTACGCCTATGGAAGTCTAAGCAGTGAGCGTTTTTCAGTTGGCTCTTCTCGCTTGACCGTTCCCCTTCTGGAATTGCCAGGCTGGGGGTGCTCGGTCCGTCTGATGACAGGCGTACTACATTAACCATTGGAAGGGGCCTGGAGCTGGCCGACCTTCCAGGGAGTGTCTATGTTCCCTTCTGGGCGGAGACAATGCCCCCTGCATGTTAGTGATATTAGCTCCAGCTAAGCCCCTCTGCGACAGGATGTGCTAATCCCCGTGTCGTTATGGAATCCATCCAGTCGTGGATCTGTTGGGTTCTGTCACCTTCACAGGCTATCGGCCTTTGTTTCCCTGTCCCAGGATCCTATGTCAGTGGTCCGGATGCCTTAGTACCGTCTTGACAGGACTTTTGGTTCTGTATGCCCTTCTCCATTCCCTCTGCTAGGCAGGGTTATGCGGAAGATTACTCTGGTAAGGGGACCAGTAATGCTGGTGGCCCCCAGTTGACCTAGTATAGTGTGGTTGCAGATATGGTACTGTAGTTCTGCACCTTGCCAGGAGTGCCAGTTGATCACTCAGGGCCCCTTTACATCACTATAGTTCATGGTCCCTGGCCTAGTAGATCTGACTGCTAAAACATACATCTTGATGGAGACAAGTTTAGCTGTCTCGGTGTTGTGACTATGGGAAGGCTAGGAGTGAGCCTCTTCTGCGTCTTCTTCTATTGTTGTAGGGTATGGCATACCCACATTTATTGGGACGAGTCTAGTCCTCTTACTTGTTGGACGTTCTCGGTTTCCAGGGCTCCAGTGTGGCCTTCAGCATAAATTGGAGTTGGTCCCCCAGCTCAGCTCTCTGATGGGTCAGGCTCTGCCCTGTCCACCTTGCCTTAACAGTCTCTGGTTCAGTCTTCCTTGGTTAAGACTTCCTTCAGGGGGTGCTCATGTGCGCCCTCCATGTACTCCTATGGCCCCTGTTGGGATTGAAATTGATTTCATTCCGTCTGCTTGCAGGTTGTCTCCTGGTCCTATTCAGGACACTCTCTGGATGTCCTTACCATTAAGGTGGTCCTTCTGGTGACTGTTACCTTGGTCAGGCGTGTGTTAGTGGAGCGGTTCGGTCTACCTAGCCCTCATTCCTTGAGATACACCAGGATAAGGTGGAGTTCCGCCTGAAGCCGGATTCTCTACATCTGTAGGTGTCATATGTTCAGTTATCCGAGATATTGTTTTCCACGGCTGCCCCCCTTCCTAGCAACGTTGAGGAAGTGGTTCTGCATTCCTTATACAGGTGTTGGCAGTTTTTTTCTTTAGAAGTCACTGTGTCCTTTAAGGGAACTTAGGTTCCTTGGGGCTTGTGGTCATTACATCCTGAATGTGCTCGACCTCGTCTGCTCTCAGGAGTTGGGCGGTTTGGTCCTGGTTGTTACCTTAATGGATGTTACTCCTGTACCTCGTTTTTGGCCTTGGCTTCTGCCAAATTTATTAGCTATCGGATTGTCAGGCTATTACTCAGGCCTATTCAGGCAAGGGGAAGAACCTCCCTTGTTGCCTTGATTCCTTTCTACGCGTGCTTGATGCCTCTTGGGCTTTCAGCACCGGTTTTGCTGTTGAACTGATTGGTTAGGCCACTACCATTGGCCTTCTGCTCATACCTTTTGCAAGGTTTTTACAATGTTGATGTTAGGGCCTCAGCTCATGCTGTCTTGGCCGTCTGGTTCTGCAGGTGACAGTGCTTTAAACTGTCTGCTGTTGTCGTATTTTGTTGGGGATCCCACCCTACTTTATGGACACTGCTTTTGGATGTCCCAAGTGTAAGTATTATATCTGGAGCAGGACGTACTGTATACTAAGAATAATACAATTCTGTGAAATACTCACCTGTAGAATTGATATTATTTGTATACAGTACGTCCTGCTCCACCCCACCCTGTTGTTGCATTTTTCTGGATCCCCTGTATGGTGATTGTTATCATTGTTATCTTTACCGGTTGTTCTGGGTGGTTTAATTCTCCCGGCTTCTTGTTCACTGCTTTTCAATGCTGGGGATTTGTGGGAGGTCCCTGGGTATTTGAGGGGCCGGGAGGAGCCTGTTTTTCCATGTCTCTGCAGTGCAGCGCCATCTGGCGGAGGATAACCCAAGTGTAAGTATTATATCTGGAGCAGGACGTACTGTATACAAATAATATCAATTCTACAGGTGAGTATTTCACAGAATTGTATTTTTTTTAGCGGATATTTTGAGGGCTAAAGTCGTCTTGTGACAAGGATCATGTGCACTTAGCTGACAACTGGAGGGGAGGGTGATACCGGTTGGTAGGGTCCACAGAAAGGGGGGATATCGCCCCACAGATGTCAGCAGCTCACTCTTCCACCACTCTCCTTCCCCTTAAGCTTAGCAGCAGCCCGAGGATGGCTTCCAGTCAGGGCACTTATGAGTCCCACCCCTCCACCCAGGCAAGATGGCGCCGGAGCCTACCTCCTTCTCCTCCCCTGGTTTGGCTCTTCTTCACTGTCGGGCACCCGCATGTCCCTCTTCGCAGCGGGTCGGCGCCTCCCGCACTGTACACAGGCAATCACTTAAGCGGCAGCCGATCAGCTCGTCGGGTCTGGCGCGTTCTCGCTTCCTCACTGAGTCGATAAGACACAGGTATAAGACAGAGCATTTACCAAGCAGAAGATTTTTAAGAAGGCACCTTTAAATCTTGGTTTAGACCACTGAGAGGATTCACTATGATTTTAGATTTTATTTAAAAAAACTGAAAAATCCTACAATCAGAATCAAAAATGACAATTACAGGAAACAATGGATAAATAATGTAAATAACTCAAATAGCAAAAGTAAAACAAATGGAAAAGTAATAGAAATGGATTCTTATGAGTTCATCTGGGTGCTAGCCCAAATTCGAGTTCAAAGTTCGATCAAATGAACAGTTTGCAGTCACACTCCTGCAATTTGCAGACTTTCCTTTAGATATAAGGGTCGATTCAAAGAAACATGTCAAAGCTTTGATTTTGTTGCCGATCATGGTATTATTTCCGAACGATCGAGCATTCGTATGAACTTGCGAGTGATTCTATAACCTAATGAGTTTCCTATTGTAAAATTCCCGTCCGTTCGTATGTTATCTCCCGACCTTGGGCCAGTCATTTCCAAACGTAAATTTTCGGTTGAGTGATCTGTTGTTGAGACGGCAGCATGTTATTTTTCCCTTCTTCCATCGTCCACCTCTTCGTATTTCTTGCGTTTCCCGATGGTTTTGCCTGCTTTTTAACCTCTTAACACTCGTGCGCTCGTAAATGTGGAAGATCTTGCGCATGCGCAATACAAGCTACACTCAACTAATGTGGCCCATATCGTACACTACCTAGCTCAACCAAACTACTTTGCGACATTCTTACACGTACCTTTATTAACCCTAAAACTTACCCAAACCCCTTAGCGCATGCATCCTTCTTCATTTGGACGCCCATAAAACTTACCCAAACCCCTTAGCGCTTGCATCCTTCTTCATTTGGACGCCCATAAAACTTACCCAAACCCCTTAGCGCTTGCATCCTCCTTCATTTTTCGGACCCTAAAACTTATCCAAACCACATAATGTACATATGTCTATATGTTTCTAAGCATGTATTTTCGTGTTTGTGTAAATGTTTTTTTTGGCGCATATTAGAAATGACACATTTCTAAAGCCTTAAAATATTATTTATTTGGCAAATTTTTTTTTTTTTTTTTGCTTTGGGTTTGGTAAAACCTCTTAAAATGTTAAAATTTTTGCTTATTTTTTTGAAAAAAGTATAAAATTTTTGTTAATAATAACAACTTTAAAACTATTTTACAAAATTAGCCAGGACCAAGGGCACTAATCCTCCTCCTCTTCTTCTTCTGTTGGCCCCAACGTCGCCTGTATGGCCAGCAGCTCGGCCACCAACTCCTGGATCCTTTTTTTTTTTCCCTCCAAGGTTTTTGGGATCATCCCTGTAACCAATAGAGAAATCAACATAAATAGTAGTACCAGACCGGTTTGTATGCTGGGAATAGATTTTGGGTTAATCAAATACATGTAAATGCATGACATATGTCATTCTTCCAAGGGATAAAGTAAATGCATTTCCCACAGGTAAGTAGTGAAACTCCTTAAACCGGACCTTCAACATGATTTAATGAAAATCCAAAACTCTTTCCAAATGATTCTGCACCCGTTAAAAGGACATTTTGGTGCATTTGTTATTACTGCGCCGCCATCTGGACTCAGAAGCATAACACTTAATGAGGAGAGGAGAGTGGGATAAAGTACAGGGGAGCAGGTTACAGTTGTGCTTTGGTAATACAGAGCATAGCTGGGTTCAGGGAAAGGTCAGCAGTCCCACAATGCATGGTAGCACCTTACTTTGTTAAATCTGGATGCCATGCTGCCTGTAAATATGGCGCATTCCATATGCCGCCATCTTGTATGTTTAAAGGCTCCTAACATGCAGTAGATGCAGGTAGCCTGTTTTGGAATGTTCGCAATCTGTATGTACAGTGTGTGGGATACTTATTAGCTAGGCTCTTAATACGAGTTAGGGTCCGCTTTAAGCTAACGAAGTGCCCACATGAAAGTGTTAACTATACATTGGCTACGCCTTTAGTTATGTGTGTGTTCTTAGCAAAAAACACATAAATCTGAATAATGGCATGGCTACTTACTTTGTTGGTGGCCGACAGATGGCTGGTTGGGGCCAACAGGATGCCCTTGGTCCTGGCTATGCTGTGAAGAAGTCCCTGTAGAAACATGTGACATTTGGTTAGTTGTTGTGTAGAGTCACTATTCCCAACATATCTGGCTCCCAGTCTGCCTGACATCACTCACCTTCGCCAGGATCAACTTCCAGCATCTCTGCTGCCTCCTCCTCCACTATCTCACCCGCTCCAGAAGCATCTAGAAATACATAATAAAGGAGCACTTAGTTTTTTGCCTTGCATGTATATCTTTGTGCATATACATGAAGAGTGACATACCAGAGCCTTCCCCATGCCTGGCCGGGCATGACTCCACGCCCACGCGGTTGGGCCCCTCCTCTGTGGTAAGGTCCAGGGGCTGGTCTGAGGAGGCCACAGAGGAGGGGTAGGTCCGTCGCCCGGGAGATCCACCACCTTCACTCACAGATGCAGAAGCATGCAGCACTGGTCGGCCTGTGCGCCTCCGGGTGCGGCGAATTCTGAAATCCATTTCCAACACTAACAAATAAAAGTCATTATAAATAAAGGCATAACTTATACATTTGGAACATATACCATGCAATCGCTTTGTACTTACTTGGGAAATGGATCCCAAAAAACCTCCGCACCCGGGGCATGTGCAGACATTTCAGGTCCGACCAATGCTGCATTATCTGGGTGTGAGTGAAGGTGGTGCTGGTCACACGGTGGATTTCCGCGATGATCTCCAGGGCGATGTCCCTTTTTTCGCACACATTGGGCGCGAAGTCATACCGGCGCTGAAGCATGATCTGAAAAACATAATGGACACAGAGCTTTTACTTTTACACACAGAGCCATATGTGTTGCATCAGAAGTTGAGAATGTCATGTCATTAACACACACATTTAGAGTGCCAGCCATTTTTGGGGAGTGCCTTAAAGCGGACGTTCACTCTGATTCAGAGTCTGGTCTTATGTTATATGTTTCACACACCCTGTACATACAGATAGCCAACATTACAAATCAGGCCACCTGCATCTATGGCATGTTATGATGGTTTGAACATCCAAGATGTCGGCTTATGTAAAATGCCTTCTTTGCAGGCAGCCAAGCATCTTGGTCATACCTGAAATTGCTTGCCCCTTCCTTGTGGTGCGGGCTAACCATGGCCGCAGCTCACTATATAATTTATGGAGGGAAGCGCGATTAAGCCTGGTCAGCTCGAACAGCTCAATGTTATTCATGCCATCGATGTGCATGCGACGACGCAGAGGCAATCTGCCCTCAGACATCCGGATCAAATCGATGCCAAAAAGCATTAGAGTTTGATGTTCCTCGAACTCGCTCCTATCCATGCTACTCCCGAGGCCAAAAAGCTGCCGGATAAGAGTTCGGGAATCAACCCTTAAATGTGCCTAGAAACACTTGGCAATCAGCTCTCTAAATTGATCGCAAGCCCATGTCATTAACGGGAAAATTAGGACTGATCGCAAAAAATACGATTTGGACGGGAAATATACAATAACTAACGGAAATAATACAATTGATGGCGAAGATCGAAAGAGCATATACGCCTAGGCCCGAACATTCGTGCGAATACGAAATGGCCAAAAAAAAGGGAAAAAATGACTAACACCCACCCAAACTTCCGATTCCCGATCCGAAATTAATTAACTTTTGCATTTAGAATCGACCCTATAGTGTCTCTCGCTTCCATCACCGGCTAGCCTTATACCCCAAAGAAGGGGTCTTCTTACCCCCTCCTATGAAGAAGGGCTGGTTTGGTGTCCTAAACCTTTCTAGGTATATTCAAATATTATATCGGCTTAAAAAATTTCAGGAGATGGTTGACCCTATGTCCTGTCCCATCACCTTGGCATGTTATTGGTGGTAACCTTACTGCTTTATGGACCTTCTGGTGCAAAGGAGGCATTAGTTTGTTTCTAGGTCACTTAGGGTTTATCACCAGGTGGGAGTAGGAGCGAGGGGAACGTAAAGGGTGGGGGTCAGGGTAATAGGAGCATAGGGAAGACGGAAAGGAGAGCATAACATGCAAATATTAATACAGGGAAAGCCTATCAATTATGTCATTATAACCTTCAACTAATATATATATATATATATATATTCCTAAACGTGTCACAATCTCTCTTCGGCTAACTTTCAAGCTCCCAGAGTCTGGCAATGCTTGGATATAGGCAAGGATAATTACACAGCTATTCACCCCTCTTGTGGATGTGTGGAGATGTGTTTGGGGGGTGATGCCCCTCATCAATGCAAAGCTGTGGTTTTACTGAATGAGACTTGGAAATACCGGAACTAGTCCTGAGCTAAACCATGTTAGGGAGAGGCCCATGCTAGGCTATATCTAGTGAGGTTTTGGAAACTAGCCCTAGGCTACCATACTTTTCTGGCCACACCATTATGTGCGCAGGTGCAGATTGAGATGTGTTTTCCAACACGCCTGTCTGTATATATATATCTGAGCGTTAGCCTGTCACCAGCTTCCGCTTGCTGTTGCTTTTCTACCAAAGCCCTTCATTTCAGGATGCCTGTGTTCCTTCCTAGCTTGCAGTAATTGATGCTGATGGTCCACAGACATCTGCATAGTAGCGGGCTTGCCTTCCAAATGTCTTGACCCTTCACTGCTCAGACCGCATGTTAGGAAGTGTACTGCAAACCGTCATTGGCTGGTGACATATTCTATGCGTGTGCACACACAAACAATGTAGGCCTAGCGTACAGTAACGTGCGCCACTACCTCTTTCCCTTCTGGTTTTGCACAGGAAAAATGAGAACTCTCTTCCTATAAACAGCAAAAAAAGTTAATGGGCACCATAAAAGACATAAATGAAACCATACTTGTAGAGCTGTCCCTGGAAAACCCTGTCCTGCAATGAGGTGAATTTGCTCAGCCGCTCCCGCCACCGGCAATGTGCTACTAGTAAACCATGTAAATGTAATTTCTGCACTTGTGCTATATAGGCTATGCGCATAAAAAATTCCATACATCCTACTAGGTGATTGCCTTGGGACTGTTCTAATCTTTATTCTAATGAGCTGGCCTGTTAACCCTTACATAAGCCAAAACACATCACTGAATTTTTCCCATTGGTCTGCTCTGTTGCAGTTAAGTTTAGTTCTTTTGCCATCCACTGACACAGTTATACTGTAAATAGCAAAGACTGTGTATACATTTGGTCATAAGCATTTGTTCCTCAGCTGACACAATCATCTGCTGCATGTGGCCCTCCACCCCACCCCACCACGTTGCTATTGGTGAGGTCCCTGAAATGGCTGTGGACACTGAAAACTAAGCTCTGTTTGAATGTGTCTCCACTCTGCCACCAATAGCAATACAAAGTACCTGATATTTAAATTGGTCCTCTGCACTGCCTAGCTTCTCTTTGCTAGGAATGGTCCTGGCTCACAGCTAACCTAACCTACCTTCTCACATGAAAAGTGAGCCCTGAGCTTGAGAGATAATCGCCTTTTACTCTCATAGCGCTGTAGTGGCAGGAAACAAGCCCTACATATGCAGCAGCTGCACCTCCTCCAAAAGAAGACCTGTTTTATTGCAGCACACAGCTATTTCCTGTCCTTCTACAGCATACCGTGCCTGATTAAAGCGAAACAAAACTGGGGATTTTCACTATCCTGGGTTTTGGCCATAAAAACGTCTTGCCCGGGTCTCACAGCGCATGCGCACGCTCTTTTCTAATCGGTGGCGTATGCTGTAGATATTAATGCATGTGGTCTAGACACAGAGGGAACAGGATCGTCCTTTTGCCCAGTTTCCCTTTAAAGTGGACCAACACCCAGAATATTCACTATCCTGGGTGTTGGTCCACTTCCGCAGGGCACCCCGATCGGGGGTGCCCCGCTGTGTGAAAGCCCCTAAAATCTTACCTTATCAGCGATGGACAAACGACGGATAAGCCGCTGCCGCCGCCTCTCACGCGTCCCTCTTACAGGGTGCGCACCCGCGCCGGCCATTCACAAACGGCCGGCGCGGGTGCGCGCCCTGCTAGAGGGACGCGCGGGAGGCGGCGGCGGGTTATCCGTCGCTTGTCCGTCGCCGATAAGGTAAGATTTTAGGGGCTTTCTGGGGGGTTTCACACAGCGGGGCATCCCGATTTCGGATGCCCTGCGGGGAGGGAGCTGATCGACTCGGGAATCTTATAGATTCCCGGGCCGATCAGGGGTGGGTGTTGGTCCACTTTAAACAGGGGAGCACTCAGCCTGGAGATTCTGGGGATGTGACCGGCATTGTTTACCTTGCTGTGAGAGCCAGAGCAAAAGTGAGTTATTCCAAGTATGTCACACACCCCGCTTCCACTATTCATGACATATGGGTAGTTACCTGTAGAGGGCGAACTTCTGCAGAGATGAAAGCAAAAAAGAAGTATCTGGGACCTCCCACTCATTTCCCAGTTCCTTCTCTGCAGGACGGTGAGCAAGTCAGAAGATGTATGCTGCTCTTCCTTGCAGGTAAGCCGGGCTTACACCCGGCCATGTTTTGCCCTATTTCTGCCCGGACCTTTATACATTAAGCCCAATTCTAGCCTCCCAGCCTTGGCTGCAGGTCCGGGTGATGGTAGGCATCACCTTAATAGGTGTTTAGGGAGCCATGCTCCCCCGTGAGACCCCATACAAGGGGGTAGGCGGTATCCGGGTTGGTGATCCCGGTTTGGGATGCCCTGTCCCTTTATATATATCCCTTACACCCATGGTGCGGGTTTCCCCCCTTCCAGGTCCCTCTGTTAACCCTCCAGTGGGGGGGGGGGAGGTATTCTCCCTCTTCGTTTCTTTCATCTTTATGTGAGTGTGTTTGTGTGCGGTGTGATTGGGTGCTTCACCTTACAGGGCTGTACACCTTTTCTTGCATTTTCTGCAGTCCACTGAGGGGAGCTTCTTCCCCTCAGGCTGCGGTGTTTGAGGAGACGGGGCCGTGCGCTCGCACGCTGCTGCGGCCCGCCCCCTCCTGCTTTGGCGCCTTTTGCGGTCCCAGCCGGATATGGGAACCGCGCTGCTGGTTGTGAGGGAAGGGCAAAGAGAGAGGGAGAAGAAGGGGCGGGCCAGTGCGGATCGCGCGCCACGCCTGGCCCCGCCCCTTCTCCCTCTCTCTTTGCTTCTCGGTGCTGCTAGCCGCCATCTTGCGAGACACGTGAGTGCCCTCCTGGGGCCCGCTTTTCATCTGTTATGGTATTGTGCCCCATTCAGGCTGGGGGCAGCGCTGGTCACACTGTGTTATACGTTTTTTTGTTTGATTGTACTATGCATATGTGTGTGTGTGTGCAGGTGCTTATGGCCACTGCCTTGTGTCTTTCAGGAGGACTCCCTGCTCCTCTGCTTAAAAGGGGGTTCTCCCGGTCCTAGGGTCCCTAGAGTAATTTGGGGCACCTATAAATCCTCCCACTCGGGACCAAAAGGGGCATCCCGGGTTGCTTACCAGCGTAATTCCTTCTGGTCATTGCGACTACCTTAAAATCACCATATGGAGGCTCCACAGGATACCGGGCTCGGGCTCCCTTCGGGACAATCCTGGCTAGGTGTGGGTTGTGGGGTACCCCTTACGGGGGAGAATGTACTAATTTGCATACCATGTGCGCAACAGGGCATAACGCGGCAGTCTGGATCCCAGGCGTCTGGGTCAGTGCCGCCCGTCTTATCCCCCACCCCGCATTATCTGTACCCCAGGTGACACTGTCATTAGTGGGGAGTCGCACTCGGATGTATGTGCTAGGCTGGCCAACCTCGAGAAAATTATTTCTAGCTCAGTGGGCAGAAAGGCCCCTGCTAAGGAAAGGCTACGCCGGTAATTGATTTTGATGATTATGACTCCCCTGACTGGGCTGATTATTCCCCGCTTGAGGAGGGGGAATTGTTTGAGGAATCTGAGACTGAGGAACTACAGTTCTTTGATTCTGATGCTGGGCAGGCACTGGGGGATGCTATGGATACTCCCAAGGTCCTGGCCCATCTCTTAGAGGTTCTGGATATTTCCCCACCAGCGGAGGCCCCTCCGAAGAAGGGGGAATTCTTTGGGCTCATCTAAGCCCCGCTTGGAGTTCCCAAATCAGGATCATTTTGACAGCATGATTCTTAGAGAATGGGAGAAGCCGAGTTGGCTTCACAGTGTTCCTCAGGGATGGGATAGGAAGTACCCCTTTCCGGTTGACGCGGTGAAGCGCTGGACTTCCCCTCCCGAGGTTGATGCACCCATCTTAGGATTGTCCAACACCTCTGTTGTACATACTCCTGACGACACTACTCTTAAGGATGGCGAGGACAAACGCATTGATCAGATGGCATGTCATGCCTTTGCCAGTGTGGGTTCAGCCTTGCGGCCTGTCTGTGCATCGGCACTCGTGGCTGTGGCTACCAGGTCTGAGATTAGGGACATGTTAAATGGGTCCCAGCTCAACCCGGCCAGCGTTGAATTCACAGCCCTTAAGAGGTGTAAATTGTTTATGAATTTTGTTTTGTCAGCTATGGACAACACTATTACCATGTGTAGTAGAACTTTGGCTCTGCTGGTGGCCATGCGCCGATCGGTCTGGCTACGCCAGTGGGCGGCTGACATTGCGGCCAAGAAATCACTTACAGCTCTGCCATTCCTGGGTACACTACTGTTTGGAGATAGATTGGATTCTGTGGCGAAAAGTGGAAGGCAGCGTCGCTCCTTTCGGGGGGCAAGCTCCTTCAATCCTTCCTTTCGAGGTGCCAGAGCGGGCAGAGGTCTTGCCTACTCTAGCTTCAGAGGTGATTCCTGGAACAGAGTCAGAGGACCTGCCCGTCCAGTCTCTACCTGGGGTTCCAAGCCCGCTGCCAAGCCAGCTCAGCAATGAGGAGGCGCCCTCACCCTTACGGGTGGGGGGGCGGCTGCGGCTCTTCTTCCAGGTCTGGGCCTAGGAGGTCACAGACAAGTGGATTTTGGAAGTGGTATCATCCGGGTGCAAACTGGAGTTCGAGTACCGGCCTCCTCCCAGATTTCTAAGGTCTCGGGTGCCCTCGGGCTGCGCAGGGGCTCCAGTTGGCTGTGAAGAATCTCCTGGACATGGAGGTCATATGCCCAGTGCCTTTCTCAGAGAGAGGCCGGGGCTACTATTCCAACCTCTTCACGGTTCCCAAAAGGGATGGTTCCATAAGGCCCATTCTGGATTTGAAGCTTCTCAACAGGTTTATCAGAACCAAGAAGTTCCGCATGGAGACTCTGCACTCAGCCATCAGTTCCCTTCGTCAAGGGGACTTCATGATGTCATCAAGGATGCTTATCTCCATGTACCAATCTTCCCAGCACACCAGAGATTTCTCAGGTTTGTGGTGGGAGATCAGCATTTTCAGTTTGTGGCACTCCCGTTCAGGCTGACCTCGGCACCGAGGGTGTTTACCAAGGTTTTGGCGGGTAAAATGGCCCTGCTCAGAGCCCAGGGCATTCGCATTGTGCCGTATCTGGACGACCTGCTCATTACAGCTTCTTCCCTATGCCAGACGGAGCTGGACACCAGGATGGTGGTGACGATGCTGGAGAGGTTCGGATGGGTGATCAACCACCCCAAATCTTCTCTCTCCCCATTAAGGGAGATCTCTTTTCTGGGCATGATTCTGGATTCCAGTCAGGCCAGAGTGTTCCTACCTCAGCCAAAGGTGCAGAGGGTTCAAGATCTGATACGTATTCTCCTGACCAATCCTCGCCCTTCTATCCGGCTAGGGATGACACTGGTGGGTTTGATGGTGGCTTCCTTCGAGGCAGTCCCCTTTGCTCAGTTCCACACGAGGTCGCTCCAACTCCATCTATTGCTGAACTGGGACAGATGTCCACAGTCCTTGGATCAGTCCTTTCTGATGTCTCCCAGGCTTCGGCAGTCCCTTCAGTGGTGGCTGGAGCCAAGCAATCTGATGAGGGGCAGATCCTTTCTGGACCCTTGTTGGGAGAAGGTTACAATGGATGCCAGCCTGTCGTGCTGGGGAGGTTTCTGGAAGGATCATCAGTTCAAGGGGTTGTGGGGGTCCTCAGGAGGCTCACACCCCCATCAATGTCTTGGAGCTCAGAGCTATCCGTTTGGTTCTGTCATGTCTGACACTTCATCTCCAGGGCTTACCGGTTCAGGTTCGATCGGACAATCGAACTGCGGTAGCTTACATCAATCACCAGGGAGGGACTCGCAGCAGGAGTGCCCTCAGGGAAGTCTCTCTGATTCTGACATGGGCGGAGAGCAATGTTCCTTGCATCTCGGCAGTGTACATTCCGGGAGTGGAAAACACGGAGGCGGACTCCCTGAGCAGGGGGTTTTCTCGCCGAGGGGAATGCTATTGGATGTCCCATATGTCATGAATAGTGGAAGCGGGGTGTGTGACATACTTGGAATAATACCATTTTGTGATTACTCACCTGTAAAATGGGTATTATAAGTATGTCACACACCCCACTTCATCCCGCCCTTTTGTATTCTGAATCCTTTATATGGTGAACCTTTTATTGTTAATAATGTTTTATTGTCTCTTCCTGGTCCCCTTACTGCTGTCATATACTGGGAAATGAGTGGGAGGTCCCAGGTATTTATGGACCGGGAGGGGCTTCTTTTTGCTTTCATCTCTGCAGAAGTTCGCCCTCTACAGGTAACTACCCATATGTTCATGAATAGTGGAAGCGGGGTGTGTGACATACTTATAATACCCATTTTAGATGTGAGTAATCACAAAATGGTATTTTTGCCCCTGGATCCCCCATGGGCAGTTGTTAAAAGCGTAAAAAAAAACCACCAGTGGCCAGCCTGGAAACTACATCCCATTTATTATTAACTAGAATGGCACATCCCTGGCCCTGTCTGAATGGCTGGTGGCGGGAGTGCGCTCTCTCCTTGAGAGCCATATTCCGAATTACGTTGTCATAGCGGGCGTCTCTCATTGGACTAGAGCCTGCACATGTGCCATGCATGTGAAAAGATTTTTTGGCACCCTGGGGTTTTTCATACATTGGGGCATTATGCCCCAGGGAAAAGCCAGCAGCTGCTAAATGAAGGTTGTTTGAGTTTTAAAGTAAAAGTGCAGTCTTCCAATAACACACACACACACACACACACACACACACACACACACACACACACGCAAATTAAAAAAAAAAAACTTCTTGCCTTGCCTGGGATCCTGCACTGTTCTTCCAGTACTTCAGGTCCTGGGTGTCATCACCCAGGTGAGGGGGGGAGAATGGTAGACTGGACTGTAACAAAATCGATCGTTCAACGTCAGTTTGATCGAACAATCTGCAACGTAAGTGTGGGCTGCTTCCAGCACAGAAAGCAATCACACCAGAAGCACCCACACAGCAATTACAACAAGCTGCCACCACCACCGCCGTAACTACACTTTAAACAATTAAATCGGGCCAGTGGAACTCTCCTCAATCACCATCTGATCAAACTCTGCTGGCGAGTAATCGAGACAGTCACCATACACACCTACACACCCCTCTCCGCATACAAGCAGGGCACAGGCAATCCACACTCATTTCAGTTCTGCTGTCGAACAATCAGATACAATCATCTTGCAGCTGCTGGAGTGCTGCATGGTGACTGTTTGTGAACCAAGTTAATTGTGAGTCATTCACCGTTGTAACACTATATGATTAGATACACTTTCCAAATCTTACAATGGATTAATTACAATCAAACTTAGTCTATGGGTTAATACACATTTACGAGCGGTCATACAATCTTCAAAAACCAGGGTAGTTGTTAGAAATCCTCTAATGTGGTTTACTTGGAGCTCTAATTGCCAAAATGGTAGGCCTGTGCAAATGGAAAATTTTACATTTTAATAAAAAAATAAAAAGACAAAAATACAAATAAACAATAATACAATACAATAAACAAACGTGCAGAAAAACAGTTAGAAAATAAAAGGGGAGAAAGCGCTGAAAATCCTATACCTCATAAAGGCATACAACGTCTTCAGCTTCCGAGGGCTGGAGGAGCAGTGGGTCAGACACACCACGATCATGGATCAGATCCTCTGTATGTGACCAAGAAAACCATTTCTCCCCCTGGATTTATGCTAGATTCCAGGGGGGGCTGGAAGACAGATGCCACCCCCCTGGGTGGGTGCTGGGGGACAAATTATTTGTAGTTACCCTTTTAGTAAATCTGTTCTCCAAGTTGCGCTCCCCCCACCTTTCCTTATCAGTGGTTGTAACTGTTACTGATAAGGAATTTATGGACCTTTGCTCAGGAAGTCTTTGAAGAATTTTGTTTATTTTGTTATAGGATGTTTGTAGGAATGCTGGGGATGAGGCAGAGGGGGAAGCATGACATAAATTAGGACAATGGATGTCACATGGACTTTGAGCTGTAATTCTTTGTTCAAAACCTGTTTATTCCATAAAATTTGCAATCCTTAATTAGTTGGGTTTGTAGTTTTTCCATGGAGTAAAGATGTGCACGTTCTTCAGTACCCTCTGGTGGAATGGTTTGGCTGGATGTAGACTTCGTTAATGCATTTTCGATGGTTACTGCTCACAAGACGGCGATGAACAGGATGCAAATGTTGCTAAATTTTAACTTTTGGTGATTCATTCTCCTGTATATTATGTAGCATTAGTGGCTTCATTCCTTAATCAATGAAAATGGAACAACCCTCAAAGTGAGTGTTATCACAATTTATGCCGTAGCTGGGGTCATCCAATTCCAGAATGCCCCGCACAGCATACCAACCGTTACTAACATCTTCCAGGATCCCACTCTGCATCACAGCCCCACGTGGCCTGCGTGGTTCCAAAGGTTACCTAGGGACTTGATCTAGCAGCTGGCAGAAGAGATCCTAGAAGAGTTGAGTGTCAGGGCTGGGGGTTTGGGCGTCTGCAGATGGTATGCAATGTGGGACATCCAGCAATTGGACGCTGCCTGCTACCGAATCTAGGGACGGCACTAATATTCTTAGTATACAGTACGTCCTGCTCCACATATAGTACTTACTATCGGGATATTACTCCGCCAGATGGCGCTGGACTGCAGAGACATCGAAAATAGGCTCCCGGCCCCTCAAATACCCAGGGACCTCCCACAAATCCCCAGATTTTCTCTACTCGCAGGTGAGCGGGGCTATTAGCCTGCGGCCCTGTAGGACTATTCCCACCCATTCCATTAGTAATATGCCTCCCAGCCTTGGCTGCGCTGGTTGGGTGAAGGTAGGCAGCACCGCTGTTAGGTGCTTAGGAGCGCTGCTCCACCGCAATCCCCCACCAAAGGGTAGGCGGTTCAGGCTTATGGTGAGCCTCTATGGGATGCCCCTCCCGCACTATTGCCCCTTGCTCCTGCCTATCGGTGGGCCCTATTTAGGTGGCCGCTGTCCTCCCTCATTCTCCTTGTACCCATTAGGGGAAAAGAAGGGGGGGGGTGTGTAGGTGTATATGCAATGCATTATGTGTTTTAACATTATACTTTATTCATTCTGCCTTGTGTCAGCCGCCGCCCTGGCTTGCCTTCCTTTTACTGTATTTAAAATTGCCGCCGCAAGCCTTTTCTGTCACTATGCTCCGCGCTTGGCGGCGGCGTTACCTCAGGCGCTGGTGCGCCGTCATTGGCTGCTTGTCACGTCCTGGCTTCGCGCTCTTCGGGGGGGGGGGGGGCGGGGCCCGTCTATGGCGCGTTCCGCGTCATTGCTGATACCAGCCCGCCCCTCGAGGTATACCGACGCCATCTTTGATCTGCTTAGTTGGCTTATGCGCGACGGACCCCTACCTACCTCTGTCCTTAAGTGCCCTCGCGGGCGACTTTATTATCTACCTTTTATTACAGTGTGCTTACGGCCTCCTTCTGTTATGTCTTTCAGACAGGGCGAATCCATTGGCTTCTCCCGGCCCTCTATTCGTTTATAACTTGTTAGGCCTTGTGTAATACTCCCACTTCCCTAGCGGGTTATTGGGGCATCCAGGATTTCTGTATAGCGTTAATCCCTATCGGCCTATAGTGCCGCTATAATCACCATATGGAGGCATCTCAGGATAATGTGACCGGGGTTCCTTCGGGACAAGCCCGGCTGTGTGTAGCGTGTGGGCAGCCTCATGCTGACGCTGACAAGGCGTGGGTCTGTGTACCCTGTGCTGATCAGGTGCTTGCACTGCAATCGGGCCTTCCAGTGGCTGGGCCTGCACCTTGTTTCACTTCACCTACCCCCCCAAGCTTAAATCTCACTCCTACTGAGTTGCATACAAGTGGGGATTCTCAGCCTGATGTGTCTTCTAGACTGGCTACTGTTGAGCAGTTAATTGCTAATACCTTGGCGCGTAAGGCCCCTGTAAAAAAGCGGCACTTAACGCCTAATGTCACTCTTTTCCCTATGGAAACTGAGGAGTTTTGGTATCTTTGTGGCTATACCCCGTCGGATGAAGGGGAGCTTTTCTCTGACTCGGACTCATCTGATGAAAGGCCAAGGGGTCATGACGATTCTGGCTCTGACCCCTGGGCCCCGGATGACACTGACAGATTGCTGACCCAGATTTTTGAGGTCCTGTCCATCTCTTCCCCTGTTGCGGCTCCCAGGCAAAGGGGGGAGCTTTTCCATACAGCAAAATCACGTTTGGAATTTCCAGAGCAAGCACATTTCCATAACCTTGTGCTCAAGGAATGGGAGCGCCCCAGTAAACTTTCCGGGGTACCTAAAAGTTGGGATAGGAAGTATCCCTTTCCTGCTGATGTGGTAAAGTGTTGGTCATCCCCTCCCGAGGTGGAAGCCCTGGTCCTAGGGCTATCTAACACCTCTGTCATGCATTCCCCTGACTCTACTACCCTGCGGGATGCTGAGGACTGGCGCATTGACCAGCTGGCATCCCATGCCTTTGCATGTGCGGGGACGGCGCTGCGCCCGGTCTGTGCCTCTGCCATTACCGCTGTGGCCACTAGAACCCTTATCAGAAATATACTTTATAGTGCCCCTGATGATTTGCCTTGTGAGGTGTTCAATGCACTCTCCAGTTGTGATGTTTTTGTAAATGTTGTCCTCTCTGCCTTGGATGACACCATCAGAATGTGTGCCAGGACATCTGCCCTTGTGGTGGCTATACGCCGCTCGGTTTGGCTGCGCCAGTGGGCTGCTGACAGTGCTGCCAAGAAGGTCCTCACTGGGTTTCCCTTCAAAGGACTACGCCTGTTTGGGGACCGCCTGGACCTTTTTGCTAAGGGAGGCAGGTTACCCCAATGCAGGCGGCAATCTCGGCCCTTTCGGGATCAGGGTTCCTTCTCCTCCCCTTAGCGTGGTGCTAGACAGGGGAGGGGGGTTTCCTTTCCTGGGGCCCAGGGAGATTTCTGGGGTAGGGGCAGAGGACGTGGACGTCCTGGCTCCTCCTGGGGTCCCAAAGCAAGATCCTCCCCCAAGCCCCCTCAGGCATGATGAGGCGCCCTCACCCATCCGGGTGGGGGGACGGCTGCAGCACTTTGCTTACGTCTGGAGGCTTCATGTCTCATACCGGTGGATTCAGGAGGTAGTGTCCTCCGGATACAAGATAGAGTTTGCTGCCTGCCCCCCTCCAAGATTCATCAGATCCCGGATTCCTCAGGACCCTGTGTCAGCTCAGGAGCTAGTGCAAGCAGTGCAAGGCCTCCTGGAGCTGGGGGTCATCTGCAAGGTCCCCTTAAGAGAAAAGGGCAAGGGCTTCTATTCCAACCTATTCACAGTACCCAAAAAGGATGGTTCAGTCAGGCCCATCCTGGACTTAAAGATCCTCAACAAATTTGTCAGGGGCAGGCGCTTTCGCATGGAAACTCTGCGCTCTGCCATCAGTTCCCTGCGCCAAGGGGACTTCATGACTTCTGTGGACATCAAAGATGCTTACCTTCATATTCCTGTATTTCCAGGTCATCTAAGGTTCCTCAGGTTCGCTCTGATGGATCAACACTACCAGTTTGTGGCGTTGCCCTTTGGTCTCACTTCAGCTCCCAGGGTGTTCACCAAGGTGCTGGTTGGCGTGATGTCTCTGCTCAGGTATCAGGGCGTCCGTGTGCTTCCCTATCTGGACGGCATTCTCATCACCTCCCAATCTCTTCTTTAGGCAGAATTGGATACTCAGCTGGTGGTGTCCACTCTGGAGTCATTTGGATGGGTGATCAACCACCCCAAGTCCTCACTGTCCCCTTCCTTGGTAACTCCATTCCTAGGAATGAATCTGGATACAGTTCAGGCAAGGATTTTCCTTCCTCAACAGAAGGTGGACAGTCTGATTGCACAGGCTCAGTTCCTGCTATCTTGTCCTCATCCCTCCATCAGGCAGGGGATGCAGCTGGTGGGCCTGATGGTGGCATGCTTCGAGGCGGTCCCTTTATGCTCAACTTGAGGCCCCTGCAACTTCACCTATTGTCAGTGTGGAACAAGGATCCAGCGTCCCTGGACAGGGTCTGTGTGCTCTCCCCTCTGGTCAGGAGGTCCCTCTTGTGGTGGATGGATTCAAGGAACCTATTGGGGGGGCAGATCCTTTCGTACCCCTTCCTGGGAGACGGTCACCACGGATGCCAGTCTGTCAGGTTGGGGGGGTTTCTGGAAGTCCCTGCGGTTCCAGGGGAGGTGGGGCCCTCAGGAGCCCCACACACCTATCAACGTCTTGGAACTGCGGGCGATCAGGCTAGTTCTGGCTCACTTGACTACTCACCTTCGGGGCCTGCCTGTTCAGGTGCGCTTGGACAACCAGACAGCAGTTGCCTACATCAATCATCAGGGAGGGACCCGGAGCAAGGGGGCCCTCCAGGAAGCGTCTTTGATCCTGACTTGGGCGGAGTCCAATGTTCCCTGCATATCAGCTGTGTACATCCCGGGAGTGGAAAATCTCCTGGCAGACTCGCTGAGCAGGGGGACCTCTTGCCAGGGAGAATGGTCCCTAGGCAGCAGGGTGTTCCAATCCCTGTGTCGCCGTTGGGGCCAACCAGATGTGGATCTGTTCGCGTCCCGTCTCAAGCTACCAACCTTTGTCTCCCAGTCCCAGGATCCTCTGGCCTTGACCACGGATGCTCTAGCAATGTCATGGCAGGACTTTAAGTTTCTGTATGTCTTCCCTCCCTTCCCCCTGCTGGGCAGGGTCTGCGCAAGATTGCTCTGGAAGGGGTGCCAGCAATTCGGGGAGCCCCCAGGTGGCCAAAAAGAGTGTGGTTCGCAGACGTGGTGCAGCTGGCAGTAGATCAGTACGCTCTGCCCTTGGTGCCAGATCTGCTCACTCAGGGTTCACTACGCCATCCCAATTTACAAACTCTGGCTTTGACGGCTTGGCTGCTGAAACCTCCATCTTGATGGAGAAGGGGCTGTCTTCCTCGGTTGTGGATACTTTGATTAAAGCTAGGAAGAAGTCTTCTTCTTCCATTCATTACAGGGTTTGGCGTGCCTACATTGACTGGTGTGAGTCTAAGTCTCTTCCCTGTCGTGTGTTCTCTATTCCCAGGATTCTTAAGTTCCTTCAGCATGGGTTGGACATGGGGCTCCAACTAAGTACTCTGAAGGGGCAGGTCTCTGCCCTGGCTGTTTTCTTCCAGAAGTCCTTTGCTCAGCACCCTCTGATCAGGACTTTTTTCCAGGGGGTCACTCATGTGCGTCCCCCATGTAAGCCTATGGTGCCGGTTTGGGATTTGAACTTGGTTTTGTCAGCCTTGCAGGGTGCTCCTTTTGAACCTGTGCAGGATGCTTCCCTGGCCATTCTTACACTCAAGGTTGTCTTTCTGGTGGCTATCACCTCTGTTAGGCGTGTGTCTGAGTTGACGGCGCTTTCCATTCAGCCCCCCTACTATGAGAGACACCAGGACAAGGTGGTGTTTCATTTCAAGCCAGATTTTCTGCCTAAGGTAGTGTCTGCTTTTCATCTGAATCAGGACATTGTTCTTCCTTCTTTGTGCCCTAATCCTAGTAATGCTAAGGAGAGGGTATTGCGTTCTTTGGATGTGGTTAGGTGTCTGAAGTACTATCTGGTGGCTACTGCACCCTTCAGGAAAACTAATGCTCTTTTTGTGGTCCCTTCTGGTCCTTTGGCTCCTGCCAAGTCTACTATCAGCAAATGGATCCATCAGGCTGTGATTCAGGCCTACTCTGCTAAGGGGAAGAATCCTCCCTTTCGCCTTACTGCTCATTCCACTCAAGCTATTGGTGCTTCTTGGGCTTTTCAGCACCAGGCTTCTGTTGAACAAGTTTGCAAGGCCGCTACTTGGTCTTCTGTTCATACCTTTTCTAAGTTTTACAAGGTTGATGTTAGGGCCTCAGCTGATGCTGCTTTTGGCCGAAACGTTCTGCAGGCGACAGTGGTTCAAACTGTCTGCTGTTGCCTTTTCTTGGGGATCCCACCCTACTTTAGCAATCACCTCCTCTCACGCCCGCCTCCAGGACTTCTCACGTGCAACCCCAATCTTCTGGAATGCCCTCCCCCACCCAGTCCGCCACTCCACAACCCTCAAAACCTTCAAAGGCGCCCTTAAAACTCACTTATTCAGACAAGCATATAATCTGGCCTAACCAATCTTCTAAAGGGCACATGCCACAAAGCTCAATACTGACTGTTTGTGATCCTTCCCCCTCGTCTTCACCCCTCTTCCTTTAGACTGTAAGCTCGCAAGGGCAGGGCTCTCTCCCCTATTGTATCTTGTATTCAGAATATCCATTGTCAACTCTGTACAACTGCATTTGAATTAGTATATGTACCGTATGTTTCTACCCTGTCTGTAATTACTACTTTGTAAAGCGCTACGGAAGATGATGGCGCTATATAAATAAACAATAATAATAATAATAATAATAATACTTTATGGACACTGCTATTGGATGTCCCAATAGTAAGTACTATATGTGGAGCAGGACGTACTGTATACTAAGAATAATGCAATTCTGTGATTACTCACCTGTAGAATTGATATTATGAGTATACAGTACGTCCTGCTCCACCCCACCCTTTTTTTTTTTTGCATTATCTTGGATCCCCTGTATGGTGATTGTTATTGTTATAATTAATAGTTTGGGTTGTTTAATTCTCCTGGCTTCTCGTTAACTGCTTTTCAATGCTGGGGATTTGTGGGAGGTCCCCGGGTATTTGAGCGGCCGGGAGGAGCCTATTTTCAATGTCTCTGCAGTCCAGCGCCATCTGGCGCAGTAATACCCTGATAGTAAGTACTATATGTGGAGCAGGACGTACTCATAATATCAATTCTACAGGTGAGTAATCACAGAATTTTATTTTTGTGTTTCCAGTTCAAACATATATATACCGGGGTCAGCCTAGCCTCTCTGCTGCCTGAGGTGAACTATGGAAAGACGCCCCTCCACCCCACAACTAAGCAAAGGGGGAAGTGGAGTGGGCAGGCAGGAACTGCTGAGCCACCAATAATTGACTTAAAAACATGACTACAGTAAAAAAACAAAGTAAAATCTATATTAAATAGAAAATAAAAGAAAGCAGCCCCCCTGCCTTTGCAGCATCTCCTCAGACAGCTGCCTCACATGGCTTCATTACAGGTGCACCTCTGTATATATCTCCCAGCAACTAAATTGCAGTTACAAAGTAAATTACACTTATTCTTTTTCCACATGCTTAATGCCTGTAAATTGTAATCCCCCCACCCCCCCTAACAAGCAGCCCACATCACGTTCCTCAGTCTGGCGGGCATGCTGCTATGTGCTACAGCGCACATGAGAAAGGACTGTCAGTTGAAGGGATGGTGGGGGGGCATGTGCCCACTTGTACAGGGCTGTGGTTGTGTGAAAGCTTTGTAACTTTGTAAGTTATTCATAAACTTTGTACAAATGTAAAAATAAAAAATCCCCCCTGACAAATGTTTCTATCTGCCTGCAGGTGATGTATCGCCTATCAGTATGTCTCCTATTAGCCAGTCACAGTTTATCCCTCTTGGGGAAATCCTCTGCTTGGCCATCTCCGCTATGAACTCTGCAAGAAAACCTGTCACGCAAGAAGCACTAATGGAGCACCTAACCACCTGCTTTCCAGGTAAGCCCACTCTCTCTTATCTATCTTGTATCTTATCTCCCATAACATGTTCTTGAACATTTATAGTTGAGACCCACTTATACCCACAAGGCCTAGAACCGGCCTTAGGTTTAGAGGTGCCTTGTGCTGGAATTCAGGATGGGGCCCCCTAAACACATATATTCACTCTTAATCCACACGAGAACTCAGGAAAAAGAAAGATTGGGGAAAAATGAAGGAGAAACTGAGATAATGTAAAAGGGTAGAGAGTTGAGGCACAATAAAGGAAAAAGAGAGTTGAAGGGAGTGCAAAAATGAGAGAAAAGGTGAATTGGGCTCAGCGATCTGGGGGGTTTCACACACGATCGGGGTGCCCCGGGGGAAAGGACCAAATCCCAGGATAGTCAAAATCCTGGGTTTTGGACCACTTTAAAGCCTCCTAAATGGGTGGCAGGTGATGGGTCTTGTACTAGGACCTGTGTCCATCCAATCAATCTCCCGACAGAGCTCGGAAAGCTGAACAGCTTGTTTACAATGGAGAGATAATCCATGTAACCATGTTATTGATCACAGTCTGGGGCAAAAGAAGCTGTATATTCTAAGTATACAGCACGTCCTGTTCCAGAAGATATTCCTTACACTTGGGTTATACATCCAGTAGATGGCGCTGGACTGCAGAGACAGAAAAGTGGCTCCTCCCGGTCCCATATATACCAGGGACCTCCCACAAAATCCCCAGTTCTTCTCTGCAGTCTGGGCTGCGATGACTAGAAGATGGCTCTCTCTACTCGCAGGTGAGCGGGGCTATTAGCCTGCGGCCCTGTAGGACTATTCCCACCCGTTTCCTGTTATTGCCTCCCAACTCAGGCTGCTCTGGTTCGGGAGAAGGCAGGCAGCACCGCTGCTAGGTGCTAAGGAGCGCTGCTCAAACCGCAGTCCCCCACCAAAGGGTAGGTGGTACAGTCCCATGGTGAGCCTTATGGGATGCCCCTCCTGCATATTATTCCCCCTGTCCCCGCAGTTGGCTCCCTTGGGCTGGCCTTCGTTTCCCCTTCGATCTCCCTGGAGATCTCGGGGGGGTGCATGTCTTATGTATACATATATTTATCATATGTTTTATGTGAGATCCCTGTTTGAATTGGTTGCACTGGTTTCTTTGCTGCTGCCGCCGTGCGCTTGTACTCTGCTCTGCGGTCGGCGGCGACATCACCTCAGGCGCAGCTGCGTCATCATTGGCTGGTCTTGTCACGTGGGCGCGTTTTCGCGCTCTTCGGGGGGGGGGGGCGGGCCTGGCGGCTGACACGTTCTGCATCACTGTCTCTGCGGCCCGCCCCTTGAGGTATATGCGGGCACCATTTTAAGCTTTCTGCTGCGTGTGTCTGGCGTCTCCTTATCGCGGCCCGTAAGTGCCCCTGCGGGCTGATTTTTTTTGTATTCTCTGGATTGCTCATTGCTTAGGGGATCTTTTTGCTTATGTCTTGCAGGCGGGTCAAACTTTATTGGTTTCTCCCGGTCCTATCCCCTCTATTTAGTGTTAACTCCCTATTGGAGGGATCTTGTATTTTATATCTCCCACTTCCCTAGCAGGCTATTAGGGCATCCCGGGAAAGCCTTATTAGTGTCAATCCCAATTGGCCTATTGTGCCACAATAATCACCATATGGAGGCTTCTCAGGATAATGTGCTCGGGGTTCCTTCGGGACAAGCCCGGCTGTGTGTGGCGTGTGGGGTATCCCCTATAATTGATGATGTCAGGGTGTGTGTTCCCTGTGCCCAGCAGACGCTTGCATTGCAGTCTGGGTTACGTGTGGCTGGGCCTGCGCCCCCTCTGGCTTCGCCTACCCCCCCACGCTTACATATGACTCCCAGTGAGGTGCATACCAGTGGGGAGCCTCAACCTGATTTGGCTGCCCGAGTGGCCAGCACTGAGAGACATATTGCTGGCTCTGGCCCACGTAAGGCTTCTGCCAAGAAGCGGCATTTATCACCTGGTGTTTCCCTCTTTCCTATGGAGGCAGAGGAATTTTTTGATGTTACCGGTTATACCCCCCTAGAGGAGGGGGAATGGTTTTCTGATTCAGAATCATCTGAGTATGGTGCCGATTCTGGGTATGACCCATGGGCTTTAGATGATACTGACAGACTTTTGGCTCACATTTTTGATGTACTCTGTACCTCCGGCTGTGTCAAAGCCCCGGGGTGCCAAAGAGTTGGGATAAGCGGTATCCCTTTCGTGCTGAAATGGTTAAGAGGTGGTCATTTCCTCCCGAGGTGGATGCTCCAGTTCTGGGGTTGTCCAACACATCCGTCATGCATTCCCCTGACTCTACTACACTAAGGGATGGGGAGGACAGGCGCATTGATCAACTGGCTTGCCATGCTTTTGCCTGCGTGGGGACCGCGCTCCGTCCGGTCTATGCCTCTGCTATTACGGCTGTTGGTATTAAAAGCCTGCTCAGGGGTCTCTTAGATGGGGCCCGACGATGCTGGTAGTGAAGAGTATAGAGCTCTTCTGCGTTGTGAGGAATTTGTTGCATATGTTCTCTCTGCCTTGGATGATACCTCTAGAATGTGTGGCAGGGCATCTGCCTTGTTGGTGGCGATACGCCGCTCGATCTGGCTGCGCCAGTGGGCAAGCGACAACGCTGCTAAGAAGGCTCTCACTGGTTTTCCCTTTAAGGGGCTGCGCCTCTTTGGGGAACGTTTGGACTTGTTTGCCAAAGGAGGCAAGTTACCTCAGTGTAGGAGGCAGCCCCGGTCCTTTCGGGGTTCAGGTGCCTTTTCTCCTTCCTTCAGGGGCTTCAGAATGGGACCGGGAGCTTCCGTTGCTGGAGCCCGTGGAGATTTCTGGGGCAGGGGCAGAGGACGTGGCCGCCCTGGCCCCCCCTGGGTTCCCAACACTAAGTCCTCCCCCAAGCCCCCTTAGGCATGAAGGGGCGCCCTCACCCATCCAGGTGGGGGGACGGCTTCGGCTCTTGGCTCATGTCTGGAGGCGTCATGTCTCAGACCGGTGGATTCAGGAAGTAGTATCCTCCGGTTACAAGATAGAGTTTGCAGCCTGGCCGCCCCCAAGATTCATCAAATCTCGGTTAGCTCAAAACCCCTTGTCAGCTCAGTGTCTGTCCCTGGCTGTCCAAGGCCTTCTAAATCTAGGTGTCATCTGCCGGGTGCCCTTGAAGGAAAGGGGCAAAGGCTATTATTCCAATCTTTTCATGGTTCCCAAAAAGGATGGGTCCGTCAGACCTTTCCTGGATTTAAAGCTTCTCAACAAATAAATATGTCAGATTCAGACACTTTCGCATGGAGACTCTGCACTCAGCTGTGACTGTCCTACGCCCAGGGGACTTCGTGACCTCTGTAGACATCAAGGATGCTTACCTTCACGTACCTATCTTTCCAGGTCATTCAGAGATTCCTCAGGTTCGCTCTGGAGGATCAGCACTACCAATTTGTGGCCTTGCCCTTCGGTCTCACCTCGGCTCCCAGGGTATTCACCAAGGTGCTGGCAGGAGTGATGGCCCTGCTGAGATCTCAGGGCATTCGCATTCTTCCCTACCTGGACATCATGCTTATCGCTTCTCAGTCCTTCCATCAGGCAGAACTGGACACTCAGCGGGTGGTGTCCACACTGGAGTCATTCGGCTGGGTGATCAATCACCCCAAATCTTCCCTGTCTCCTTCCATCGTGAAGTCTTTTCTGGGCATGATTCTGGATTCAGCTCGGGTCAAGATCTTTCTTCCTCAGCAGAAGGTGGAGGTCCTTCAAGAGAAAGCTCAGCTCCTGCTGTCTTGTCCTCATCCATCCATCAGGCAGGGAATGCAGTTGGTGGGCCTGATGGTGTCCTGCTTCGAGGCGGTTCCATATGCTCAGTTCCACATGAGGCCTCTTCAGCTTCACCTCTTGTCAGTATGGGATTGGGACCCTGTGTCCCTGGATCAGGTGTGTGTCTTGTCCCCTCTGGTCAGGCGGTCTCTAGCGTGGTGGCTGGACTCAAGGAACCTGCTGGTGGGCAGGTCCTTTCTGGCCAACTGCTGTGAGACTGTCACCACGGATGCCAGTCTGACAAGTTGGGGGGCATCCTGGAAGTCCCTGAAGTTCCAGGGTCAGTGGGGTCCTCGGAGGCCCATGCCCCTATCAACATTCTGGAATTGAGGGCGATTAGGTTATTTCTGGCCCACTTAACCCCACACCTGAGGGGCCGGGCTGTTCAGGTCCGCTCGGACAACCAGACGGCGGTTGCCTACATCAATCATCAGGGAGGGACCTGGAGCAAGAGGGCCCTCAAGGAAGTGTCCCCAATACTGTCCTGGACGGAGGAAAATGTTCCCTGGATCTCAGCTGTGTACGTCCCGGGGGTGGAGAATCTGGAGGCAGACTCTCTGAGCAGGGAAACCTCTCGTCTGGGAGAATGGTCCCTCAGCAGCAGGGTGTTTCGCTCCCTGTGCCGCCGCTGGGGTCAGCCGGATGTGGATCTGTTTGCGTCCCGTCACAATCACAAGCTTCCAGTCTTTGTCTCTCTGTCTCAGGATCCTCTGGCCTTGGCCACAGATGCCCTGGCAATGTCTTGGACGAGGTTCCAGCTCCTTTATGTGTTTCCCCCGTTTCCACTGCTGGGCAGGGTGCTGCGCAAGATAGTTCAGGAAAGGGTGCCAGCCATCCTGGTGGCCCCCTGTTAGCCAAGAAGAGTGTGGTTCGCAGACATCGTGCAGTCGGCAGTAGATCAGTACGCCCTGCCACGGGTTCCAAATCTGCTCACTCAGGGACACCTACGCCACCCCAATTTACAAACGCTCGCTTTGACAGCCTGGCTGTTGAAACCTCCTTCTTGATGGAAAAAGGACTGCCTGCCTCGGTTGTGAATACTATGATCAGGGCTAGGAAGAGGTCCTCTTCTTCCATCTATTACAGGGTCTGGCGTACTCACATTGACTGGTGCGAGTCCCACTCGCTTCCCTGTCGTGTGTTTTCTATTCCTAGGATTCTGGAGTTTCTCCAACATGGTTTGGATCTGGGTCTTCAGCTCAGTACTCTGAAAGGCCATGTTTCTGCTTTGGCTATTTTTTCCAAAGATCTTTTGCTCAGCATCCCCTGGTCAAGACCTTTTTCCAGGGGGCTACTGACATGCGTCCCCCACGTAAGCCTATGTTACAAGTCTGGGACTTTAACTTGGTCTTATCTGCCCTGCAGGGTTCTCCCTTTGAGCCCTTGCAAGGGGCTCCTTTGTCCATTCTCACGCTTAAGGTGTTTTTTTTGGTGGCTATCACTTCTGTTAGGCGTGTTTCTGAGCTGGCGGCACTTTCCATCAAGCCTCCTTGTTTTGAGAGACACCAGGACAAGGTGGTGTTTTGTTTTAAGCCAGATTTTCTGCCTAAGGTTGTTTCTGCCTTTCATCTCAATCAGGACATTGTTTTGCCTTCTTTGTGTCCTAATCCTAGTAACCCTAAGGAGAGGGTTTTACATTCTTTGGATGTAGTCAGAACTCTGAAGTTCTATTTGGTGGCTACTGAATCCTTCAGGAAGACTGATGCTCTTTTTGTGCTTCCGTCTGGACCTAAGAAAGGTCTGGCCCTGGCTAAGTCCACTATCAGCAAGTGGATACGTCAGGCTATGATACAGGCCTACTCTGCTAAGGGGAAGGAGCCTCCCTTTTGCCTTACTGCTCATTCTACTTGTGCTATTGGTGCCTCTTGGGCTTTTCAGCACCAAGCTTCTGTTGAACAAGTTTGCAAGGCCGCTACTGGGTCTTCTGTTCATACTTTTTCCATGTTTTACAAGAGTGATGTTAGGGCCTCAGCTGATGCTGCTTTTGGCCGCATGGTTCTGCAGGCGGCAGTGGTTTAAACTGTCTGCTGTTACTTTTGGGGATCCCACCCTACCTTACGGACACTGCTATTGGATGTCCCAAGTGTAAGGAATATCTTCTGGAACAGGACATGCTGTACACTTAGAATTATACAATTCTGTGATTACTCACCTGTAGAATTGGTATTATACGTATACAGCACGTCCTGTTCCACCCCACCCTTGTTATCATTATCTTTAGTTACCTCTTTATGGTGATTGTTCTTATGTTCAAATTTTTTATATAATGGTTATAGTTCTCCCAGTCTCATTTTAACTGCTTTTCAATACTGGGGATTTTGTGGGAGGTCCCTGGTATATATGGGGCCGTATATATGGGGCCGGGAGGAGCCACTTTTCTGTCTCTGCAGTCCAGCGCCATCTACTGGATGTATAACCCAAGTGTAAGGAATATCTTCTGGAACAGGAAGTGCTGTATACATATAATACCAATTCTACAGGTGAGTAATCACAGAATTGTATTTTTTAAAATTACAGGAAAATTGTGTATTTGTTAAACTGTTTTTTTCCAAGTAATCCTTCAGCTTGACCGCTTATTACTCCACGTGGTCAAGCTGAAGGATTCCTAAAAAAGCTTACCGGTAAGTCTAACGGAGATTATTTTTGTTTAGAAACTGCAGGACAGAATTATGAATAAATTAAAAAATATTAAGCCTCTTGTGCATCCCAGGGAGAATGAAAAACTGCTTTTAGATCACCTTCCATTTTTTTTTGCTCCCTGCCCTGTTTAGGCGGCATGGTGCAAAACCGGTCCAGATGTAAAACTGGTCTTCCCAAAGGTGGCATCACCGTTTAGGATGCCCCACAGTGGGAATCGCTGGACCTGAACTATATTCTTAGTATACAGTACGTCCTGCTCCAAATCTAATACTTACAGTTGGGATATACTCCGCCAGATGGTGCTGGACTGGAGAGACATCGAAAATAGGCTCCTCCCGGCCCCTCAAATACCCAGGGACCTCCCACAAATCCCCAGAATATTCCTAGTATGTCACACACCCCACTTCCAAATATTCATGACACTTGGGAACCCGGCCTGTAGAGGGCGATCTTGCAGAGATGACATGGAAAAAGGAGCCCCTTCTGGTCCATAAGTACTGGGTTCCTCCCACTATTCCTCAGTCTTTTCGTCTCTGCAGTCGGCGAAGCATTCAGAAGATGACTCTCCTTCAAGCTGCAGGTAGCCGGGTTTGCTCCCGGACCCTTTTTTTCTTTATTTCTGTCTGATACTCTTTAAACCTGTTTGGTTATATTGTATGCCTCCCAGCCCTGGCTGTATGGTTCAGGCAAAGGTAGATACATACACCTTCTGGTGTATACAGGAGTTTTACTCCTCCGTGAGACCCAAATGGGGGTAGGCGGTTTCCGGGTTGGTGTTCTCGGCATGGGATGCCCCTGTCCCTTTATAATCCCCTTGTGCCTTATGGGTGCATTTCTATCCTCTCCCCTTTAGTTTCTCCTTTACCCTGCTGGGGTAAAAAGGAGGGGGGGGGCATTATCTGGGCTTATTTGTCACCATGCACACAAATAAAGATTTATTTTATATATCTTTGTTTTTTTTTATTACATATATATTATTATGTATGTTTACTATACTATTTAATAGGATATGTTTTATTTAGATTTTCCTATTTCTGTCTAGGCAGCATTCTTTTGCTTACCTTTTAAAGCTCTTTGTTTTCTGGCTATGTTCAGATTTGAATTTCCCTCCATTCTTGGTCATGTGATTCTGGGGTGGGCGGGGCTTAGGCACACAGCAATCATTTCATTCTCAAGAGCACCTGGGTGCTCTCTTTGTCTGCCTGGCTCCTGTTGCTTCCCTATGGTCTTCCCTCATTGTGCTTGCTTTGGCAGCACATATACTAGGATTGGAACAATTCAGAGAGGATTAGCATGGCCCCTGCGCAAGGATGACACGCAAATTCGTGAATCGTTCCATTTTTAAAGGTGCTGTGAGTACCCCTCAGCTTGCTGAAGGGAGTTTCTGCCATTTTTTTCATGCTGATGACTGTTTGTTTTCCTTGTAGGTGGAAGCTCTTTATTTTAAAGGGGGTTCTCCTGGTCTTTTGCCCTTAAAGCCTTATTTGGGGGTCCATTTGTGTTAATATCCTCCCACTTGGGACTATTTAAAGGGGCATCCCGGGTAGCAATTGCGTAAATCCCATATATACTTGGCGACTATAATCAATTATAGTATAATACTAAACACCATATGGGGGCATATCAGGACAACGGGCATGCAGTTCCCTCTGCACAGACTTGGCAATGTTTTGGCTATGGGGCATCCCTTGTTGGGGATAACGCAATTCTTTGCGTCGCTACTGGGTCTTCTGTTCATACTTTTTCCATGTTTTACAAGAGTGATGTTAGGGCCTCAGCTGATGCTGCTTTTGGCCGCATGGTTCTGCAGGCGGCAGTGGTTTAAACTGTCTGCTGTTACTTTTGGGGATCCCACCCTACCTTACGGACACTGCTATTGGATGTCCCAAGTGTAAGGAATATCTTCTGGAACAGGACATGCTGTACACTTAGAATTATACAATTCTGTGATTACTCACCTGTAGAATTGGTATTATACGTATACAGCACGTCCTGTTCCACCCCACCCTTGTTATCATTATCTTTAGTTACCTCTTTATGGTGATTGTTCTTATGTTCAAATTTTTTATATAATGGTTATAGTTCTCCCAGTCTCATTTTAACTGCTTTTCAATACTGGGGATTTTGTGGGAGGTCCCTGGTATATATGGGGCCGTATATATGGGGCCGGGAGGAGCCACTTTTCTGTCTCTGCAGTCCAGCGCCATCTACTGGATGTATAACCCAAGTGTAAGGAATATCTTCTGGAACAGGAAGTGCTGTATACATATAATACCAATTCTACAGGTGAGTAATCACAGAATTGTATTTTTTAAAATTACAGGAAAATTGTGTATTTGTTAAACTGTTTTTTTCCAAGTAATCCTTCAGCTTGACCGCTTATTACTCCACGTGGTCAAGCTGAAGGATTCCTAAAAAAGCTTACCGGTAAGTCTAACGGAGATTATTTTTGTTTAGAAACTGCAGGACAGAATTATGAATAAATTAAAAAATATTAAGCCTCTTGTGCATCCCAGGGAGAATGAAAAACTGCTTTTAGATCACCTTCCATTTTTTTTTGCTCCCTGCCCTGTTTAGGCGGCATGGTGCAAAACCGGTCCAGATGTAAAACTGGTCTTCCCAAAGGTGGCATCACCGTTTAGGATGCCCCACAGTGGGAATCGCTGGACCTGAACTATATTCTTAGTATACAGTACGTCCTGCTCCAAATCTAATACTTACAGTTGGGATATACTCCGCCAGATGGTGCTGGACTGGAGAGACATCGAAAATAGGCTCCTCCCGGCCCCTCAAATACCCAGGGACCTCCCACAAATCCCCAGAATATTCCTAGTATGTCACACACCCCACTTCCAAATATTCATGACACTTGGGAACCCGGCCTGTAGAGGGCGATCTTGCAGAGATGACATGGAAAAAGGAGCCCCTTCTGGTCCATAAGTACTGGGTTCCTCCCACTATTCCTCAGTCTTTTCGTCTCTGCAGTCGGCGAAGCATTCAGAAGATGACTCTCCTTCAAGCTGCAGGTAGCCGGGTTTGCTCCCGGACCCTTTTTTTCTTTATTTCTGTCTGATACTCTTTAAACCTGTTTGGTTATATTGTATGCCTCCCAGCCCTGGCTGTATGGTTCAGGCAAAGGTAGATACATACACCTTCTGGTGTATACAGGAGTTTTACTCCTCCGTGAGACCCAAATGGGGGTAGGCGGTTTCCGGGTTGGTGTTCTCGGCATGGGATGCCCCTGTCCCTTTATAATCCCCTTGTGCCTTATGGGTGCATTTCTATCCTCTCCCCTTTAGTTTCTCCTTTACCCTGCTGGGGTAAAAAGGAGGGGGGGGGCATTATCTGGGCTTATTTGTCACCATGCACACAAATAAAGATTTATTTTATATATCTTTGTTTTTTTTTATTACATATATATTATTATGTATGTTTACTATACTATTTAATAGGATATGTTTTATTTAGATTTTCCTATTTCTGTCTAGGCAGCATTCTTTTGCTTACCTTTTAAAGCTCTTTGTTTTCTGGCTATGTTCAGATTTGAATTTCCCTCCATTCTTGGTCATGTGATTCTGGGGTGGGCGGGGCTTAGGCACACAGCAATCATTTCATTCTCAAGAGCACCTGGGTGCTCTCTTTGTCTGCCTGGCTCCTGTTGCTTCCCTATGGTCTTCCCTCATTGTGCTTGCTTTGGCAGCACATATACTAGGATTGGAACAATTCAGAGAGGATTAGCATGGCCCCTGCGCAAGGATGACACGCAAATTCGTGAATCGTTCCATTTTTAAAGGTGCTGTGAGTACCCCTCAGCTTGCTGAAGGGAGTTTCTGCCATTTTTTTCATGCTGATGACTGTTTGTTTTCCTTGTAGGTGGAAGCTCTTTATTTTAAAGGGGGTTCTCCTGGTCTTTTGCCCTTAAAGCCTTATTTGGGGGTCCATTTGTGTTAATATCCTCCCACTTGGGACTATTTAAAGGGGCATCCCGGGTAGCAATTGCGTAAATCCCATATATACTTGGCGACTATAATCAATTATAGTATAATACTAAACACCATATGGGGGCATATCAGGACAACGGGCATGCAGTTCCCTCTGCACAGACTTGGCAATGTTTTGGCTATGGGGCATCCCTTGTTGGGGATAACGCAATTCTTTGCGTCCCTTGTGCTCAATTAACTATTATGCAGCAAACTGGGGCCCAGGCTTCGGTGTCTGCGGCTTCTGCCTTATCTCCTACTCCACCATGTCTTGTCCGTACCCCCAGTGATATTGGGTGGTGGGTGGTGAGTCGCATTCTGATTTATGTGCCAGATTGGCTCATCTTGAAAAATTAATGTCTAGCTCTGTTGCCAAGAAGGCCTCAGCTAAAAGGAAACATTTGTTCCGGTAAGTGAGTTGGATAATTGTGAAATGCTTTATTGGTCTGACCCTTCTCAGTTAGAAGAAGGAGAATTCTATGAGGATTCAGATGTTTCTGATGAACAGCAATTTGTTGATACTGTGATTAAGCAGGGTGAAGATAGTGTTGTGGAGGCTCTTGCTCAGTTATTTGAGGTTTTGGTTATCACTCCTCCTGAAGTAGTCCCTCCTCAAAAAGGGGAATTCTTTGGAGTCTCTAAACCTCGTTTAGAATTTCCAAATCAAAAGCATTTTGATGAAATTATTCTTAAAGAATGGGAGAAGCCTGCGTGGCTTCCTGGCATTCCCTTGGGCTGGGACAAGAAATATCCCTTCCCAGCTGATACTGTTAAGCGTTGGTCATCACCACCTGTGGTGGATGCCCCTGTGCTTTATTTATCCAATTCTTCTGTGTTGCATTCTCCTGACTCCACTACACTTAAAGATGGAGAGGATAAGGGTATTGATCAAATGGCGTGCCACGCTTTTTCCAGTGTGGGCTCGGCCTTGCTGCCTGTTGGTGCTTCTGCACTCATGACAGTGGCTATTTGGTCTGTTGTGAGAGACCTAATGAATTACTCAGAGCTTGATGACCTGATGAGTACGTCGCTCTTAAGCGATGTGAGATGTTTGCATCTTTTGTACTTTCTGCCTTAGATGATACTCTGCTCATGTGCAGCAGAACCTCTTCCTTGTTAATTGCCATTCGGCGGTCAGTATGGTTGCGGCAGTGGGCAGCTGATATTGTAGCCAAGAAATCGCTTACAGCGCTCCCTTTTGTGCGATTGCACCTCTTTGGAGAAAAATTGGATTCTGTCTCTAAAGGAGGTAAATTACCTCAGCGTAAGAAACAACGTCGTTCCTTTCGTGGAGTGGCCTCTTTTAACCCTTCCTTTCGGGGGTCTAGATCCGGTAGAGGATCGGCCTTTTCAGCCCCTAGAGGGAATGCATGGAATAGAGGAAAGGGACGTGGCCGTCCAAGTCAGAATTGGGCGTCCAAAACCAAATCTGTCACTAAACCTGCTCGACAATGAGGGGACGCCCTCACCCTTACGGGTGGGGGGACGGCTGCAGTTCTTCTTCCAGGTCTGGGGTCAGGAGGTATCGGACAATTGGGTTCTGGAAGTAGTCTCTTCCGGTTACAAACTGGAATTCGAGTTCCGGCCTCCTCCCAGATTTTTCATGTCCCGGATGCCGTCAGATCCGGCAATTGCGCAGGGACTGCGGGCAGCAGTAGCGAATCTGTTAAACATGGCTGTCATCTGCCTAGTGCCTCCAGCGGAAAGGGGTTTGGGGTTTTACTCCAACCTATTCACGGTACCCAAAAAGGACGGCTCTGTCGGCCTATCCTAGACCTAAGGAGACTCAATCAATTTATCCGTTTCAGAAAATTCTGCATGGAGTCTCTGCGATCAACGATCGATTCTCTCCGTCAGGAGGACTTCATGACATCCATAGACATGAAGGATGCTTATTTGCACATTCCTATTTTTCTGGGTCACCAGAGATTTCTCAGGTTCTCGATAGAAGAATAGCATTATCAATTTGTGGCCCTGCCATTCGTCTTTACCAAGATGCTGGCAGGAGTGATGGCTATATTCAGGGTCCAGGGCATCCGCATTGTGCCTATTCTTAGTATACAGTACGTCCTGCTCCAGATATAATACTTACACTTGGGTTATGCTCCGCCAGATGGCGCTGCGCTGCAGAGACATGGAAAAACAGGCTCCTCCCGGCCCTTCAAATACCCAGGGACCTCCCACAAATCCCCAGATTTCTCTGCAGTGGTGACTGCGAAGACATGATGTATCACTCTCTCGCAGGTGAGCGGGGCTATCAAAGCCTGCGGCCCTGTTGGACTATTCCCACCCGTCCTCCCTGTGATGTGCCTGCCAGCCTGGGCTGCGCTGGTCGGGTGAAGGTAGGCAGCACCATGCGTGCTTAACGGAGCCATGCTCCACCGCAGTCCCCCACCAAAGGGTAGGTGGTTTAGGGCTGATGGTGAGCCTCTAGGGGATGCCTCTCCCGCACTATTGCCCATGCCCCGTTTAGCGGTGGGCCCTGTACAAAGGGTCGTCATCCTCCCTCATTCCCCCCGTAACTCCATCAGGACGCTGTCTGGATGTCCTTACCCTCAAGGTTGTCCTTCTGGTGAGTGTTACCTTGGTCAGGCGTGTGTTAGCGGGCGGTTCGGTCTACCTAGCCCTCATTCCTTGAGATACACCAGGATAAGGTGGAGTTCCGCCTGTAGCCGGATTCTCTACATCAGAAGGTGTCTTATGTTCAATTATTCGAGATATTGTTTTCCACGGCTATCCCCCTTCCTAGCGACGCTGAGGAAGTGGTTCTGCATTCCTTATACAGGTGTTGGCAGTTTTTCTCCTTAGGGGTCACTGTGTCCTTTAGGGGAACTAAGGTTCCTTGGGGTTTGTGGACATTACATCCTGAATGTGCCCGATCTCGTCTGCTCTCGGGAGTGCGCGGTTTGGTCCTGGTTGTTACCTTAATGGATGTTACTCCTGGTACCTTGTTTCGGCCTTTGGCTTCTGCCAAATTTGTTAGCGATCAGATTGTCAGGCTGTTACTCAGGCCTACTCAGGCAAGGGGAAGAATCTCCCTTGTTGCCTTGATTCCTTTTCTACGCGTGCTTGATGCCTCTTGGGCTTTTCAGCACCGGTTTTGTTGTTGAACTGGTTGGTTAGGCCACTAACGTTGGCATTATGCTCATACCCTTAGCAAGGGTTTTACAATGTTGATGTTAGGGCCTCAGCTCATGCTGCCTTGGCACTGCAGGTGACAGTGCTTTAAACTGTCTGCTGCTGTCATTATTTGTTGGGGATCCCACCTACTTTATGGACACTGCTTTTGGATGTCCCAAGTGTAAGTATTTTATCTGGAGCAGGACGTACTGTATACTAAGAATAATACAATTCTGTGAAATACTCACCTGTAGAATTGATATTATTTGTATACAGTACGTCCTGCTCCACCCCACCCTGGTTTGCATTTTTCTGGATCCCCTGTATGGTGATTGTTATCTTGTTATCATTACCAGTTGTTCTGGGTGGTGTTAAATTCTCCCGGCTTCTTGTTCACTGCTTTTCAATGCTGGGGATTTGTCGGAGGTCCCTAGGTATTTGAAGCGTCGGGAGGAGCCTGTTTTTCCATGTCTCTGCAGTGCAGCGCCATCTGGCGGAGGAGAACCCAAGTGTAAGTATTATATCTGGAGCAGGACGTACTGTATACAAATAATATCAATTCTATTTCACAGAATTGTATTTTTCTGGACGATCTTATCGCGGCCTCCTCCCTCGAACAATCAGAGTTGGACACCAGGACGGTGGTCTCTACGCTAGAGAGGTTCGAATGGGTAATAAGTTACCCCAAATCTTCTCTCTGGAAATTTCCTTCCTGGGCCTGATTCTGGATACATTTCAGGCCGGGGTTTTTCTTCCTCAGTCCAAAATGGTTCTGATTCAGGACTTGATTCGTCTATTCTTGTCCAACCCTCGTCAGTCTATCCGTCTAGGGATGAGACTAGTGGGATTGATGGTAGCTGCATTCGAGATAGTCCAGTTTGCCCAGTTTCACATAAGGACGCTTCAGCTCTTCCTCTTGGCAAAGTGGGACAGGTGCCCACTATCATTGAATCAGACCTGTCTATTGTCTCCCCACGTTTTGCAGTCCCTTCAGTGGTGGTTAATATCGCTCAACCTCCAGAAGGGCAAGTCATTTCTGACTCCGTGTTGGGAACTGGTTACCACGGGTGCCAGCCTGGTGGGCTGGGGGGCTTCTGGAAGAAGCATCAGTTCCAAGGATTGTGGGGGCCTCAGGAGGCTCATTCTCCAATCAATGTATTAGAGCTTCGGGCCATACGTCTTGTTCTACTTCGACTGACCCATTTCTTACTGGGTCTGCCAGTTCAGATTCGGTCAGACAACCGAACAGCTGTTGCATATATCAATCACCAGGGAGGAACTCGCAGTTGGGGTGCCCTCCGGGAAGTGTCTCTGATCCTTCAGTGGGCAGAGATCAATGTTCCCTGCATATCAGCAGTTTACATTCTTGGGATAGAGAATGTGGAGGCAGACTCCCTGAGCAGGGGATATTCTCGCCAGGGAGAATGGTCTCTCAATCCAAGGGTCTTTCAGTTCCTCTGTCACAAGTGGGGGACTCCACTGTTGGATCTGTTTGCTTCTCGTCACAATCACAAGCTGCCAGCTTTTGTGTCTCTATCCCAGGATCCTCTGGCAGTGGCAGCGGATGCCATGTCTCTGGCTTGGAAGGATCTGGGGTTCCTATATCTGTTCCCCCATTCTCCATGATCAGCAAGGTGGTGCGCAAGTTAGCACTGGAGGAGGCGCCAAGGTGGCCAAGACGTCTGTGGTACGCAGGCGTCGTAAGGCTGGCAGTGGATTGTTTCCATCTGCCTCTTCTTTCAGATCTCATCACTCAGGGTCAACTTTGTTACCCCAATTTACAAACACTGGCTTTGACGGCATGGCTGCTGAAGTCTCCATCTTGAAAGAAGAAGGTTTTTCTGATGTGGTTATTCAGACTCTTATTAGAGCTAGGAAGAAGTCTTCCTCTGTCATTTAAAGGACTTGGAGGTCCTATATTGATTGGTGTGAGTATTTTCTATTCCTAGAATTCTGGAATATCTGCAACGAGGTCTGGATATGGGATTCCAGATTAGTACTTTGAAAGGGCAAGTCTCTGCCTTGGCTATTTTCTTTCAAAGGTCATTTGCTCTTCATCCTTTGGTTAAGACTTTTTTTCCAAGGAGTCGTGCATGTGTGGCATCCCAGAAAGCCTATACTTCCTGTTTGGGACCTTAACCTAGTGCTTTCAGCTATGCAGGCCGCTCCCTTTGAGCCCTTGCAGTATATTCCTCTTCCTATTCTTACTCAGAAGGTTGCCTTTTTGGTTGCTATTACTTCTGTCCGCCGAGTTTCTGAACTGGCGGCTTTGTCTATTCTAGCCCCTTATTTTGAGAGGCATCAAGATAAGGTTGTTTTCCGTTTTAAACCGGATTTCCTTCCTAAGGTGGTGTCTGCTTTCCACCTAAATCAGGATATAGTTCTTCCTTCCTTGTGTCCTAAACCTAGTAACGACAAGGAAAGGGTCTTACATTCTTTGGATGTAGTTCGTTGTGTTAAGTATTGTTTAGTTACTACTTCAGCCTTCCGCAAGACGGATGCCTTTTTTGTTGTGCCTTCTGGGCCCAAGAAGGGTTTTGCTCCTGCCAAATCTTCGTCAGGCCATCATTGGGGCCTATTTGGCTAAGTGGAAGGTTCCCCCTTTTCGTGTCACCACTCATTCTACTCGTACTATTGGAGCTTCCTGGGCTTTTCAGCACCAGGCTTCTGTTGAACAGTTTGCAAGGCTGCGACTTGGTCTTCTGTGCATACTTTTTCTAAATTGTACAAGGTTGATGTGCGGGCCTCAGCGTATGCTGCTTTTGGCCGCAAAATTCAGCAAGCTGCAGTAATTTAAGTTATGCATTATTCCTTGGGGATCCCCACCCATTATAGACACTGCTATTGGATGTCCCAAGTGTCATGAATATTTGGAAGTGGGGTGTGTGACATACTAGGAATAATACCATTTTGTGAGTACTCACCTGTAAAATGGTTATTACGAGTATGTCACACACCCCACTTCCCCCGCCCTTTTTTGTTCTAAGGGATCCTTTATATGGTGATTATTATTTTCAAACTATTTTTCAATCATCGAATATAATTTGCTCTTCCTGGTTCTTCACTGCTTTTTAACAAGACTGAGGAATAGTGGGAGGAACCCAGTACTTATGGACCAGGAGGGACTCCTTTTTCCATGTCATCTCTGCAAGATCGCCCTCTACAGGCCGGGTTCCCAAGTGTCATGAATATTTGGAAGTGGGATGTGTGACATACTCATAATAACCATTTTACAGGTGAGTACTCACAAAATGGTATTTTCTCTGCAGTCTGGCTGCGAAGGACGAGAAATTGGCTCTCTACTCGCAGGTGAGCGGGGTTATTAACCTGCGGCCCTGTAGGACTATTCCCACCCGTTCCACTAGTAATATGCCTACCAGCCTTGGCTGCGCTGGTCGGGTGAAGGTAGACGGCACCGCCGTTGGTGCTTAGGAGCGCTGCTCCACCGCAATCCCCCACCAAAGGGTAGGCGGTTCAGGCTTATGGTGAGCCTCTATGGGATGCCCCTTGCCCCTGCCTATCGGTGGGCCCTATTTATGTGCCTGCTGTCCTCCCTCATCCTCCCTGTAGTCTTGGGTGTAAAAGGTGGGGTGTGTGTGTATGTGTATAGATATGTATTGTATGCATTATTCTTGTGTCAGCCGTCGCGCTGACTTGTCTTTACTACTTTTTAAATTTACCGCCGTGTGCTGACTTGGTTTCGCGCTTGGAGGCGGCATTACCTCAGGTGCTGGTGCGCCATCATTGGCTGTTGGCCTTTCTGGCTTCACGCTCTTCGGCGTCATCGCTTTTACTGGCCCGCCCCTCGAGGTATACCGACGCCATCTTTTCTGCTTGGTTGGCCTATGCGCAACGGACTCCTACCTACCGCGGTCCGTAAGTGCCCTCGCAGGCGGCTTTATCTCCTTCACTTTTGTTACGATGTACTTAAGGTCTTGTCTGCTTATGTCTTTCAGGCGGGACGAACCCTTCTTGGCTTCTCCCGGCCCTGTTTTAGTATATTACTTGTAGGCCTTGTAAAAATTATACTCCCACTTCCCTAGCGGGTTATTGGGGCATCCAGGGTTGCTATATAGCGTTATTCCCTATCGGCGTACAGCGCGGCTATAATCACCATATGGAGGCATCCCAGGATAATGTTACTGGGGTCCCTTTGGGACAAGACCGGCTGTGTGTAGCGTGTGGGCAGCCTCATGCTGACGCTGACCAGGCGCGGGTCTGTGTACCCTGTGCTGAGCAGGTGCTTGCATTGCAATCTGGCCTGCCAGTGGCTGCACCTCGTTTCACTTCACCTACTCCCCCAAGCTTAAATCTCACTCCTGCTGAGTTGCATACTAGTGGGGATTCTCAACCTGATGTGTCTTCTAGACTGGCTACTGTTGAACAGATTATTGCGAAGTCCTTAGTGCGTAAGGCCTCTGCTAAGAAGTGGCACTTGACGCCTAATGTTACTGTTTTCCCTATGGGAACTGAGGAGTTTATGAATCTGTGTGGCTATACCCCGTCTGATGAAGGGGAGCTCTTTTCTGATTCAGGCTCATCTGATGAGAGACCGAGGGGGTCATGACGATTCTGGCTCTGACCCCTGGGCCCTGGATGTATTGACCCAGATTTTTGAGGTTCTGTCTCCCTGTTGAGGCTCCCAGGCAAACAGGGGAGCTTTTCCATACAGCAAAATCACGTTTGGAATTTCCAGAGCAGGCACATTTCCATAACCTTGTGCTCAGGGAATGGGAGCGCCCCAGTAAACTTCCCGGGGTTCCAAAGAGTTGGGATAGGAAGTATCCCTTTCCTGCTGAGGTGGTTAAATGTTGGTCATCCCCCCCCCCCCCCCCCCCCCAGGTAGATGCCCCAATCCTAGGGCTATCTAACACCTCTGTCATGCATTCCCCTGATTCTACTACCCTGCGGGATGCCGAAGACCGGCGTATTGATCAGCTGGCATCTCACGCCTTTGCATGTGCGGGGACGGCGCTGCACCCGGTCTGTTCCTCTGCCATTACTACTGTGGCCGCTAGAACCCTTATCAGAAATTTGCTTGATAGTGCCCCTGATGATTTGCCTTGTAAGGTGTTTAATACACTCTCCAGTTGTGATGTCTTTGTAAATTTTGTCCTATCAGCATTGGATGACACCATCAGAATGTGTGCCAGAACTTCTGCCCTCGTGGTGGCTATACGCCGCTCAGTTTGGCTGCGCCAGTGGGCTGCTGACGATGCTGCCAAAAGGCCCTCACTGGTTTTCCCTTTAAAGGACTGCGTCTGTTTGGAGACCGCCTTGACCTTTTTGCTAAGGGAAGCAGGTTACCCCAGCGCAGGCGGCAATCTCGGCCCTTTCGGGGTCAGGGTTCCTTCTCCTCCCCTTACCGTGGTGCAAGACAGGGAAGGAGGGTGTCTTTCCCTGGGGCCCGGGGAGATTTCTGGGGTAGAGGCAGAGGACTTGGACGTCCTGGCTCCTCCTGGGGTCCCAAAGCTAGATCCTGACCCAAGCCCCCTCAGGCATGATGGGCCGCCCTCACCCATCCGGGTGGGGGGACGGCTGCAGCACTTCGCTCACGTCTGGAGGCTTCATGTCTCAGACCGGTGGATTCAGGAGGTAGTGTCCTCCGGTTACAAGTTGGAGTTTGCTGCCGATCCCCCTTGAAGATTCATCAGATCCCAGATTCCTCAGGACCCTGTGTCAGCTCAGGAGCTAGTGCAAGGGGTGCAAGGCCTCCTGGAGCTGGGGGTCATCTGCCAGTTACCTTTTAACAGAAAAAGGCAAGGGCTTTTATTCCAACCTATTCACAGTACCCAAAAAGGATGGTTCTGTCAGGCCCATCCTGGACTTAAAGATTCTCAACAAGTTTGTCAGGGGCAGGCGCTTTCGCAAGGAGACTCTGCGCTCTGCCATCAGTTCCCTGCGCCAAGGGGATTTCATGACTTCTGTGGACATCAAAGATGCTTACCTTCATATTCCTGTGTTCCCAGGTCATCAAAGGTTCCTCAGGTTCGCTCTGATGTATCAACACTACCAATTTGTGGCCTTGCCCTTCGGCCTCACTTCAGCTCCCAGGGTGTTCACCAAGGTGCTGGCTGGCGTGATGTCTCTGCTCAGATGTCAGGGCGTCCGCGTGCTTCCCTATCTGGACGACATCCTTATCACTTCCCAGTCTCTACATAAGGCAGAGTTGGATACTCAGCTGGTGGTGTCCACTCTGGAGTCATTTGGATGGGTGATCAACCACCCCAAGTCCTCACTGTCCCCTTCCTTGGTAACTCCATTCCTAGGAATGAATCTGGATACAGTTCAGGCAAGGATCTTCCTTCCTCAGCAGAAGGTGGACAGTCTGATTGCACAGGATCAGTCCCTCCTAGCTTGTCCCCATCCCTCCATCAGGCAGGGGATGCAGCTGGTGGGCCTGATGGTGGCGTGCTTCGAAGCGGTCCCTTATGCTCAGTTCCACTTGAGGCCTCTGCAACTTCACCTATTGTCTGTATGGGACAAGGACCCAGCATCCCTGGACAGGGTCTGTGTGCTCTCCCCCCTGGTCAGGAGGTCCCTCTTGTGGTGGATGGACTCCAGGAACCTGTTGGGGGGCAGATCCTTTCTTTGCCCCTTCCTGGGAGACGGTCACCACGGATGCCAGTCTGTCAGGTTGGGGGGGTTTCTGGAAGTCCCTGCAGTTCCAGGGGAGGTGGGGCCCTCAGGAGGCCCACACGCCTATCAATGTCTTGGAGCTGCGGGCGATCAGGTTAGTTCTGGCTCGCTTGACTACTCAACTTCAGGGCCTGCCTTTTCAGGTGCGCTCGGACAACCAGACGGCAGTTGCCTAAATCAATCATCAGGGAGGGACCCGGAGCAAGGGGGTCCTCCAGGAAGCGTCTCTGATCCTGACTTGGGCGGAGGCCAATGTCCCCTGCATTTCAGCTGTGTACATCCCGGGGGTGGAAAATCACCAGGCGGACTCTCTGAGCCGGGGGACCTCTCGCCAGGGAGAATGGACCCTATGCAGCAGGGTGTTTTTATCTCTGTGTCACCGTTGGGGCCAACCAGATGTTGATCTGTTTGCGTCCCGCCACAATCACAAGCTCCCAGCTTTTGTCTCTCTGTCCAGGGATCCTCTGTCCCTGACCTCGGATGCAATGTCATGGAAGGACTTTCAGTTCCTGTATGTCTTCCCCCCAATTTCCCTGCTGGGCAGGGTTCTGCGCAAGATTGCTCTGGAAGGGGTGCCAGCAATTCTGGTGGCCCCCAGGTGGCCAAGAAGAGTGTGGTTCGCAGACGTGGTACAGCTGGCTGTAGATCAGTACGCTCTGCCCTTGGTGCCAGATCTGCTCACTCAGGGCTCACTACGCCATCCCAATTTTCAAACTCTGGCTTTGACGGCTTGGCTGCTGAAACCTCCATCTTGATGGAGAAGGAGCGGTCTTCCTCAGTTGTGGATACTTTGATTAATGCTAGGAAGAAGTCTTCCTCTTTCATTTATTACAGGGTTTGGCGTGCCTACATTGACTGGTGTGAGTCTAAGTCTCTTCCCTGTCGTGTGTTCTCTATTCCCAGGATTCTGGAGTTCCTGCAGCATGGGTTGGAGATGGGGCTCCAACTCAGTACTCTGAAGGGTCGGATTTCTGCCCTGGCTATTTTTTTCCAGAAGTCCTTTGCTCAGCACCCTCTGATCAGGACCTTTTTCCAGGGGGTCATTCATGTGCGTCCCCCACGTAAACCTATGGCGCCTGTTTGGGATTTGAACTTGGTTCTGTCAGCCTTGCAGGGTGCTCCCTTTGAACCTGTGCAGGATGCTGCCTTGGCCATTCTTACGCTCAAGGTTGTGTTTCTGGTGGCTATCACTTCTGTCAGGCGTGTGTCTGAGTTGGCGGCGCTGTCCATTCAGCCCCCCTACTATGAGAGGCACCAGGACAAGGTGGTGTTTCGTTTCATACCTGACTTTCTGCCTAAGGTAGTGTCTGCCTTTCATTTGAATCAGGATATTGTTCTTCCTTCTTTGTGCGCTAATCCTAGCAATGCTAAGGAGAGAGTTTTGCACTCTTTGGATGTGGTTAGGTGTCTGAAGTACTATCTGGTGGCTACTGCACCTTTCAAGAAAACTGATGCTCTTTTTGTGGTCCCTTCTGGTCCTAGGAAGGGTTTGGCTCCTGCCAAGTCTACTATCAGCAAGTGGATTCGTCAGGCTGTGATTTTGGCCTACTCTGCTAAGGGGAAGAATCCTCCCTTCCGCCTTACTTCTCATTCCACTCGTGCTATTGGTGCCTCTTGGGCTTTTCAGCACCAGGCTTCTGTTGAACAAGTTTGCAAGGCTGCTACTTGGTCTTCTGTTCATACCTTTTCAAAGTTTTACAAGGTTGATGTTAGGATCTCAGCTGATGCTATTTTTGGCCGAAAGGTTCTGCAGGTGGCAGTGGTTTAAACTGCCTGCTGCTGATTTTTCTTGGGGATCCCACCCTACTTTATGGACACTGCTATTGGATGTCCCAACTGCAAGTATTAGATTTGGAGCAGGACGTACTGTATACTAAGAATAATACAATTCTGTGATTACTCACCTGTAGAATTGGTATTGTGAGTATACAGTACGTCCTGCTCCAACCCACCCTTGGTTTGCATTTTCTTGGATCCCCTGTATGGTGATTGTTATCATTGTTATAGTTGATAGATTGGATTGTTTTATTCTCCTGGCTTCTCATTAACTGCTTTTCAATGCTGGGGATTTGTGGGAGGTCCCTGTGTATTTGAGGGGCCGGGAGGAGCCTATTTTCGATGTCTCTGCAGTCCAGCGCCATCTGGCGGAGTATATCCCAACTGTAAGTATTAGATTTGGAGCAGGACGTACTGTATACTCATAATACCCATTCTACAGGTGAGTAATCACAGAATTGTATTTTTTTGCAACTCCAGGGTCCTCATCTGCAGAGACACTAAATTAACGTAACCTTCCAACTCGGTGAGCCCTGCATTAGATAGCTAATCAACTTTTCCTAGTGGTGCACCACCCAGTGGAGACAAGAAACCACTGCCCATACATGAAACAGCACATGGAGGCATGCAGCATTTTCTTGTCCCCTGTCATACAGAACGTAGGAGTGAAAAAAAGAGGCTCTACTACAAGTTAATTTCGTTCCCTTGCCCTAATTTGCCAGCTCGTGTTTCTGTTGCAGGTCAGGCCTGGAGTGTTCAGCAGGGTTCCAGCATTGTACCAGGTAACAGATGCTCCTAAAATAATGGCCCTTTCCGGGGTAGAGTTGCCACCTGGCCTGTTTTTTACTTTTCTGGCCACTGGCCTTGCGGTGCTGGTATTTGTATTTTTTACCGGGAATTGTGGGTATACTTTTACCATCCTCAATTACAGTAAAAAAAAAAACATACAGCACCGCCAGGCCAATAAAGTAGAAAAAACAAAAAATAGTGGCCTGGTACCAACCCTACCTCCAATGGAGAGGAGGTAAATGATCATCCTTACCAAAGACAAGGTCTGGGTGGAAGGGACATGCTGGAGGAACTAATAGATGGGTCGGCCTTTCCTCCAATCTTGGCTCACTGAAATATGCTCAGCAGTTAATTCCACATTTTTTTTCTGCTGCCCTAGAGGTGACATTCCTTTTTTATTTTTTTTCTTCCGCAGTGGCCTTGTATTACATTTAATTAGCATGGATTAAATCACAGCCTGAATTCCTACAGATTTTGCTGGATAGTTATGCCGGGTGAAAGCCACACTTTTACAGTATGCTACATTATAATATAAAAAAAAAGTAAACCTTGCTAGTTTAGAAAGGACAAGGGGTAATATTACTCTGTACCTGAAGAGATATCACAGGCTTCTCCTAATTTAGACCTGAGGAACAGCTGAGGATGAAAACTAAGAAGCCTGGCTCAGGAATCCATCTTAATCTCCAATTCTCTTTTATTACATTCATATGTTACTTCAAACAAGCCAGCTCACCTTTTCAACTCTCTCGCTCACTCCTCTCTTGGCTTGCCTTCCTCTCCTGGGTGACTTGAAAGCCTGTGGTCAAAATACGTTTATTAACATTGGCAAACTTCGTATTTCTGAGATGGAACAGGTTCTCTTCATTGCTCGGCCCTTCTCAATTCGACCACTTTGATAGTTTACAGACATTAGTTATGTCCTTGGTTGTTAATTGGACTTTCATTCAAAAATGAAATTAGTTTGCCTTAGACCAATCAGCCTAATTTCCTCCAGGTAGAGAAGCTGTATCACAAAATAGCTTCAAGGGATTTTTCAGGCAAAAGGTTAAAAAAAAAAATAAACCGCATCTTACCTTGCTTCTAGTGCTGTGCTTCCTCTCAGCTCTGCATCCTGAATGAGGAAATTTTCTTCATGATCATCTCCCTCCAGCTGATGTGGTCCAGCTCAAGGAGCTTGTCCAGACCATGCCCCCCTCTGTATTGATGGCTTGAATGCACTTTCAGAGCTGTCATTCAAACCCAATTAACCCCTCCTTCCTCCGCACCCAGCCGCCTCCTAGCAAGCACTCTTGCTCTCAGCACCCCACCCATTATGCTGATTATTATTCAGTATCACAGCTCCAAGGGTCACACCCTTTGCTTCAGAACAGCAACCTTGCGGTAAAACTGTGAACCTTGATATCTCAGCCATTTCTTCTTCAAATTAAAAAAAAGAAAAAACGTTCAGGACAGTGCCAAACATAGCCTGACCTAATGGTCTAACAATTAGCTATGCCTGCAGTATCACTTTAATGTTAAAAATCCATCTAGACATGCTGGATAGTGAGAGGAGGGGACACTTATACACCCCAGCTGAAAAAAAATGGCCGCCAAGATCGTGGTTTCCTCTTCTGGGAGAAATAATCTGCAGTTTTTGTTCCACTTTTCCAGCACTCCCCTGAGCCAGCAGCATTAGTCTCTCTAAATATATGCCCAAAGCATTGCATGATGGGTAATACGCATAAGAAAAATTGCAATAATAAGCTGTGATTCCACATAAGCTGACTCAGGGGTTAAAGTCCCTGTCCAGGCACACACTTTTTCCGACCACATCCCTTGTATATAAATACCTCATGTATTCTGGACAAAACAATTTCTTTACTTCAATATCTGGATCATTGCTGTGCTGGGAAGGGCATGTGATAGAGCAGTTTTGAGTGTTCAGACCAGTCAAGGAAATCATAATCATCAAACTCAAAGGCCGGCGCGGCTGGAGACAAATGCTTTTGCTTAGCCGAGGCCTTTCTGTCAACAGAGCCAGAAATAAATTTCTCAATATTAGCCAGTCTGGCACATACATCAGATTGTGACTCCCCACCTGTGACAACATCACTAGGGGTACGGATAAGGCAGGGTGGGGAAGGAGATGAGGCCTGGGCCCCGCCTGCTGCGTTATGGCCCGCTGAGCACAAGGTATGCAAACAAGTACATTATCCCCCACAAGGGATGCCCCACAACCCACACACTGCCGGGGTTGCCCCGAGGGGAGCCCATGCCCGGTATCCTGAGAAGCCTCCATATGGTGATTTTAATGTAGTCGTAATGACTAGAGGGATTTACGCTATTAAGCTACCCGGGATGCCCCTTCAGGTCCCAAGTGGGAGGATTTTTTTTTTTTTTTGGGAACCCTAAATTAAACTCTTAAGGGACCCTAGGACCGGGAGAACTCCCTTTTTAAACCTCAAAAGAAGGGATCCCACCTAGAAGACATGAGAACAGACATAAGTGTCAACATGCACATCGCCCACCATATAAGACAGTTAAAAATGGTGAAATAAATAAAATCCACTCACCGCAGCAAAGCAGCGACCATCAAACCTCACAGCAGCAAGGGAATGAGAGGGAGAGCAGCAAAGCAGGCAGCGAGGCCGGAAAGAGTGCTTGAGAGAAGCCGGCCTCGGGGGGGGGGGTGGACGGGCCACAACGAGCACCTGTTGAAAAGTGACACCGGCCCAGCAACAACGGCCGCAAAAACACATACAAACACACACAATCCACACACCTTTTCCCCCAAATAAAGTAAAACAACCCACAGGAGAAAAGCCCCCCCCCCAAGGGGCACAGAGGGACACGCTAGGGGGGAGAACCCACACCAATAGGTGAAAGGGTAAGAGGGACGGGGCATCCCAAGCCGGGATCACCAACCCGGACACCGCCTACCCCTTTGTATGGGGTCTCACAGGGGAGCTAGCTCCCATATACACCACAAGGTGCAGCCTACCATTGCCTGGACCTTCAGCCTAGGCTGGGAGGCATACTGCTATAGTTTAAATTAAAAAAAGGTTCAGGCAGCAATAGAAACAAAAGGACGGGGGGCTATCCCGGCTACCTGCAAGGAGGAGACAACCATCTTCTGACTTGCTCGACGACTGCAGAGACGAAAGACTGGTGAATGGTGGGAGGTCCCAGGTATTTATGGGCCAGGAGGGGCTCCTTTTTTTCATGTCATCTCTGCAAGATCGCCCTCTACAGGACAGTTACCCAAGTGTCATGAATATTCGGAAGCGGGGTGTGTGACATACTGGGAATAAACTATTCCCCAGCATCTAAAATGAATATATTATATTACAATATCATAACATTTTTAGTCACTTTCTTATTCTTTTATCTACTGGGCTGCAACTCTGTTCAAAACCCTAGGATACGGGTGCCTCCATCTTAGCTCAGAAGCATCACACATACTGAGAAGAGGATAGCGGGATAAAGTACAGGGGGCGGGTTATAGCTGTGCTTTGCACAGACAGAGCAGAGCTGGGTTCAGGGAAAGGACAGCAATCCCAGAATGCAGGCACAGTCAGAGGACACTTCCTGTTTGCAGGCTGCCTGATGCTCCATGAGCCGCCATCTTGGATGTTTAAAGGCTCATAACATGCAGTAGATGCAGGTAGGATAATTTTTAATGTGAGCAATCTGTATGTACCGGGCATGGGAAACATATAACATAGACTCTTATTCAGGGTGAAGGTCTGCTTAATCGGTGCTGTTGCGGTATTGCATGATTTACCAGATAGTGCTGCACTGGTCATTACAAGAAAGGGTTAAGCTAAATAAAAAGTCCAGGAAACTGACACTTAAGTGGCGTTCTTCCACCAAAAACATTTCAGGTTCTTCAGATGCCTGGGGACATGCAGGGTGTTTAAATATTCATTTGTTTGGAGATGATGATGTAATGCTGTGCCTGTGGCTCATTGCTGCAACCTAATAATGTTCTGTGGACTTCATTCCAGGCCATATTCTGCTGCTCTGGCCAACACATAGAGATGGAAGATGTTTTCAATGTATAAAGCTGGCCAGCCTTGGTAGGAAGGGGCTGCTGGATACTGCGGTTTCCCAACAGTATTGATTGATAAACCTCTTATGGATGCCGTCAGTCCAATCACGTAATTGAAAGACCAATGCCTTATTTTTACAAGCAGGCCGGACTGAACTGGAATATTGCTATGCTGATTTTCAGAGGAGTTGAAATAACCAGAATAACTGGTGAAGTCACTGGTTGTGTTAATAAAAAATAAAAAAAAAGCTATTGTAAAGACCTGGTACTAGTGGCAAAATCCTGAAGTGGACCGATGTCTAAGGCTTGGGATATCCTGCAGTGCGTTGATCTAGTAAAGCCTATCATCTAGCGATTCACTCTCCTTTGCTTTCTGATTCCTGCATGAGTTCCACGTGGCATAGTTCTAGCTCTGCTCTGCGCCCCAAGCTCTGACAGTGCATAGGAGATTGAGGAGATGGTGAGTAAGTGATTGAATCGACCAATCTGGGGCTTTACTATTGGCGCACTGCGAGGTATCCCAAATTAAGATGTCCCCTTGCAAGGCTTTTGATGGTCCCAGATTTGCCAAGAAGGGTGTGGACCAAAACCCACACCCCAACGGCCCTGGAATCTATAAGGCCGCTAGATCCCCCCCCCCGGGGCATCCAGAATCGGGATGCCCCGCTGTGTGAACCCCCCCAGGTCGCCCGGAAACTCGTCTTCTCTCCTGGTCCAACAGTGCATGCACGAGCAGTGGCCGCATCCCCACTATCCCTTTAGCAGGGCGTGTGCCAGACATTTGTGAATGGCCGGTGCAGGCACGCTTTCGGTTAGAGGGTAGTGGGGGATGCAACCTCCAGTGCACTCGGATCTGCTCACCTTAGACAAGCTCTTAGACAAAGGAGCGTGAGTGGATCCAAGCGTGCTGATTGGACGAGAGGCTGCACATACACCGTAGGACAGAGGAAGAGTGAGTCAGATCGGGTGACCTGGGTGGTTTCACACAGAGCAAAGAGCAAAACCCAGCACAGTCCTGGGTAATAGAAAACATTTTTTTAGATATAACGCAGTACTGCAATTGTCCAACAGATGGGGCCATGCTGCCCCGTTTTAGTGTAGGGTTGCTAGTTACTGAACCTAACCTAGAAGAGATAACAAGTAAGAATTGAGCAGTCAGAGTTTTTTTTACTGTTTTGTTTTGTGCAGTTTTTCAGACACGCTGATGTGTGATTATTCCCTAAAGATAATGTTTTCAATAAAAGTAGAGCAAACCCCATGAATTTTCACTTTCCTGGGTTTTTATTGCCGACAACGCATGCTCAGACTGCTAGGATAGGTGCTATTTCATAAAAAGTTTTCGCAAATGGGACCCTCGTTCTAACTCTTTAAAACCATTTAGTGATGGGCTTCAGATCCATGCCAAAGCTAGATTAGATAGACCTGGAAAACACTGAGATGCAGTGAAAAGCGCCCACATCAGAATAACTGGGGATTAGTTAAGTCATTTCCTTATGGTACGTTTGCTTTATGTGGTATTGTACTTTTTATAATGATTTCATTATCTTATATGTATTTTTTTGTTGCTAAACATTAAAGCGGAATTCCAGTGTCCGGGGGATGGGGGGCGTGGGTTACCGAACGCTGGACTTCCACTTTAAAGTGATTTTGTTAATACTAAAGCTTCTGTGCTACGCATTGGTTTATCTTGCAATCTATTTGAACTCTTAAAAGCCTCTGTAAAGCCGTGCGGTGCAGTCCTGAAGTCTTTCAAAATCCAAATTTGCGATTCTGCTGTGTGAAATTCCCCTGGTCACAGGAAAACTCACCTTTCCTGATGGCTTGCGCAGCACTGTCTTTTCCGGCAGCTGCATCTGCAGCTTCTCTGTAGTTGTGGTACCCTCCTATGGCCAGCCATTCACATAGGCTGGGTGCAGGAGCACTTCCCAGTCAGGCCAAAGCCAGGGGTGTTCAAAAACCTTTTATTCTAAGTGTGACATACACTCCACTTCATGACATCTGGGTAATCTCCAGTAGAGGGCGAACTTCTGCAGGGATGAATATGCAAAAAAGAAAGCCCCTCCCGGTCCATATATACCTGGGACCTCCCAGCAATTCCCCAGTTCCTTCTCTGCAGGGAAGGCTACAAGACAGAAGATGAAGACTTCTTTACTTACAGGTAAGCCGGGCTCGCGCCCGGCCTTCTATTGTCCCTTTCACTGCCAGGACCCTTCTAAATTGTCCTATATTGAGCCTCCCAGCTTAGGCTGCGGGTCATGGTGAAGGTAGGAGTAGGAGCACTCTATGGGTGCAGCAGGAGCACTGCTCCACCGTGAGACCTCACTATGGGGTAGGCAGTTATCCAGGTTTCTTGGTGATCCTGGTGTGGGATGCCCCATCCCTCTAGGCTTATGGCCGGCTCTGGCAGGGTTCCCCCCCCCCTTCCGGGTCCCTTATTCCCCTCCGGGGGGGGGGGGGGGTTGTCTGGCCTGGCCTGGCCGATATTTCGTTTTCCCCAGCTTGTGTTCCTGTGTGCTTAGTGTTTTTACTTTGTGTGTGTGTGTGAGTGTCAGACTGCCTTATCGGCATACCAGGGACTAGTGCAGCCTGGGGGAGCTTCTCCCCCTCAGGCTGCATTGGGGAAGGGGGCGGGGCGGGCTCTTGGCTCGACCACGGTAGCCCCGCCCCCTTCTTTGGCGCGATTGCTTTGCTCGTGTCCGCGTTGCTGGGAGGGGGCGTGGCCTCGGCAAACGCGCGTTCTGCGCTGACCCGCTCTCCCTCCTCATACAGCTTCGTGGGGGCCATCTTCTTGTGCAGGCCGCACGGTGTGGTAAGGGCCCGATGGCCACTTCCTTAGCTTGTGTGTGTGTGTGTGGGGGCCCCTCTTTAGCGGGGGCCCCCACTGGTCTAGAGTGTGTGTGTGGGGTGTTAATTACACTGCCTGGCTGGGATACATGTATTTACATACTGTGTGGCTGCAAGACCAAATGCTGTGGTCTTTTTCAATGTAAGGTTATGGCCATTTTTACATAGCTCTGCACTTATATTGCTTGTTTTGTGTGTTACAGGTTGCCCTGTATATGTGCATATTAAGGGGTCCCTCCTGGTCCTGGGGTCCCTAGTGTAAAATTGTCCACACAAAACTTTTAAGGGGCCTTCCGTGTTGCTTATGCGTAATTCCCTGCGGTCTTGCGACTGACCACAAAAATTCACCATATGGAGGCTCCGCAGGATACTGGGCTCGGGATCCCTCTGGGACAATCCGGCCATGTGTGGGGTGCGGGGTATCCCTTACGGGGGAGAATGTGCTGATCTGTATACCATGCACACAAAAGGACATAACGCGGCAGTCTGGTACCCAGCCTTCTGGGTCGGCTCCTCCCGCTTCATCGCCTTCCCCTCCCCACCTTATCCGTACCCCAAGTGACATTGGTACCAGTGGGGAGTCGCTTTGTAAAGTTTGCGCTAGATTGGCCAGCATCGAGAAAATTATTGCTAGCACGTGGGCAAGAAGGCCCAGGCTAAAAAGAGACATTTGTCGTCGGCCCAGCCATTGTGGGATGTTGACAACGAGTCCGCTGATTTGTCAGATTATTCCCCGTTAGAGGAGGGGGAATTTTATCAGGAAACAGAGGCTGACTATGTTCAGTCTGGGAATTCCAATATCGGGCAGGCGCTGGGGGATGCCGTAGATACGGCACATTTTGTCACATTTATTGGAGGTGTTGGATATTGAACCGCCTGAGGCGCCCCCTCTTAAGAAGGGGGAATTTTTTGGGGCCTGCAAGCCCCGTCTGGAAATCCCTACCCAGGGTCATTTTGATGCGCTGATCCTTAGAGAATGGGAGAGGCCCAGTCGGCTTCCTGGTGTGCCTCAGGGATGGGATAAGAAATATCCTTTTCCGGTGGAGGCGGTTAAGCGCTGGTCTTCTCCCGAGGTCGACGCGCCTGTCTTTGACCAACTCTTCTGTGCTGAACACCCCAAACGCCACTTCCCTTAAAGTGGACCAACACCCAGGATTTTGACTATCCTGGGTATTGGTCCACTTCCCCGGGGCACCCCGATTTGGGGTGCCCCGCTGGCTGAAACCGCCCCAAACACCCCGAAAACTCACCTCTCCACGCTCCCACGTGAGTGCGCTGTCCAATGCCCGCCGACGGACAAGTGACGTCCGTCGGCGGACAAGGGATCGCGCCCACCGCCGCCTCCCGCGCGTCACTCTTGAGACGGCCGGCGTGGGTGCGCGCACGTCTAGAGGAGCGCGGCCCATTCAGAGACGGCCGGCGCGGGCGCGCGCACGTCTAGAGGAGCGCGAGAGAGGCGGCGGCGGCGGAAGCAGCGGCTGGAGAGGTAAGGATTTTTCGGGGTTTTGGGGGGGTTACACCCCGCGGGACATCCCGATCTCGGATGTCCCGCGGTGTGTGAGGTGATCGGCCCGGGAATCTTATAGATTCCCGGGCCGATCACCCCTGGGTGTTGGCCCACTTTAAGGATGGCGAGGATAAGCGCCTTGATCAGATGGCGTGCCACACATTTGCCAACGTGGGCTCGGCCCTGCGGCCTGTTAGTGCATCTGCCCTGGTGTCGCTTGCTACCAGGTCTCTTATCAGGGACTGGCTGAATAACTCTAAGTTTGATCCAGCTGGCGCTGCAATGGAAGACTCTATTGTCGTGTGTAGTAGGACTTCAGCCTTGCTGGTGGCTATGCGCAGATTGGTCTGGCTCCGCCAGTGGACAGCGGACGTTGGGGCCAAAAAGTCGCTCACAGCTCTTCCCTTCTTGGGTTCGCGGCTGTTTGGAGATAAATTGGATGCTGTTGCTAAAGGAGGTAAGTTACCTCAGCGGAGGAAACAGCCCCGCTCCTTTCGGGGGGCGGGCTCGTTCACTCCTTCCTTTCGAGGGGCCAGAGCGACTAGGGGTTTGGCCTTCTCAGGTGTCAGGGGCTCATCCTGGAACAGAGGCAGAGGTCGGGCACGTCCCGCGCCTGCCTTGGGTTCCAAGCCCAAGCCTGCCGTTAAACAGACTCAGCAATGAAGGGACGCCCTCACCCACAAGGGTGGGGGGACGGCTGCGGCTCTTCTCCCAGGTCTGGGCCCGGGAGGTCACAGACAGTTAGATCTTGGAAGTGGTCTCCTCCGGGTACAAACTGGAGTTGGAGTACTTGCCGCCCCCACGATTCTTAAGGACTCGGGTGCCCTCGGACCCTCAGGCTGCACAGGGGCTCCTGTTAGCAGTAAAAAACCTTCTGGACATGGGGGTTATATGCCCCGGTGCCTCTGTCGGAGAGAGGCAGGGGCTTCTACTCCAACCTTTTCACGGTTCCCAAAAAGGAGGGTTCGTTGAGACCCATTCTAGACCTCGAGGTTCTCAACAGATTTATCAGAGCCAACAAAGTTCCGCATGGAGACTCTGCGCTCGGCTATCAATTCCCTTCGCCATGGGGATTTTATGACGTCCATAGACATCAAGGATGCGTATCCGCATGTTCCGATTTTTCAGGCACATCAGAGATTCCTCCGATTTGCGGTGGAGGATCAACATTATCAGTTTGTAGCTCTTCCCTTCGGTCTGACCTCGGCACCGGGGGTCTTCACCAAGGTTTTGGCAGGCATAATGGCTCTGCTCAGATCTCGGGGCATTCGCATTGTGCCTTATCTAGACGATCTGTTGATACCAGCTTCTTCCCTCCATCAGGCGGAGCTGGACACCCACCAGGTGATGTCGACCCTGGAATGGTTCGGGTGGGTGATCAACCGCACCAAGTCTTCTCTCTCCCCGTCTCGTGTGATTTCATTTCTGGGCATGAATCTGGATACCATTCGGGCCAGAGTGTTTCTGCCCCAATTCAAGGTGCAGGGGATTCAGGGCCTGATCCGCCTTCTTCTGGACAGTCCTTGTCCCTCTATCCGACAGGGGATGAAACTGGTGGGTTTGATGGTATCCTCCTTCGAGGCGGTGCCATTTGCACAGTTCCACATGAGATCTCTTCAACTTCACCTATTGAAGTATTGGGGCAGGTGCCCTCAGTCATTGGATCAACCTTTCAGGATGTCTCCCAGGGTTCGGCAGTCCTTTCGGTGGTGGCTGGACTCAAGCAATCTGGTGAAGGGCAGATCCTTTCTGATCCCTTGTTGGGAGACGGTTACCATGGATGCCAGGCTGTCGGGCTGGGGAGGTTATTGGAAGAGTCATCAGTTCAGCGGGGTGTGGGGTCCCCAGGAGGCTCACACCCCCTCAATGTCTTGGAGCTCAGAGCCGTTCGACTGGTTCTGGCTCGGCTGACCCCACATTTACGGGATCTTCCGGTTCAGGTTCGTTCCGAACGGCAGTAGCTTACATAAATCACCAAGGAGGGACTCGCAGCAGGAGTGCCCTCAGGGAAGTCTCTCTGATCCTGCTCTGGGCGGAGAGCAATGTTCCTTGCCTTTCGGCAGTCTACATTCCGGGAGTGGAAAACACGGAGGCAGATTCCCTGAGCAGGGGATCCTCTCGCCATGGAGAGTGGTCTCTCAATCCCGAGGTTTTTCTGGATCTTTGCCGCAAGTGGGGGACTCCGGAGGTGGATCTCTTTGCCTCGAGGCACAATCACAAACTTCCGGCCTTTGTGTCTCTGTCTCAGGATCCTCTGTCTCTGGCAGTGGATGCCTTGTCACTGGCTTGGAAGGACCTGGGTCTTCTGTACCTGTTTCCACCTGTCTCCATGCTGGGCAAGGTAGTTCGCAAATTGGTTCTAGAAGGGGCACCAGCGATTCTGGTGGCTCCAAGGTGGCCAGGAAGGGTTTGGTACGCAGACGTCGTAAGGATGGCCGTAGACCAGTACCGGCTTCCCTTGTTGCCGGACCTACTATCTCAGGGTCATCTACTTTACCCCAATTTACAAACGCTGGCTTTGATGGCTTGGCTGCTGAAACCTTCATCTTGAAGGAGGAAGGTTTGTCTGAGGCTGTTGTTCAGACCCTGATTAGGGCTAGGAAGCGGTCCTCTTCTGGCATTTACTATAGGACTTGGGGGTCCTATATTGATTGGTGTGAGGCTAGGGCCTTGCCTTGCAGGGTTTTTTCTATACCCAGGATTTTGGAGTTTCTTCAGCATAATCTGGATCTTGGGTTCCAGCTTAGTACTTTGAAAGGACAGGTTTTTGCTCTGTCGGTTTTCTTCCAGAGGTCTTTTGCTTTACACCCGCTGGCTAAGACCTTTTTCCAAGGGGTGGCACATGTGCGGCCCCCTCGGAAGGCTGTAGTTCCTGTTTGGGATTTGAATTTGGTTCTTTCGGCTCTGCAGGGTCCTCCTTTTGAGCCGCTACAGGATATTGCTCTTTCGGTTCTCACTCAGAAGGTTGCTTTCTTGGTGGCTATTACCTCTGTTCGCCGTGTCTCTGAGTTGGCGTCCCTGTCGATTCAGGCCCCTTACTTTGAGAGACACCAGGATAAGGTGGTTTTTCGTTTTAAGCCGGATTTCCTTCCTAAGGTGGTGTCTGCTTTCCACCTCAATCAGGATATTGTTCTCCCTTCCATGTGTCCTAAGCCTAACAATGACAAGGAGAGGTTTCTGCACAATTTGGATGTTGTTCACTGTGTGAAGTACTATTTGGTGACTACTTCTTCCTTCTGCAAGGCGGACGCTTTTTTCGTGGTGCCATGCGGGCCCAGGAAAGGTTCGGCGCCTGCTAAGTCTACGATTAGCAAATGGATTTGTCAGGCCATTGTTGGGGCCTATTTTGCTAAGGGGAGGACTCCTCCTTTTAGGGTCACTGTGCACTCTACTCGTGCGGTTGGTGCATCCTGGGCTTTTCAGCACCAGGCTTCTGTTGAACAAGTTTGTAAGGCTGCTACTTGGTCTTCCGTTCATACTTTTTTCAAGTTTTACAAGGTTGATGTGCGGGCTTCAGCGGATGCTGTTTTTTGGCCGCAAGGTTCTGCAAGCTGCAGTGGTTTGAGTTGGTACATTCTTTACTGTTTCTGGTTCCCACCCATGACGGACACTGCTATTGGATGTCCCAGATGTCATGAAGACCGAAGTGGAGTGTATGGCACACTTAGAATAATACCGTTTTGTGAGTACTCAGCTTTAAAATGGGTATTATGAGTGTGCCATACACTCCACTTCGCCCCACCCCTTTTTTTCAGGTATTCTGGGGCTTTTGTATGGTGAACCATTGGCTTTGTTTGTTAACGTTATATTTGGTTCTTCCTGGTCCCTTTACTGCTTTTATACACTGGGGAATTGGTGGGAGGTCCCAGGTATATATGGACCGGGAGGGGCTTTCTTTTTTGCATATTCATCTCTGCAGAAGTTCGCCCTCTACTGGAGATTACCCAGATGTCATGAAGACCGAAGTGGAGTGTATGGCACACTCATAATACCCGTTTTAAAGGTGAGTACTCATTTTTTTTTGTGACCAAAATCGGCCCAGGAATCTGTAATCTGATCGATTCCCTCCCCCCGGGGCATCCAAAATGCTGTGTAGGGCATCCCTTTGTGTGAAACCACCCAGGTCGCCCCGTTCGCTTACCTTCGTTCCTGGTCTAACGGCGCATGTACGAGTCACGGACATGCCTGGTACAGGCACGCTCCCTGTTAGAGGGAAGTGGGGTATGTGGCTGCCAGCGCGCTTGGAAGCGCTGGCCTTAGACGCCACCTTGGACATCAGCAGCTCTGAGTGCGCTGATTGCACGAGCGGCTGTACATGCGCCATAGGACCAGGAAGAGGTGCGTTAGATTGGACGGTCTGGGGGGTTTCACACAGCGGGCATCCCCGGTTGGGGTGCCCCCGGGGAAGGGCCAAAAACTCAGGGATAGTCAAAATTTTGGGTTTTGGTCCACTTGCCCATGGACAGGAAGTGTCTTCTGACTATGCTGCTCTGCATTCTGGGATTGCTGTCCTTTTCCTGACCCCAGCTCTGCTCTGTCTGTGCAAAGCACAGCTATAACCCGCCCCCTCTCCACAGTATGTGATGCTTCTGAGGCAAGATGGTGGTCCCCGTATCCTAGAGTCCTGAACAGAGTTGCAGCCCAGTGTTGGAAAGAATAATAAGTAAGTGACTAAAAATTTGAAATATATTAACATTATATGCTGGAGAATCATTTATTCTAAGTATGTCACACACCCCACTTCAGATAGTCATTACACTTGGGTTATACCGACCTGTAGAGGGCGATCTTGCAGCGATGTCATGAAAAAAAGGGAGCCCCTCCCGGTCCATAAATACCTGGTACCTCCCACTCATTCCCCAGTCTTTCATCTCTGCAGACGGCGAGCAAATCAGAAGATGATATCTCCTTCTTGCAGGTAGACGGGGTAACTCCCGGCCCGCGTGTTAGTCTATTTCTGCCTGGACCCTTTGTCTTAGTATTCAGCTTGCCTCCCAGCCTAGGCTGCTGGTCCAGGCAAGGGTAGACAGCACCTAAGGGTGCTTAGGAGCTACGCTCAACCGTGAGACCCCATACTAAGGGGTAGGCGGTTTTGCCGGGCTGGTGATCCCGGTTAGGGATGCCCCGTCCCTTACCCTTCCACCTTCCAGCGTGGATTCCCCCTCTCCCGGATGGCCCTTGCTCCTTAGAGGGGGGGGGGCAGCATAGGGTCCCCTTCTCTCTTAACGTGTGTTTGTTCAGCTGTGTGTGTGGGTGAGTGCGTTCACTGGGCGCATCTTCCGATTAAACTAACGCGTTTTTGTCTCAGCTGTGTGGGTTCGTGTGTTCACTGGGCGCCCTTTTTTTCTTTGAACAGTATCTGCCGGCGCTGGCTGTGCCGCAGCGCCGGCCGTTGTGACATTCGGTGGGGAGCTTCTTCCCCTCAGGTACGGTTCGTGCAGGGGGCGGGGTTGGGCGCTCTGCTCGTTCGCTGACGGCCCGCCCCCCGTGTTCTTGGCGCCACTGCGGAGCCCGGCCACCAGCCGGGAGCGGCGTTGTCGTCAGGGGAGGGGGGCGGGACCGGGTGCGTCGCGCTCACTGCGCCGGCCCGCCCTTCTCTCCCTCTGCTTCTCAGGTCTCCAAGGCTGATCGCGTGAGTGGCCCCTGCGGCCTCATTATTTCAGGCACTGCCTGCTAACTCTGCATTATACTTTAGCGTTTTGTTTTTATATGAACAGCCATTGCTTGACCTGACATGTATATATACAATTCATCTGTTTTTCTTGCATTGTCAGTATGTCTGCATTGTGTGTGCCTGGGCTTGATTGAGGTGCTGAATAGCCCTGTATTCTGTCTTCCATGTGAACCCTTGTCGGAGCCTAAAGGGTCCTCTCGGTCCTAGGGTCCCTGGTTTAAGCTTAGAACTCCCCATAAAATCCTCCCACTCGGGACACAGAAGGGGCGTCCTGGGTCGCTTATATCGCGTAATTCCCTGGGGTATTGAGAATACCTATAAAATAACCATATGGAGGCTTCCCAAGATACCGTGCTCGGGCTCCCCTCGGGGCAACCCCGGCAGTGTTTGGGGTGTGGGGCATCCCTTACAGGGGATGATGTTTTCCTTTGCATACCATGTGCGCAGCAGACTATTACGCAGCAGTCCAGATCCCATGTGTCTGGTTCTGCGCCGCCAGTCCCTTCTCCTACCCCTCCCCGCCTGACCCGTACCCCGTGTGATATTGTCACGAGTGGGGAGTCGCAATCTGAGGTGTGTGCCAGATTGTCCAATCTTGAAAAATTATTTTCTAGCGCTGTGGCCAGAAAGGTCCCGGCTAAGAGAAAACACTTGTCCCCAGCCACGCTGGCTTCTGATTTTGAGGAGTTTGACTCACTGGACTGGTCTGATTACCCCCTGCTAGAGGAAGGGGAGCTTTTTGAGCAGTCTGAGAGTTCTGACGATCAGTGGGTTGTTGGCACTGATGCCAAGCGGAGTCAGGGGGATTCTTGGGATACCCCTGAGGTCCTGGCTCATATGTTTGAGGTTCTGGCAATCTCTCCTCCCGAAGTGACTCTTCCGCAGAAGGGGGAGTTCTTTGAGGTGGCTAAGCCGCACTTAGAATTCCCGAATCAAAGGCATTTCGACGACATTATCCTCAAGGAATGGGAGAGGCCTACTCGGCTTCCGGGTGTCCCTCCGGGTTGGCATAGGAAATATCCCTTTCTGGTGGACGCAGTGAAGCGCTGGTCGTCCCCTCCCGAGGTGGACGCCCCTGTGTTGGGGTTGTCTAGCACCTCTGTCTTGCATTCTCCTGACTGTTCTACTCTCAAGGACGGTGAGGACAAACGCATTGACCAGATGGCTTGTCATGGTTTTGCTAGTGTCGAGTCGGCCTTGCGGCCTGTTTGGGCTTCAGCGCTTCTTATAGTGGCTTCTAGGTCGGTTGTCAGGGACCTGGTGTCTACCTCCAGCCTTGACCCGGCTAGCGATGAGTTCACCGCCCTTAAGCGGTGTGAATTATTTTTGTCTTTTGTGTTAGCCGCCCTGGACGACACCTTGGTGATGTGTAGTAGAACTTTGGCCTTGCTGGTGGCAATTCGGCGGTCGGTTTGGTTGCGCCAGTGGGCGGCTGATTTTGTGTCCAAAAAGTCTCTTACGGCTCTTCCCTTTCTGGGCTTGCGGCTCTTTGGAGAAAAATTGGATTCGGTTGCCAAAGGAGGTAGGTTACCTCAGCGAAAGAAGCAACGTCGTCCCTTTCGGGGGGGCGGCTACATTTACCCCTCTCTTTCGTGGGGCCAGAGCTGGACGGGGATCGGCTGTTTTCCCCTCCAGAGGGGATTCCTGGCACAGGGGAAGAGGACGGGGGGGCTCCAAGCCCAAAGCCGCTGCTAAGCCGGCTCAGCAAGGAGGGGGCGCCCTCACCCTCGCGGGTGGGGGGACGGCTGCAACACTTCTCCCAGGTCTGGGACCAGGAGGTCTCGGACAGATGGATTCGCGAAGTGGTGTCTTCCGGTTACAAGCTGGAGTTCGAGATCCGGCCTCTTCCCAGATTCTTCAGGTCTCGCGTGCCCTTGGATCCTCTGGCCGCGCAGGGGCTCCGGGCAGCAGTAAAAGATCTCCTGGGCATGGCAGTAATCTGCCCGGTGCCTCCCTCGGACCGGGGCCTGGGATTCTATTCCAATCTGTTCACGGTGCCCAAGGAGGGCTCCGTTCGTCCCATCCTGGTTCTGAAGTTTCTCAACAGGTTTATCCGTCCCAGGAAGTTCTGCATGGAAACTCTGCGCACGGCCATAAACTCACTTCGGCTGGAGGACTTCATGACGTCTATAGACATCAAGGATGCTTATCTGCATGTTCCAATCTTCCCGGCGCATCAGAGATTTCTCAGGTTTGTGGTGGAAGATCGGCATTTTCAGTTTGTGGTCCTTCCGTTTGGCCTTACCTCGGCTCCAAGAGTCTTCACCAAGGTGCTAGCGGGGGTGATGGCCCTCCTCAGAGCCCAGGGTATCCGCATCGTGCCTTTTCTGGATGATCTTCTTATTATGGCATCCTCTCTCGGCCAGGCGGAGCTAGACACCAGGACTGTGGTAGCCACCCTTGAGAGATTCGGCTGGGTGATCAACTATCCCAAGTCCTGCCTCTCTCTGTCCAGGGTGGTGGCGTTCCTGGGAATGTCTCTGGATACTTCTCAGTCCAGGGTGTTCCTCTCCCGGCCCAAGGTTCTTTTGATTCAGGAATTGACTCAGCGTCTTCTATCCATCCCTCGCCCGTCCATCCGGCTGGGGATGTGACTGGTGGGATTGATGGTGGCATCGTTCGAGGCGGTTCCCTTTGCCCATTTTCACACAAGGACGCTCCAGCTCAATCTATTGGCGGCCTGGGACGGGTCCCCGTTGTCATTGGATCAGACTTTTCTGATTTCCCCCCGGGTTTGGCATTCCCTTCGGTGGTGGCTGGAACCAAGCAATCTGATGAGGGGCAGATCTTTTCTGACCCCTCGTTGGGAGACGGTCACCACGGATGCCAGCCTGTCAGGTTGGGGTTTTTTTCAGGGACTGTGGGGGCCTCAGGAGGCTCACGATCCCATCAATGTTCTGGAGCTGAGAGCCATCAGGTTGGTTCTGGCTCGCTTGACTCATCAGTTGAGGGGCCTACCGGTTCAAGTTCGGTCGGACAATCGGACGGCGGTCGCCTACATCAATCACCAGGGAGGGACTCGCAGCAGGGAAGTGTCTTTGATCCTGGCTTGGGCAGAGAGCAATGTCCCGTGCATCTCGGCGGTGTACATTCCGGGAGTGGAGAACACGGAGGCGGACTCCCTGAGCAGGTGCTCATCTCGCCGGGGGGAATGGTCTCTCAGCCCCAAGGTGTTTCGGTCGCTTTGCCACCGGTGGGGGAATCCAGAGGTTGACCTCTTTGCCTCTCGTCACAATCACAATCTTCCGGCAGTTGTGTCTCTCTCTTGGGATCCGCTGGCTCTGGCAGCGGATGCCATGTCTCTGAACTGGAGGGATCTGGGTTTTCTGTACCTGTTCCCTCCGTTTCCCATGGTGGGCAAAGTGGTGCGCAAGCTGGCCCTAGAGAGCGCATCAGCAGTTCTGGTGGCTCCAAGATGGCCAAGACAGGTTTGGTTCGCAGACGTGGTAAGGTTGGCAGAGGATCAGTTAGATCTGCCCCTTCTGCCGGATCTGCTCACTCAGGGTCCACTGTTCTACCCCAATTTACCAACGCTGGCTTTGACGGCTTGGCTGCTGAAACCTCCATTTTGAGGGAGGAAGGTCTTTCTGATGCTGTCATTCAGACTCTGGTTAGGGCTAGAAGGAAGTCTTCCTCTGCCATCTACTATAGGATTTGGAGGTCTTATATTGATTGGTGTGAGGTCCGGGCCTTGCCTTGCAGGGCGTTTTCTATCCCTAGGGTTTTGGAATTTCTGCAACATGGTCTGGACCTAGGTTTGCAGCTTAGTACGCTGAAATGGCATGTTTCTGCCCTGGCGGTTTTCTTTCAAAAGTCTTTTGCTCTTCATCCTCTGGTTAAGACCTTTTTCCAGGGGGTTACGCATGTGCGGCCTCCTAGGAAGCCTTTGCTCCCAGTTTGGGATTTGAATTTGGTTCTCTCTGTCTTTCAGGGTCCTCCTTTTGAACCTTTGCAGGATATTGCTCTTTCTACGCTTACTCAGAAGGTTGCGTTTTTGGTTGCCATCACTTCCGTTCGGCGTGTATCGGAGTTGGCGACTTTGTCCATTAAGGCTCCTTATTTTGAGAGGCATCAGGACAAGGTTGTTTACCGCTTCAAGCCAGATTTCCTTCCTAAGGTGGTCTCTGCCTTTCATCTTAATCAGGACATTGTTCTACCCTCCTTGTGTCCTAAGCCCAGCAATGACAAGGAGAGGGTTTTGCATTCTCTGGATGTGGTTCGCTGTGTGAAGTACTATTTGGTGGCTACTTCCTCTTTTCGTAGGACTGACGCCCTTTTTGTGGTGCCCTCCGGGTCTAGGAAATGTTTGGCTCCCACCAAGTCTTCTATTAGTTAATGGATTCGCCAGGCCATTGTTGGGGCCTATTCTGCCAAGGGGAAGGTTCCCCCTTTTCGGGTTACTGCTCATTCTACTCGTGCTGTTGGGGCGTCCGGGGCTTTCCAGCATCAGGCCTCTGTTGAGCAAGTTTGTAAGGCTGCTAAGGCTGGTCTTCCATTCACACTTTTTCCAAGTTTTACAAGGTTGATGTGCGGGCCTCAGCGGATGCTGTTTTTGGCCGCAAAGTTCTGCAAGCTGCAGCGGTTTAAGTTTGTGCATTGTTGCCTTGTTTTGGATCCCTGCCCTTTATGGACACTGCTATTGGATGTCCCAGGTGTAATGACGATCTGAAGCGGGGTGTGTGACATACTTAGAATAATACCATTTTGTGAATACTCACCTGTAAAATGGGTATTATAATTATGTCACACACCCCGTTTCACCCCGCCCTTTGGTATTCTGGATCCTTTCTATGGTGAACCTTTTTTACTGTTACTGGTTATTTTGGCTATTCCTGGTCCCTTTACTGCTGTCTTAAATACTGGGGAATGAGTGGGAGGTACCAGGTATTTATGGACCGGGAGGGGCTCCCTTTTTTTCATGACATCTCTGCAAGATCGCCCTCTACAGGTCGGTATAACCCAAGTGTAATGACTGAAGCGGGGTGTGTGACATACTTATAATACCCATTTTACAGGTGAGTATTCACAAAATGGTATTTTTAAAGGTTTGGGCTTTTCATTAAATGATGCTGAAGGTCTGGTTTAAGGGTTTAAACTTTTCATTAAATGATGCTGAAGGTCCGGGTTAATTGTTAATTACACCTATGAACAGTAAAGCATTTACTTTGTTACGTAAGCAAGCTTACCTTGTATAATGTGACAGTCATACATTGTGACTGTAGCAGTGGTTAGGGTTCAGTACATGTGCCTTGGTATGTGTTGTGCAGTACAGAGGAAATGCCTCCTCTATTAACAAGGTTCACCTTGGGTCAGCTTTCCTTGTGAGCAACAAACAAGACCTAATCTTCTGTCTCCAGCTCAGTGTCAGGGCGCTACAGACTCTCTTGAGATGCAGAAGACGTACATGTCTGATAATTCAGTGTCCAGACAGCTTTTTCTTTTGAATTATTAAATAACTACACAATCTTAAGTAACAGTGTTGCTCCTGTCATGCAGTATTTGGAAGACCAGGACTTGTGTTCTGAGGGTTTCTTAAAGCGGACCTTCACTCTAAATAAAAGTCTATCTTATATGTTTCCCACACCCTGTACATACAGATTGCTCACATTAAAAATCATCCTACCTGCATCTACTGCATTTTATAAGCCTTTAAACATCCAAGATGGCGGCTTATGGAAGCTGCCATTTTTGCAGGCAGCCTGCAAACAGGAAGTGCCTGCAAACAGGAAGTGACTGTGCTGCTCTGCATTCTGGGACTGCTGACCTTTCCCTGACCCCAGCTCTGCTCTGTCTGAGCAAAGCACAGCTATAACCCGCCCCCCTGTACCTTATCCCACTCTCCTCTCCTCGGTAAGTGTGATGCTTCTGAGTCAAGATGGCGGCGCCCGTATCCTAAATTCCCGAACAGAGTTGCAGCCCAGTGGGGGAAAGTATAATAAATTAGTGACTAAACATGTAAAATATATTAATTTTAGATGCTGAGGAATTGTTTTTTAAGAGTTTGGGCTTTACATTAAATCATGGTGAAGGTCCGGTTTAACAACCATTGTGTATTTTTAGAAAGATGAACTAATCCCTGCATGAGAGAAACAGGGTTCACAAGAAAATGGGCTGTTCACTGCTGTGTACCTTTCTGAGCGAACCCTTTACACTATGAACTTGCCAGGGTGCATCTGCTTCCTGTCCAGCTGCTTGCATCACACAGTGTAGCAGGAGGCCTCTGACTGTAGTATACTGTAAATGATTGTGTTCTGTATACTGTCCTTTACACACAAGCTGTAAACAAGATTTTGCTGGTTGCTAAATTCTAGAGAATTGGCGAAAAACATTATTCCAAGTGTCCTTCATGCTCAGATATATGTTACATAATCCTTCACCTAGGGTACAGTTTGCCACATTTGTGGCAACATCACCTTTTTATTTGGCCGGGAATTATCTGGTAAAATGGTAAGCTTTTGACCAATCCTGCAAAGAATAGGTAAGTAATTATAATTGCAGGGTTGAGTGGAGGCAGGGGCCGGGTGTTAAATCGGACCTTCACCCTGAATAAGAGTCTATCTTATATGTTTTCTCCATCCTGTACATACAGATTGCTCACATCAAACATCATCCTACCTGCAACTGCTGTGTTTTCTGAGCCTTTAAATATCCATGATTGCGGCCCAAGGAGTTTCAGGCTGTGTCTTCTGACTGTGCTGCTCTGCAATCTGGGATTGCTGTCCTTGTCCTGACCCCAACTCTGCTCTGTCTGTGCAAAGCACAGCTATAACCCTGCCCCCTGCACTTTTGCCCCATCTCCTCGCCTCAGTATATGATGCTACTGAACCAAGATGGCGGCGCCCGTATCCTAGAGTCCTGAACAGATTTGCAGGCCAATGGGGAAAAAGATTAAAAAGTAAATGATTAAAAACTTAAAGGAGCACTATCGCCAAAAAAAGGTGGATGGCAGGAACAGAGGTCCCTTTTACACCAGGCATCATGAAATATCCAGCCAGGCTTATATTCTTAGTATACAGTACGTCCTGCTCCAGATAGATTACTTACACTTGGGTTATCCTCCGCCAGATGGCGCTGCACTGCAGAGACATGTAAAACAGGCTGCTCCCGGCCCCTCAAATTCCCGGGGACCTCCCACAAATCCCCAGATTTCTCTGCAGTGCTTACTGCGAAGACATGAAATTATCACTCTGTCGCAGGTGAGCGGGGCTATTAGCCTGCGGCCCTGTTGGACTATTCCCACCCGTCCTTCGTGTGATGTGCCTCCCAGCCTGGGCTGCGCTGGTCGGGTGAAGGTAGGCGGCACCATGCGTGCTTATGGAGCGCTGCTCCACCGCAGTCCCCCACCAAAGGGTAGGCGGGATAGGTTGATGTTGAGCCTTTATGGGATGCCCCTCCCGCATTATTGTCCCATGCCCCGGTAGCGGTGGGCCCTGTACAAAGGGCCGCCATCCTCCCTCATTCTCCCTGTAGCCTTCGGGAAAGAAAGGGGGGGGGGGTGTGGGTGTCAGCGTATCATGATTACGTGCATATGGACCTTTGTAATGTCTTTTTGGACTAGTATATGTGCTGTCAACCGCCGCGCTGACTTGTTTTTTTTACTCTTGCAAATGCTGCCGCCGTGCGCGCCTTTTCCTTCATTATGGATGTTCCGCGCCAGGCGGCGGCGTTACCTCAGACGCTTCTGCGTCCTCATTGGCTGCTTGTCGGTTGGACTTCGCGCTCTTTGGGGGGGCGGGGCCTGGCCTGGCGCGCCCCACGTCACGGCTCGCTCTGGCCCGCCCTTCGAGGTACTCGGCGCCATGTTGTCAGGTCACGCGCGTGTGACGTTCTTACTTACCGTGGTCCGTAAGTGCCCTCGCGGGCAGCTTTATATTGTAGTGTGTTCGGTTCTGACACCCCTTCTTCTCCTTGTGTCTTTCAGGCGGGTGAATCCATTGGCTTCTCCCAGCCCAGTGTAATTGATAGTCGGGCCTTTTAAAATTACTCCCACTTCCCTAGCAGGTCATTGGGGCATCCAGGGTTGCTTTATAGCGTCAATCCCTACTGGCATATTGTGCCTAATAATCACCATATGGAGGCATCTCAGCATAATGTGACCGGGGTCCCCTTGGGACAAGACCGGCTGTGTATAGCGTGTGGACAGCTTCATGCTGACGCCAACAAGGCATGGGTCTGCGTACCCTGTGCTGAGCAAGCGCTGGCTTTGAAATCTGGCCTGCCAGTGGCTGCACCTCGTTTCATTACTCCCCCCAGCGTAAATCTCTCTCCTGTTGAGTTGCATACTTGTGGGGATTCTCAGCCTGATGTGTCTTCTAGACTGCCTACTGCTGAACAGATTATTGCGAGGTCTTTAGCGCGTAAGGGCCCTGGTAAGAAGCGGCACTTGACGCCTTATGTTACTGTTTTCCCTATGGGATCTCAGGAGTTTATGAATTTGTGTGTCTATACCTCTTCTGATGAAGGAGAGCTCTTTTCTGACTCAGGCTCATCTGATGAGAGACCAAGGGGTCATGATGATTCTGGCTCTGACCCTGGGCCCCGGATGACACTGACAGATTATTGACCCAGATCTTTGAGGTTCTGTCTATCTCTCTCCCTGGTGAGACTCCCAGGCAAAGAGGGGAGCGTCTCCATACAGCAACATCACGTTTGGAATTTCTAGAGCAGGCACATTTCCATACCCTTGTGCTCAAGGAATGGGAGTGCCCCAGTGAACTTCCCGGGGTTCCAAGGGATTGGGATAGGAAGTATCCTTTTCCACCTGAGGTGGTTAAATGTTGGTCACCCCCCCCCTGAGGTGGATGTCCCGATCATAGGACTGTCTAACACCCCTGTCATGCATCCCCCTGATTCTACTACCCTGCGGGATTCTGAGGACCGGCGCATTGACCTGCTGGCCTCCCACGCCTTTGCATGTGCGGGGACGGCACTGCGCCCGGTCTGTGCCTCTGCCATTACTGCTGTGGACACTAGAACACTCATCAGAAATGTGCTTGATAGTGCCCCTGATGATCTCCCTTGTGATGTGTTTAATGCACTCTCCAGCTGCGATGTGTTTGTAAATTTTGTCCTAGTAGCATTGGATGACACCGTCAGAATGTGTGCAAGAACTTCTGCCCTCCTGGTAGCTATACGTCGCTTGGTCTGGCTGCGACAGTGGGGTGCTGACAATGCTGCGAAGAAGGCCCTTACTGGGCTTCCTTTTAAGGGGCTACGCCTGTTTGGGGCCCGTCTAGACCTGTTTGGTAAGAGAGGTAAGTTACCCCAGCGCAGACGGCTGTCTCGGCCCCTTCGGGGCCAGGGCCCCCCTCCTACCCCCTACCATGGTGTTAAACAGGAACCAGGGGTGTCCTACGCGGGGGCTCGCGCAGATTCCTGTCCCAGGAGCAGAAGACAACACCCTGGCTCCTCCGGGGGGGCTAAGTTCAAATCCTCTCCCAAGTCCCCTCAAGCATGATGGGGCGCCCTCGCCCATCAAGGTGAGGGGACGGCTGCGGCACCTTGCTCAAGTCTGGAGGCATAACGCCTCAGACCGGTGGATTCAGGAGGTAGTGTCCTCTGGCTACAAGATAGAGTTTGCTGTGCGGCCTCTCCCAAGATTATCAGGTCCCGGGTACTCCTGGTCCCTGCCTCTGTTCAGGTGTTGGCACAGGCCGTCCAAGGCCTGCTGGGTCTGGGGGTCATTTGCAGATTTCCCTTAACAGACAGAGGCAAGGGACTCTACACCAACCTTTTCACAGTTACCAAAAAAGATGGGTCAGTCCGGCCCATTCTGGATTTACAGATCTTCAGCAAATTGTCAAGTACAGGTGTTTTCCGCATGGAAACTCTGCGCTCGGCCATCGGCTCCTTGGGCTTCATGCCGCTGTGGATATCAAAGATGCTTACTTTCACATCCCTGTGTTTTCAGGACACCAAGGTTCCTCAGATTCGTGTTGGAAGATCAACACTGCCAATTTGTGGCCTTGCCATCTGGCCTCTCTTCAGCTCCCAGAGTGCTCACCAAGGTGCTGGCGGGGGTGATGTCTCTGATGAGGCCAAGGGTCGTCCGCGTGCTGCCCTACCTGGATGTCCTCATCACTTCCCAGTCTCTACATCAGGCAAAGTTGGATACTCAGCTGGTGGTGTCCATTCTGGAGTCATTTGGATGGGTGATCAACCACCCCAAGTCCTCACTGTCCCCTTCCTTGGTAACTCCATTCCTAGGAATGAATCTGGATACAGTTCAGGCAAGGATCTTCCTTCCTCAGAAGGTGGACAATCTGCTTGCACGGATCAGTCCCTCCTAGCTGTCCCCGTCCCTCCACCAGGCAGGGGATACAGCTGGTGGGCCTGATGGTGGCGTGCTTGGAAGCGGTCCCTTATGCTCAGTCCCACTTGGGGCTTCTGCAACTTCTCCTATTGTCTGTATGGGACAAGGTCCCAGCATACCTGGACAGGGTCTGTGTGCTTTCCCCCCTGGTAAGGAGGTCCCTCTTGTAGTGGATGGACTCAAGGAACCTGTTGGGGGGCAGATTCTTTCTTGCCCCTTCCTGGGAGACGGTCACCACGGATGCCTGTCTATCAGGTTGGGGGGGGGGGGGGATTTCTGGAAGTCCCTGCGGTTCCAGGGGAGGTGGGGCCCTTAGGAGGCCCATACACCTATCAATGTTTTGATGCTGTGAGCGATCAGGCTAGTTCTGGCTCGCTTGACTACTCATCTTGAGGGCCTGCCTGTTCAGGGGCGCTCGGTCAATCTGACGGCAGTTGCCTACATCAATCATCAGGGAGGGCCCGTAGCAAGATGGCCCTCCAGGTAGTTCTCTGATCTTGACCTGGGTGGAGGCCAATGTTCCCTGCATATCAGAGGTATAAATTCCGGGAGGGTCCCTCTGCAACAGGGTGTTCCAACCTCTGTGTCACCGTTGGGGCCAACCAGATGTGGATCTGTTTGCGTCCGTCACAATCACAAGCTCCCGGCCTCTGTCTCCCTGTCCCAGGATCCTCTGGCCGTGACCGCGGTTGCCTTAGTAATGTCATGGCTGGACATTCAGTTTCTGTATGTCTTTCCTCCATTCCCCCTGCTAGGCAGGATTCTGTGCAATATTGCTCTGGATGGGGTGCCAGTGATTCTGGTGGCCCCCAGGTGGCCAAGAAGAGTATGGTTCGCAGACGTGGTGCAGATGACAGTAGATCAGTGCCTTTTGCCTGGAGTGCCAGATCTGCTCACTTAGGGCCCCTTACGTCATCCCAATTACAAACTCTCTCTTCCCTATTGGGTGTTCTCAGTTCCCAGGGTTCTGGAGTTTTACTGCATGGGTTGGAGTCTCCAACTCAGTGGTTTGAATGGTCAGGTTTCTACCCTGTCTGTCTTCCTTCAGAAGTCTTTTATTTAGCATTCCTTGATTAAGACAGCTTTAGGGGGTTACTCATGTGCGTTCCCCATGACAACCTATGGTCCCTGTTTGGACTTGGTCTTGCCTGCCTTGCAGGATGTTCCCTTTTATCCTATTCAGGATGCTGCTCTCGCTGTACCTACCCTCACGGTTGTTCTTTCTGGTGGCTTTTACGTCGTTCAGGCGTGTGTCTGAGCTGGCGGCTTTGTCTATCCAGCCCCCATACTTTGAGAGACACCAGGATAAGGTGGTGTTCCGCTTTAAGCTTTTCTGCCTAGGTGGTGTCTGTCTTTCATTTGAATCCAGATATTGTTCTTCCTTTATTGTGCCCTAATCTTAGCAATGCTAAGGAAAGGGTTTTGCATTCCTTGGATGTGGTCAGGTGTCTGAAGTATTACCTAGTAGTAACTGCGTCCTTCAGGAAGACTAATGTTCTTTTGTGGTCCCTTCTAGTCCTAGGAGGGACTTGGCTTCTGCTAAGTCTACTATCAGCAAATGGATTCGTCAGGCTGCGATTCAGGCCTATTCTGCTAAGGGGAGAATCTTCCCCTCCGCCTTATTGTTCATCCTACTCGTGCTATTGGTGCCTCTTGGGTCTTCCAGCACCAGACTTCTGTTGAACTAGTTTGCAAGGCCGCTACTTGGTCTTCTGTTCATACCTTTTCAAAGTTTTACAAGGTTGATGTTAAGGCCTCAGCTGATGCTGTTTTTGGCCGCAAGGTTTTGCAGGCTGCAGTGGTTTAAACTGTTGCCTTTTTTATTGGGGATCCCAACCTACTTTATGGACACTGCTATTGGATGTCCCAAGTGTAAGTAATCTATCTGGAGCAGGACGTACTGTATACTAAGAATAATACAATTCTGTGAAATACTCACCTGTAGAATTGGTATTATAAGTATACAGTACGTCCTGCTCCACCCCACCCTGGTCTTTGCATTATTCTGGATCCCCTGTATGGTGATTATTATCATTGTTATAAGTTACCAGTTTTTTGGGTGGTTAAATTCTCCCGGTTTCTTGTTCACTGCTTTTCAATGCTGGGGATTTGTGGGAGGTCCCCGGGTATTTGAGGGGCCGGGAGGAGCCTATTTTACATGTCTCTGCAGTGCAGCGCCATCTGGCGGAGGATAACCCAAGTGTAAGTAATCTATCTGGAGCAGGACATACTCACCTGTAGTACCAATTCTACAGGTGAGTACCGTATTTTTCGCCCTATAAGACGCACCTGCCCATAAGACGCACCTAGGATTTGGGGGAAGAAAATAAGAAAAAAAAATTTTAAACCAAAAACGCACCATTACAGACAGTGTGGCATTCCCCTATCCAATTCCCATAGGCAGTGTGGGATGCCCCCATTCCATAGACAGTGTAGCATGCCCCCATCCCATTCCCTGTATATCCAGTGTGGCATCCCCCCCTCCCATTCCCCATATACCCATTGGCTGTGTGGCATCCCCCTCTCCCCACATTCCCATAGGCTGTGTGGCTTTCCCCCTCCCCCCATTAGTATAGGCTGTGTGGCATCCCTCTCTCCCCATTCCCATAGGCAGTGTGGCATCCCCATCCCCCCATTCCCATAGGCTGTGTGGCATACCCCTCCCCCCATTCCCAAAGGCTGTGTGGCATCCCCCTCCCCCCATTCCCATAGGCAGTGTGGCATCCCCATCCCCCCATTCCCATAGGCTGTGTGGCATACCCCTCCCCCCATTCCCAAAGGCTGTGTGGCACCCCCCTCCTCCCATTCCCATAGGCTGTGTGGCGTACCCCTCCCCCCATTCCCAAAGGCTGTGTGGCATCCCCCTCCCCCCATTCCCATAGGCAGTGTGGCATCCCCATCCCCCCATTCCCATAGGCTGTGTGGCATACCCCTCCCCCCATTCCCATAGGCAGCATGGCATCTCCATCCCCCCATTCCCATAGGCTGTGTGGCATACCCCTCCCCCCATTCCCATAGGCTGTGTGGCATCCCCCTCCCCCCATTCCCAAAGGCTGTGTGGCATCCCCCTCCCCCCATTCCCATAGGCAGTGGGGCATCTCCATCCCCCCATTCCCATAGGCTGTGTGGCATACCCCTCCCCCCATTCCCAAAGGCTGTGTGGCATCCCCCTCCCCCCATTCCCATAGGCTGTGTGGCATACCCCTCCCCCCATTCCCAAAGGCTGTGTGGCATACCCCTCCCCCCATTCCCAAAGGCTGTGTGGCACCCCCCTCCTCCCATTCCCATAGGCTGTGTGGCACCCCCCTCCTCCCATTCCCATAGGCTGTGTGGCATACCCCTCCCCCCATTCCCAAAGGCTGTGTGGCATCCCCATCCCCCCATTCCCATAGGCTGTGTGGCATCCCCACCCCCCCATTCCCATAGGCTGTGTGGCATCCCCCTCTCCCCATTCCCATAGGCTGTGTGGCATCCCCATCCCCCCATTCCCATAGGCTGTGTGGCATCCCCCTCCCCCCATTCCCATAGGCTGTGTGGCATACCCCTCCCCCAATTCCCAAAGGCTGTGTGGCATCCCCATCCCCCCATTCCCATAGGCTGTGTGGCATCCCCCTCCCCCCATTCCCATAGGCTGTGTGGCATCCCCATCCCCCCATTCCCATAGGCTGTGTGGCATCCCCCTCCCCCCATTCCCATAGGCTGTGTGGCATCCCCCTCTCCCCATTCCCATAGGCTGTGTGGCATCCCCATCCCCCCATTCCCATAGGCTGTGTGGCATACCCCTCCCCCCCATTCCCATAGGCTGTGTGGCATACCCCTCCCCCCATTCCCAAAGGCTGTGTGGCATACCCCTCCCCCCATTCCCAAAGTCTGTGTGGCATCCTCATCCCCCCATTCCCATAGGCTGTGTGGCATCCCCATCCCCCCATTCTCATAGGCTGTGTGGCATCCCCATCCCCCCATTCCCATAGGCTGTGTGGCATCCCCATCCCCCCATTCCCATAGGCTGTGTGGCATCCCCCTCCCCCCATTCCCATAGGCTGTGTGGCATACCCCTCCCCCCATTCCCAAAGGCTGTGTGGCATCCCCATCCCCCCCATTCCCATAGGCAGTGTGGCATCCCCATCCCCCCATTCCCATAGGCTGTGTGGCATCCCCATCCCCCCATTCCCATAGGCTGTGTGGCATCCCCCTCCCCCCATTCCCATAGGCTGTGTGGCATCCCCCTCCCCCCATTCCCATAGGCTGTGTGGCATACCCCTCCCCCCATTCCCAAAGGCTGTGTGGCATCCCCATCCCCCCATTCCCATAGGCAGTGTGGCCGCTCTCCCCCCATTCCCACCCCCCTCCCCCCATTAGTATAGGCAGGCGCCATAGTAAAAAAAAAAAACTTAAACTCACCTGTCCGCTGACACCGCTGCGCTGAGCGGCCGGCTCCGTGAATGGGGTGGGCGTGGCCTGCGCCGCAGCGTCGACGCAGGCCACGCCCACCCCATTCACGAGCTGGCTCTGTCCCGGCCCCGCCGCTGCGATCGCTGTCTTTTCAGGCAGTGATGACAGCGGCGGGGCCAGAGACAGAGCCCCTGCCGCTCCTCCATCTGCTTCTCCACATGCAAGCACGAAGGTCCGGGCAGCGGGTGGGCGTGGCCTGCGCCGGTGCAGGCCACGCTCACCCACTGCCGGGACCTTCGTGCTCGCATGTGCTCTGAGCCCGGCAGCAGATGGAGGAGCGGCGGGGGCTCTGTCTCTGGCCCCGCCGCTGTCATCGCTGCCTGAAAAGACAGCGATCGCAGCGGCAGGGCTGGGACAGAGCCCCCGCCGCTCCTCTGGCCTCTCGCAGTGTGCCAGACAATGGGGGCGGGTGAGTTTTTTTTTTTTTAATTTTTTTTTTTTTTTTTTTTTTTTTTTTACATTCGCCCGATAAGGCGCACTGACATTTTTCCCCCACTCTTGGGGAAAAATAAGTGCGTCTTATAGGGCGAAAAATACGGTATTTCACAGAAATATTATTTTAATGGAAGGAAAAGGACATCTGGGGTTTGTCACCCCTGATAGACTAAACCTGTCACCCCTGGATATTATTCCTACCATAAGAAGAAAGCCACAAGCCTGGCAGGAGTTTTATTCAGTTCAGGTGTAAAAGTTACCCCTCCTCTCATTAGCTGAGGTGTTTATATGGATTTCTAATATTACACAATTTCGTGATAGTTCTCCTTTTAAATATTTTAATTTTAGATGCTGGGGACTCATTTTTTGAGGGTTTGGGCTTTTCATTAAATGATGCTAAAGGCCAGCTTTAAAGTGGACCAAATCCCAGCTGGATCAGCCCGGATCCATTACCTCTCTGCTGGGCATCCAAAATCTGTATGCCCCGCTGTGTGAAACCTCCAGGACGCACGCTACACTTACCTTAATCCTGATCCGCATGTGCGGCCCGCTGCCGCATCTCGCGCTTCTCTCTAGCAGGGCGCATGCCCGCGCCGGACATTTCGCATCCCGAATCGCGGTGCCCCTGGGACAGCCAATCAGTTTTAGACTCTGGGATTGGCTGAAAAGGGGCTTAATCCACGTAAAACCTAAATGTTAAAGCTGCATCATGCATATAAAAGCGTTGTTACTTCATAACTCCTCATCCCACCTTCACATGACCTACTGTGCCCTGGAATGTGCAGTTGTGCAGATGCCGGCTTTCTGGTTGGTGCAGTAAAGAAGCTTCTTTAAACCAGACCAAAATTTTAAGTAGACTGTTGGTCCAAACAGTAGATTCTCATGGCGGCACCCCAATTTGCTAGATCCTGTAAATGGGGATCGCTATCTAAATCTCCCACTTAAGCGGCATACCCACCTATCTAGGATGCAGTCAAATTTGGCACTGGAAGGGGCACACAGCAGCATAACCTGGAAGGGTTGGGATGTTGCTGAATGTCCTTCTGCTGGGGAATTTGACTACAGAGGATCCCAGAGGTGAGAGGAGTTGGGGGCAGCTGCAGGGAAGCTATGGTCTGCACCGAAAGTGTATGTGGACAGATTAAAGCGGGACAAAACCCACCGACCTTGTGACATACATTTTAGCTCCTGCCGATACCTTCTTAGGATGAAGAACTAGAAATGGATATTTTAGCTTTTCGAATTGTGCTGGAACAATGCTGCCGTTCTCTGTAAGATTGCAGGTGATCAGTCATTGCATTGGTGTGGCAATGACATCATTGCCACACACAATAGCAATGAATGGAGGAGGCGGAGCTTTACAGCTAAGGGCCATTATCTGGGATAAGAGTGAAGCAGGAGCACTAAAAATTGGCAAAAGGTACTCTTTATAGGGGGGAGTAATTCTGGGGATGCAAGTTAAACATGTGAGTTTAGGTCCGCTTTAAGTTACTGTGGCCATGGCTCCTGCTGCAATTAACAAGTCACTCTTGTTCCCTGCAACTGCTGGACAGAAGAGAAGCAACCAGGCTTAGCTGCTGTAGGGCATGGCCTGGTCCTATATTAGACCTTTTGTCCACTTCCACCACAGTGGCAGTTTTACCACGTTACTATATGCAATATTTTTATTAATTTTGCATCTTGTAGATTAATATAATTATTTATAAAGCACCATCATGGTCCGTGGCGCTGAATCTGAATTTATTTCAAGGTTTAAAAGTGGGTCTATACTTGCCTTATATTTACTTTTCATCCAGTTGTTTGCATTAGTGGATACAGCCCTCCATACGTAAAAGGTCTAATACACCTAAATCCAAAAACCAGTGTGACACTGTTAGCCCTAATCAAATCCAGACTTTAGATGCTGCCCCAGGAGAGGGTTTTTTGTACCAAGTGGAACTAAAACCCAGGCAACCCAGCTCTGGAGTCTGCAAGATTCCAAGAACTGGTTACAGATTGCCCCAATGCCCCACTTTGTGACCCCCGCCCCAAATGTACCCAATACTCGTCTTTAGCAAACATGAACAGGTCCATTGCGCACACACCCACCAGGCTGAATAGTGTGTGCAGTTAGAGCAAATTGCCCCGGGTAAACTCCCAGAAATTAATTCATTCACAATTTATTTCCAGTCATTAAACCGGACCTCCAGCATGATTTAATGAAAAGCCCTAACCCTATATCAAGTTTTTAGTCACTTATTATTCTTTCCCCCACTGGGCTGCAACTCTGTTCAGGAGAGGAGAGTAGGATAAAGTACAGGGGGTGGGTTATAGCTGTGCTTTGCACAGACAGAGCAGAGCTGGGGTCAGGTAAAGGAAAGCAATCCCAGAATGCAGAGTGGCACAGTCAGAAGACACTTCCTGTTTGCAGGCTGCCTGATAAGATGGCGGCTTCCATAAGCCGCCATCTTGGATGTTTAAAGGCTCATAACATGCAGTAGATGCAGGAAGGATCATTTTTAATGTGGGCAATCTGTATGTACAGGGTGTGGGAAACATATAACATAGGCTCTTATTCAGGGTGAAGGTCCGCTTTAATATGCAAAGCAATGAATGTTGATTGAGAGCATGTTATACTCGCACAGGGACATCCCGATTTTGAGAATTTGTGTAGCAGAACAAGAAACAGGAGCATGAAAATCCTGGGTTTTGGCCTTATTTAAAGACATGGTTTGCATTGTCTTGTCACTTGGGATGCGTCCATTCACAATCACCAAACTATGGTCTAGACAGAGGCGTATTGCTGTGCATTAATATGTAGCGCATACAGCACTCATTGGACGGGAGCCAGAGTATGTGCCATAGTACCTTGGAAAGGTAAGTTTCTCTACGCAACCAGGATGCCCCAGGGACAAGAAACAAAACTCAGAATAATCATCGTTCCAGGTTTTGTTGCACTTTAACAGTGAAAATGTACTTTCAAGCCATATTGTTTGTTCAGAGATACTATTTATTTTTTTATCTATTTTCTTACAAATACAATCTCAGTAATTCTTTCTTGGTGTTTTCTTCTAGGTGTACCGACCCCAAGCCCTGAAATCCTGCGACATACACTTAACATGCTTGTCCGAGAAAGGAAAATCTATCCAACACCAGATGGATACTTTATAGTGACTCCACAGACCTATTTCATAACCCCATCCCTTATAAGAACTAACAGTAAATGGTACCATTTGGATGAGAGGATACCTGACCGATCTCAGTGTACCTCTCCACAGCCAGGAACAATTACGCCATCCCCTTCAGGATGTGTCAGGGACAGAACACTCTCCAAAAACCACTGCGATTCTTGCCATTGCTGCAGAGAAGATATGCATAGTATCCATGCATCTACCCTACAAAGGAAATCTGCAAAGGACTGCAAAGACTCCTACTGCCCCCCTTCATTGTGCCAGATACCCCCTACAGAGAAAAGTAAAAGTACCCTAAACTATTCTTATAAAACGGACACCCTCTCAAAAGTGAAGGATGGGGATAAGCCATCTAAGAAATTTGGTCTGAAATTATTTAGGCTAAGTTTTAAAAAGGACAAGGCAAAACAGCTGGCCAATTTTTCTGCCCAGTTCCCACCTGAGGAATGGCCCCTTAGAGATGAGGACACCCCGAATACCATACCCCGTGAAGTCGAGATGGAAATTATTAGGCGAATAAACCCAGACTTGACAGTGGAAAATGTCGTACGGCACACTGCACTTATGAAAAAACTTGAAGAAGAAAAATCTCAGAGGAGCAAAGCTGGTTCATCAGCTCACCACAGTGGTAGAAGCAGACGAAGCAGAACTCACAGAAAAACTCATGGAAAATCTCGGTCACATAGCAAGAATAGGGCTTCCAAGGGTGATCCTTCTGAAGGCTCCCACTTAGATTTACCGCCAGAGAGAGAGTATGAGTTCTACCATCCTCGGAATCGCTCTCCGAGGGAAGGTTGTTTTATAATGGAGCGCAAAGGAGGAGAGAATTTTGTAGTGCTTAGCAATCCAAACATGATAGAATCTCATTTCCCTGTTACACCAGAATGGGATGTGTCTGGTGAACTGGCCAAACGAAGGACTGAAATGCCTTTTCCTGAGCCCTCAAGGGGTAGTTCCCATTCCAAGGTCCATCGAAGTCACAGCCATACACAGGATAGAAGGTCAAGAAATGAAAGGTCAGGTAAAGCCAAGGAAAGGTCGAGGTCAATGGACAACTCAAAGGGACCTTTAAGTGGTGCTTCTTTAGGTACACCAGATGATCTGGGAGAAGGCCTCAGCCTTGATGATAAAACACCAAGCCAATCTTATATAGATGATGGCACTTTAAGGCCATCTCATAGTAGTTTGAGTCATCAAAGGACTCTGTCTTATAAAGACCCATGTACTCCTGAACTAGCTAGTGGTGGTGCAGATACCCCTAAATCGTGTAGCCTGTTGGAACAGGGCAAACTTCCAGAAACTATATCCTCTTACAGTGAACTTAATTCTTGTTCCAAAAAAACAGCAGATGACTATTTTCAGTGTAATACATCTAGTGAAACCATTCTTACAGCTCCATCTCCTTTAGGAAAAAATAAAGAGGACATAGATATATCAAGTCTTACTGAAGGCTTGAAAAGACTCTCTCCTGCTGAAAAGCCACAGCAACTTACAGCCAGAGAGCAAGGTGAATACAAAGAAGACTCACCAAAACGTACTGTTAGTGGTCTGTCCGTTGCTGCTTCTGGTCAGTCCCCAGAGGTCATTGCAAATGGTCGATTGGTGCCCCATCACAATGCTGAATCTAGCAGCCTTGACAAAAGGAAAGAAATATTTAGTAAAGATACTCTGTTCAAACCTTTGCACAATAGCCTATCTGTGAACAGTTTTCATAAATCAGGTGTGAATTTATTGAAATCGCACCAAAAGACTTCTCCTGAAACACTGCCAGCAAGCATTGAGAACTTTGAGCAACCTATTACCACCTCAGTCTCCCCAAACCTTGCCATCTCTCCAAGGCCCCAGGAGCCAGCAGGAAATCCAGAAGCCTCCTTTGATTACTACAATGTCTCTGAAGATGATGAGTCTGAGGAAGGTACTCAAAAGACAGCAGAGGAGGAAAAGAACAGAGACGATGTAGGGACAATGCAGTGGCTGCTACAACGGGAGAAGGAAAGGGATATACAAAGGAAGTTTGAGAAAAACCTCACGCTTCTAAATCCAAAGGAAACTGACAGCAGTGGCAGCCAGAGAGCTACACATTCAGCTCGCCTGGACAGCATGGACAGTAGTAGTATCACTGTAGACAGTGGCTTTAACTCCCCACGGTAAGAGGTTTTGTTATTGTATTACACATGTTCTTATTCCGTAAATGAAATATGCATTGGATCAATGTAGCATTTTGTAAAATTGGTTTATGCCACTATGGAGCATACATCCCCCAGTTTCCAAACACAGGTTTTATATAAATATATAAAATATGTAAATATATGGATGTTGCTTCGCTAGCACATGTTCTTTTTTCTCGATGGTGTACTGAAACAGGACCAATACACATTTCACATTCCAATTACCCTTGGTCTCTGCCTCGAATACCCCCTGAAAACCCCCTAAAAATGTTACCTTAAACCACTCTCCCCTGATGTAATGCGGCTGGGTGATTGGCCAACGGCGTTTTTATGCCCTGTGCTCAGCCGACAAAACTGAAGCAAGGGGATCGCTGTTTAAGGTAAGATTAAGGGGGTTAATCAGGATGGGGGCGTTTATGTAAAATGGATGTTGGTCCAGTTTCCTTCATTTATGATAGTTCTGTAACAGATTTTTTTAATGGCAGTATGCGATATGGGACAGACAGACACATGTCTAGTCAAACATTTACACAAGTCCGGGGCATCCAGCTTTGCCTTGCCAATAAAATGTTTTCTGCCCCCACTCCCTTCATTGTATTTCTCTATTTACAATCCAGACATTAATAAGGAGGGACATGACTAGATCCCTCAACCTCATGAAGGCAGTATGATGCTCGTTCACAGATGCTGGGGACTCTGCTCACTAAACAACCAATTCTACCGGAGTCACTAATTAGACCTACTTTGAAAATAATTGTGTACGTAAAGGCCTTTCCCAGTTTTCCCGTATTTCAACTTCTCCAGGCCTTACTCCCTATGATGGACTAGTCTCTTTGGAGCAACCCTGGGCTGTGGAGAGACTGGTCCATACTGAATCCTTTTTCTGCTGTACAATAGGCAGCCGCCCCAAGTTTTATTTACATTTTAGACTGCACATAGACGACTTGTGACCTTGTGAGAGTGGTCGTCGACAGTCATGTGGGCCGAGATTTTTTTCAACGGCCATAATACCGACAGTGTGAAATCTGGTAAGTACAGCCTGGTGGTGAAATCTGGATCTCATTAGCTGTGTTATCTTGACTGCAGTTATTATCATCAGGTCCATTTATGCAATTGTTATGGGTTCATCTCTGGCAGGTTATGATTGCTGGATTTCTACATTGCCATGGCACTTTTTTTGTGTGTGTACTAAATTTGCCTACTTTGTTAGTGTATGACATGCGCAGTAGTGTGCTAACCTCTGTGGTCAGCACATGGATGTGAGCGATTCGTGTTTTTATTGTATGAAACAAAGGTGTGTGCCTTGGGCTTTTCTGAAAAACAAAGGGGTACAGTGAAAGAGACACTGGGCAATAACACAGCTAAAGGGATTGGCCAGTCCAACATTAAAGTGGACCAACTCCCGTGTTGGACCTCGGGGCTATCAGGCTGGGGAGGCATGCCGGAGCCCCCCACACACGTAACCCCCCAGAACGCCCAGAAATCCCGCCTTAACCTCAGTCCCCCACGAGGAGTCCAGTGCAGCGACTGGCCACCGGGCACACTCATGGGTAGCGAGTGGTGCCATTGTACCGGCTGCCAGCATGTCTTACCCATGTGAGCGTCGACGGGCAATGGCGGTGCTGGATTCCCGGTGCGAGACCGAGGTGAAGGTGGGTTTTATGGGCATTCTAGATGTGTGGGGGGAGCTCCAGTGTTCCGGATGACCCCCAGCCTATATTACGGTGGTGGAAACCTGTGCTGCACTGGTGTTGGTCCGCTTTAAAGGGAGCTGGTCTCCACTGCTATATGATAGTCTAAGGGGGCATTCAGAATGCTTAACCCACACCCCCACACATACCCCCCCAAATGCCAGTAAATCTTACCTTTCTCTTGGTCCCCTGTTGGGATACCAGGGCATCGATTGCCCGCCAGCGTTCACTTGGGCAGCACATTCCAGCGGGCAGAACAATGGCACCTCTTGCTACCCACATGGGCGCCAGGCGAGTAATCGTGATGCTGGATTCGCCGAGGGGAGCAGTGAGATTTACGGGCGTTCTGGGTGGTTATGTGGGGGGGGGGGGTCATATAGCAGCAGAGACCAACATCCACAACAGGCGGGTGTTGGTCCGCTTTAAAAGTAATTGTCTTGCAGCTTACCTAGTGCAATATCAGTCCCAGGTACCTCTTCACTTTGGACTCTGAGAGGAAGAGGAATTTCTTCTTCCTCTGTCTCCAGTGCATCAGGTGGTTGACACCACCTTTCTTAGTGATAGGCTAGAATGGATCCCTCCACACTGTCACTTAAACCCAGCTCACTGCAGTGCAATTCACACATTGTGCTTACATCATTCAGCCCTGCCATTCCTTTTAAAAAACAAGTATCCTGCACAGTGCTGATTATTTGTCTTTATTATGCACACATCATCTAGGTAAAATCAAATGTAGGCATTGCTTTATATTTTTGTTTTGTCTTTGTCAATGACTTACGTTTGCTATCCTCACATGACCTGCACTGACCCCTTAAAAGTCTGCCTGCAAATGCCGTGACTAACAAATGGAACCTCTAAAATGAAAAGCACTATATTTGGAGGAGGTGTGAAAGGGCACTGATGGGATCGCGGCTGCCTAGCTAACCTCAGTGCCGATTCTCCCGGAGCTCCCCATGCGTGCCAGCTCAGTTGAGTTTTTATGTGTATCACAGTGTCGTAGCGTGCAAACTGCTGCTGCCACTCAACCCGCTCCCTCCCAAAGAGTCCTGTGAGAGGCCCGACACTGTGCTGCCACCCACAAATTAAAGTGTTAGGTCTAAGCATTTCTAATCAGCTGCATCCCAGGCTTCAGTTTTTTTTAATATGGTAAGACACATTTTTAGGATGCAAATCAAGTTTTTAGAGTTCTTTTTAATGCCTTTCAATGGCATTTCAGCCATTAATTCCCACTCCCATGGATAAATGCAGTGTCCACCACTGCCCCTCTCTGTGATGTCCTGTCACCCCCTTTGTCTTCCTTCCCTGCAGTGCACCTCTATATTGCTATATGCTGCAGACAGGATAAGGAAATGCAGCCCTCACCTTATTCTCCGTACCAAATTTCAAAAGTCACCCCTGGACGAGGAACAAATTCTGAGAGAATGAAAATCCTGGGTTTTGTTCCTCTGGAAAGTTACTCGAAACAAAGTTCCCCTGCCCCTCCCCACTAGCACCAGTTGCAGACATAGAGTTCCCAGACGCCCAACAACTTGTGTTGGAGAATGGTTGGGAATGGTTGATGATGAAGTCTTGTACCTAGCATGGACCGAAAGCAATCCGAATTTGGAGTAAGAGGTGGTGGCCATGCTGCACCAGGCGTCCAGCAGAAGAAAGAGAAGGGTGCAAACCATCAGTGGTCAGCCTGTTGCTACTACTGCCCGCCAGCAAGGCTTCCTGGCCAATTCCGGAGCTGCTGTATAAAGTGCATGTTGTGTGTGCGCACATTCGGTGTTTGCAGCCTGCTGCTGCTCGCCTATCTGCACTGCTGAGGAACTTTGGCCTCCCCCCCCCCCCCTCTCTGTGATGTCTTGTTACCTTCTTTTGTCTTCCTCCCCTTATTCTTCAGTACTGAATATGTGCTATGATATATGGAAGATATTTACATCCTGTCTCCCCATTCTATGAAGGAAGCACATTTAATACAAAACAGCATTAGTTGTACCATCGCTATGCCCTTCTATTCCCTGCAGTGTTATATCGGCACTTCTGACACTAGTGGTGGGCTCGCATTTAGGGGCATGCTGCATGGTCACCTGCTGGTACTGCACCTGCCTTCATCACTTTTAGAGTTTGACTATATATTTTGTGACTATATTACAAATTGCATGCTCCATGATTTATGCTTGGAGGTAACTGGTATTTTCCAAGTATACAGCACGTCCTGTTTCACTAAATTCTTTACGTCTGGGTTATCCACCACAAGGTGGCGCAGTGGACTGCAGAAAAGACTTGTGGCATCTACCGGCCCTATAAAAGGCCAGGCACCTCCCACAAATTCCCAGTTTCCTTCTGCAGTCAGGACTGCGAAGATAAGAAGATGGCTCTCTATATTGCGCATGTGAGCGGGGCTTACTAGCCTGCGGCCCTGCAGGACTATTTCCACCCGTTCTGGACCCACTGCCTCCCAGCCTCGGCTGCCTGGTTCGGGTGAAGGTAGGCAGCACCAGGGTCAGGTGCTTAAGGAGCGCTTCTCCAGACCGCATAACCCTGTACCACAAGGATAGCCGGTTACAGGCCTTTATGGTGGGCCTCATAGGATGCTGTGACACTCGTTGCTTAGCCCCCTTTGGGTAAGGGTTCTATCCCCCCCTCCCTCTTTCTTTTCCCGGGGTTGGGCCCTTGCCGCTGTTCTGTTGCCCTCTCGCTCTCTCCCTGGGCTCGGGGAGGGGGGGGACGGGAGGCTGGCGGGGGCGCCGGGGGGTTCTGTGTCTGTATTGCAATGTGTTTTTACTGTTTGTCACTGTGCTGCGCCGCCTTGTAGTCCGCTCCGCGGCGGCCTATTTCTGAGGTGATTTTTTTCATGGCGTCGGTGGGTCATGTGACCGCGATTTCGTGCTCTTCGGGGGGGCGGGACCTGTGGATGACACGTTCTGCATCATGCTGCCGCGGCCCGCCCCTCAAGGACTACTCCGGCGCCATTTTGATCTGCTGCGTCTGGGGCCCACTCTCTCTGGAGCTGAGTCGCGTTTCCTCTGCGGTCCGGCGGTTGCGCTGCTGATCCTATTGGTCCATGAGTCCCCTGCGGGGTTGCTTTTGTTGTACTTCAGCTGTGCTGCAGTTGTTTATGGGTCTTTTTTGTGTCCTTTAGGCAGGACAACCGTGACTGTGGTTTCTCCCGGCCCTGCCCTTGTCATCTCCCACCTTCCCTAGCTGGTTCTGGGCATCCTTGGGGGGCGACATCCCGGGTGGCTCTTGTTGCCGTGACCCTGTACTGGCTGTGAGCCTATATTGATCACCATACGAAGGCTTCCGGGAATAATGTGCTTGGGGTTCCTTCGGGACAAGCCCAGCTGTGTGCCCCGTGTGGGGTATCCCCTTGTGAGTGATGGTGTCAGGGTATGTGCGCCCAGAAGGTACTTGCGCTGCAGTCTGGGTTGCCTGCTACGCTGCCCAGCTCTGCGCCCCCTTCTACATCACCTAACCCCCCCCCCCCCGCGCCTGCATTTGACCCTTAGTGAGGGACATGCTAGCGGGGAATCACATTATGACTTGGCTTTGCGGGTGGCCAGCCTGGAAAGGCATATTACTGGGCCTGCCCCCCGTTAGGCTTCTGACCAGAAGCGGCATTTAACTCCCGCTGTTTCCCTTTTTCCTGAGGATGAGGGACATTATTCTTTCCCTGGCCTTTACCCCCTAGAAGAGGGGGAACTTTTCTCTGATTCTGATTCCTCTGGGGAACAGCAGGAGGTTTATGGCGGTACTGGGTCTCCTTTTGGAGAAGATCCATGGTCTCCCGAGGATACTGATAGGCTGTTGGCTCGCATTTTTGAAGTGCTATGTATTACCCCTCCTGTGCTGGCTAAAAAGCAGCAGGGTGAGCTTTTTCACACTGTTAAACAACGCTTGGAGTTCCCTGAGCAGAACCACTTTAATAATTTGGTGCTCAAGGAGTGGGAACGTCCTAGCAGATTGCCCGCGGTGCCCAAGAGTTGGGACAGGAGGTATCCCTTCCCTGCTGATGTGGTTAAGCGCTGGTCGTGTCCCCCCGAGGTGGATGCTCCCGTGCTTGGGTTGTCCAATACCTCGGTCATGCATTCCCCTGACACTTCTACTCTGAGGGATGGTGAAGACCGGCGTGTGGATCAGCTGGCCTGTCACGCATTTGCTTGTGCAGGGACTGCGCTGCACCCTGTGGGCGCTTCTGCCATCACAGCTCTTGCTATTAAAGGGCTGCTCAAGTGCCTTTTGGATAATGCCTCGGATGCCAATAGGGGGGAGGAGTATAGGTCCCTCCTGCTTTGCTATGAATTTGTTGCATTTATTCTTTCTGCTATGGATGATGCAGTCAGGATGTGTGGTAAGACTTCTGCCCTTTTGGTGGCTATACGCCGTTCTGTTTGGCTGCGTCAGTGGGCGGCTGATAATGCTGCTAAGATGGCCCTCACTGGATTCCCCTTTACTGGGCCACGGCTCTTTGGTGAGCGTCTGGATCTGTTTGCCAAGGATGGTAGGCTGCCTCAACGCAGGAGGCAGCCGCGGCCCTTTCGGGTGGCTGGTTCTTCCCTCCCCTCCTTCCGTGTACCCAGGTCTGGCTGGGGTGCACCATTTGCGAGGACATGGGGTCTCTCATGGGGTCCCAAGTCTAAATCTTCCCCCAAACCCCCTCAGGCATGAGGAGGGGACGGTTGCGGCTCTTTGCTCACGTCTGGAGACTGCGCGTCTCAGACCGGTGGATTCAGGAGGTGGTGTCCTCCGGGTACAAGATAGAGTTTGCAGTCTGGCCGCCCCCAAGATTCATCAGATCCCGGATGGCTCAAAACCCACTGTCAGCTCAGGGCTTGCGGCTTGTGGTCCAAAGCCTTTTGAAATTAGGTGTCATCTGCCCGGTGACCTTCCGGGAAAGGGGCAGAGGCTTCTACTGCAATCTGTTCACGGTTCCCAAAAAGGAAGGATTTGAAGCGCCTCAACTATTTTGTCAGGTTCAAGCATTTTCACATGGAGACGCTGCGCTCGGCGGTCAGTACCCTGCGGCCGGGCAACTTCATGACTTCTGTGGACATCAAAGATGCTTACCTTCATGTTCCAATCTTTCCAGGTCATCCGAGATTTCTCAGGTTCGCTCTGGAGGATCAGCACTACCAATTTGTGAGGTCCTTTAAGGGCATGACTCTGGATACATCTCAGGTCAAGGTTTTTCTGCCTCAGTTGAAGGTGGAGAGCCTGCAGACGCAGGCACGGTTTCTACTTTCTTGTCCTCATCCTTCCATTCGGCAGGGGATGCAGTTGATGGGCCTGATGGTGTCATGCTTCGAGGCGGTCCCTTATGCTCAGTTTCACATGAGACCTCTTCAGCTGCACCTCTTGTCAGTGTGGGATCGGGACCCTGTGCCCTTGGATCAGGAATTTGCTCTGTCCCCTCTGGTCAGTCAGTCCCCCTCATGGTGACTGGACTCAAGGAATCTTCTAGTGGGCTGGACATTTGTGCCCCCGTGCTGGGAGACTGTCACTACAGATGCCAGTCTGACAGGTTTGGGGGGCTTTTGGGAGTCTCTGAAGTTCCAGGGTCAGTGGGGCCCTCAGGAGGCCCATGCTCCCATCAGCATTCTGGAACTGCAGGCGATAAGGTTGGTTCTCTCCCAGTTGACCCCGCACCTTCAGGGTCGGGCTGTTCAGGTCCGCTCGGACAACCAGACAGCGGTTGCCTACATCAATCATCAGGGAGGGACTCGGAGCAAGCGAGTCCTCACGGAAGTGTCCCTGATACTGTCCTGGGCGGAAGAGAATGTCCCCTGCATATCGGCAGTTTACATCCCGGGAGTGGAAAACCTGGAGGCAGACTCCTTGAGCAGGGGGATGTCTCGGCTGGGGGAGTGGTCCCTCAACAACAGGGTGTTTCGCTCCGTGCCGTCGCTGGGGTCTGCCCGATGTGGACCTGTTTGCGTCCCGTCACAATCACAAGCTTCCATTCTTTGTCTCTCTGTCACAGGACCCTCTGGCCTTCGCCACGGATGCACTAGAAATGCCTTGGAAGGAGTTTCGGCTCCTCTGTGTTCCCTCCGTTTCCTCTGTTGGGCAGGGTGCTGCGCAAGATAGCCCAGGAAGGGGTGCCATCCATTCAAATGGTTCGCAGACATCGTGCAGTTGGCAGTAGATCAGTACGTCCTGCCCAAGGATCAAGACCTGCTCGCTCAGGGGCAGCTGCGCCATCCCAATTTACAAACGCTGGCTTTGACGGCTTGGCTGCTGAAACCTCCATCTTGATGGAAAAGGGGTTGCCTGCCTCTGTGGTTGATACCATGATTAGGGCTAGGAAGAAATCCTCGTCCTTTATCTACTACAGGGATGGCATGCTTACATTGCCTGGTGTGAGTCTAAGTCTTTTCCCTGTAGGGTGTTTTCTATTCCCAGGATTCTGGAATTCTTGCAGCATGGTTTGGATTTGGGCCTTCAACTTAGTACCCTCAAGGGCCATGTTTCAGCCTTGGCTATTTTCTTCCAAAGGTCTTTTGCCAACCACCGTTTGGTTAAGAATTTTTTCCAGGGGGTTACTCACGTGCGCCAGCCACTTAAGCCTTTGTTACCAATCTGGGATTTGAATTTGGTTTTATCTGCCATGCAGGGTTCTCCTTTTGAGCCTATTCGTGAGGCTACTTTGCCTATTTTGACTCTTAAGGTAGTCTTTTTGGTAGCTATCACTTCTGTTAGGCGTGTTTCTGAGTTGGCGGCGCTTTCCGTTAAACCTCCTTACTTTGAGAGACACCAGGACAAGGTGGTGTTTCGGTTCAAGACAGATTTCTTGCCTAAGGTTGTGTCTGCTTTTCATCTCAATGAAGACATTGTTTTGCCTTCTCTGTGTCCTAATCCTAGTAACTCTAAGGAGCGAGTCTTACACTCTTTGGATGTTGTCAGGACCTTGAAGTTCTATTTGGTAGCTACTGAGTCTTTTAGGAAGACTGATGCTCTTTTTGTTATCCCTTCTGGACCTAGGAAGGGTCTGCCTCCGGCTAAGTCCACTATCAGTAAGTAGATCCGTCAGGCTGTGGTACGAGCCTATTCTGCTAAGGGGAAGGAGCCTCCCTTCCACCTTACTGCTCATTCTACTCGTGCTATTGGTGCCTCTTCGGCTTTTCAGCACCAAGCTTCTGTTGAACAAGTTTGCAAGGCCGCTATTTGGTCTTCTGTTCGTACCTTTTCTAAGTTTTACAAGGTTGATGTTAGGGCCTCAGCGGATGCTGCTTTTGGCCGCAAAGTTCTGCAGGCGGCAGTGGTTTAAACTGCCCGCTGTTACTTTTGGGGATCCCACTCTACCTTACGGACACTGCTATTGGATGTCCCATGTGTAAGGAATATTCTGGAACAGGACGTGCTGTATACTTGGAATAATACAACTCTGTGAGTACTACCCTGTAGAATTGGTATTATAAGTATACAGCACGTCCTGTTCCATCCTGCCCTTGTTATCATTATTCTTGGTTACCTTTTGTATGGTGATTGTTCTGTTTATGTTTATTGATTCTCCCAGCTTCTTGTATAACTGCTTGTCAACACTGGGAATTAGTGGAAGGTTCCTGGCTATTTAAGGGGCCGGGAGTGGCCACAAGTCTTTTCTGCAGTCCAGCACCATCTTGTGGATGTATTACCGATGTGTAAGGAATATTCTGGAACATACACGTGCTGTATATTTATAATACCAATTCTACAGGTGAGTACTCACAGAATTGTATTATGAAAAAAAACAGCCAGCAGGCTTAATCTTACATAGTTCTGCAGGCTGAGCCGGATCGGTTGAAATGCAATAAGCTCCAATACTGAGAGCACACACCTGATTAGCTGCAGACCTTCTGACTACTGCATGCTTCCACACCAGGCCTATCAGAATGGCCACTACAGGTAAACCCAGTCAGATGAATGTGGCCACAGGGATGATTGCTGTTCCTCTTCATTCAGCGTTCTATGCCACTCATTAATATACACAGCATAGAATGCTCATTGGAAGTGAGGCCGGCACATGCACCAGCAAGTTAAAAATACTTGCCATTCTGTGGGGTTTTACCCTACACGGCATTCTCAATCGAAGTGTCCACCGAACGATGAACAAAATATAAAAAATAAACTCACCGGACCTCTGCTTAGTAACATAGTATGTAAGGCTGAATAAAGACTTTAGTTAATCCAGTTCAGCCTGTTTAACTCCTTCCAGTGGTCTAGTAGCCATAGCTGGAAATGTTATTACATGCCAGGAAGGCATCAAGGCCACTTTTGAATGTTTTTACTGTATCCATCATTACTATCTCCTCTGGCAGCGAGTTCCATAGTCTCACTGCACTTACAGAGAAGAATCCCCTCCTATGTCAGTGGAGAAAGCACCTTTCCTCTAACCTTAGTGGATGCCCCCGGGTTATGGTTACACTCCGGGGTATAAATAGATTGTGGGACAGATCCTTGTATTGACCCCGAATATATTTATACATAGTTATTAGATCACCCCTCAATCGTCTTTTTTCTAGACTAAATAAGCCTAACTTGGACAATCTTTCTGGGTACTCTAGCCCCCCTACTCCTTTTATTAACTTTGTTGCCCTTCTTTGAATGCGCTCCAGTTCTGATATGTCCTTCTTAAGCACAGGTGCCCAGAACTGTACACAGTATTCCATATGGGGTCTGACTAGTGACTTGTACAGGGGTAAAATGATGCTCTGGTCATGAGCACCTATGCCCCTCCTGATGCACCCCATGATCCTATTAGCCTTGGCAGCAGCTGCCTGGCATTGATTACTACAGTTGAGCTTATTGTCAACTAAAACCCCTAGGTCCTTTTCCATTGTTGTTTTACCAAGTGTTTCTTTATTTAGTGTGTAATCATGACACAGATTTCTCCTTCCCATGTGCATAACCTTACATTTATCTGTGTTAAACTTAATTTGCCATTTAACTGCCCATGCTTCCAATTTATCTAAATCTGTTTGTAGCTGCCTGTTGTCCTCTTTTGTTTTAATTACTTTACTCAGCTTAGTATCATCTGCTAAGATTGAGACTTTACTGTTTAATCCATACCCAATGTCATTTATATATATATATATATATATATATATTTTTTTTTTTTTTTTTTTTTGAAGAGAAATGGTCCCAGAACTGACCCTTGTGGTACTCCACTAGTAACAGTGACCCAATCTGAGTGTGTACCATTGATAACCACCCTCTGCTTCCGATCATTAAGCCAATTTCCCACCCATCTGCACACGTTTTCCCCCAGTCCAAGCATTCTCATCTTTTGTACCAGCCTTTTATGTGGCACAGTATCAAATGCTTTAGAAAAGTCAAGATATATGATATCCAATGACTCCCCCTGATCCAATCTTGAACTTACCTCCTCATAAAAGCTGATTAGGTTTGTCTGGCAGGAGCGATTCCTCATAAATCCATGCTGATATGGAGTAATAAGGTCATTTTCCCCAAGGTGCTCCAGGATAGTATCCCATAAGAAACCTTCAAACAGCTTGCCCACCACAGATGTTAAGCTTACCGGTCTGTAGTTCCCAGGTTCCCCCCTAGATCCCTTTTTGAATATTGGCACCACATTTGCCAAGCGCCAATCCATCGGAACAGACCCTGTAGTTATGGAATTCACAAATATTAGAAATAACGGCTTGTCTATTACTGTACATAACTCCCTTAAAACACGAGGATGTATGTCATCTGGTCCCGGTGATTTATCGATTTTTATCTGCTTGAGATGGTGCTGGACTTCTTCCTTGGTTAGACCAGTGACATTTAATGGAGGGTTTCGGTTATTCCCCTGCATTTCACTCGGCATGTCAAATTCTTTTGTGAATATAGAAGCAAAGAAGTTGTTAAGCAAATTAGCTTTCTCCTCATTTCCCTCTATAGGGGTCCCCTCCTTGCTTTTCAGGGGGCCTACACCCTCAGGTTTGTACCTTTTACGGTTTATGTAGCTAAAGAATAATTTGGGGTTAGTTTTACTCTCTTTCGCGACCAGTCTTTCTGTCTCCAGCTTAGCTGCCCTTATCTGTTGTTTACATTGTTTATTTTCTTCTTTATATTTTTTTAACGCTTCCGCTGTCCCTTCCTGCTTTAAACGTTTAAATGCCTTTTTTTCGTTGTTTATTGCCCCCTTAACCTTTTTATTTAGCCACATCGGTTTACATGTGTGTCTAATAGTTTTATTCCTGTAAGGTATATATCTGTCACAATGAAAATTAAGTATTCCTTTAAAAGTATCCCATTTAGCGTCCATGCTTTTGTTTTTAAGGGCATTTTCCCAGTCAATGCAGTGTAGGGCATTTCTAAGTTGGTCAAACTTTGCCTTTTTGAAGTCCCGCGTTTTTGTGGCTCCTTGATAAGGCACCCTAGTGACTGCTAATTGGAAATTAATGATATTATGATCACTGCTTCCAAGGTGTCCCCCAACCTGTACCTTTATTACTTTGTCTGGTACATTGGTTAGTATTAGGTCCAATATGGCTTTCCCCCTTGTTGGAGCTTGTACTTGTTGGGAAAGGTAGCCATCTTTTGTTTTAGATAAAAAACTATTACTTTTATGCGAAACACATGTTTCAGCATCCCAGTCTATATCTGGGTAGTTAAAGTCCCCCATAATCACTACATCATTTAGTTTAGCGGCTATATCTATTTGCCTTAGCATCATATTTTCTATGGATTCGGATATATCTGGAGGTTTATAGCAAACCCCCATCAGTATTTTATTTTTGTTTCTCCCTCCATGTATTTCTACCCATACAGACTCCACATGGTCATTACCCTCACATATATCCTCCCGCAGAGCAGGCTGTAGAGAGGATTTTACAATTAAGCAGACTCCACCCCCTTTGCGTTTGTTACGGTCCCTCCTAAACACACAGTATCCCTGTAAATTTACTGCCCAGTCATAGCTTTCATCCAGCCAGGTCTCTGTTACCCCCACTATGTCATATTGCTCTTCTGTTATTATCAATTCTAGTTCATCCATTTTATTAGTCAAGCTTCTAGCATTTGTAAGCATGCATTTCAGATGCTTGACATCTGCTCCTACATATGTCCAGAGTTGCCGGGGCCTCTGTTTAAAGCGGACCTTCACTCTAAATAAGAGTCTATCTTATATGTTTCCCACACCCTGTACATACAGATTGCTCACATTAAAAATCATCCTACCTGCATCTACTGCATTTTATAAGCCTTTAAACATCCAAGATGGCGGCTTATGGAAGCTGCCATTTTTGCAGGCAGCCTGCAAACAGGAAGTGACTGTGCTGCTCTGCATTCTGGGACTGCTGACCTTTCCCTGACCCCAGCTCTGCTCTGTCTGAGCAAAGCACAGCTATAACCCGCCCCCCTGTACCTTATCCCACTCTCCTCTCCTCAGTAAGTGTGATGCTTCTGAGTCAAGATGGCGGCGCCCGTATCCTAAATTCCCGAACAGAGTTGCAGCCCAGTGGGGGAAAGTATAATAAATTAGTGACTAAACATGTAAAATATATTAATTTTAGATGCTGAGGAATTGTTTTTTAAGAGTTTGGGCTTTTCATTAAATCATGGTGAAGGTCCGGTTTAACTGCCGGTTGCAGGCCTTGATGAGGGACAGTCTCATCAATCACAGCAGAGTGGAACCAGAGACAGCAGCGACCAGGAAGCTCTAAGGTCACCTTTCTGCTCTGATGTTTGGGGCAACTTTGTTTTTAAGTGTTTTCAGTCATTCTCTATGGATAATAGCTGAGAATAGTAGCCACTGATTTCCAGGACTTGCCTACATGCCGGCTGTTAAGGGGGAGTGCTGGTGGACTGGAAGTTTGGTCTTTGGTTTGGAAAGGAAATGAATCATGGATGGCAGTTCTAGAAATATTTCTTAGCTGATCAGTACAGGTTCCCTCGAGCTTTACTCGTTTACCATTAGTTATCCATTTTTTTGTTACTACAGCTTTACTATAATGTGCACATTAATGTTTAATAATGATTCTGCTTTCATTAGAAATCTCACACTGTTTTCCATTCCAGGACACGGGAAAGCCTGGCTTCCAATACGTCAAGTATTGTGGAAAGTAATAGAAGGCAGAATCCAGCTCTGAGTCCTGCCCATGCTGGTGCTGGCCCAGCTTTTAACTTCCGAACATCTGCTGCAGAAACTACAACAACGGATGCTGATAAACTACAGAAACCCGCTAACTGTTTGCAAGCTTCTGTAACTAGTGTTTGATAGCCGCTCAGCCTCAAATCTTGTTCTGTCTCATCCTCTACAGCAAAGTTTACTACACTGGGACCGATGTTTACATCTCTTTTACAAGCAAGCCTCACATCCACAGCTTTTGTGTCTTTCTAAACTGTGCTGCTAACTAGCCCAGGGGGCAACAACACGTACAGAATACCAACTTTTTTCTTTTCTATTTTTTTTTTAATCATTATTTTGATTTTGCTATTTTTTTCCTGCCATTGCTCCTTTGCATTATGTATAGCTTCGTAGGAAGTGAATTAGAGTAGAGGTTAATATGCACATTCTTCATATGACTGTAACAGAGCACATCAAGAGTCTAAACACTGTAATTGTTTTTATTTTTCCAATATTTTTGGTTATTTTTGATGCTGTGTGGCATGCAGCAATCAATACTTCCTTTAAAGCAGCGGTGCTCGGTAAAAAAATAAAAACACACACATACACACAACTTTGTAGATTAGCAGAACAGTTTTTACTCTGTTCTTTGTCCTCCTTAGTTTTAAAGAAAGAGAGAAAGAAAGTCTATTTATTTTTACCAGTGTAAAAAAAGAAAAAAGAAAAAAATCTTTAATGACCTAATGTTAAACAAATATATATTCCTACTTAGTGCCCATAACGTAAAGCAAATGTGAAGAACCAAAATACAGCACCATGTCTCTCGGCAATAATGGATTGCTACATCCGTGCTTCTTTACCTTCTACACGTCAGTGTGATGTCACTTATGAATATACAATGTATTGGATGTGTTGTTCAGGGACCTGCATGCAGTATACAGAATGACAGTTGTGTAACTCCTTATAACAAAACACTATACTCATAAGTATTACAGTATTAACAAGATTCAGGCAAACCGTAATAAACAGTATCACAAGTTAACAAGACAATATCATAAAAAATCTGTAGAAACAAGATTCCTTGGTCCTAATGGTTAATAGTTTGACTTTTTGCGCTCGGAGTTTTAACTGGGCCCAAGACTGAGTCCTGTGACTTACTGTTCCCCCAGTAACTGGCAAATTTTGGGACGAAAGCCTGCCCCTTGTTTCAGTCAGTGATTTTGGCAAGCCCACACCATTCACTGCAGTGGGCTAGGGGTGTCTTGTCTTGAGTCCTCAACTCAATATGACTGACACAAGGGGCGCTGGTGAGCATTAACAACGCAGGGCTCTCACTATCTGGTAAGTTTTATGTAACCGATGTATGATGGAACAGCTGTGGAGGAAAAAGAGTAGCATGGCTTTTTAGTTTTATTTGCCTGGACAGGAACTTTAAATATATCTTATGTGGAAAATGGTGGGAAAGCCATTGATGCACGCCACAAATTCATTCACTCAAATAACATTGTAAGTTTTTTTAATGCAGCAAATTCCAAACTGATACATGACATTTATAGCAGACATAGGCTGGTTTCACACCAGGTTGATTGCGGTGCATTTGCGCTTTCGGCCGAGTGATCTGCAATCACTGTGTGCAGCACTTGGAGGGTGTTCAGCGCTACTGCTCTCTAGTCACATGGGAGGGGGCCGCTAGTGTTGCGGACCTCAGGCCGCTGCTGGCAGGGCTTTTGTGGAGTGCTACGCAAATGCTCGAAGTACATGTGAAAGTGCCCATAGATTACTAATGACCTTTTCACAGATGGCTGCGGGGCGCTCTCCCAAAAGCACGAGTTCTCCACATCTGCGCTTGTATGAAACCAGCCTCAAGGTTCCTGGTTCACTGTCTGATATTAACACATACTCCCTGGCAAACCCAGCCTTGCGAGTAAGAAATACCTGCTAACTGTGATCCTTCTTCATGCTGGGAGCAAAGCAACATAGGCTCTGGCTTCCTTGTAGTACTGAGGACCTTGATTCATAAGTCATCGAATCACTACAGCAGCGGGGCTGTTGCTCCACTGATTGGGTTACTAACAAGTCACTCACAGTCTAGTGAAATGGCAACCGGTCATGAGATCCTGCTCCCGCCATCAGTGCAAAAGTATCACACAAGCAGTTTTTTTTTTCACTTCTCCAAATGGGGCTTAGCTAGGAAAGAGGGCACATATGAAATAAGCTGGAGGTCCATCCCTAATACAGATAGGTGGTTGCAGGACAAAAGTTCACATTTTATTTCTCACTTTTTCAAAAACGGAGCATGTTGTCCTTATGTCGTTCTAAATGTATAATCGACTGGTCTTTAGATGAGAAATGGCTGCCTCAAACCCTGCAATGGGCGTTGCCATGGAATATCTAATGGGGTTTGGCATGTGGTTGTCCTAGAAGCTCCAAGTCATTAAATGAATGGTAGAACATATTTACGACTAGCTTTTAATATGTCTTGAGAATCTAAGCCACTTTACTATTCTTATGTTTTACCCCAGACTCTTCTACCCTTTATTTACGGGGCTTTTAGAAAGGTTCAATCTGTATATAACAAATAATTGTTTACATTTCATTGTCTATGCTAAAAGCAAAAGATTTGTATCAATATAAGCAAGCCAGCCAACACTAAAATTTAGGGACAAAAAAACTAAAAGTGACCTAAGCTTGAAAATACTTTTGGTATACTCACAATGGTACAATGGTATCTGATGACATCCCAATCTGGCAGTACAGAGACAGAAAGGCCAATGACCATTCTGCGCACCGCTGTAGATCAGAGGGAGCAGGCACATTTGGCCACATGAGTACAAAGCCTGGTCCCTGCCTTTTCTATATATGTACACTGTGGGACATCCCAACAGAGAATGTTCTTCTAATCTCTGGTGACCATATAGCCATGGTTCTAGATCTTTCCAGTAGGCCCAATAACAGTACATGAAATGGTCGTAATAGTTCCACTCTCTCTATCAAAAGCTAATATTAACTAAAATAAAATTTTCACTTGAGTTGGGTTCAGCACTCCACACATGTAAAGGATTCTCTGATTGGAAGTGCGCTACTAGACAAAAGTATTTTACCCATGTTTAGCCCTCATCAGAGGCAAAAAGGGTAGATGTATGGGGCAATATGGATGAGACTGCTAAGTTTCTCAGGATGTATTAAAAAGTGTTGATATATTTTGATATGTTGCCTGTTTTGGTTTTTGATATCACAGTAGCATGTGGACCACTGTGGGGTTCTAGTTCCACCCACCACTTGCAATTCTTCTGAAGCATTTATTATTTGCTTCTTATTAGATCACATTACCAGGATCTAAGGTGGCTCATTACGAGGGACAGGACCAGCCAGTGATGATAAGCACTTTCACTAGAGCTTGTAACCCCTTTCACCAGAACCTACCAATTTAGTATTTTAGCAGTAAATATAAAGCGATCCACACTTGGCAGTTCTATTTTATACCAACAGAACACATCACAAGGGCAGGCAGAAACATAAATCGGCCAATACTTCTTTTATTTTTAGAACTGATTTATGTTTTTAAATCATAATTTAGCCTTGTGTTTGGGTCAATGCTTGTAAGAGTTGAGTTTAATAGCATAGTCCAAATTGTAATAACGCATTAAAAACTTAGAGATAATATTTTCCACTTGTAAGGATCCAATTCCACCTTGTAAGTCGTGAAAGAAACCTCCTGCCCTAACCTTTCCTAGTCTTCCCACAGTGATGCCCAATGTAGTGTGTAAAACACTTACTGGGTCCCCATCTCATGCCAGGGACTGGCTGCTGATGTTCCGACTTCCACTCTGCTGTTTGGGCAATAAGCTTGTCCCTCATCAAGGCCAGCAAATGGCAGCCAAACAGGAGCCCTGCTTCCTCTGTGGTTGACAAATTAGGACTAGGTATTTTTTTTTTACCCACCTCACTGAGCATCACTCGTGGGGAGGGGCAGGGGAATTAATTTTTTCCAGCTGGATAGTCGCTTTAAAGGCATATAAACAACATGGAGATTATTCTTAGTATACAGTACGTCCTGCTCCAGATAGATTACTTACACTTGGGTTATCCTCCGCCAGATGGCGCTGCACTGCAGAGACATGTAAAACAGGCTCCTCCCGGCCCCTGAAATACCCGGGGACCTCCCACTAATCCCCAGATTTCTCTGCAGTGCTTACTGCGAAGACATGAAATTCTCACTCTGTCGCAAGTGAACGGGGCTATTAATGCCTGCGGCCCTGTTGAACTATTCCCACCCGTCCTTCGTGTGATGTGCCTCCCAGCCTGGGCTGCGCTGGTCGGGTGAAGGTGGGCAGCACCATGAGTGCTTAAGGAGCGCTGCTCCACCGCAGGCCCCCACCAAAGGGTAGGCGGTATAGGCTGATGGTGAGCCTTTATGGGATGCCTTTCCCACATTATTGTCCCATGCCCCGGTAGCGGTGGACCCTGTACAAAGGGCCGCCATCCTCCCTCATTCTCCCTGTAGCCTTCGGGGGGAAAAGAAGGGGGGGGTGGATGTCAGTATATTGTGATTAGGTGCATATGGCCTTTTGTAATGTCTGCTTGGACTAGTATATGTGGTGTCAACCGCCGCGCTGACTTGTCTTTTTACACTGCAAATGCCGCCGCCGTACGCGCCTTTTTTCCTTCATTATGGAAGTTCTGCGCCAGGCGGCAGCGTTACCTCAGACGCTTCTGCGTCCTTATTGGCTGCTTGTCGGTTGGACTTCGCGCTCTTCGGGGGGGGCGGGGCCTGGTGCGCCCCGCGTCACAGCTCGCTCTGGCCCGCCCTTTGAGGTAATCGGCGCCATGTTGTCAGGTCGCGCGCGCGTGTGACGTTCTTACTTGCCGTGGTCCGTAAGTGCCCTCGCGGGCGGCTTTATACTCTTTGTAGTGTGTTCGATTCTGACACCCCTTCTTCTCCTTGTCTTTCAGACGGGTGAATCCATTGGCTTCTCCCGGCCCGGTGTAATTGATAGTCGGGCCTTGTAAAATTACTCCCACTTCCCTAGCGGGTCATTGGGGCATCCAGGGTTGCTTTATAGCGTCAATCCCTACTGGCATATTGTGCCTAATAATCACCATATGGAGGCATCTCAGCATATTGTGACCGGGGTCCCCTTGGGACAAGACCGGCTGTGTATAGCGTGTGGACAGCCTCATACTGACGCCGACAAGGCATGGGTCTGTGTACCCTGTGCTGAGCAAGCGCTGGCTTTGCAATCTGGCCTGCCAGTGGCTGCACCTCGTTTCATTACTCCCCCCAGCGTAAATCTCTCTCCTGTTGAGTTGCATACTTGTGGGGATTCTCAGCCTGATGTGTCTTCTAGACTGCCTACTGCTGAACAGATTATTGCGAGGTCTTTAGCGCATAAGGGCCCTGGTAAGAAGCGGCACTTGATGCCTTATGTTACTGTTTTCCCTATGGGATCTCAGGAGTTTATGAATTGTGTGGCTATATCCCTTCTGATGAAGGAGAGCTCTTTTCTGACTCAGGCTCATCTGATGAGAGATCAAGGGGTCATGACGATTCTGGCTCTGACCTCTGGGCCCCGGATGACACTGACAGATCATTGTCCCAGATCTTTGAGGTTCTGTCTATCTCTCTCCCTGGTGAGGCTCCCAGGCAAAGAGTTTGGAATTTCTAGAGCAGGTACATTTCCATACCCTTGTGCTCAAGGAATGGGAGTGCCCCAGTGAACTTCCCAGGGTTCCAAGGGATTGGGATTGGAAGTATCCTTTTCCACCTGAGGTGGTTAAATGTTGGTCATCCCCCCCTGAGGTGGATGTCCCGATCATAGGACTGTCTAACACCCCTGTCATGCATCCCCCTGATTCTACTACCCTGCGGGATGCTGAGGACCACAATCGCATTGACCTGCTGGCCTCCCACGCCTTTGCATGTGCAGGGACGGCACTGCGCCCGGTCTGTGCCTCTGCCATTACTGCTGTGGACACTAGAACACTCATCAGAAATATGCTTGATAGTGTCCCTGATGATCTCCCTTGTGATGTGTTTAATGCACTCTCCAGCTGCGATGTGTTTGTAAATTTTGTCCTAGTAGCATTGGATGACACCGTCAGAATGTGTGCAAGAACTTCTGCCCTCCTGGTAGCTATACGTCGCTTGGCCTGGCTGCGACAGTGGGGTGCTGACAATGCTGCGAAGAAGGCCCTTGCTGGGCTTCCTTTTAAGGGGCTACGCCTGTTTGGGGGCCGTCTAGACCTGTTTGGTAAGAGAGGTAAGTTACCCCAGCGCAGACGACTGTCTCGGCCCCTTCGGGGCCAGGGCCCCCCTCCTACCCCCTACCATGGTGTTAAACAGGAACCAGGGGTGTCCTACGCGGGGGCTCGCGCAGATTCCTGTCCCAGGAGCAGAAGACAACACCCTGGCTCCTCCGGGGGGGCTAAGCTCAAATCCTCTCCCAAGTCCCCTCAAGCATGTTGGGGCGCCCTCACCCGTCTGGGCTGCGGCACCTTGCTCAAGTCTAGAGGCATCACGCCTCAGACCGGTGGATTCAGGAGGTAGTGGCCTCCGGCTACAAGATAGAGTTTGCTGTGCGGCCTCTCCCAAGATTATCAGGTCCCGGGTACTCCTGGTTCCTGCTTCTGCTCAGGTGTTGGCGCAGGCCGTCCAAGGCCTGCAGGGTCTGGGGGTCATTTGCAGATTTCTCTTAACAGACAGAGGCAAGAGACTCTACACAAACCTTTTCACAGTTCCCAAAAAAAGATAGGTCAGTCTGGCCCATTCTGGATTTACAGATCTTCAGCAAATTGTCAAGTACAGGCACTTTCCTCATGGAAACTCTGCGCTCGGCCATCTGCTCCTTGCGCCCCAGGGGCTTCATGCCGTCTGTGGATATCAAAGATGCTTACTTTCACATCCTTGTGTTTTCAGGTCACCAAGATTCCTCAGATTCACGTTGGAAGATCAACACTGCCATCTGGCCTCTCTTCAGCTCCCAGAGTGCTCACCAAGGTGCTGGCGGGGGTGATGTCTCTGATGAGGCCAAGGGGCGTCCGCGTGCTGCCACTACCTGGACGTCCTCATCACTTCCCAGTCTCTACATCTGGCAGAGTTGGATACTCAGCTGGTGGTGTCCATTCTGGAGTCATCTGGATGGGTGATCAGCCACCCCAAGTCCTCACTGTCCCCTTCCTTGGTAACTTCATTCCTAGGAATGAATCTGGACACAGTTCAGGCAAGGATATTCCTTCCTCAGCAGAAGGTGGATAATCTGCTTGCACAAGTTCAGTTCCTCCTAGCTGTCCCCGTCCCTTCACCAGGCAGGGGATGCAACTGGTGGGTCTGATGGTGGCGTGCTTCGAAGCGGCCCCTTGTGCTCAGTCCCTCTTGGGGCTTCTGCAAATTCTCCTATTGTCTGTATGGGACAAGGACCCAGCATCCCTGGACAGGGTCTGTGTGTCTTCCCCCCTGGTGAGGAGGTCCCTCTTGTAGTGGATGGACTCAAGGAACCTATTGGGGGGTGGAACCTTCTTGCTCCTTCCTGGGAGACGATCACCACGGATGCCAGTCTATCAGGTTGGGGGGGTTCTTCTGGAGGTCCCTGCGGTTCCAGGGGAGGTGGGGCCCTTAGGAGGCCCATTCACCTATCAATGTCTTGAAGCTGTGAGCGATCAGGTTAGTTCTGGTTCGTTTGACTACTCATCTTCAGGGCCTGCCTGTTCAGGGGCGCATGGTCACTCTGATGGCAGTTGCCTACTTCAATCATCAGGGAGGGACCCGGAGCAAGAGGGTCCTCCAGGAAGTGTCTCTGATTCTGATCTGGCTGGAGGCCAATGTTCCCTGTATTTCAGCGGTATACATTCCGGGGGGGTCCCTCTACAACAGGGTTTTCCAATCTCTGTATCACCGTTGGGGCCAACCTGATGTGGATCTGTTTGCGTTCTGTCACAATCACAAGCTCCCGGCCTTTGTCTCCCTGTCCCAGGATCCTCTGGCCGTGCCCATGGATGCCTTAGTAATGTCATGACAGGACATTCAGTTTTCTGTATGTCTTTCCTACATTCCCCCTGCTAGGCAGGGCTCTGTGCAAGATTGCTTTGGAAGGGGTGCCAGTGATTCTGGTGGCCTCAGGTGGCCAAGAAGAGTGTGGTTCGCAGACGTGGTGCAGATGGCAGTAGATCAGTGCTCTCTGCCTGGAGTGCCAGATCTGCTCACTTAGGACCCCTTACGCCATCCCAATTACAAACTCTGGCTTTGGCGGCCTGGCTGCTGAAACCTCCATCTTGATGGAGAGAGGTTTGTCTTCCTTGATGGTTGAGTCCATGGTGAAGGCTAGGAAGATGACTTCTTCCATCTGTTATAAGGTATGGCGTACCTACATTGACTGGTTGAGTCTTGGTCTCTTCCCTGTTGGGTGTTCTCAGTTCCCAGGGTTCTGGAGTTTTACTGCATGGGTTGGAGTCGGGTCTCTAACTCAGTACTTTGAAGGGTCAGGTTTCTACCCTGTCTGTCTTCTTTCAGAAGTCTTTTGTTCAGCATTCCTTGATTAAGACTGCTTTTAAGGAGTTACTCATGTGCGTTCCCCATGACAACCTATGGTCCCTGTTTTGGGATTTGGATTTGGTCTTGCCTGCCTCGCAGGGTGCTCCCTTTAAACCTGTGCAGGATGCTGCCTTGGCCATTCTTACGCTCAAGGTTGTATTTCTGGTGGCTATCACTTCTGTTAGATGTGTTTCTGAGTTGGCGGTGCTGTCCATTCAGCCCCCCTACTTTGAGAGGCACTAGGACAAGGTGTTGTTTCGTTTAAAACCTGATTTCTGCCTTTAGCTAGTGTCTGCCTTGAATCAGGATATGGTTCTTCCTTCTTTGTGCCCTAACTCTAGCAATGCTAAGGAGAGAGTTTTTGCACTCTTTGGATGTGGTTAGGTGTCTGAAGCACTATCTGGTGGCTACTGCACCTTTCAGAAAAGTTGATGCTCTTTTTGTGGTCCCTTCTGGTCCAAGGAAGGGTTTGGCTCCTGCCAAGTCTACTATCAGCAAGTGGATTCGTCAGGCTGTTATTCAGGCCTACTCTGATAAGGGGAAGAATCCCCCCTTCGCCTTACTGCTCATTCTACTCGTGCTATTGGTGCCTTTTGGGACCTTCCAGCACCAGGTTTCTGTTGAACAAGTTTGCAAGGCCGCTACTTGGTCTGCTGTTCATACCTTTTCAAGGTTTTACAAGGTTGATGTTAAGGCCTCAGCTGTTGCTGTTTTTGGCCGCAAGGTTTTGCAGGTGGCAGTGGTTTAAACTGTCTGCTGTTTCCTTTTTTATTGGGGATCCCACCCTACTTTATGGACACTGCTATTGGATGTCCCAAGTGTAAGTAATCTATCTGGAGCAGGACGTACTGTATACTAAGAATAATACAATTCTGTGAAATACTCACATGTAGAATTGGTATTATACGTTTACAGTACGTCCTGCTCCACCCCACCCTGGTTTTTGCATTATTCTGGATCCCCTGTATGGTGATTGTTATCATTGTTATGGTTACCAGTTTTTGGGTGGTTAAATTCTCCCAGCTTCTTGTTCCCTGCTTTTCAATGCTGGGGATTTGTGGGAGGTCCCCGGGTATTTGAGGGGCCGGGAGGAGCCTGTTTTACATGTCTCTGCAGTGCAGCGCCATCTGGCGGAGGATAACCCAAGTGTAAGTAATGTATCTGGAGCAGGACGTACTGTATACTTATAATACCAATTCTACAGGTGAGTATTTCACAGAATTTTATTTTTTCCCCCTCAGCTGGTTGCTTCTACCTTGATGGTTGGGATCATAATATTGCTTCATGCGCCATCCAAGATTAACACTGATCTGCCAGCCCAAAGACCTGATCCCAAAGTCCAGTTTCTATGCTACTGGCTTTGATGCTGATTTTGTGGTGCATTTCCTGGCTTGCCTCTATGCATGTGCCCTGCTTCCAGTAACAAGGGAGCCAGCTCCCTCGTTGATTGGTCACGGGGGGGGGTCGGCACTTGTAAGCATGCACGGCAGGAAATAATTTTTGGGTGAATGCGGTTATGAGCCCCAGTAGTGGTGCTAGCTTGGAATCTGCATTGCAGTGGGACTACTGTACTGCAGGACAATGAGGCCTGTTTTCTGTTTTTTTTTCCGACCCTTTAACAGAGGATGTTACTTATATTGAACTATTAATCCCCCCCCCCCCCCAGTTATTTATTACGATAATGACGAGTGGGGATTTGTTTCAGCTAAAGTGCAGTGATAAAACAGTGACACCAGTGCACAAGGCTGTAACCAGCATGTTGCCAGCTATTGGGCTGCCAGACAGCCTTCTAGTCTAGAAAGCTTTTCAAGCCCTTACCCGTGTCTATCTATTCTCCACCCTATGCAAATAAAAATGAATTTCTTTCAATTTTTGGGTGAATGCTGTTATGAGCCCCAGTAGTGGTGCTAGCTTGGAATCTGCATTGCAGTGGGACTACTGTACTGCAGGACAATGAGGCCTGTTTTCTGTTTTTTTTTCCGACCCTTTAACAGAGGATGTTACTTATATTGAACTATTAATCCCCCCCCCCCAGTTATTTATTACGATAATGACGAGTGGGGATTTGTTTCAGCTAAAGTGCAGTGATATAACAGTGACACCAGTGCACAAGGCTGTAACCAGCATGTTGCCAGCTATTGGGCTGCCAGACAACCTTCTAGTCTAGAAAGCTTTTCAAGCCCTTACCCATGTCTATCTATTCTCCTCCCTATGCAAATAAAAATGAATTTCTTTCAATGTTTATTATTAAACCCCTTAGTATTGTGCACCCAGCACTGCTGCTTTAAAATGCCACAACTTCTTTGGAAACTAAATATTTAGACCCTCTTAACAAATTAGCAGCATAGCAGAGCCACAAGATCTACTGTGCCAAAAAAAAAAAAGGTTCCGGGAGATTTTCTCATTTATATATAAGTGGAAGTCTAGCCACTGCCCTGCCCTGCCATTCACAGTTCCTAAGCTAAGTCCAATATGGGAAAAATAATGGAAAAAAAAAAAGTACCTGCTTACCTTGATATTCCTATCTGGGCATGGGTCAGGCACTCTAGCATTGAAGGTGGACTTAGGACCTTGAGTGTCAGGTCAGTGACCCAATGGAATTGGGTGACTAACCTATCACTGAAGGTCCAATCAAGACTGCCATCAAGGGCTCAACCCTCCTCCACCACCAGGATCAGACAGAGATCACAGTGACCAGATGAATGTTTTAGTTTTTTTTTTTTTGCCCAAATCTGGATGAATGGGAACCTCGTTGGCCTCAGGCAGCACTGACTTTTCTTGTCATTAACGGTTACACATTACTGCAGGAAAAATTCTGAAATATTGATTAGTAGCACAGTTAAACGATGCTTCTTGTAATGAATAAGGTATATGATACAGATAGGTGCTGTGAAGCTGGTTGTTGATCCCGCTTTTTTATTGTGCCAAAAGAATGGTGGACAAGCTTTTGGGGTGCTTCCCCTTCATATCCACCATTCATTTGGCACAATAAAAAGTAAAATAATAAATACATTCATAGGTATTGTATATTTTATTTATTGCTTATTGTTCAGAAGGATAAGGGGGGGCCCGGTTGGTAATTAATTGCTGTTACAGGTGTACGCATATCACATTATAAAGATGTTTCTGGTTACATTGTGTGTAGTCACCACTGAGGCACTTCATCTTCCATAATTCATCACTTCCAATGTGCTTCTCTTTGCTTGCTGGACAGAAATAGGTACAATGGGGCCATTACTTCTCTTTATACGCTTCCTGTGTGTGTGTGGGGGGGGGGGGGGTGTTACTTGAACATACTAACACCTTGATTGGCTTTGATTAGATGACTTTAACATGTTTTGCATACAAACAAAATAGATAAAAGAGAAGCTAAAATATGCTGCATTGATTCAGGATCCTGAAATGTGGTTGGGGTCACATTTAGCATCATTTCTACACCGCTTGATATGAATTTGAATTCTCCCTGACTATAGTAACCGCATGGGAGTGTCGCCTTGAAACATGAGAATAATATGATTTTGAATCATCATTTGTAAGATTTTTTTTTATTATTTCTTGAGGCTTATGTGCAGCTCCAGAAATTAAGTGACAGGAAATAATGGATGTCTCATTTATGTTACCTGCATTTTGTGTTCACTTTTGTTTCCAAGGAAAAAGAAAGGCAAATGAAGCCTAGAATTATGATTTCTTTCAAAAGGAAGGATATAATTTTATTTTATGTAGCTGTGATTGTAATGCCTAAATTAGGCTCTTTAAAGTAACATAATTTGTAACATTGGTTAGTTGAACAAAGCATGAAGTATTATTAAACCTTTGGGGTTTCTTTTTACATGTCAACAAAATAAGCATCGTTTTACTTTTCCTTTTAGTAACTTCGGAGATGGTCCAACCTGAATAGTAAATGTGAATGTGCATTTCGGTTTTCTGTTCTCACTTTTGATTTACAAAATGTGTCCATTCAAAAGGGAAAATGTTGGAAAGCTTAGTCTAACGCGCCACTATGCTCTGATGTAAAGGTACCATCGACATCTCCCTGTTCTATTTTTTTTTTAGATTTACAAAATGTGTCAGTATGAATTCCGACAAATTTATTGGCCTGTTTATTTGTTGTTTAATGTCTCAACATGTCAACTTGTTAGGAGCTAATACGTTTTTAGAAAAGGTTTCTTTTTCACTAAAATACAAGAGGACAACTGTGGTCAATGTGAGGATATATCTGATTACGTACTGCCTCTTGAAGCCAAACCTACCTGGATGCAATGTTACTCTGCACACCCTTACCAGCTATTTTCATGGGTGCTACAGTGGTGAACACACACCATGTTCCAACATGGGAAGCAATTTAATAAAGTTATCGCTTAGCACTCCACCACGTTTGTGAACCTCAGTAATGTTCTGTATATATTCCAATGTTTCATGATCTTGCAGAGTCGCTTCTTCAAGGAACACAGACATAAAAAGGGATATTTTATAAGAAGATAGATTGCTTGCAACTGTGCTAAAGGAGAAGCCCTTGTTGGTTCATAAAAGAGCCCAGTACCTTAAAGATTTGCTGATACTAGCCAGTACAATAGACATGTATAGTAGGCCCACATAAGGCTATCACAAAGGGTCCGTAACCTACAAGTGTTTAAATTGCAACTTTTTGTGAATTGCTTCTACCATCCCCATAGTGGTAAAACTTTAACTTCATATTTGTTTGTTCAAATGCTCATTTTCACCAGTGTAATTGTTGATATACCACAGAGAGGTGGTATTTGGCATAACGCCATTTTGTGCAGAGAGGCTCGCTGGATCTGGACACAGGCTTAATACAGTGTTGGCCACTCACTTTTTGGAATAGTGATCTACCCCAGATCAGGCTTTTTACTCATCACACTGTTGTCATGTGGTTTTATCTGTGTTCCTTGAGAAAGGGGTTCTGAAAGACCCTGAAATAATGGAATATTTAACATTATAGAATAAAGTTCACTAAAGCGGTAGAGTGCCAATGGCCTATTTCATTTACATGCATCTCATGTAATATTTAGTTACTAAATGGTATCCATCAGTCCCCTTTCAGATTGGCTTCACTTCAATAATCTGGTCATTTTGGTCATAACCAGATGGAAACATTGTCATGTTTTCGCAAGTGGCAACCAGGCTTAACCAGTAATCACCAGTGACATTAAAGGGATAGGTTTTGGCAATGTGGCTTGATTAATCTTATTAAATTGCTGTTTACAAAATAGATCCCTAAACTAGTTTTGAATGAACATATTATTGTTCATATTGTTATTTACAACTGACTTTCTGGTCACAGTGAAGTATAGGTGTAGTTCCCTTGACTTGATGTGCCACATTTGTAAGGGGCAGTCATTTGGATTAATCCTGGATTGCCCCATGAGATGCATGTCGGTTGGTTATTTAAAAATGATCTATCAACAATGGGGTAGCCATTTTGGATGGGGACATTTTAAGGAATATATATATATATTCTCACATAATTCAACTATTTTTTTTGCACATGCAATGTTTTTTTTAACATTTAAATTGGTGCTAATATGCCATTTAAGGTAGTTTCTGACCAATCCATTGTTACTTTTAAGGTTTAGTCAAGCAAAAATTTAGGTAACCTTTCAAGCATTTTAAAACAGTTTATTTCACGAGTACCCAGTGCTAACAAAATAATCAAAATGGCAATAAAAAGGTGTTTTATAAGTTCCTATGACATATTAAGTCAACCACAATCAACTAAAGTCCAGAATGCAGTATTAGGAACTAGAGACAAGAACTTTTGTATGACTGTCCATGAACAGAAATCATTCAGCAGGTTATAATGTTACAAAAAAAAATCCAAGTACTGTCTACTGGTATTGCATTTTCTTTTTAAGCTTGTGGCGTTCTGTTTACGTAAATGCATTTTGTGCAGCCTCAAAACATCAACACAATCTTAATGGCTTTTTGCACACTTGAGTCTAATTGTTGCTACAGTACATGTTGTATTTTACTAATGTTTTTTTTTTGTATTTTTTTATTTGTTTTACATACAACTACCTCCACAACTTTAAAACGGCAGCAATGTTAAAGTATACTGTACAAAACAAACATTCATGAACAAACTCATATGGAATTCTCTAAAGAACATCAACATTTTTTGTATAACGAACCATCATTTTTTCATTACCGTGGTTGGTTTCATGAAGACTACATTTTGGTTTTTTTTTGTTTTTTTTTATATAAGAAATGTATATTGTAAATTTAAGGGCAGACAAACCTTTATTAGTTTCCTTGTGGTTGGGAAATCCACTAACTCTGCATTACAACTGAAGGTTTCTTCCTGACGTTACCGAGCCATTGCAAGTCTTCAGGGGCCGGTGACTTTCATCGTACATTTGCCAGCTTGACTTTCCTATGACGAACAAAGCCAGATATTTCAATACTACCGATGAGTTGACTCCGCTATGACCTTGTTGTTTATAGATAAAACTCATGTGAAAAAAGTCATAATTATTTCTTCAAGTCAGTGACTGAATGTGACTATTACATTAGGGGAAAAAAGTCAATACATACAAGGAGGACTTTACTGTATGTTTAAAGAAAAAAAATTGCAGCCAAGACTGCCTTGTATAAATGTGTTTGCACTGAAAAAAATAATAAAAAATCTAATTCTCGGTCTCTGGTTGCTGTAAAGCTCATCCAAATATGGATGCTCTGTTTATATTGTATAGAATTTCATATAAAGAAAAATACAGTTCATGATATGTCTTCCCTGACGTTACTGATTTCTAACAGCACATTTGTACCTTGGTTTTTATTGTGTCGGTGTATCATATTGTAAAGGATGTTTTATCTGTTATGCTTAGCATAATAACTTAAAAGGACAAATCTTAACAGGGAATTTTTTTTTTTGTAAGCCTAAGTTCAGAGGTCCCTTTCTATGTCAGTATTGTGTCCCATGTTCTGTAGTGTTCTGTGAAATATCCATTTTAATTTTTTTTTTCAGATTGTGTTACTTTCTAAAATATTAAACATTTTGGATATATATGGTCTAAGTACAAAGACTTTTTGTGCTACAGAAGACTGCTGAAGACAACTTCTACCCAAGGTCTTTGTAATTAGAATTATTGGCAGGATTTTTTCTTAAAAGTAGTAATTTTCAGCCTTAAAAAAGAAAGATGGTACAATAATGAATTTCCGATTGTATTGAATTACAATCTTATTTTTTTTATTTTGACAAAAATCCATCCCCCTTAATCTACCTGTCATGGTGGGTGGTGATTCAGAGAGAGAGATTTTTTCACACCATAAGGATATGGTGCTATAACTCGGACCATACAAAATGGCATTTGCAGCACAGTTCAATATTCAAATATACAATAAGCTTTATTCAAAAATATATATATACAAAAAGAATCAAAAAATCATTTAAAATTGTGGAGTAGCCAAAGGGGGGAAATTAGATGAGAAATAGAAACAAAATAAACCCAATTGGTAGCAGTACTCTTCATAAATACCCCAAAAATAAATCTATAGTACATTAATGAATTGAATTTTGCTAGCACTGACTTCAAAAATGTAATCAATGCCTATAGTAATAGCCTAAGCCCCTTTACCACCTCCACTAGCACCATGTTCCATAGAGAAGAGCTCCCCTTCATCAGGTAAGTGCAGCAAATTGGGAGCAATAGCCAATGAAGGGAGGGTGATTGCAGCACTATCGCTCCTAGAACACTGCATGCAGTACTATTGTAAGTATACAGCACGTCCTGTTCCAGAAGATATTCCTTACACTTGGGATATACTCCAGTAGATGGCGCTGGACTGCAGAGACAGAAAAGTGGCCCCTCCCGGCCCCAGTTCTTCTCTGCAGTCCTGGTTGCGATGACTAGAAGATGGCTCTCTCTACCCGCAGGTGAGCGAGGCTATTAGCCTGCGGCCCTGTAGGGCTATTCCCACCCGTTTCCTCTTACTGCCTCCCAGCTCAGGCTGCTCTGGTTCGGGTGTAGGTGGGCAGCACCGCTGTCAGGTACTAAGGAGTGCTGCTCCAACCGCAGTCCCCCACCAAAGGGTAGGCGGTATAGGCCCATGGTGAGCCTTATGGGATGGCCCTCCCGCACTTTATGCCCCCTGTCCCCGCAGTTGGCTCCCTCTAGGCTGCCCGTCGCTTCCCCCCTTGCTCTCCCTTGTAGATCTGGGGGGGGGGGGCGTGCATGTATTTTCTACATGTTGTGTTTTGATCCCTTTTTGAATTGGTTGCAATGGTTTCTTTTGCCGCCGCCGCACGTTTGTTCTACGCTCTGCGGTCCGCGGCGACATCGCCTCAGGCGCTGCTGCGCCATCATTGGCTGACCTTGTCAGGTGGGCGCATCTTCGCGCTCTTTGGGGGGGCGGGTGTTCCTTGCGGCTGACGCGTTCTGCATCACTGTCTCCGCGGTCCGCCCCTCGAGGTATATGCGGGCGCCATTTTAGCTCTCTGCTGCGTGTGCCTGGTTTCCCCCTATCGTGGGCCGTAAGTGCCCCTGCGGGCTGCTTTATTTTATATTTATTATCTGTATTGATATCGCTTATGGGATCTTTTGCTTATGTCTTGCAGGCGGGTCAAACTTTGTGGTTTCTCCCGGCCCTATCCCCTCTATTTAGTGTTAACTCTTATTGGAGGGCTATTTCATACCATTACTCTCACTTCCCTAGTGGGTTATTGGGGCATCCCAGGTTGCTTTTATTCGCGTCAATCCCTATTGTGCCGTGATAATCACCATATGGAGGCTTCTCAGGATAATGTGCTTGGGGTTCCTTCGGGATAAGCCCGGCTGTGTGTGGCGTGTGGGGTGTCCCCTATAAGTGATGATGTCAGGGTGTGCGTACCCTGCGCCCAGCAGGTACTTGCGCTGCAGTCTGGGTTACCTGCGGCTGGGCCTAGTGCTGCGCCCCCTCTGGCTTCGCCTACCCCCCCCCACGCTTACATCTGACTCCCAGTGAGGTGCATACCAGTGGGGAGTCTCAACCTGATTTGGCTACTCGGGTAGCCAGCATTGAAAGGCATATTGCTGGGTCTGGTCCGCGTAAAGCTCCTGCTAAGCGGTGGCATCTGGCACCTGGTGTTACTCTCTTTCCTATGGAAGCTGAGGAGTTTTTTGACGTTACCGGATATACCCCCCTGGAAGAAGGGGAATTATTCTCTGATTCAGAATCATCTGAGGATCAGCCTAGGGGTTATGCTGAGTCTGGATCTGACCCATGGGCTTCATATGATACTGACAGACTTTTGGCTCACATTTTTGAAGTGCTCTGTATCTCTCCTCCTGCCGTGGCCCCGTGGCAGCAGGGGGAGCTGTTTCATACTGTTAAGCCACGTTTGGAGTTCCCTGAACAAACTCACTTTAATAATCTGATTCTCAAGAAGTGGGAACGGCCAAGCCGGCTTCCCGGGGTACCCAAGAGTTGGGATAAGAGTTATCCCTTTCCTGCTGAGATGGTTAAACATTGGTCATGTCCTCCAGAGGTGGATGCTCCAGTTCTGGGGCTGTCTACCACATCTGTCATGCATTCCCCTGACACTACTACACTGAGGGGTGGGGAAGACAGGCGCATGGATCAGCTGGCTTGCCATGCCTTTGCCTGTGTTGGGACCGCGCTCGTCCGGTCTGTGCCTCAGCTATCACGGCTGTTGCTATTAAAAGCCTGCTCAGGGGTCTCTTAGATGGGGCCCCTGATGATGCTGGTAGTGAAGAGTATAGGGCTCTTCTGCTTTGTGAGGAATTTGTTGCATATGTTCTCTCTGCTCTGGATGATACTTAGAATGTGTGGCAGGGCATCTGCCTTGTTGGTGGCGATACGCCGCTCGATCTGGCTGTGCCAGTGGGCAGCTGACAATGCTGCCAAAAAGGCCCTCACTGGGTTTCCCTTCAAGGGGCTGCGCCTCTTTGGGAAACGTTTGGACTTGTTTGGCAAAGGTGGCAAGTTACCTCAGCGTAAAGGACCCCCTTTCGGGGTTCAGGTGCCTTTTCTCCTTCCTTCAGGGGCTCCAGAATTGGACGGGGAGCTTCCTTTGCTGGAGCCCGTGGAGATTTTTGGGGCAGGGGCAGAGGGCGTGGCCGCCCTTGCCCCCCCTGGGGTCCCAAGACTAAATCCTCCCCCAAGCCCCCTCAGGCATGAAGGGTCGCCCTCACCCATCCGGTTGGGGGGACGGCTTTGGCTCTTGGCTTATGTCTGGTGGCGTCATGTCTCAGACTGGTGGATTCAGAAGGTAGTTTCCTCCGGTTACAAGATAGAGTTTGCAGCCTGGCCGCCCCCAAGATTCATCAAATCTCGTTTAGCTCAAAGCCCTTTGTCCGCTCAGTGTCTCTCTCTGGCTGTCCAAGGCCTTCTAGACTTAGGTGTCATCTGCCGGGTGCCCTTGAAGGAAAGGGGCAAAGGCTATTATTCCAATCTTTTCATTGTGCCCAAAAAGGATGGGTCTATCAGACCTATCCTGGATTTAAAGCTTCTCAACAAGTTTGTCAGATTCAGACACTTTCGCATGGAGACTCTGCGCTCAGCTGTGACTTTCCTACGCCCAGGGGACTTCATGGCCTCTGTAGACATCAAGGATGCTTACCTTCACGTTCCTATTTTTCCAGTTCATCAGAGGTTCCTAAGGTTCGCTCTGGAGGATCAGCACTACCAATTTGTGGCCTTGCCCTTCGGCCTCACCTCGGCCCCCAGGGTATTCACCAAGGTGCTGGCAGGTGTGATGGCCCTGCTGAGATCTCAGGGCATTCGCATTCTTCCCTACCTGGATGACATGCTTATTGCTTCTCAGTCCTTCTATCAGGCAGAGCTGGACACTCAGAGGGTGGTGTCCACACTGGAGTCATTTGGCTGGGTGATCAATCACCCCAAATCCTCCCTGTCTCCTTCCAGGGTGAAGTCTTTTCTGGGCATGATTCTGGATTCAGCTCAGGTCAAGATCTTTCTTCCTCAACAGAAGGTGGAGGTCCTTCAAGAGAAAGTTCAGCTCCTGCTGTCTTGTCCCCATCCATCCATCCATCAGGCAGGGAATGCAGCTGGTGGGCCTGGTGGTGTCCTGCTTCGAGGTGGTTCCACATGCTCAGTTCCTCATGAGGCCTCTTCAGCTTCACCTCTTGTCAGTATGGGATTGGGACCCTGTGTCAGGTGGTCTCTAGTGTGGTGGCTGGTCACAGGAAACCTGCTGGGGGGCAGGTCCTTTCTGGCCCCCTGCTGGGAGACTGTTACCACGGATGCCAGTCTGACAGGTTGGGGGGGATTCTGGAAGTCCCTGAAATTCCAGGGTCAGTGGGGCCCTCAGGAGGCCCATGCCCCTATCAACATTCTGGAATTGAGGGCAATCGGGTTGGTTCTCGCCCACTTAACCCCTCACCTGAGGGGTCGGGCTGTTCAGGTCCGCTCGGACAACTAGACGGTGGTTGCCTACATCAATCATCAGGGAGGGACCCGGAGCAAGAGGGCCCTCAAGGAAGTGTCCCTAATACTGTCCTGGGCGGAGGAAAATGTTTCCTGCATCTCAGCTGTGTACATCCCGGGGGTGGAGAATCTGGAGGCAGACTCTCTGAGCAGGGGGACCTCTCGTCTGGGAGAGTGGTCCCTCAGCAACAGGGTGTTTCGCTCCCTGTGCCACCGCTGCAGTCAGCTGGACGTGGATCTCTTTGCGTCCCGTCACAATCACAAGATCCTAGTCTTTGTCTCTCTGTCTCAGGATCCTCTGGCCTTGGCCACGGATGCCCTGGTAATGCCTTGGACGAGGTTCCAGCTCCTGTATATGTTTCCCCCGTTTCCACTGCTGGGCAGGGTGCCAACCATCCTGGTGGCCCCCTGTTGGCCAAGAAGAGTGTGGTTCGCAGACATCGTGTAGTTGGCAGTAGATTAGTACGCCCTGCCACTGGTTCCAGATCTGCTCACTCAGGGACACCTACGCCACCCCAATTTACAAACACTGGCTTTGACTGCCTGGCTGTTGAAACCTCCTTCTTGATGGAAAAAGGACTGCCTGCCTCGGTTGTGAATACTATGATCAGGGCTAGGAAGAGGTCCTCTTCTTCCATCTATTACAGGGTTTGGCGTACTTACATTGACTGGTGCGAGTCCCACTCGCTTCCCTGTCGTGTGTTTTCTATTCCTAGGATTCTGGAGTTTCTCCAACATGGTTTGGATCTGGGTCTTCAGCTCAGTACTCTGAAAGGCCATGTGTCTGCCTTTTCCAAAGATCCTTAGCTCAGCATCCCTTGGTCAAGACCTTCTTCCAGGGGGTTACTCACGTGTGTCCCCCACGTAAGCCTATGTTACCAGTCTGGGACTTGAACTTGGTCTTATCTGCCCTGCAGGGGTCTCCCTTTGAGCCCTTGCAAGGGGCTCCTTTGTCCATTCTTACGCTTAAGGTGTTTTCTGTTAGGCGTGTTTCTGAGTTGGCGGTGCTTTCCATCAAGCCTCCTTATTTTGAGAGACACCAGGACAAGGTGGTGTTTCGTTTTAAGCCAGATTTTCTGCCTAAGGTTGTTTCTGCCCTTCATCTCAATCAGGACATTGTTTTGCCTTCTCTGTGTCCTAATCCTAGTAACCCTAAGGAAAGGGTTTTGCATTCTTTGGACGTAGTCAGAACTCTGAAGTTCTATTTGGTGGCTACTGAATCCTTCAGGAATACTGATGCTCTTTTTGTGCTTCCGTCTGGACCTAAGAAAGGTCTGGCTCTGGCTAAGTCCACTATCAGCAAGTGGATACGTCAGGCTGTGATACAGGCCTACTCTGCTAAGGGAAAGGAGCCTCCCTTCCGCCTTACTGCTCATTCTACTCGTGCGATTGGTGCCTCTTGGGCTTTTCAGCACCAAGCTTCTGTTGAACAAGTTTGCAAGGCCGCTACTTGGTCTTCTGTTCATACTTTTTCAAAGTTTTACAAGGTTGATGTTAGGGCCTCAGCTGATGCTGCTTTTGGCCGCAAGGTTCCGCAGGCGGCAGTGGTTTAAACTGTCTGCTGTTACTTTTGGGGATCCCACCCTACCTTACGGACACTGCTATTGGATGTCCCAAGTGTAAGGAATATCTTCTGGAACAGGACGTGCTGTATACTTAGAACAATACAATTCTGTGATTACTCACCTGTAGAATTGTTATTATATGTATACAGCACGTCCTGTTCCACCCCACCCTTGTTATCATTATCTTTAGTTACCTCTTTATGGTGATTGTTCTTATGTTCAAATTTTCATATAATGGTTATAGTTCTCCCGGTCTCTTGCTAACTGCTTTTCAATACTGGGGATTTTGTGGGAGGGCCCTGGTATATATGGGGCTGGGAGGGGGCCACTTTTCTGTCTCTGCAGTCCAGCGCCATCTACTGGAGTATATCCCAAGTGTAAGGAATATCTTCTGGAACAGGACGTGCTGTATACATATAATACCAATTCTACAGGTGAGTAATCACAGAATTATTTTGCTGGGCATCACCCTGGTGTAAATTGGGCCTTAAAGTGGACCAAAACCCAAATTTTTTACTTGCATTCCCTAAATTGCTCCCCCTATGAGGAGAACCTTTTGCTAATTTTCATTGCGCCTGCTTCACCTGCCATCATACAGAGAGGGACAGTTGAAAAATCAGTGTTCCAGGATTATTTGAAAAGCGGAAATACCCAATTATAGTTCTACACCCTAAGAAGAGAGTATCGGTAGGGGCTTTAGCCAAATGTATTTCACAAGTTTAGTGGGTTTTGGTCCGCTTTAACTGTAGCCCACACTGACATTGTGGCTTTTTGTTAGCTCTTTGGCCTGCCTTTGGTGCTACCCTGAATACATCAGAAGAGCTGCCAGATAGCAGTGGTCACATGAGGTTTGACTTGTAGCACCCCTGTTGATGTTTATTGTCAAGGTAGTTGGCAATATTGAAAAATAGGTCTCTTCCTAAATAAGGAATTGTCAATGAAGCCAGCTCAAAATGAAAGATAGGACTACCAGTGGGGCCTATGGAGAGCAGGGTCTAGAGAAGAACGGTCTTCAGCTTCTTTACTTTCAAACATTTTTACTAAAGAAAAATCTAAAATCACAGAAAAAAAATTAGTATATGTTGTACAAAAATATACACTGTTGCCTGGGTTTATTAAAAAAAATAAAAAAAGCACACTATATGACAGTGGTTTCCAACCCTCTCCTACAAGGTCCACTAACAGGTTTTGCAGATGTCCACACAGAGCTGTTGTTGGACCATGTAGGAATTGGGAACCAGTGCTGCAAGATACAGGGGTCAATTCAGAGGCAAGTGCGTAAACTCCTTTTTAGTAAAGAAAACTGACATTTTTTTACTGATTCAGAGCCAGGTGAAAAGTGGATGGCAGTTTTCTCTCCTTAAACCGGACCTTCACCATGATTTATTGAAAAGCCCAAACCCTTATAAAATGATTCCCCAGCATCTAAAATTAATATATTTTACGTTTTTAGTCACTTATTATTCTTTCCCCCACTGGGCTGCAACTCTGTTCAGGACTTTAGGATACGGGTGCCGCCATCTTGACTCAGAAGCATCACACTTACTGAGGAGAGGAAAGCGGGATAAAGTACAGGGGGCGGGTTATAACTGTGCTTTGCTCAGACAGAGCAGAACTGGGGTCAGGAAAAGGTCAGCAGTCCCAGAATGCAGAGCAGCACAGTTAGAAGGCACTTCCTGTTTGCAGGCTGCCTGATGCCCATGAGCCACCATCTTGGATGTTTAAAGGTTTATAACATGCAGTAGGATGATTTTTAATGTGGGCAATCTGTATATACAGGGTGTGGGAAACATATAAGATAGACTCTTATTCAGAGTGAAGGTCCGCTTGAAAAAGAAAGGGAATTCTCACCTGGCTCTGAGTTGACCCCATAGAAACAGAGAGGGATGAAATACAATGGAAGTACAAAGACAGAAATTTGTGTCAACCCCAGGGAAGTTCAAAGCATCAGTGGAATATGGTCACATTTCTTAAGGAGGAAGTGGCGCAATCCATTCTCCCAAACCCCAAATTTGTGACGAGGACCAGTGATCCATTCAGCAATTTATACACAAAAATACGACTTCAAACATCATTTGTTTACCAACCGTAGAATATGCATGTTAAAGCCGAATAGTTTATTACAACAGCCTATTGGTTCAATATACAGCAAAGTAGTTTCAGCCGTAGTCTTAATCCTTGTTCCTGCCACTTAAAGTGGACAAACACCCAGCTGGATCGGCCCGGGAATCTATAAGATTCCTGGACTGATCCAATCCCTCCCTGCGGGGCATCCGAAATCGGGATGCCCTTCTGTGTGAAACCCCCCCCACTACGCCGGCTAACCTTACCTCAATCCCAGTCCAACGGTGCATGCGTGGGCCACGGCTGCATCTCACGCTTTTCTCTAGCAGAGGGTAGCGCGAGATGCGGCCGCCAGCATGCTCGGAGCTGCTGAGCTTTGACGCCGCTTTGACGTGCATAGCTCAGCGGCTCCGAGCGCGTTGATTGGAACGAGCAGCCGCACATGCGCCGTAGGAGTGAGGTGAGTTGAGCTGGGCGTTCTGGGGGGTTTCACATAGTGGGGCACCCCCCATCGGGGTGCTCTGGGGAAGTGGACCAAAGGCCAGAATAGTCAAAATCCTGGGTGTTGGTCCACTTTAACTAATTAAACTGGACCTTCACCCTGAATAAGAGCCTATCTTGTATGTTCATGCCAACCCGTACACAGATTGCCCACAATAAAAATCATCCTACCTAGTCTTCTAACTGTGCTGCTCTGCATTTTGGAATTGCTGTCCTTTTTCCTGACCCCAGCTCTGCTCTGTCTGTGCAGAGCACAGCTATAACTCCACCTGCACTTGCTCCCCTCTCCTCTCCTCTGCATGTGATGTTTCTGAGGCAAGATGGCGGCAGCCATATCCTGGAGTCCTGAACAGAGTTGCAGCCCAGTGGGGGAAAGAATAATAAGTAAGAGGCTAAAAACTTAAAATATATTTATTTTAGATGCTGGGGAATAGTTTTTTAAGGCTTTAGGCTTTTCATTAAATGATGCAGAAAATCTAGTTTAAGTGCAAAACCCTTGGCACAGTATATTTTCCTTTTTTGCATTCCAACCAAACCTGTACACCTGGGCACCCATCAGTGGTCAGCCCCTTTACCAATGCAGGGACTATGAAGGGAAAGCAAGATGAATTAAATCTATTAGGTACAGAAGTCACACTTACACATTAGGAAGGGCGGGGCTCTGCATGGCAGCCATAGACTTGAATGACAGAACACACTGCTGCATGGTATGGGTGACCGACCTGTCACTTAAGGTCTCAGATTCCGTGCAGATTGCCACCCCCTGTAACTTTTATATGTTATTGCCCAAGTTAGGCTTAGCACAGGGGGTGGGTGGAGTGTTATAAAATGCTTGGAATTCCTCTTTAATTATCCAAAGTTTTAAATATCCTAAAATTCTCACAGAATACCTTTAAAAGGAAAGCAAAGATTATTTGTGGTTTAACATCTTCAAACAACACAACAACACACTGATAAATTATACAGGTAAATGGAAATGAGTTTATGATTTATGTTCAAAGGCACAATGGGGGGGGGGGTTAAAAAAAACTGCATTTCCTTGGCATGTCCCTTTGTGCAGCCTCCATGCAGCCGTTGTCTGAACTGACATTGACAGTGCTGGATTGGGGACTAGGTAAGGTATTTTTATTAACCCCCCATCTGTCCTGCTCTAGCACTGGGGGAGGGGGCCCAGGGTGCGGTTTACTACACTGGATATCGTGCCAAAATGTAGTGGTGGTTTGCAATTTACAACTGCAGAAGAAGAATCACAAGAGGTGGCAAGAAGCAGCTAGAAGATGACGTGGAGATAAAATTACCCTTACCCTGAGCCCACGGAACCCATACTGAGCTAAAACCTAATACGGTTTCTCCTAAGTAAATGTAAGGTGGATTTAGTAGTTTTACACCTGGATTAAGTTAGTACAGGTATGATGTAAGGAGCCCCTTTGGGGTTAGATTTGGAAAAGCATGACTAACTAACCAATGCATTCAAGGCATGTGATGGCCACAATCCCTTTCAGCAAAAAACTCTAAATAAAAATAATGAAATCTGAGCAAATAAGGGGAGGTTGTCTACCCTGATGGTTGACCTAATTGAATTTTGGCACAACAGCAAGGTGGAGACTTTTATGTAAAGTTTCAGGGATCATCAGGCTTGTGGCAGATGACACTGGACATACCCTGGCAGGGATTCAGTCTGCCATGTCATAGAGGCAGGGGAGGCAGCTGCTGTCGGGCCCTTGGATCTGCAGGATTGATCTAAGATGCCAGCACATTGTTTACCCTTGGTGCTCTGTGTGTAAAGCACTTGGGGTAAACAAGATGCTGACATCTTAGTTCCATCCTGTGTAACCTACAGTTGTGGTCCCAGGTGCCCCCTGCAGACAGCGCACCAACACTGCATATTACAGTAATGCCTTGGTAAGAACCGGACCTCACAGGGCCCAACTGTGCCAACACTGCCTAGAACTTCAATCAGACCACACACCAGGTTTGGGATGCTAACATGTGTGACCCCCAAAATCTGCCACGCCACAATGACTGGCTCTCTTCCAATCTGCATTGATTGCTGTGCATATTAATGAAAGGCATGCTATGCTGAATTGAATGTCGAGAGCCTCCCCCTGGCCGCTGCCTTAGGTTGTGCACATAGTGCTTGGGGAGGCTGTGCACATCGGATGGAGTGGTATAGGGGAGAACCGCACATGCCCTTTGAGATCGAGGAGAGAGGTAAGATTATGGGCAATCCTGGACATTGGGATACCCCTAAAGAGGGATTTCACCACTCCCTAGAGAATTTTCAGATCGTGGAATTTGGTCCAATTTAATGCTGAGGGGGGCTCAATATGAGTTTTGCTATGGGGCCCAGTGAAACCTATGTACCCCCAGGCTAAATATTCAGATAGGGCAGAATTTTACCCCGTACCTGCTTACACCACCTTAAATAATCCCCAGTACACATGATATAGCCTAACCACAAAGGGGTTGATTTAGCACTAGATGAGAAATGTCACTACTTTTTCACGAGAGAAAACTGCCATTCACTTTTCAAGTTAGATGCCAGATATACCGCTTTGGAATACCGGGCTGTTTCTAAAGTGTCCAGAATTGTAGCCAGAAAGCTATGACAAGATTGCTCATAGCTCCAAAACCTTTCCCTGGGTCTGGTCCTCCAAAACTCCTTTCCAGTCTATCTGCTTGGCAATGTTTCTTAGGAGCCTCAATTGAATAGATTCAAGGATGTAGCAGGCTGGTCTGAGTGGAGCAAATCTTATTTACCAGAGTAAAGCATCCCTGGCCTGTAAGGGCAGAACTTGGGTCAACGGGACAATACACGGTGGGCCGCTAAGTAGGGTGTTAGATTGTAAGATCTTGTGGATGTAGGCCCTGATATGTAGATGTAGAGAGTACATGGCACCTTTATGTCCACAGTGGCAGGGAATTTGTCCTGCTCCACAGAGGCCAACAATGATTTTATTTAACCCTTTAACCGCCAGCCTACCTTGAGATTTTGTCACCCTTTGTTGCCAGACCATTTTGCACTATTTTGCACTCCCCATGTTCAACTGTGATTTTTGAAGGGATTTTCCTGGAAAGTGATATATTTTTTTTCAGCAGAATCTGGGCTTTAACATGAAATGTCTTGTTAGTCATTTTTTAGGTGTATTCTCAATATTTTTGGGTGAAATATGTGCAAAAAAATAAAAAAAAATTTTTTTTACAATTTGTAGTGTTTTTTTGTAATATAAAATGTAAATTTGTCAATAAAATCTTACTGTATGTGAAATTCGAATTTCTCCCGGTTACAGCAGTACCACATATGTATTGGTAGACTCCCTTTCCTGCCCAGGAGACTCCCCCAAACTGAAACAACGCTTTAGGGGATTTTCAGAAAAAATACAACTATGCTATGCGCTAAGCGCACCTTGCAGTTTTTCAAGGAGAACAACCCTTTACATTTGAAATACCCCCAACAAACTATATATTCTCTGGAAGTACACACCTCAGGCTTTCTAGGCATACTAGGCTTGTTGACATGGGTGCAGTTTTCTGGAAGTAATCCCTCAATGTATTCTTTGGTTGCACAGGGTTTCCCTAAAAAAAATCAAAACCACATTTTCCTAAAGAAAACTATATGCAAACAAAATCTGAAAAAGCAACATCCCCCGAACACAACAATACCCAACATGTATAGGTCCTGTCAAGGAAAGAGTTGCCAAACACACCAAAGTAAAGCATGTGCGTAACGGTAATTTTACTTGAAAATTTCAGCTCTGTAGACAAAGTGCGCACCTTGTGCTTTTTCTACCAAAACAACCCTTTACATTTGGAATACCCCCCATAAACCATATATTCCCTGAAAGTACACATGTTAAGCTTTCTACTTGTACCCAGCGTGTTGTAGTGGGCTCATCTTTCTGGAAGTAATCCCTCAAATAATTCTTAGGTTGCACAGGGTTTCACTAAAAAATGTATAAAAAAGCAGAATACAAAAAACCTTTTCCTAAAATATCAATATGCAAATAATAAAAAACAAGCTAAATCTGAAAGCGCAAACTCCCCCGAGAAGAACAATACCCAACATGGGTACCTTTAACCTTTTAACTGCCAGCCTACTTGAGATTTTGTCACCCTCTGCTGACAGGATATTTTTCACCATTTTGTGTGATGTTTAACTGTGATTTTTGCAGGAATTTCCAAGAAAATGGCATAGAAAAAGGCTTTAACATGAAATGTCTTGTTTGCATTTTTTCTACTTTTTTAAATATATTTTTAAGTAAATAAGTAAAAAAATAATATATATATATATATATATATATATATATATATATATATATATATATTAAAATTGTCTCCTGTATTTTAACTAAAACATTAATTTTATTAAAGAAAACCATATTGTATATGAAAGCCCCATTTCTCTCGATTACAATGATACCACATATGTATCGGTATCCCCCCCCCCCCCCCCCGTTCCTGTCCAGGAGATCCCCTAAACTGAAAAGAGCACTTTATAACATTTACAAATAAAATACAACTACTACCCACACTATAAAGGGTTAAATAGAAAAAAATTGGTGTGGGGTCCCCCTCCCCAGGGGGGGACCCCATTTCCTGGGGGCATTTTATAGGTTAAAAACCCTTAAAATTCTCCAAAAAAATGACGTGAGGTTCCCCCTAGCCAGCATAATCAGCCCAGGCACCAGCTATGGGGCTTGTAGAACAGGGTGCAGGGCCAGCTTTGATGGCCCCCTGCCCTGCCAGCTATAAGACCCAAAGCCTAATAGCCATGGGCTCTTCTGCCCCCCCCCCCGGGCTTTGGGGAGGCAGGTAATGGGGGGTCTCAGGGCTGCAGGTGACTTGCCAGACCCAGAGCCTTGTGAACTGGTATAGGGGTCTCATAGATCCCTTACCAATTCACAAAGGGTTAAATGTAAAAAAAAACACACTGACACAGAGAAAAAATATTTTATTATGTTTTTTTTTAATACTTACCTCCCATCTATCCCAGAGCACTGTGTCCCACGCTGATCACTTTGGCTTCTGCTCTCCTGCTGCTGCTGGAAGCCTTTTATACCTACTGGGTGACAGGTAACATGGGGTTAATTTAAAAAAAAAATGACATAGGACCCCATTTTTTTGGGAATTTTAAGGGTTAAAAACCCTTAAAAATCCAAAGAAAAAATGGCGTGAGGTCCCACCTACCCAGCTTAACCAGCCTGTGACCAGCTATGGGGGCTTGTAGAACAGGGCGCAGGGACCAGCTTTGGTGGCCCCTGGCCCTGCAGGCTACAAGCCGGCATGGCCCAGGGCCATGGCTCTTCTGCCCCCCCCTGGGCTTTGGGGAGGCAGGTAATGGGGGGCTCGGGGGTTAATGGCAAGTCACCTACTAGCTGCAGGTGACTTGCCAGCCCCCATCCTTGTGAACTGGTATAGGGGTCTCATGGATCCCTTACCAGTTCACAAAGGGTTAACAGTAAAAAAACACACCACACACTTTAGAAAAAATTACTTTATTAAAAAAACATTTTTTTCTTTACTCACCTCCGATCTTCAGCTCCTGTGTCCCTCGGCGATCTGATGCCAGTGATGGCTGAACAGAGGAGGGGGGAGGCAAGCGATCAGAGGATCGCCTACCTCTCTCCTCCTCTTCCCAGCTGTCACCTGGCATCTGACAGCTGAACCGGCGAGCGGCGTCAGCGGGTGACGTCATCCGCCCCGCCCCGCCCCCGAAGGGTCAAGATCAAGGGTCAAGATGGCGGCGGCCATCGGAGCTATGGAGGGAGGTGGGGGGGTGATCGGAGGCGGAAGAGCAGGGGGGGTGATCGGAGTGAAGAGGAGAGCCGGCGGGAGCGATTGGGCATGAAGGTGAGTAAATGTCATTTTTCTTTTTTTTTACAGGAAATTCCGGTGGCTGGTGAAACAGAGGGGGACCCTTATTTGGGCACTCCCCTACAGCCGGAGGAGCCCCAATGGGTGATCGGAGCCCCTCTGGTTGAAGAGGAGACCCGGCCGGATCGAACGAGGGGTCAGGTGAGTGCCTTTTTTTTTTACTTTTTCTGCTAGCAGGGGGGAAAGTCAGGCACATAAAATTTACGTGGCTGGTGGTTAACTGCAGGGGAGGCAGCCAGGCTGGCGTTTAAAGGGTTAAAGTGGCCAAATCGATTTGAATAGAAACTATAGTCTTGCTCCTGCTATGGAACTAGCACAATTACCTCTAGGACATAGAAAGTAAAAGACAGCACCTAAAAGTGCAGCTAACCAAGATAAAGATTGCAGGATGTTGAGGGAAATGCATCATTTCAGAGGTATAAATTGAATTGTATCCTTTCAGGTGAAGACCTGTCCTTCCTTCTGGGGAAATAGTACTTTTTTCCAGCTGTAATTGAGATTTCCCTTCCTGCACAGCTTGCCTATCTCCTACCTTAAGCCAGAAGGTATTTGCGCTTTGACGTGCATAGCTCAGCAGCTCCGAGCACGCTGATTGGACGAGCGTCCCCGCATGCGCCGTAGGAGCGGGGTGAGGTGAGTTGATCTGGGCGTTCTGGGGGGTTTCACATGCACAGCTTGCCTATCTCCTACCTTTAAAATTCTTAAGCCAGAAGGTATACCTATTCTGTGATTTCCCTTTCTATGTTATTAATAGGGCTAACCTCTGAGTGGTTTGGAAATAACTCCTTGGTGCATCCATGATTCCTTCCTTGGTGGCTCTCCTATAGGTCCATGTATCCATGACATGCTCCAGTGTCTTCAGCAGGACAGAGTATCCACATTCTCATTACTTTTGTGTCTGTGTTTTTTTTTCTTTATAACAAAACCTTTGTGAGCTGGTAATGGATCCTTGAGACCCCTATACTAGATTACAGGGCAGGAGGGAATTGCAAGTCACCTTCCTGAAAGTACCCCCCTTAAAGTATGGGGAATATGGTTAATATACTGGGGGGACTATAAATATGTGACTCATATATTTGGAGAGGTAAGGCAATCTTGTAGGACATATGAGAGTAAAAAAACACAGTGGGTATCCTTGTTGTACAAAATCTTCATTATGCTATTTATAATGAAAAATATTTAATTCTGAATGTCATCATTGCGGACCATGACCAGTTTTGAAATCTCTTAAGTAGCCCGTGCTCTTCAAACGGTTGAGCACCTCTGATTTATACTAATGGGGCATACATTATGGCTAGACTAAATGACTTACACTGATATAGGAGGAAATTATTTGCGGTAAGAGCACTGGGACTATAGGACTATACACTAAAGGAGATCAAAAAGGGCCTTCCTTGAGTATAATACTATTGGCAGCTATGGCTTCTAGACCACAGAAGAATAGTTCTATGAAAGTCACTATGTACCTGTTGCCTCCAGGTGTAGGTGGGTTTTTGGGACCATATACATCACTGTGTACTAGGTTGAGTGATCTTGAAGCTCTATTCTGACTTTATGAAGTGTTGTTATTGTAGCTTTGGATTTCATGCAACATTGACACTTAACAGTAACTGGACAAGGGGATACTGTTAGATCCTTAGTCAGATCAGATTCCTCTTTTGTAGTTCCTGTATGCATTCAGGATGTCTCTGACCTAAACACCTATGCCATATGTGTATACAGTCATTGTGTTTATGAGTGCATAGTCTCACCTTTTCCTCAGTGTGTTGAGGTGATATAGATGGTCATTCAGCTTGGCACTTGCTTGCCGTCCAGGATAGAACACTTGTCACCTTGGAATTTTACAGTGAGTCCTTTGGCTGTCAGACGCTTCACAGCTAAGAGTTCTCCTTCAAGATCAGGAACATAAAGCACATCCTTCACTGGTATGGCTAAATTGTGTCCTGCATCATTGGGGCATACAAGGGTTCCATGCCCATATCCCTCCACATGTATTTTACTTCTGCCTGCAAGGTAAATAGTCTTTGTTATTCAGATCAAGTTCTGTGAAAATGCTTCTATCACTTGTCATTTGATTGGTTGCTCTTGAACTAATGCAACAGCCTTGAAATGTATGGTTGCCTGTCCCTTTAAATGTGGCATTCTAGTTCCCGTCACATGGATCAGAGATTGTGGCTTTGACTTTCTGTTTAGTGTAAGAGGGAAGCTGTCTCATTTACTCTGCTTTCCATATAGTCTCTTTATGTGTCCCTGTTTGTTGTACCTAAAACACACTCTGGTTTCTTTCTTATGTATCTTTGTGTCTGTAGCTTTAAGAGTGGTTCTGGTTTAGGTTTCTGTGGAATAATGCTCAAGCTCCTTTCTTCATTGATACTCATCTATGAGCCTGGTCTTTACAAATGATGTAAGTGTCAGATCTGTCTTAGGCCTTGTCTCCAGCACATTTATCAGTGCAGTGTATGTATCGGGAAAGCTGCACAACAAAATGGCTGCTGCATGACTGTCTGTTTCTCACCAACTGATCTGAGTTGTGCGATCACTTCCAGCATGGCATTTATATGCTCCTACATGTCCTGCTCTCTGCTAAGCCTGATTTTTATAAGTTTCCTCAGCAGAAACTACTCTCATGCAGTCTTTTCAGTACATCCCACACCACATGCCTTTCACCGTATTCTCACTGCGTATATGAATACGCGGATCTGTTTCCACTAGTAAGCATATGGTGGCCCGTGCTTGTTTGTTTTTCCTGTCCTGATTACCCTGTGGGCTCTCTGTAGTAATAACCTCCCACAAATCATCTCTGGATAATAGCATTTCCACTTTAAACTTCCATAGCTGATAATTGTCATTGTTCAGCTAGGCCAATGAGCGTTTAAACTCCAAGCTGTTGGCCATTCTCTCTCCTTATATATAAGAACAGTCTTACTTGAATACAGGAGATGTCTCTGTGAAAGCTTCCTTATGTCAGTCTCCATATAAGCCACACTGTCTCTCGTTCTGGGCTTTGCTCTGCCTGGACCGCACTTGATCACTGGGCTTTATCTGTTTTCTGTGGCTTCATTTGGTCACTGGGCCCATAACCTGTTGCAGAGTGTGAGTGCTGGGTGCAATGGTGTCATAATCCAGATATCCAGAAATTTGTCGTGTAAGAGGAACCAGCTTTACTGGAACATGAGTGCAGTAAGAGAATGTCATCTTACATGGTGCATAACACAGACAAAGAAATAAAGAACCATAGAGCCACTGTATACACAGGAAATACAACACAACGGGAAAATGCAGAAAAACTACAGTTAAACATTGGTCACAGCGCCATCTAGTGTCATGACTTGTCATAGCTGTAAACTGCAGTAAATCTAGCAAAAGTCACTCCAGCATAGACTAAGCTAGAAGTCTGTTGTATCTCCAACAACAGCAATGAGATCAAACCACACATGGCCAAGATCCTCAGAGCTTCTGGTGAAGATCTTATCAGATGCTTAAAAGAGGACTATCACAAAATTTGGAGATAATTTCAGATTTTTATGATAATGCACATAAATATTGTAAAATAATAAAGTAATAATTGTGGCAAAAAATACAATTTCAAAATGTTGCAGTCTCTCCAAAAACCATGGTTATAAAGAGCCCTGGAGATTGGGTTCCGTACCTCAGGGCGAGTCCACTTACTGCGGTGGGGAGAGAAAACCTCACCGACTATTCACTCCTCTCCACAGCACTGCGTGTGGACAGGAGCAGAATAGGTTCAATGCAGGTCCTCCTGGAGTTATGAGACCGTCGCACTTGTGTCTGCAAGCTCCAGTTTACAGAGCTGGAAGCTGTGGTCAGCCTCATGCTGTCTGCTCTCCTCCTTCAGTTAGCAGAGTGTGGGATCTGAGCTCCAGACTCCACCTCCTCCTGTGTATGTTAGGCAATAGGGCTCCCAATAAGACAGGGTGCCAGCAAAAGATGGAGGGGGGGGAGAGAATATTTTTTTTTACTTAGCTGGACTGGTTGTTGTTTTAAAGCAGACCACAGAGACCCTAACCACACTCTTCCTTTCTTTTTATTATTCCCCTCCCTTACCTTTTCTTTCTTGCTTTTTTTTCTCCTTCTTTCTTCCCTTCTGTCTTCTGTTCTTTCCCTCCCTGTTCCCATCTTTCTTTCTATACCTTCCTTCTTCTTTCTTTCTCTACCTCTTTTTTATTCTTATATTCCTCACACCTTTTTTCCTTTTATTCCTATGCCCCTTCCTTTGTTTCGCTTTCTTTCATTCTATAATTAATTTTTTTTATCTTCTCATTTTTTTCATCCAATGCTCCCTTTTTTATTTTTTTCTCTTTCTTTCTTTCTCTTTCTCCCTTTCTCTCTTTTCCTTCTCCTTCTCTCTCTTTTCTTCTTTTTTTTCTATCTTTCTTTCTTCTCCCCTATTTCATCCTTAGTTCCTTCTTTCATTACCTCCCTCTTTATTCTTTACTTTACTTCCCCCTCTTCCTTCCTCTTTCTTTCTTTCTCTTTCTTTTTTTCCCAGTCATTCTTTCTTTCCATGTCATCCCTTCTCTTTCTTTCTTTCTTTCTTTCTATGTCATCCCTTCTCTTTTTTTATTCCTGTATCATCCCTTATCTTTCTTTCTTTCTCCCTTTTTTGTTTCATTTCTTATTTTCTTTCTTTTTCGTTTCTTCTTTTTTCTGTTGCCCATGATCCTCAGGGGTCTAGGTAAATATCGCATCAGATGCTTAGGTTTACAGTTATTAGATCAAACCACACATGGTCAGGAATCAGGATCATCAGGAGTCTTTGTGAAGATGGTTTCAGATGCTTAAGGTTACAGTAATGAGATCAAACCACACATGGCCATGATCCTCAAACATTTAAGCATCCCTAGAATTTTTGTTGGGGAACAGTGGGACAAAATGCCTCGAAGTGGGACAGTCCCACCAAAAGTGGGACGTCTGGCCAGTTTAGACACAAAAGAAAGTGACCGTCAGTAGACAGACATATGGGAGAGAAGGAGAGAGAGAGGAATGCTGGAGAGAAACACATAAAAAAGAGAAACAGAGAACGTGTGATGCTGTTGGGGGCACCATAAAAGAAACCCCCTTGATACAGAAATTGAGGCAAAGTAATTTGCATAGTTTAGAATACTTAAGGTATTTGAAATGGCTCATTTTACATTGTTACCAAGGGGGAGAACGTCAGTGTGTGCCCGCAAAGGGACTTTAATCTGGCTCTGGGGATATCCCTATGGGCCAATCAAACCTGTTACCTACCTTCCCAGCATTGCAGAAATTTGAGCTGCAGCCAGCCTGCAATTATAAAATAGCACAAAGGCACAGAAAATCCCATGTTAAACATACTGAATAGAGTGTTTCATCAGGCGCTGCAGCTGAGTAAGAGACATGGTGACTCCTGAAAGGCATTTAATATATAACCGGTGGTGCTCAGCCCTCCATGCGCCTTCCTCTAGGGTAAAGCATAGTCGGCCGCTGAGTGAGTATTGGGGCGAACGCAACTTCCAAGGTCATCGTTACATCTACGGCTGGACGCCAGGTTGGGTACCAGGGCCCACTGCCACGTGACGCTGCTGCTTTGTGAACATCAGCTGAAGGACCCCTTAAGCTTCCTGGCACTGTTTGCTCCCCCTGGGCCCAGAGGACTATCGAGACTTATCTTCTCTAGGTTGTTGCTCATAGACTGCCCCAGCCCTGCCAAGACATATCCCTCTCTTGCAGCACCCTTTCCATCTCCTTACATAGTCAGCAGGATTTATTGTTGTACTAAAATCCTTGGTCACCCCTCACTTTTCCTCACCTCCCACGCATTGGGCCATATATCCTGGACAGAATTGCTGGAACCCTCCCCCGCCATAACTGCTTATAGTAGAATTACACTCAGTATCTTTTTTGTGACTGGCTCATCGCCCTCTTCATCTCAACCCAAGCCGGGTACTACTTGAGCCCAGTATCCTACCCTCTGCCATCTTTTTACCCCTCCCTGGGGCACCTTTCTGATAGACTTATCATTAACGCCACCCCTTTCCCTTTTTGCTCTCTACAAACATTTTCAAGACAGATCCCAAGTGATAAACAGTTGCTCACTGAAGCTTTGCGCTCTGTCACTTTCCATCTGCATCCCATAACCAACTATTTCCCATTAGTTAAATCTACTAACTGCAAGCTGATTATCTAACTGCAGTCTTTTGGTTATCACTCTTTTGCTGATCCACATTGCCACCTGGTGGAGAATCTCATAATTTTTGAGGATCCCCCAAAGTAACTGCTAAACAAACAAGCAGAAACTCGAATGCCAGTGCAGACAAGCATTGAACAAAGATATTAACATAAGTAAGTGAAAAGCCGTTACCTAGCGACTGTTATTTTCTCTACCACCCTGCTTACTCTATAAACTATTACTAAAAAGCCTCCCTATCACCAAGTGGGAAAAAATGGGGACTTGCACTATATACCCTATTCAATCTGTAGAGGTGCCACTTCCAAAGCTGCAAAAGAGCTCAAACCAGGAACAAAAAAAGCATGTAGGGAGGCACTCTCAACTCACTACATACAGTACACTCAACATATTAAAATCTCTTTAAAAACACATAAATGGGACAATAACACACAGGACAAACCAACATGAAGGTGTGTAGGCGATGGGGAGAGCTATACATTTATAAAGTGCATGTGCTACTAGTCAAACAATCAATTAAGAATTAATATTCCCAACCATAACAACTCATAAACATATCAATATACTCTATTCACCAATGAAAATATAATCACCTGTATATATTATTTAGGCATCCCAAAGGGGAACCGCTGCCTGATGAAGTGGGTGATGTGCCCACGGAACGCGTGGCTCCTGGTGTGGTAGGCGGTGGGCAGACTTTACACATGTTATTTTAATGATACCTTGGCTTTATTTCTAGTGATGTTTTTTGTGATAGATTTGTGATATTTTTTGATTGGTATTGTGATATATATCAGCGCTTCCCCTTTGGGATGCCTAAATAATATATACAGGTGATTATATTTTAATTGGTGAATAGAGTAGATTGATATGTTTATGAGTTGTTATGGTTGGGAATATTAATTCTTAATTGATTGTTTGACTGGTAGCACTTGCACTTTATAAATGTATAGATTTTGTAGTGCTCCAGATCATAGGCAGGATTTGCACATGTTTAGTTGCACTGTTGGAACATTTTGTTGAATGATTTAGCACATATATCTAGGCATTTGAGATCAATTAGTGTGGTGAGACTCTCCCCATCGCCTACACACCTTCATGTTGGTTTGTCCTATGTGTTATTGTCCCATTTATGTGTTTTTAAGGGATTTTAATATGTTGAGTGTATTGTATGTAGTGATTATAAATATGTAATTAATATAAATGTATTTTTTTGATCGATTTATGAGTTGAGAGTGCCTCCCTACATGCCTTTTTTTTGTCCCTATCACCAAGTGGACAGCATTCCTGATGATTCTGGGTTAAAACTTTCAACCAGATATAGAAGCTCTATCACCACCTAGTGGCTACTCTTGGTCCTTACCCATAGTACAGAAAACCTGGTCAAACTCACTAACCTATTACTTTCTATCCCCAACTGACATACTGACATCTAGTGGCCACACCATGGAGACATTCTTAAACAAAAAAATTCTACCTCACGAGCCCTCCCTCAGGCAAAACAACTAAGAACAACAAACCCAAGGGCTATCTGGAGTCCGATTCAAAATCAGTCCCAAACGACACATTCCCATCACAAGTTGAGCTATCCAAGGCTACAGCCATCGCGGTTTCAATATTTTGGTAATTTGAGGCCTTAGAAATAAAGAAGGAGAGCACCATGGCCTCTATCTCAAGCAACACAACCTGCAAATAGAGTAAGTGACATAGAATATAATTTCCTAACCATCCAAAAATCTAAGATTTCTGGGGATTCCAGAATCATATAGAAGTCAAGGCCAGATTAAAAACTTTTTGATGGTGGACTTAATGACCACTCTAAAATTAAAGACATTCGACGAATCGAATTACAGGGTTATAGGAAACAAAGGGATGTGACAGGGGACCGATCAAGAATCCTGATATTTCAGGACTTTACTCCAGCATGCAGGCTCCTGGTGGAGCATGGTCTGAGATTTTCCCTTTTGTTTCCAGCAAAACTTAAGGTCCAACTGGGAAACAAAGTTAGGATCTAGGAGGACCCTAAGAAAGCCATTGCAGACCTAAAACAGGATCTTGCAATTATTGAATCCTCTAAGGGTGACACTTAAAACTAAAATATAACTTGATGGCTTACCTCTTGACCACAGAGGCCTGATATCTGAAAAGAGACTATACTAAGATTGATGTCTTTTTCTATTGTTTCTGAAAATGTTTTTATTGTGGTTAGATGACGTTTTTTGTCTCCGCTCTCGCCGGCCCTCACGGCCACTTCCATCTCAACTGGAACTTGAGACTCAGATGGGTTATAGATGGGCTGGGATGGTTGTTGGAATGGTAAAACTCTAACTTGCCTTGTTCTCACCCCCCCCCCAACATTAACCCGGACGTAGACGCACACCAGGTTACCTATTGTGCTGTCATGGAATGTATTGAGTCTCAATACACCTATCAAACGCAGAAATGTCATGTGAAGCTTAAAGCAGCATCTTCCAGATGTAGTCTTTCTCTAAGAGACTGATTGGTGAAGGGGGGATTCCCTATAACTTGGACGATTTCTGGATAGGTCAAGTTTATGCCACTTCTTACTCTTCAAAAAAAGGGGGGGGGGGTAGTCATAAAACGTAACAAATGTCAGTTAAGGTCCTGAAGGTTCAGGGGGAAAATTAAAGTAGATATCTTATTGTTAAAGTGGAAATAGCAGGCACCACGTACACTTTCCTAATCATCTATGCCCCCAATACTGATAATGATACTGATTTTATGTATCCATAACCCAACTAATCTTAGAACTAAACCCTCAAAACCTGGTGGTGGCTGGAGATTGCAATGCGGTGTTGGATTCCGAAATGAATGGGTCATCTCTACATCCATCACAGCAGAGGCCAGAAGAGGGATTGGGCCATTTGCTAGCCAACACATCTCTAGTTGACGTTTGGAGGTGATGTAATTCGGGAGAAAGAAACCACACCTGTTTCTCAAAATCACACAAAACCCTTTCGACGTACTGTTGGCAGGCTAGGACCTTTCCCCACATCTGACCAAACAACTGTTGGCAACATCGTAGTATCAGATCATGCCCCAATATCCACGAACATACCCCTAAAGTCACCCTTTCAGAAAACCAGGCTAATTACATAGGTGACAGTCTAGAACATTGGGCCAATCCTATTTTTATGTGGTCAACCTCCAAAGCAGTAATGAGATGTTTAATAATATCACAAACTATAACTAGGGAAACTTATAAAAAATATTTCAAAACATATAAAAATATTTTGAAACGGGCGACTCCAGGGACAATTAGGGGTGGCAGGAGTGTTAGCACAACAAAAAGTGGATTACGCTTGAAGCTTATTCTTCCAGTGGGGTAACAAGCAAGGATCCTCATTGGCTAACTTAGCCAACCCCAAAGATAACAAACATTACATACAGGCAATTAAACATTCTATCACTAAGGAGTGCTTAACTCAGCAAACTGATATAATTAAGAGCTTCGAGTAGTACTTTGAAAAATTATATTCCAGTAGGGTGGAGGAGGGGCCCCTTTTACACTTCACTTTGTATGGAATTGAGCTACCACGAATAACCCAATCTCAATCTTAAATGAACCTAATGGGGTCCTGGAAATCCAAAAGGCCATCAAAAACCTACAAGATGCCCGGTCCTGATGGACTTCCCACTGAATATTTTTTCCCCCACTCCATCCTTGTTTCTCCTCTGTCCTCGTTATATGCCAGGATATCATTGAGTGATAGTGTTATACAGCCTTTGACTGGAGGTATATTAAGTTTCCTTTTTTACCTCCTCCTTTGGTCATTGAGGAACAGGAACTTTGTGGGATTTCCCTCCCTTCTCTCACCCCCTCCCCTCCTCCCCCTAGAGAGCTTTTATTGATGATGACAGCATTTACTTTATCTAAGTATTGTCCAAACTGGTATGGTTAGTCAGTGCTGCCTGCTGTTTAAGCTTTGCGGCTATGGTTCTGATCCATAGTGTTGTAGCTAGCGGGCTAGGATCAGCCCTTCACATACTATTATTTTCTTTGTGGCCAATATCAATAGGGAGCTAAGGTTTTCTATGTCTATAGGTTATTTGAAGAAAGATTCAGTAGACCCCCTAAAAGGTGTTAACTGCACTTTCTTCTTTATTAGATCATGTATTATTTCTGAAGTATCGTACCATTACAGTTTAGTACATGCACACTCCCCCCACAGATGGATCAGAGTCGCCTGAGACTGATTACCCCACCAGCAGCTGACAGCGCAGCCGGCCTGCCCGCTCCCACCATGCCGGCATTTGTTTAAAAAGCAAACACTTACCTGCATGGTCGGAGCGTGGAGGCCGGCGCCGCTCTCAGTCGCCCTCTGATGACGTGTCCTCTGATGACAGCTGAGAGCGGCGCCGGCCTCCACGCTCCGACCATGCAGGTGTTTGCTTTTTAAACAAATGCCGGCATGGTGGGAGCGGGCAGGCTGGCTGCGCTGTCAGCGGGCCGGCCTGCCCGCTCCCACCATGCCGGCATTTTTTTTTTTATTTCAGGGAAAATTCGATCAGCACGAACCCAAAAAAATTCGGGTTCGTGCCGAAACGAATTTTCCCTGAAATTCGGAGCGAATTCCGGTTCATCCATCCCTAATAATGAGGTAAGAAGAACATTTGATTGTAGTAATTTTACCTAATATATTTGCCACTTTGTAATACTATATTTTAGGAGTCTTTTTAGCGGTGTAGAGTTTAATGTAAATAGTTGGTGTAGGTGGCTCGGGATAATGATTCCTAAATATTTTAAATGTGAGTTTACCCACAGTAAATAATGGGTTTGTTTCTTTGGGGAGAGATTGAATGGGAGAATTACTGATTTTTGATCATTCAGTTTGAGATTGGCATGTACCCCGAATTCCCCAAATTATTTTTAAAGTGAACCAACACCCACCCCTGATCGGCCCGGGAATCTATAAGATTCTCGGGCTGATCAGCTCCCTCCCCGTGGGGCATCCGAAATCGGGATGCCCCGCTGTGTGAAACCCCCCAAAAACTTACCTTATCGGCGACGGACAAGCGACGGATAAGCCGCCGCCGCCACCGCCTCCCGCGGTTCCCTCTAGCAGGGCGCGCACCCGTGCCGGGCGTTTGTGAATGGCCGGCGCGGGCCCTGTAAGAGGGACGCGCGAGAGGTGGCGGCGGCTTATCCGGTACGTTTTTAGGGGCTTTCTGGGGGGTTTCACACAGCGGTGTTGGTCCACTTCCGATCGGGGTGCCCCGCGGAAGTGGACCAACACCCAGGATAGTGAAAATCCTGGGTGTTGGTCCACTTTTAAGCCTGAGGGAGGGATTGTAGGTCCTGTAGGGTTAAAAGGATATCATCACAAGCCAGGGAGTGCGGCTCTGTGTCTTCCAGTCAAGATGGTGGCACCCAGGATCTGGAGTACTGGAGGAGCGGTGCGGGCGCCTGGCTAAGGTATGTCTCAGTGCCAGGTTAATGTGGCAGGGCAGGGGGGTCCTTTTTAACTAAAGTTCCGTTTAAATAGGATAGGTGTGAGGGGGCAGCCTCAACTTGTTCCATTAGTTAACTTTATGGGGGCTGTTAAGGAGCCGTTTATATTAATCTTAGCCTCTCGATTACTCTTATTTTGTTAATGAGGATTAGGCCCATACCTAAATATACCTGTGGTCCAGCATGGGCATGCACATTAACACCTCTTTTTTTTTTTATTTAGTTTCAGTTACCTATCAATATAGGTACTCCTGCCGAAAAACAAATGTAGACATGTTTGTATCTATAGACACATATACACAAATGTACACGCATATGTAAACATACACATATACATGTATACATATTTGCGCATATGCATGCACCTACCCACATCCATATAACTACAGTGACCGATTTTTTTCCTTTTCTCTCGTGTAATTATTTTCTAACTATGCATATATATATTTGTTTCTCTATGTGCCCATGTGGAAGCCACTGTATATTGCCGTATTTTTCACCCTATAAGACGCATCTAGGATTTGGAGGAGGAAAATAAGAAAAAAAATATTCGAAACCAAATGTTGTGCTAAAACACCCCATTACCGGCAGTGTGACATTCCCTCCATTCCCATTTCCCATAGGCAGTGTGGCATCCCCCCCCATCCCATTCCCATAGGCAATGTGCCATTCCCCCTATAGGCAGTGTGGCATTTCCCCCATCCCCTTATTCAGTGTGGCATCCCCCCTCCCATTCCCATAGGCAGTGTGGCATCCACCCTCCCATTCCCCATCGGCAGCTTGGCATCCCCCCCTCCAATTCCGCATAGGTAGTGTGGCATTTACCCCCATCCTCTTATTCAGTGTGGCATCCCCATCCCATTCCCATAGGCAGTGTGGCATCCACTCTCCCATTCCCCATAGGCAGCTTGGCATCCCCCCCTCCAATTCCGCATAGACAGTGTGGCATTTCCCCATCCCATTCCCCATATAAGCAGTGCGGCATTTCCCCCCCATTCCCTTATTCAGTGTGGCATCCCCCCTCCCATTCCCATAGGCAGTGTGGCATCCACCCTCCCATTCCCATAGGCAGTGTGGCATCCACCCTCCCATTCCCCATAGGCAGCTTGGCATCCCCCCCTCCAATTCCGCATAGGTAGTGTGGCATTTCCCCCCATCCCCTTATTCAGTGTGGCATCCCCCCCTCCAATTCCGCATAGGTAGTGTGGCATTTCCCCCCATCCCCTTATTCAGTGTGGCATCCCCATCCCATTCCCCATAGGTAGCTTGGCATCCCCCCTCCAATTCCGCATAGACAGTGTGGCATTCCCCCCATCCCATTCCCCATATAAGTTGTGCAGCATTTCCCCCCCATTCCCTTATTCAGTGTGGCATCCCCCTCCCATTCCCAAGGTATACTTACATGAACGCTGTCCCTGCTCTGGCTTCCAGGGCAGCCACTGCCTCTCGGGCCAGCGCCCGGTGATTCTTTCAGGTCCCATTCTGGTATTTACCTTTTGAATGTCTAAACAGGCGGTTATGTCATCCAATGGCTCCCCATCATTAAAGCTGTTTTGCCATTGGAGCAAATTTGTAGAACTAGAGGTCCTACTGAACGATATCTAATGCTCATTTTTTTAAGATATCTGGAAATGGTTTCAATATGTAGCTCCTCTGTAGTGGACAATGGGAAAAATCTTGAAACAGATGAATCCTCATTCCGTCTAGTGAATTATTTTGCCTGGGACAGATGCAGATGCTGAATTATTTTGCCCAGGGCAGTTCCTGAATTATTTTGCCCATGACAGTTTCTGAATTATTTTGTCAAGGAAAGATGCAGATGTAGAATTATTTTAGCCAAGACAATTGCAGATGCAAAATTATTTTGCCCAGGATAACCACCGAATGTTTTTCCCTGGACAGATGCAGACAAAGATTTTTTTTTCCAGGTCACCACTAAATTTTTTCCAATCCCACCTGGCAATAGCTAGGAAGAACCCACCTTGTGTGGTGAGAGCTGGTTGCAGAACAGTTAAATACGCTACCCTGTTCTCCACCCAAAACAAATGCACATACCAGTCACTTTTATAGGCACTGCACCTGAGATTAAAGGTGTTACTGTGCTCCGCAATGTAGTGCAGTGTACCAGTGCATCACTTAGCAGCACCTCACACAGACGTGAGGTTGTGCTGCCAGTGTCAGAAGCCATTGGAGTGAAAGGCTTGAAGAGCCGCATACCCCCCCCCCCCCCCCCCCGTCTTTGAATTTGACAACTGTGGTCTAGTGTAAAATCTTTATTGCTTCTTGCTTTATCAAGAATCTCTTCTTTAGTTGTGTAGTCTGCTAGTCTACATAAAACATCCAATGGTTTTAAGGTCTATTTATTCTCATGCTTCCTGCTCTGTGGCATCGGTCTATTTTAATGTCCCATTCGCCAGGAAGAAGTGATAGAAAGATGCACTGCACTAACGGTTTCAGTTCCTCTCGGGAGATGGTACTATTTATGCCTTTAATTTTAATATTGTGTCATCAGGATTTCATCTGTCTTTTTAAGCCAGTTATTGCTGATTTGTGTAGCTGGATTAATTCATGATTTCGTTTTCGATCCTGTGCAAGGCTAATCACATCTGCCTCCAGCATCATGCTATGTAGCTCCTTTAAGACATATGATGCTATGTAGTGCCTCTTTAATTTCTTCCAATCCCTCAGCTATTGATTCTTTAACTGTTTCTTGAACTGATTGAACTAACGTTTTGCGATTTTGGTTTCGAATGCTATTTGTGAAGTTTTAACCTTAGTCACTGGTTTCTCTATTGATCTCTAAATTCTGTTGTAAAGTTACGAAATAACTGACATATTTCCTGAGTATCTGCACTTTTGACGTCTTCATCTGTTTCTTTAGTTACAGATTCAGTAGGTGGAATTGTTTTTAGTAATTCTGCCGCCTTTTCCTTTATTCTTTCTTTCTGCATTATGTTGGGGCGGGAATTAGATGTTTGTGGTTTTGGTATTGCTGCTTACTCTAATTGTGTACATTTTTTTTGTGTGCTTCATTTATTTGCTCCAGAGGGCCTTTAATATCTGCAGTGCGGGATACTGTGAGGGAAGAACCCTGTAGTTGTCGTGTCGGGGTGCTGAGGTTCTCCGCATTTGGATGTTGCTGTTACTCTCCTGTCTGCTGAAGTATTTTCCTGGGATCTTGTGGAAATGCGCTGGTTGAAGTGAAGTTTGTTTTAAATCATGTTTTTTTTTGTCTCTAGTTCATTTAGTTTATTTTATTTTTTTTATTACAGTTTCTCTTATTTAAGAGACTTTTCAAAGTAAGTTATAGTAGTTTTGTTTTGTGTGGAGAATGATATTCTGTTGCGCCCTCCTTCCCCAATTAGAACAAAATCACCTGTTCTGCTCCGCTTGCAAAGAGGAGGGTGCTGAGTTTGCGACGTTCTCTAAAGATTACTCTCCTGGTCTCCGTAGGTACACTGGTAGGGTGCTGGGCAGCTTGGATGGTAGGTATCCAATCTCGGGTGTTAGTGGGAGCACGAGGGTGCAGTGATAGAGTTTGGAGCCCACTGAGCAGGGGCTGCGGTCGGTATATCACGTGTTGGGTGCCGCTTTTTCTCCGGCAGTTTAGATAGATGTCTGGTTGCCCATTTTCTGCTGCTCGAGTCGCTCAGGCGGGGGAAGCCAGAATATTGGTGGATCTATACTTGTCTGCTGAGCGCAGCCTCCGGGGAGCAGGCAGCCGCGGTAGTAGCAACAGGTCTCGCCACTCTCGTTTTGTTGATCGTTTAGCACAAATTCTATAAACTACTCGTCCCGGAGGCAGCATTCCTCATTGCAGAGGTATACTTCTAAATTATGATGCAAAACAACCCATTCCCTAATTTTAACGAGGCCACTGCGATAATGTTACTGAAACTGGACAAAGACCCTGAACAGATATCATCCATATATTGGCAAAAATAATGGCCAATAGTCTCCAAACTTTCTGCCCTTTGTCCTAACCTCCCACCAACTGGGTTTCCTCAAAGGGAAACACTCTACAATTGGTGTATGCACAGCCCTGACTGCAGCGGTGTATTGACGCTGTAAATGCTTTTGACACTGTCGAGTGGGTCTAGCTATTTCTGATATTGGAAACGAGAGGCTTTGAGGGAACCCTTTATCATTCTAATAAAATACATATACAACATACCCATTACCAACTTCTTGATCAACCAAACACATTTCTTGGCCCTCCACATATCCCTGGGGATGAGACAGGATTGCCGTCTGTCTCCGCTCCTCTTCAATATTGCCTTAGACCCCCCTCCTAAGATCTCTTGATGCCCTACCTAGCTTTAAAGGGATTTGAATTGGACATGCTTCGGTAAAATTCACAGCATTTGCTCATGATATACTACTGTATATGGCAAATCCACATGAGGCCCTATCGCACATCCTGAGTTCTATAAGCTTAGTGAGAGGAATAGCAGGTTGCGAAATCAACGAAAGTAAGACTGAAGTGACCTTTTTGATCAAAATAACTCACCCTCCCTGGGATAGTAAATAATTTCCAGTGGCAGAAACACTATTTAACCTACTTGGGTATAAACAAAGCTTAAAACCCTTCTTTATGGTATAAATATAATATCCCCCAGGTTCTGAGTATGATAGAGGGGGAATTACAAAAATGGTCCAAACTACAATTGTTTTATTGGGGAAGAATTATCCTCCTTAAAATGGTTCCTTTTGCGCTCTTGCACACAAGAACAAGTGATATAGAAATTCCTCCAGATAGCACAAAATTAAGAAGCTTACATGAGCTTCTCTATACCAGTCAACAGGCAAATTATGATCTTTGATTCTTTATAGAAACCCTAGTGTAGGGACCTGGTAATAACTAGGAACACTTCAATTAATTAATAAGAATCCTTTAAATAGAGTTAACCATACATTAATTCACTTTTATGGTTTCTACCCATTTAAATACATTGAAAGTGCCATAATCTAAACAGACACAAGATGGCAGTAGTGGGTTTAGGCCATAGACTAACAGGCTCGATTCAGAGACACATTCGTCTGCACTTCCGTAGCTGTCTGTGAAAGTTTGGGTGGGTGTTAGTCTTTTTTTTGCTTTTTTTCGTTCATTTTTCATTCGTACGAATGTTCGGGAAAATGTGTATATGCGCTTTCGGTGAATGGAAGCAAATCGGATCATTTCCGTTAGTTCGGTTCATTTTCCAAACAAAATCTGATATTTTTTGTTCTTTCAGATAACTTACATTGTTGGGATGGGCTTGCGTCTGATTCAGAGAGCTGATTTCCGACGGACCACCACCCTATAAATCCGTTTCATTTCCGATCCACTTACGGGACCTTTGAGGGCTCGGATTGCTATTGTTGAACATGTTTTGTGGCTATGTGGAGGAGTCTGTGCGCCTTTAGCTCCAAGGCATTGCATGTATCAGCATGGCCGAAGCCATAAATTGTATAGCAATGCATACCTGAATCAATACATTTCATGTATGCCTTATAGAAGCATTTTAATGCTGACCTTAATTAGTCCTTAGCATGTAAACATTTATTTTCCCACACATCCATATAATTGCAATATTTTTTTAGACTTATGTCCTTTGTGAATTATATTTGGATTGTTGAACTTGAATCTTAATTTGTTGTAGGAGTTATTGTTTTAGTTGGTTACCTTTGCTTTGTGTAATTATTTTATATTTGGTTGCAGGAACCACAAGATGTGCCACTCACACAACATACAAGCAGTGTTTGGTCCAGCTATGTGATTCCTCAGTGTTCTTGCAGGGCATCCAGGGTTGTCCCATGATGCTTATATATTGCAGAGCTCCGGCTTATTTCGTCAGTTTGAGTCCGGAGAATTATCTGGTGGATGGCTCCAGGGTAAGTTTGCTCACATTCCATCAATTCATTTTCACTGTATGGCAATGAACATAGTTGATGACTCATGTCTTAACCTATGGCTGTTTTTAGCCCTTGATGACATGTTAAACAATATTGTAGCTTAGAATGTGTATTTTATGTTAGTATTTTTAAATTCTTTCAGGGGATTCTGGATATCCACTCCTGCCCTTGCTCCTGATGCCCGTTCTTTGCCTGCAGAATGTGGACCAGGGGTTCTCTAATCGGGCACTATGCAATACCTGGGCAATGGGGCCTCTGGCTTTTGAAGTCCAGATTTAGGTGTTTGGACCATACGGGGGGGGGGGGGGGCACTGCAGTATGACCCCAACAAGGTTATACCAATATTTTAATTTACGTTTTTTAACAGGGACCACATGTGCCAGAGTGGCACAACTGAGTGTCAGGGTCCTTCAGTTGGTGGGCGAGATGCAGGAGCTGCGCGACTCGTTAGGGACCACATATGAAGAATAATGTTCTGTGGCCTGCCATTGCTATATATTTTGTTTTTTATAGTTGTAACAATTTGAAATTTTCAAAATTTTTAAAGATTTTATCTTTTATGATGGAATTAAAAAAAAAATGTTTCAGTGTCATTTCATTTACAAAATCCATTAACACAAAACTAATGGGCCCAGAAATATTTAAAGATGAATATTCACATGACCGAGAAGTGATTTGGGTAAGTTTTAGGGGGCTAAAATGCAAGAAGAACATAACCGGGAAGTAGTTTGGGTGGGCTTTAAGGGTCCAAAAGGGAAGATGGAGGATAGTGCTAAGTGGTTTAGCTAAACATTGTAGTAGAAGTGAGGGTGGCAAATATGTAGGCGAGCACGTTAATGAGTTAAGTTTGTACGATTATTTATTGAAAAAGGGAAACAGAATTTATCGGGAAACGTAAAGGATTCGTGGGAGGATACGATGGGAAAAGGGCAAATCGAAAGCCTAAGTTGTAACATGTGAAAATGAAACGGAAAAGTCACGCTGGAAAATGACATACTCGTATTCGTAATCTGCCATATGAATGGAAGTATTGCAATGCATGCATAGAATCGCTTGCACACTCATACGAGAGCGGAAACATTTCCAAAAAAAAACAGATCGGCACTAAAACGAAAGTTTTTTTTTGTCTCTCTGCATCGAGCCTATTAGCCTTGATTCAGAGACACATTTGTCCGGACTTCCGTAGCTGTCTGTGAAAGTTTTGGTGGGTGTTTGTTATTTTTTTGCTTTTTTTCGTCCATTTTCTACTCGCACGAACGTTCGGGAAAATGTGTATATGCTCTTTCGATGAACGGAAGCAAATCGGAACATTTCCAAACAAAATCGGAAATTTTCAGTTCGTTCAGATAACTTCCGTTGTTGGGATGGGTTTCTGTCTGATTCAGAGAGCTGATTTCCGACGAATCACCACCCTATAAATCCGTTTCATTTCCGATCCACTTACGGGACCTTTGAGGGCTCGGATTGCTATTGTTGAACATGTTTTGTGGCTATGTGGAGGAGTCTGCGCGCCTTTAGCACCAAGGCATAGCATGTATCAGCATGGCCGAGGCCATAAATTGTATAGCAATGCATACCTGAATCAATACATTTCATGTATGCCTTATAGATGCATTTTAATGCTGACCTAAATTAGTCCTTAGCATGTAAACATTTATTTTTCCACACATCCATATAATTGCTAATTTTTTTTTAGACTTATGTCCTTTGTGAATTATACTTGAATTGTTGAACTTGAATCTTAATGTGTTGTAGGAGTTATTGTTTTAGTTGGTTACCTTTGCTTTGTGTAATTATTTTATATTTGGTTGCAGGAACTGCAAGATGTGCCACTCGCCCTTGATCCTGATGCCCGTTCTTTGCCTGCAGAATGTGGGCCAGGGGTTCTCTAATCGGGCACTATGCAAAACCTGGGCCGTGGTGGCAAGGGCCCTCTGGCTTTAGAAGTCCAGATTTAGGTGTTTGGACCATACGGGGGGGGGGGGGGCACTGCAGTATGACTCCAACAAGGTTATACCAATATTTTAATTTACGTTTTTTTAACAGGGACCAGACGTGCCAGAGTGGCACAACTGAGTGTCAGGGTCCTTCAGTTGGTGGGCGAGATGCAGGAGCTGCGCAACTCGTTGGGGACCACAGATGAAGAATAATGTTCTGTGGCCTGCCATTGCTATGTATTTTGTTTTTTATAGTTGTAAAAATGTAAAATTTACAAAATTTTGATACATTTTATATTTTATGATGGCATCCCAAAAAAAATGTTACAGTGTCATTTCATTTACAAAATACATTAACACAAAACTAATGGGCCCAGAAATATTTAAAGATGAATATTCACATGACCAAGAAGTGGTTTGGGTGAGTTTTAAGGTTCCAAAAGGGAAGATGGAGGAGAGTGCTAAGTGATTTAGCTAAACATTGTAGTAGAAGTGAGGGTGGCAAATATGTAGGCGAGCACTTTAATGAGTTAAAGTGGACCAACACCCAGGATTTTGACTATCCTGGGTCTTGGTCCACTTCGGTGGGGAACCCCCGATCGGGGTGCCCCGCTGTGTGAAACCCCCCCCCCGATCACCCTAAAAACTCACCTCTCCCCGCTCCCAGCGCCGATGAACAAGGGATTTGACAGGCGCTTGTCCGCGGCTCCTCCGCCGCCGCCTCCCGCGCGTCCCTCTTGACGCGTGCGCGCCCGCGCCGGCCATTCACAGACGGCCGGTGCGGGCGCGCGCACGCCTAGAGGGGCGCGAGGGAAGCTAAGGTAAGGGGGTTTGGGGGTTTTGGGGGGGTTTCACCCCGCGGGACATCCCGATCTCGGATGTCCCGCGGGGAGGGAGGTGATCGGCCCGGGAATCTTATAGATTCCCGGGCCGATCACCCGAGGGTGATGGTCCACTTTAAGTTTGTAGTGGGCAGGCGCAAGATCGTAAGGATTCTGTCTGGACGATTATTTTTTGTAAAATGGAAACAGAATCTATCGGGAAACGTAAAGGATTCGTTGGAGGATACGATGGGAAAAGGGCAAAAACGAAAGCCTACATTGTAACATGTGGAAATGAAACGGAAAAGTCTGGATGGAAAATGACATCCTCGTAATTCGTAATCTGCCGTACGAACTGACGGAAACTTTACAGAAGGTTTTCAATGCATGCATAGAATCGCTCATACGAGAACGGAAACATTTCACAAAAAAAACAGATTGGCACAAAAACGGAAGTTTTGTAGTGTCTCTCTAAATCGAAGCTATTGTCCATAGGCTAGGATGGGGAACATTCTAGAAGGAGAGATCAGAAGGGTTGTTAGTCATAACAGGAGGTAGACTAGTAACATAGTTACAACTGAAAGCTAGTGATTGGTCAGAGGGTTTACCAACCATCATATCAGATGTCGGACACAATGTCGAACATGTGATAGAAGGTTCTGAAAAAGGATATAGGGAAGTCCCAACCCAAAGCCAGTGTTAGGTTCTTAACCATTTGAATTGTAAGGAGCAGGAGCACAGAGTCTAACAGAGAGAGAGAGAGGAGAGGTTCCAACCTAGGACATTATTCTCTACGGAAGCAATGCTGATGATTGTACCTGATATTGGACAGAACCAGAACTGTAACTGGAAGACATGTACTTGTTCCTGGTTGCTGTTTGCTTGTGGAATAAATAAAGAGGAACTCTGCTTTCAACAGTTGGACTGCTGTACATCCTTCCAAGCGGCACCAGTGAGTACTTACCTTTCCCTGAAACCCTAATCCTTACCTACTCACAATACACATCGGACACGTGGGCCCAGAAGAACCTGCTCCCTGCCGTCACGTGTCAGACACCCCGGTACGTGAGGGCTACAATTCTGGCGCCCAGCGCGGGGCCCAGGAGATAGTTCCATGTGTGAGGAAGGGTTAGAACCTTTAAGAAGAAAGTTTGACCCGTTTGGAAAACGTGTGAGAATTCTGCTGCTTTTTGCTTGGACATTGCCTTGTGTGGATTAAGAGACTGTTGGAATGACTCGGAGGCCAAAGGAAACTGTTTTGGGCCCACCTGAAAGTCGTGTACTGTCACTTTAAGAGCGCTGCCGAGTTTGGACTAACTGCTTGGACATTGCAGGGAGTGTTGTCTAAATCCCCTGGAAGCCGTCTGTGGAGTTTGGAGTGTTTTGGACTAACTGTGACCGAGCTGGGAGGCTCAGAAGAAAGTGTCATTTTCAGTTTAAAATGGTGGAAGTTTGTCTGCAATCACTAAAGGTATAAGTGTGCTGCTCTGTGACGCACCCAGATTTTCCCACCATTCGGCAACATCGCGAAACGCCGGCCAATCACAGCAAGCCGCGCGAAAGGAGGTGGGCGGAGCCTGGAGCAATATGAAGACGAATGCACATGGCCGCCAGCAGGACAGCTGAAGTGCGGAACAGCACCATGGCTGCAACAAGGAGCAAAGACCCAGCAGAAGTTTCCAGCAGTGACGAGGCTGAGAGTACCCCCCACCGCCCGCACAGCAGAAGCCGAGGAGTTACCACAGGAGTTCCTGAACTAGAAGCCAGCCCAGGAGGATGTGTTTCAGCAGTGTATTCGCTCCATCCCCACAACAACCTACGCGCTGTGTACCGAGTACAGCAGGGAGAAGTGGTGGCCTGTTTGCCCGGGTTGCCAGATGGTCATTGTGGGGCCCGGACACCACCGCTGCATCCGCTGCGGAACAGAACTGTTTAAGGAGTTGGAGGACAGTATGCTGGAACAGCACCTACGGGGAAACCCGGAGGTCGGACTTACCTGGCCCATGCCAGCACATCTTTGCGTTCCTGCGCGACCGGCATACCACTGAGGAGACCTGCCGCCGTGGGTGAAAGAGGCCCGCCAGGCCCGCGCTGCAGACGCTGAGAAGGTCCTGCCGTCACCCAAGGAGGGAACCGGATGCAGTCAGCCCGCCAGCCCGGGAGCCGCAGAGGCATTGATGCAAGGTGTCGTCTCTGAGAATGGAGAGGAGGTCGCTGATCAGCCGGATCTGCCCGCTGCCACCACGAAGGAGGAATCTCCAGTCGAGTCGGATGATGCTGAGGAGTGCCTGGTGATCATGGTGAGTGTCGTTACCCTTGCCCAGGGAGCTGCCCCAGAAACTGCCCCAGAGACTGCCCAAAGCTTTGACCACCCCCAGAGGAGGAAGTAGTGTACCCCGTTGGGCTGCCTGAGCCAACGGGATATCGGCGTTACACCCACCAGCCCCCTCAAACATGGGTCTGCAACGGGTTGGGAAACCCCCGCCAACTGTCCACGTGGTCCCAAGCCCAGCGCAAGTTACAGCACCGGGTTGCCCTGGAAATTGGGGGAGACTATCCCTATTGCTTTGAAGCTGAAATGGACTGGGTGGAGGAGAACAGAGAAAGGTGGTTAGAAGGACACATTCGGGAATTGATGAAAATACCATTCACATTCCCCATTGAGTCTCTGTCTGATCCAAAGCTGGAGGAGTTTAAGCACCACTTGAAAAGCTGGAAGTACGGAAGGAACATTTACAAAGACAGAGTGGTCATTGTACATCCCTAGCACGGAGAGACCGTGTACAGGCGCAGGGTGCATTTGCCTGATGGAAGCATCCTAGAGAAGCCTGATCTGCGCTTCTATGGTCCTTAAAGAGACACTGCCTAATAGTTAAATCATTGCATTAAAAGCTGCACTTTAATGGTTTTTCTTATAGGTGTTAGTAGTGAAACGTTTACATTTGAAACCAATGTCATGTCTTTTATGTCTGCAGTAAGAAGTTGACCCGGTTTTATTGCACTAGTAGTTTTGAATCAAAAGCACTTTTCTTTTCTATTCTTTTACCTCAACTCACCAGTGAGAAAATATTTTTCATCCTCACAAGTGAGACTAAAATAGTTTATTTTTCTACTAGGAAAATGTAAAAGTCTTTTCCAAGGCTAGCTAGCTAAAGCTGAATAAAACTTAACATTTTGTTCATGCGACAAAAATGGGTGTCAGTGTCTTACAGCAAATACATTGAATGCTGAATTAATATTCATGCTCCGGAACATTTATATTATGACACACTCAAAGGTTTGATACTTCTTTAAATGTCATAGAGTCTTAAGGTTTTTCTTACAGGAAAGAAGAAAGACACAGAGACACCCAGGTGTAAAAAGTGAAATGTAATTATGTTATGTGATTTAATTTGAAATGTTTTCGCATCATGGCCAGATGCTAGTGTTCAAATCTACCTCAGTGGTAACAGATACCGGTGTGGGAACTCTTAAATGTGGTTCCTGTGGGTGGGCAGTAAATAGAGCTTCTGGATAAGTCCCTACACCCTATTTACAGTGGTGGCTCTAGGTGTTCTGTTTTCTGTAGTCTGTTTTTTGTGGGTAGATTGGGAAAGGAGTGTGTCTTGATCAATCACCTCCTTTAGGTTGTTAAAACTGTGATACGGGAGTTAGGTTGAAAACCCACGAACCTGATCTGTTCAAGTTGATCTACCGTACCCCCTTACACCTGCCACCTCTAAAAGAGGCAATGCTACACGTTCTAGCTGAATAAGGGAGCTAGAATTGCAAGGAGCTTAACGCTCAGTATTCAATATTCAGAGAAGAGAACCTGTCCTATCACAACCGGCCACTGGAAGTGTAATATACCTGAACGGTGTACCACTCTCCAACCCTTGTTGTGACACATATGCCAAAGGTGGAGCACCTTACATATGTTTGAGAAGTTGTGTAGGAGGCATCACCGCTCACCACAGATGTTTTAAAAATTGGGGGAGCGGAGTGAGGTTCCTCTGAGGAGAAGTTGTGTAGGAGGCATCACCACTCACCACAGATGTTTAAGAAAGTGGGGGAGTGGGGTGAGGGTCCTCTGAGGAGAAGTTGTGTAGGAGGCATCACCACTCACCACAGATGTTTAAGAAAGTGGGGGAGCGGGGTGAGGGTCCTCTGAGGAGAAGTTGTGTAGGAGGCATCAGCACTCACCACAGATGTTTAAGAAAGTGAGGGAGCGGGGTGAGGGTCCTCTGAGGGAAAGCGTGGACACAGATGAACCCAATCTACTAGTCTAATCCACGGGGATTGCGGTGATTCTTGTTGCATGCCAGAAGTGCTGGTACCGTAACAGCGTGCAGGAGTGAGAGAGAAGGACTTGGATGATCAGCAGTTTCAGTTGTGCTGCAGAATACTGATACTACACGCTGCATCCCAGAGTAGTTTTTGAGTTGTTTTTTTTTTGAGAGAAACAAAACTGGTTCACCTAACCAGGGAAACTAGACCAAAAGGAAATGGGTCACATGTCTAATTTAACCTTGCTGGTATAGACATCCATGTGCCTTGAGAAAGTCAACCCAGCAGGTGTGGTGATACACTACTTAACCAGAGAGGTATCCATCAACCTATGGGCTTAAAGTGGACTAACACCCTGGGGTGATCGACCCGGGAATCACCGCGGGACATCCGAGATCGGGATGTCCCGCGGTGAGGAACCCCCCCGAAAACCCCCCAAAAACTCACCTCCTCCCGCGCGCCCCTCTAGCCGTGCGCGCGCCCGCGCCGGCCGTTTGTGAATGGCCGGCGCGGGCGCGCGCGCTGTCAGAGGGACGTGCGGGAGGCGGCGGCGGACGCGCTGGCTTGTCCGTCGCTGTCAGCGCTTGTCCGTCGCTGTCACCCGGCCACGTGGGAGCGTTTTGAGGTGAGTATTGGGGTGTTTCTGGGGGGTTTTACACAGCGGGGCACCCCTAATCGGGGTGCCCCCTGAAGTGGACCAAAACCCAGGATAGTCAAAATCCTGGGTGTTGGTCCACTTTAAGAGAAGTACAACCAACGTTAAACTTGTCGGTGCACTTTAACACAGTGACTCACCAACAACAACAACACCTTTGTAAGTGGGTGTGTAGGTCCACTTAATGTTAAAAACCTCTTTTCCACAAAACTTGGGGAGAAATTCCTAAGAGTTACCAAAACTCTTAACCCCACGTTACAGTAGTTTCTTTAGAATCCCTAATCCTACAGTTAAAGTAGTTTCCTGGGAAATAAATAGTCCCACCTAAGATTCCCAACATGTTCCCCAGAAGCCATCCTAAAAATGCTTTCTTACACCTGGTACACTATACCGGCTTGTCCTACTGAGAGATGTCTCTGCAGGTATATCATGAGACATATGTCTTCCCTCAGAGGGCATTGCTGATGGGATTATCGGAAGCTGATGTCTGTCTGAAATGTGGGACCCACGTGGCAGATCTTTTTCACCAGTTTTGGAACTGCCCCATTATTAGTTTTGTCAACAGGTATTTAGATACTCACTCAGATTTCTTATTTATTATCTACCATATTCACCAGAGTGGGCAATCCTGGGAGTCTGGCCAGCTGAGGTGCGGATGATGTGCAGGGGTGGTAGGAGGTTAGCAGCTATTATTTCAGCAGTGGGCAAAAAGTACTGCACCAGTGGATCACCTCTACGCCCCCGTCAGATACATAAATACACAGATACTCTGCCAAGTATGTACAGGGTACATACAAGGAATGCTTTTTGGCAAGGAGATACACCAGGAGAGCTATTAACAATTACATACTAGTAAAATAAGTAGTAAAAAGTGAATTTAGGTTTAGTGCAATTTAAGCAAATAAGCAGTAGGTGTTGTAGAGTTAAAAGATTGTCCCAACCAATCTAGACGAAAAATAACTAATATTAACAGTTTACCAGCCTGTGGCAGACGAGAGCAATATTCATAAGTGGAAGTGAATTTAAGAACCTTTCTCACGGTTTAGAGCCATAATGGCCAAGGGAAAAAAATGTTTTTGTGTCTAGTGGTTTTTGCTGAATGAGCCATGAATCTGCATCCAGAAGGTAAGAGCCTGAAGAAGGAATCCCCGGGGTGCGACGAGTCCTCGCTTATTTTCCTAGCCCTTAAAGAAATTCTGTTGATGAATTGCTCTTCCAGAAATGGTAAGGGGGATTCAATTATATGCTCAGCATTTCTAGTTATTCTCTTCAGCCTATGCTTGTCTTTGACTGTAGCCCCACCTTACCAGACTGTGAAGGAAGTGGTCAAGCATTGTAAAAAGTTTCCAAGATGGGAATCTTGGAACTTTTTACAATTATAATGGTATTGTATATAGTGAAAAGAGAAGAAGAGACAGAACGCATCTCTGAGATGCACCAGTGTTTATGACCCTCTAAGACCTACCAGTTAGAAAACTACTAATGTGGTCAGATATAATTGATGGAATGTCCAAAGAGAGCAGCTTACCATGGAGCATTTTGGTATTGAATGCAAACAAAAAGTCTAAAAAAAGGATTCTGGCATATGACCTGGGTTGATCAGCGTGATCTAATGTGTACTTGATCACCAGATTGACCACTTCCTCTGCTGATGTGTTTGATTTAGCTGCCTTGAGGAATGACATAATTAACCGTTCAAAGACCTTTATGCCCACTGGTCTCAAAGTAATGGGTCTGAAATCATTCCATTTCAAAGCAGATGATGATTTGGGGAATAATAAATGACCTCATCAGACAGTCATGGACTATGCCAACCTCTAGAGATCCTCGGAAGATGTTAGATAGGAGTAGGACCGGAGCGATCTGCTCTGCCCATACCTTGAGGCAGGACCAGTTGCCTTCCTGTTATTGAGAGTCATTAGGAGAAGCTTAAAGCGGTCCTTCACCCTGAAAAAGAGCAGGTCTTATATGTTCCCCCGACCCTGTACATACAGATTGCTCACATTAAAAATCATCCTACCTACATCTACTGCATGTTAAAAGCCTTTAAACATCCAAGATGGCGGCTCATGGGGCATCAGGCAGCCTGCAAACAGGAAGTGTCTTCTGACTGTGTCGCTCTGCATTCCGGGAATGCTGCCCTTTCCTCGACCCCAGCTCTGCTCTGTCTGTGCAAACCAGAGCTATAACCCAGCCCCCTGCACTTTATCTTGCTCTCCTGTCCTCAGTATGTAAGATGTTTCTGAGTCAAGACGCCCGTATCCTAGAGTCCTGAACAGAATTGCAGCCCAGTGGGGGAAAGAATAATAAGTAAGTGACTAAAACATAAAATATTTTAATTTTAGATGCTGGGGAATAGTTTTTATGGGTTTGGGCGTTTCATTAAATGATGCTGAAAGTCCGGTTTAACATCTGACACTTCTTAGTCTGGACGGGACGAGCCAAATGCTGCAAGCTTTTACTAGGAGTAATGGAGGGGGAAGAGCCTTTGAGATTAGTTATCTCTCTTAAACCATTCCATAGTGCTTTTGTATTGGCAGAAGAGAATCTTTCCTCCAGCCTGGATGCATATGTTCTCTTCATAGCTTTAATCTCCTTTCATAGCATGTCCCGTGGTTTCCTGCATTTGGGAAGATTGCCATTTTTGTTGGCTACCTCCTTTTTAATTCTGAGGGCCTTGATGGATCTTTTAAGCCATGGTTTGTTGTTCTCCTGCTTCCTGTACGTCTTGATAGAAACCAGCAAATCTTCACAGAACTTAATGTAGGATGTTACCTTGTTGGTCCAGTCACTGATGTTCTTTAAAGTGGACCATCACCCTCCCGTGATCGGCCCGGGAATCTATAAGATTCCCGGGCCGATCACCTCCCTCCCCGCGGGACATCCGAGATCGGGATGTCCCGCGGGGTGAAACCCCCCAAACACCCCAAATCCCCTTACCTTGTCTGTGAATGGCCGGCGCGGGCGCGCCAAGAGTGACGCGCGGGAGGCGGCGGCGGAGGAGCCGCTTGTCCGTTGCTGTCAAATCGCTTGTCCGTCGGCGCTGGGAGCGGGGAGAGGTGAGTTTTTCGGGTGATCGGGGGGTTTCACACAGCGGGGCACCCCGATCGGGGGTGCCCCACCGAAGTGGACCAAGACCCAGGATAGTCAAAATCCTGGGTGTTGGTCCACTTTAAAGCGGACCTTCACTCTGAATAAGAGTCTATCTTATATTTTTCCCACACCCTGTACATACAGATTGTCCACATTAAAAATCATCCTACCTGCATCTACTGCATGTTATGAGCCTTTAAACATCCAAGATGGCGGCTTATGGAAGCTGCCATCTTATCAGGCAGCCTGCAAACAGGAAGTGCCTCCTGACTGTGCTGCTCTGCATTCTGGGACTGCTGACCTTTACCTGACCCCAGCTCTGCTCTGTCTGAGCAAAGCACAGCTATAACCCACCCCCCTGTACCTTATCCCACTCTCCTATCCTCAGTAGGTGTGATGCTTCTGAGTCAAGATGGCGGCGCCCGTATCCTAAATTCCTGAATAGAGTTGCAGCCCAGTGGGGGAAAGAATAATTAGTTAGTGACTAAAAACATAAAATATATTAATTTTAGATGCTGGGGAACCGTTTTTTAAGAGTTTGGGCTTTTCATTAAATCACGCTGAAGGTCCGGTTTAAGTTCTTGAACACTTCCCAGTGGAAATTCAGTGGACTTGAAGCATGCTTGTAGGTTAGATTTTTCTTTCACAGTCCATCTCTTTGAAGTAATAAAAGAGGGCTTGCTGTTCCTTAGTTGTTGTTTGTATACAAGTACCAGGTGGATATGTGACCAAGTGCAGCTTTTGCTATGGATTTGTAGGTTCCCTTTATCATTGTGTAACAGTGATCAAGGGGATTTTTGCCTCTAGTGGGACAGGATATGTGCTGGTAAAGCTTTGGCAGTTCTAGATTGAGCTTAGCCTGGTTGAAATCACCCATTATGATGATGAGGATCTTAGTTTCCTTTTACAGCCAGTTATGCAATCAACTAAACTATCTAACACATTTTTACAGATGCCTGTGGATGAATATAGACACCAATCAAGATAAATTAGGAAAATTCTCTTGGAGCCACATGGAGATCACCAGTTATGGTTCACATAAAAACAGACGCCACCTCCTCGTAGCTTTTGCGATGATTTACAGTCCCTGTCTGATTAAATTAAAATTCGGGAGCTCCAGTGCTGTGTCAGGAATGGGGGCATTGAGCCAGGATTCCGTGAATCAAAGAACCTCTGAGTTGGAAAACTAAGGATGACTATTACACTGTAACTCTAGTTCTTCAATTTTGTTTGGGAGGGAATCACAGTTTGGCTAGATGCACAGATGGGAGAGCAGAGCACAGACCCCTCCATTTTAATCTCACCAACACCCCCACTCTGTTGCCTCTACTGGTTCATTTCCTGCAGTGCCTATGACCAGACATATTAATGTGGTCCATGACCAACTCACTGAGCCCAGAATATTATAGCAACCTGAGTTCTTTCCCTTGTTTCAAAAAGTTTTTAGAATTCTTGTGCTCTTTTTCAGTTGTAACTTCAAAAAATTCCATGTGGAAGAGGAAGTTTGGAAATAAACCAAGATTAAGGGGGAGATGTGGTAAAGTGTACCTATTGCTGCAATATATTGTTTACAACAATTTTCTTGCCACAGATAAGATTATGGAAGCCAATCTCTGCCCACTTTTGAGATTTTTCCAGGCTCCAGTGTGATTAAGTTAGTTACGGCTCACTCCAATCAAGCAAATTGGGATGTATCTATCTAGATTGAACTGAGCCTTAGATACACTTTAATAAATCTCAGTAGTCCTTTGATAGGACAACACATGTAACAGGGTGGTGGATTAGCCATCGTTCTTGTTTTAATTGTTTCATTATGTTCACCTGGGGACCTTGAACGTCAAGCCAGAGGAGTACACTCTGTAAGGGACAGAGGGGCAGAAATGCGCGTTCTATGACCCAGGGAAGTAAAGCGTGCAGTGATGGACTGAAAGGTGGACTGGGTAAAGGGTAAGCATATAGTCAGTTAAAAACGTGGATTCTATGTACCTATGGCCCTATATTTGATGTCAATCTGTCCAGAATATGTTTTAATGTTTTTGGACTGTGCCTGCCTTTTACTGTCAAGAAGATCTTAAAGTTATACTTAAAGGAAAGCCTGATTCATATCCCATTGTCTCAGGCTACACATTGCAATGTCCCAAACATCAATCAGTTTTCAAAAAGACCCTGCAGTTCATACGTTTGTAGTAAAAGGATTAGATGCAGAGAAACATTGAGGAGATACAGTGGATGTGGCAACAGCGATTGATCTAAGCACACTGAACGGAGGGGCTGGGTTTCATAGGTGCAGAGAGAGGCAGCCACTCAGGACGTCTGGGCGTCCGGTGTTTCCAGTCTTAGTCCCCCAAAGGTTGATTGGTGGACCACACTGGCAGGGTGGGGATGGAAACCAGAATGAGGAGGTGATTTTCCTCACTAAAGAGACAACCAGGAAAGGAAGGACAGCGCTGGAGCCACTCTATAAAAGGTAAGCTACTGATTATTATTTTATTTTACTTTTGACTTGCCAATCACTTTAAGTTACCAGGCACACCAAGGGATGGTAACTCCATGTAACTAAGTAATCTCCTACCCTGCTCCCAGACCCAGGAAACACCCCCACCCTAATTATTCGGGGTCACCCCTTTTTGCACCCTCTTTCACACAGACAGTATGTCTGCCCCACATAACTTTCACTCATATTTCTTGTTTTAGATATTCCCCAAATGCCTTTGATTCTGTTTTTATACTATCAACAATCTAGGTCAGAGCATAACATGACTTCCCTGGGAAAATCTTACTTTCTTGTAAATTAAAAAGTTTCCTGACAACTTGTAGAAATAAACAGAACATACATATCATAGTGGTACTTTTCACCCCTCCCCTGTGCACCCTACTGCAGTACACACAAGGGTGTCAGTGGCAGAGAAGAGAGCTCAGTAATGAGGACACCCATGGTGCAGTCACCTCTAGCAATTATCCGCTGCCGCTATGCCACTCTAGCCCTGGGTTATTCCATTTTTTTCTTCTCCCTGACATAATAAAATGTGTTGAGGCTGGGAGTTATAATTCTAAGATGGTTTGCCTCGCCTGTATCACATATATTGACAACCAAAGAGATCTGTGATGTCTTACAAAGCTTGCTGACAGCAAGAGAGGTGAAATAGAGTTGAAATCGAGATCTGTTCTGCTGAGTGAGTTTATCAGAGCAATTAGTGACTAGGAAGTCAGGTAATAAGGCTTCAGGAGTTCATGGAAAGTTTACACGCTTCAGAAGATTTATCATTTATGATGAGACAATCTGGAATTCTTTTTACTTGGTGTGGCTAGTGTTTCCAGCTGACTGTAGTGGTTATGTTTAATTTAGGCATTTTTATATCGTTTCTTTTGATAAAACTTTGATGAGAGGCGGATATGCCTCTGTGCTAAATGTGAAGTAAATTTATATAAGGAAATACATCTCCTGACAAGAAGAGGACAGTCATAGAGGCGAGGTGTCATAGTAGAACCATGCACACCATACATAGAGGAGACGTCAAAACAAATAGCAACCCCCCCAAAAAATATGAAAAGGAGCTGGAATAATTCATGAGGATCTGGATACATCAGAGGATAGTTTCCTTCTGTTCTACGAAGGAAGAAAAAATGCTGTATGACTTATTGATTACTCTGGTGGTTGGCGATGTACTATAAGAGCTACAATCCCTGCTAATGAATCCCCCCACAGAGATATGGATTAATTAGTCTTCTGGGGCTGCTCCATATACTCATTTTTTTGTTGTTGTTGCAACTGATTTTCTTATTTAGTTGGGTCACCAAGGTCAACCCATTATAAAGTTTTAAGCTTGTAATAAGCTGTTCAATGTCAGGGGTGCAGGGGGAGGGGGCAATGGAAAAAAGTTCTAAAACCGGAAACAGAAACTCCGGTTCGATACCAATTGAAACAGCAAGGGCTGGTAAGATGGCCATTATTCAGTCAATTAAGACAGGGCCTGTGTCAGGACCTGGCATACAAGGTCCTGACACATCTTGGCCCACTCAGGCTCTTCAGTGGCAGCAAAGATGTTAATGGGGCTAAAGTACAATCAGCAGCAGAAAAATAGCAGCAAGGACTGGAAGATAATTGGCATCAATGGAGAAGGCAACATGGATCACAAGAAGATCAGTAGCAGCTGAGAAGATGGTAAGTACTAGAGGATAACGGGTGACAGGGGATACGTCTCACCTCATAAGAAGACACTTTTTTACCTTTAAAAAGGTAGAGTAAAAAATGAATGCTGGTCCTCTGAGCCCTGCAGCGGGGACATCCAATTGCAAAATGCTCTGCTCCACATACTGGTCCATTCTCCAAGGGAACCTTAAACCGGACTTTCAGCATCATTTAATGAAAAGCCCAAACCCTTAAATAAAACTATTCTCTAGTATCTAAAATAAATAGATTTGAAGTTTTTAGCCACTTACTTATTATTCTTTCCCCCACTGGGCTGCTCGGATCTGTTTAGGACTCTCTATTCAGGACCTCAGAAGCATTGCATACCGAGGAGAGGAGAGGGGCACAGTGAGAAGACACTTCCTGTTTGCAGGCATCCTGAGACTCCATGTGCCGCCATCTGGGGTGTTAAAAGGTTCAGAAAATGCAGTAGATGCAAGTAGGATGGTGGGTAGGAATGTGGGTAATCTGTATGTACAGGGTGGGGGAAATATATAAGCTCTTATTCAGTGTTATGCTTCCTTCACAAACCTGAGTGACAGCTGGTAACCAGTTGGGTTTGTCAGGTTGGTGAACACACAGCACTATGCAGATCTGCCCTGTGGACTTCACTGGCTGCAGGTGGTCACATGGGGCCAGAAAGTGCTGCGGGAATGAGGAAGTGGGTAAATACCTGGGGGGTAGGCTTCATGTTCCTGGTATGTGTAGCATGGCATCCAGCAGGTTTTAGAGGACTAACATTAAAGGAGCAGTATCGCGAAATTTGCATTAAAAAAGATAAATAATTAAATAGCCACACAATAGCTTATAACATGTGTATAAATAATGTGGCGATAGAAAAAGAAAAAAAAAATCTGCCATTCTTTGTATAATGACTATGGCTCAGTCCATTTGCTGAATAGGGGGATCTGCTGGGTTATATTTAGTGAGCTGCTTCATTTAGCCCACTGGTCTCCTAGCAACACTTTACCTCAGAGGCTGACACTGTAATCAGTGGTAACGGCTGTGTGTGTGTGAGGTGCTGCTTTTGTTATGAGACCAGGTGACTCAAATGTGTAAAATCTATACAAAATAAACTAAACTGACTGAAAATAACTGAAATTCTTCTTTGAATAACTGTGCAGGAAAATCTAAAGGTATTAACCCTTTCGCTGCCAGCCTACCTGCAGCATTTGCCACTCCCTGTTGCCAGACGATGTTTCACTATTTTGCGCTACACATGTTCAACTGTCATTTTTGAAAGGATTTCCAGGGATTTCCCAGGAAAATTATATATTGTTTTTTTCAACAGAGTCTGGGCTTTAACATGAAATGTCTTGTTTGTATTTTTTAGGTGTATTCTCAATATTTTTGGGTGAAATGTGTGAAAAAAAATAAAAAAAAAATATTTTTTTACAATTTGTAGAGTTTTTTTGTAATAAAAAATGTAAGTTTGTCAATAAAATCTTATTGCGTGAGAAACCCCAATTTCTCCCGGTTACAGCGATACCACATATGTATAGGTAGACACCCTTTCCTGCCCAGAAGACTTTTATAGCTGCTGGATGACAAATGGTTAATTAAAAAAAAAAATGACATAGGGTCCCCCTTCCCGGGGAGGGGGACCCCATTTTTTTTTGGATTTTTAAGGGTTAAAAACCCTTAAAAATCCAAAAAAAAATGACGTGGGGTCCCCCTTACCCAAAGTAACCAGCCCGGGACCAGCTATGGGGGCTTGTAGGCACAGAGTGGGGGGGCCAGCTTTGGTGGCCCCCCCACCCTGCAGCCTACGAGCCCACATAGCCTATGTGGGCCCGGGCTCTTCTGCCCCCCCCTGGCCTTTGGGGAGGCAGGTAATGGGGGTGCGGGGGTTAATGGCAAGTCACCCGCTAGGGCAGGTGACTTGCCACCCCCCCAGCCTTGTGAACTGGTATAAGGGGTCTCATGGACCCCTTACCAGCTCACAAAGGGTTAACTGTTAAAAAAAACCACCACACAATAATAAGTATTTTATTAGAAAAAAAAAAAAATTTTTTTTACTGTACTTACCTTCGATTGCAAGCTCTTGTCCCTCGCCGCTCAGCTGACAGATGCCGGTGATCGGCATCCAGAGAAGGAGAAGGCAGGAGATCAGAGGATCTCCTGTCACCTCCTTCCCCAGCGCCAATCACCGGCATCTGAGAAGCTGAGAAAGCTGAAGCCCGTTCGGGGCCGGGATGACTTCATAAGCCCCGCCCCAAGGGGGCGGGGCTTAGAGGCAAGATGGCGGCCGCCATCGAGAAGAAGAGAGGAGAGAGCCTCCCAGGCTCTCTCCTGAAGATCGGTAAGTCCTGGGGGGGGATCGGAGGCCCCCCAGGTGAAGAGGAGGGACAGCGGGAGCCAGCGCACACACAGGTAAGTGAATGTCATTTTTATTTTTATTTTTTTTTTTTACAGTTAGCAGCTGCTGCTGCAGAAGCGGGGGGGGGTGGCCTATTCCGGGGGCTCTCCTGGAGCCATCCGACCCCCCACGGGGGATCGGATGGCACCAAATTAAAGAGGAGACCCGGCCGGATCCAACAAGGGGTCAGGTGAGTATTTTTTATTTTTATTTTTTAAACTAGAAGCGAGGAAAGTCAAGCACGTAACACCTACGGGTTTGGCACTTAAGGCCCAGCCAAGCCAGCACGTAGGGGTTACGTGCTTGGCAACAAAAGGGTTAAAGTAGAACAAAACCCTGAGTGGCCGACCCTGAAGTCTATAAGACCCGGCCATTGACCTTGCCCCTTGGGCATTCTAAATCGGGATGCCCACTGTGTGAAACGACCCTTGGATAACCACAGATCCCCCCCTGCGCGCTCACGCAGATAGTCATTTAGACAGGCCGGGCGGCCAGGAAGGTTACTGCTCAGGCTCCCCATCTGCGTGCAAACAGAGCTGATTGGATGAGAGCCCGCGCATGTGCTGTGGGACAGGGAAAGGTACATTTCACAGGCAAACTTGGGGATTTCACATATCAGGGCATCCCAAGTTGGGATGCCCCTGGGGGCACAAAACAAAACTCCAGATAGTGAAAATCCTGGGTTGGGCTTTGCTCAAAACACACAAAGCTGAAAGAAAGATCATATGGAAAAATGAAAAATAAGAATATGAAAGAGAAAATGGTAAACTGAAAGATTCTGCAGCAGAGCCAACATGAAAGGAAAACTGTCAAAATCAGCTAAATGACTTCTAGAGCTTTTCTCTCTGTTTTAGATATATAAGTTCTGGCCAGGCAATGTTGCAATGTTGTTATCTTATGCTGGACAGCTGCCAGCACTGAACAGCTGAAACTTTGATACATTGTTTACCCCTCTCCTCAGCATGGAACAGGCCAGAGTGTCGGTCCCGACACTCAGCAGACATAAACATGAGCTATTAGTCTCCAGCTGCTGACATCATTTTTTTCTACATTTGTAATTCTTACTCCAACACTTACCTACATTCAAAGTACCATTTAAATAAGTCACCAAGAAAAATTTGCGATACTGCTCCTTTAAGTTAGTATTTTCCTGGAGCCTCCATGGCGTCATACTATGGGTTAATTTCCACCTCATTAGCCCCTGCTAGGTCCACCTTATGTATACATTTTGGCACCACCCTAAGCACTCCATTTCTATTTTGTCCTTGTTTTGTTAGGGTCAGGGGGATGATAGTCAAGTCTGTCATCCTTTTTATGTTATCTTAAACTAATTTTTCTCTTTCATGTCTCCCTTTTAGGGGAAATAATGGATATTCGTTCCGAATTTCATGAAAAATGTGATTCTGAACGAATCCGAATTTCCCCGCGATTCGATTGATCGAAGTTTTCCTTTAAACTCCATTTATTTCAATTACAGGCATTCTAAGATGGTGAAAGCACATGTCCGGACATGTCCCCTGGGCAAGGTACCATGGGACAGTCACATGCAGCCTATCAGCAGCCAGGAAGCCCGGTGACGTCACCGTGCTATATAAACCGGCGGCCATTTTCCTTTTTCGCATTTCAGCCTTGCATTCCAGAGACAGCGGTGGTTGCTGCAGATAGGGAGAGAGAGTTAGAGATAGGTAGGGAAAGTCAGAGAGGCAGACAGAGCCAGGGAAAGATAGTGAAAAAACTGAACGATCCAGGGACAGCATCCAGGGACAGCATAGAAGTGACAGTGAAAAATTTTTTTTTTCATTAGCCTGATCAGTTTTCAATTCAATTTCAGTTCTTTGTGCTGTAAATTTTAATCTGCCTTTCCAATGTGCATCCCATCTATGCAGTGGCTTATTTAACCCTATCTGTTACACACAATCATTTATCATAATTAGTTTGATTTGAGTTTTAATATTTTTTGGTCTGCTTTAAATACACCAGCCCACATGGGCATCCCAAACCTGCACTTAGCAGCCTATCTGCTATACTAAATACGCTTGTTCATCCTTCCTCAGCTTAATCAAGCTATTGCATTTTGAATTGTTTTTTGTCCTGCTGCCAAAACACTAGGCCGCAGGGCATCCCAAACCTGCACTTAGCAGCCCGTTATACTAAATACGCTTGTTGATCCTTCCACAGCTTAATCAAACTATTGCATTTTGAATTGTTTTTTGTCCTGCTGCCAAAACACTAGGCCGCAGGGTATCCCAAACCTGCACTTAGCAGCCTATCTGTTATACAAAAATACGCTTGTTCATCCTTCTTCAGCTGAATCAAACTATTGCATTTTGAATTGGTTTTTGGTCTGCTGCCAAAACACTAGGCCGCAGGGCATCCCAAACCTGCACTTAGCAGCCTGTTATACTAAATACGCTTGTTCATCCTTCTTCAGCTTAATCAAACTATTGCATTTTGAATTGTTTTTTGTCCTGCTGCCAAAACACTAGGCCGCAGGGTATCCCAAACCTGCACTTAGCAGCCTATCTGTTATACTAAATACGCTTGTTCATCCTTGTTCAGCTTAATCAAACTATTGCATTTTGAATTGGTTTTTGCTCTGCTGCCAAAACACTAGGCCGCAGGGCATCCCAAACCTGCACTTAGCAGCCTGTTATACTAAATACGCTTGTTCATCCTTGTTCAGCTTAATCAAACTATTGCATTTTGAATTGTTTTTTGTCCTGCTGCCAAAAAACTAGGCCGCAGGGTATCCCAAACCTGCACTTAGCAGCCTGTTATACTAAATACGCTTGTTCATCCTTCTTCAGCTTAATCAAACTATTGCATTTTGAATTGTTTTTTGTCCTGCTGCCAAAACACTAGGCCGCAGGGTATCCCAAACCTGCACTTAGCAGCCTGTTATACTAAATACGCTTGTTCATCCTTCTTCAGCTTAATCAAACTATTGCATTTTTAATTGTTTTTTGTCCTGCTGCCAAAACACTAGGCCGCAGGGTATCCCAAACCTGCACTTAGCAGCCTGTTATACTAAATACGCTTGCGATCCTTCCAAATCTTAATCAAACTATTGCATTTTGAATTGTTTTTTGTCCTGCTGCCAAAACACTAGGCCACAGGGCATCTCAAACCTGCACTTAGCAGCCTATCTGTTATACTAAATACGCTTGTTGATCCTTCTTCAGCTGAATCAAACTATTGCATTTTGAATTGGTTTTTGGTCTGCTGCCAAAACACTAGGCCGCAGGGCATCCCAAATCTGCACTTAGCAGCCTGTTATACTAAATACACTTGCTCATCCTTCTTCTGCTAACAACTTCAAGGAAACTTTGCATGCACTTCAGCCACTCATACACCGCCAAAAACACCCTTCTTGAGCTACAGCATCAGAATGGTAGCCCCCAACATAGTCTGATTTGCGATGTTTCCATCCATTGGAATTCCACCCTTCACATGTTGGACCGATTATATGAACAGAGAAAAGCCATCACGGATTTCCTGATGATCCAAGCGGATAGGGGGACTCCCCTGTGTAACTTCAATGTCAACCAGTGGCAGCTCATACGTGACACCTGCCGTTTGCTCAGGCCCTTTGAGGAAGCCACTTTATTTGTCAGTCGGCAGGATTACGGGATGAACGACATGATTTCCCTGCTTCATGTACTACAGCACATGTTGGAAACCATGGCTGCTCAGGGCACTGGAGACATGGCGTCTACATCTTACGGCCACATGAACCCCGTTGGAGCTGAACTGGAGAAGGAGGAGGAAGAGGAGGAGGAGTGGCCCAGTGAAGCACAGTTTAGGCTTGGCGAAATGGCTGGTTTATCTAGTCAGCGGACAGGAGAGGAGGAGCAGGAGCAGCCAGAGGAGCTAGAGGGTTTTGAGGAAGGTGAGACAGAGGGCCCGGACACACCGTGGCAGTATGCAGTGGAGATGGAGACAGGTAGTCCCTCAGAGTCACTTGCGCAAATGGCAGGAAGCATGCTCACGTGCTTGCATAGTGACCCCAGAATTGTTTCCATTTGTCGGCGGTATGACTGCTGGCTGTCCACCTTATTGGACCCTCGCTTCCGGCACAAAATGGGGGCATTTTTTAAACCCGCCGAGAGGGAGGACAAACTGAACTACTACAAAGACATCCTGCGTAGTCAGTTGGCCGATGCCTATCTGCGCCATGGTCCATACTCTCGCAGGTCTGACTCGGGGGGACCTCTGTGCTCACCTTCCACTGCCATGCCTGCTGGGGCGGTTGGCAGGAGCAGCAGCAGCAGCTCCATCAGCAGCAGCCTCAGTCTTCAGTTGCTAATGAGTAGCTTTCTACACCCGCATAGTGTTGGGGCTTCCTGCTGCTGCTGCTTGCAACTCCAGGGTGTGATTCCTCCAACTTTTGGGCTCCTGCAGCCAACTCCAGTGTCTCTTTAAAGCAATGGTTGTGCCCCTGCTGCTGCTGCTTGCAACTCCAGGGTGTGATTCATCCAATTTTTGGGCTCCCGCAGCCAACTCCAGTGTCTCTTTCACGCAATTTTTGGGCTCCTGCTGCTTGCAACTCCAGGGTGTAATTCAGCTAATTTTTGGGCTCCTGCAGCCAACTCCATTGTCTCTTTAAAGCAATGGTTGAGCTCCTGCTGCTGCTGCTTGCAACTCCAGGGTGTGATTCATCCAATTTTTGGGCTCCCGCAGCCAACTCCAGTGTCTCTTTCACGCAATTTTTGGGCTCCTGCTGCTTGCAACTCCACGGTGTAATTCAGCTAATTTTTGGGCTCCTGCAGCCAACACCATTGTCTTTTTAAAGCAATGTTTGGGCTCCTGCTGCTGCTGCTCCTGCTGCTGCTTGCAACTCCAGGGTGTGATTTATCCAATTTTTGGGCTCCTGCAGCCAACTCCAGTGTCTCTTTAACCCTTTTGTTGCCAAGCACGTAACACCTACGTGCTGGCTTGGCTGGGCCTTAAGTGCCAAGCCCGTAGGTGTTACGTGCTTGACTTTCCCCGCTGCTGGTTTAAAAAATAAAAATAAAAAATACTCACCTGACCCCTTGTTGGATCCGGCCGGGTCTCCTCTTTAATTTAGTGCCATCCGATCCCTCGTGGGGGGTCGGATGGCTCCAAGAGAGCCCCCAGAATAGGCCTCCCCCCGCTTTGTTAGCAGAAGCTGCTAACTGTAAAAAAAAAAAAAAAAAAATGGCATTCACTTACCTGCATGTGCGCTGGCTCCTGCTGTCCCTCCTCTTCACCTGGGGGCCTCCGATCCCCCCCCAGGACTTACCGATCTTCAGGAGAGAGCCTGAGAGGCTCTCTCCCCTTTCATCCTCGATGGCGGCCGCCATCTTGCCGCTAAGCCCCACCCCCTTGGGGGCGGGGCTTATGACGTCATCCCGGCCCCGATCACCGGCTTCAGCCTTCTCAGCTTCTCAGATGCCGGTGATCGGTGCCCTGGAAGGAGGTGACAGGAGATCCTCTGATCTCCTGCCTCCCCCTTCTCTGGATGCCGATCACCGGCATCTGTCATCAGAGCGGCGAGGGACAAGAACTTACAATCGGAGGTAAGTACAGTAAAAAAATTTATTTTTTTTTTTTAATAAAATACTTTTTATTAATGTGTGTTTTTTTTCAACATTTAACCCCTTGTGAACTGGTAAGGGGTCCATGAGACCCCTTATACCAGTTCACAAGGCTGGGGGGGGTGGCAAGTCACCTGCTCTAGCGGGTTACTTGCCATTAACCCCCGGCACCCCCATTACCTGCCTCCCCAAAGCCCAGGGGGGGGCAGAAGAGCCCGGGCCCACATAGGCTATGTGGGCTCGTAGGCTGCAGGGTGGGGGGGCCACAAAAGCTGGCCCCCCCACTCTGTGCCTACAAGCCCCCATAGCTGGTCCCGGGCTGGTTACTTTGGGTAAGGGGGACCCCACGTCATTTTTTTTTTTTTTTTTTTTAAGGGTTTTTAACCCTTAAAAATCCAAAAATAAATGGGGTCCACCTCTCTGGGAGGGGGGACCCTATGTCATTTTTTTTTTAATTAACCCTTTGTGTTCTGTCATCCAGCAGCTATAAAAGGCTTCCAGCAGGTGAGCAGAAGCCAGTGATCGCCGAGGGACACAGTGCTCCAGGATGGATGGGAGGTAAGTATTAAAAAAAAAAAAAAAAAAAAAAAAAAATAATTTTTTCTTTTTGTGTGTGTGTGTTTTTTTTTACATTTAACCCATTGTGAACTGGTAACAGGTACCCCTATACCAGTTCACAAGGCTGGGGGAGGTGGCAAGTCACCTGTGACTAGCGGGTGACTTGCCATTAACCCCTGGCACCCCCATTACCTGCCTCCCCAAAGCCCAGGGGGGGGCAGAAGAGCCCGGGCCCACGGGCTATGCGGGCTTGTAGCCTGCAGGGCCAGGGGCCACAAAAGCTGGCCCCTGTGCCCTGTTTCCACAAGCCCTGCATAGCTGGTCCCGGGCTGGTTACTTTGGGCAAGGGGGACCCCATGTCAATTTTTGGGGGGGATTTTTAAGGGTTTTTAACCCTTAAAAATCCCCCCCCCAAAAAAAAATGGGGCCCCCCCCCCAGGGAGGGGGGACCCTATGTCATTTTTTTTTTCTCGATTTAACCCTTTGTAGTGTGGATGGTAGTTGTATTTTATTTGTAAATGTTATAGATTACTTGTTTCAGTTAGGGGGGTCTCCTGGGCAGGAACGGGGGGCTACCGATAAATATGTGGTACCGTTCTAGAAATGGGGCTTTCACATGCAATATGCTTTTCCTTAATAAAATACATTTTTTATTTAAAATAAAGGAGGCAATTTTCTAAAAATGTTTTTATTTATTTATTTATTTTTTACTTAATAATATTGTAAAAAACAAAATAAAATTTACAAACAAGACATTTCATGTTAAAGCCTAAACTCTGCTGCAAAAAAATATAAATATAATTTTCCTGAAAATTACAGCAAAAATGGCGCAAAAATGGTGCAAAATGGGGAAAAATGACCTGTCAACAGAGGGTGACAAAATCTCAAGTAGGCTGGGTTAATAGTACCTCTGCATGTTGGGTATTGTTCTGTTCGGGAGACCTTGCGCTTTCAGACTTAGCTTGTTTTTTCTGGTTTGCATATTTATATTTTAAGAAAAGGTGTTTTTTATTCAGCTTTTTTATACATTTTTTAGGGAAACCCTGCGCAACCAAAGAATTCTTTGAGGAATTAATTCCAGAAAGATGAGCCCACTACAACAAGCTGGGTACGCTTAGAAAGCTTAACATGTGTACTTTCAGGGAATATATGGTTTATGGGGGATATTCCAAATGTAAAGGGTTGTTTTGGTTGAAAAAGTTGCGCACTTTGTCTGCAGAACTGAAATTTTCAAGTAAAATTACCGTTACGCACATGCTTTACTTTGGGGTATTTGGCAAATCTTCCCTTGACAGAACCTATGCATGTTGGGTGTTGTTCTGCTTGGGGAATGTTGCTTTTTCAGATTAAACTTGTTTTTTCTTGTTTGTATATAGTTTTTTTAGGAAAATGTGGCTTTGATTCTGCTTTTTTATCCTTTTTTTGGGGAAACTCTTTGCAACCAAAGAATACATTGAGGAATTACTTCCAGAAAACTATGGGCACATCAACAAGCCTGGTACACCTAGAAAGCTTGAGGTGTGTACTTCCAGAGAATATATAGTTTGTTGGGGGTATTTCAAATGTAAAGGGTTGTTTTTCTGGTAAAACTGCAAGGTGCGCATAGCGCATATCACAGTTGGATTTTTTCTGAAAATCCCCTAAAGCATATTTCAGTTTGGGGGAGTCTCCTGGGCAGGAAAGGGTGTCTACCTATACATATGTGGTATCGTTGTAACCGGGAGAAATTGGGATTTCACACGCAATAAAATTTTATTGACAAACTTACATTTTTTATTACAAAAAAACACTACAAAATGGAAAAAAATATATTTTTTTAATTTTTTTTCACATATTTCACCCAAAAATATTGAGAATACACCTAAAAAATACGAACAAGACATTTCATGTTAAAGCCCAGACTCTGCTGAAAAAAACAATATATCAGTTTCCTGGGAAATCCCTGGAAATCCTTTCAAAAATGACAGTTGAACATGTGTAGCGCAAAATAGTGAAACATCATCTGGCAACAGGGAGTGGGAAATGCTGCAGGTAGGCTGGCACTTAAAGGGTTAATGCAATGTTTGTGCTCCTGCTGCTGCTTGCAACTCCAGGGTGTGATTCTTCCAATTCTTGGGCTCCTGCAGCCAACTCCATTGTCTCTTTCACGCAATGTTTGGGCTCCTGCTGCTGCTGCCGCCAACTCCAGGGTGGGATTCATCCAATCTTTGGGCTCCCGCAGCCAACTCCAGTGTCTCTTTCAAACTATGTTTGGGCTCCTGCTGCTGCTTGCAACTCCAGGGTGTGATTCATCCAATTTTTGGGCTCCTGCAGCCAACTTCAGTGTCTCTTTCACGCAATGTTTGGGCTGCTGCTGCTTGCAACTCCAGGGTGTAATTCAGCAAATTTTTGGGCTCCTGCTGCCAACTCCAGTGTCTCTTTCAAGCTATGTTTGGGCTCCTGCTGCTACTGCTGCTTGCAACTCCAGGGTGTGATTCAGCTAATTTTTGGGCTCCTGTTGCCAACTCCAGTGTCTCTTTCAAGCAATGTTTGGGCTCCTGCTGCTGCTTGCAACTCCAGGGTGTGATTCATCCAATTTTTGGCCTCCTGCAGCCAACTCCAGTGTCTCTTTAAAGCAATGTTGGGCTCCTGCTGCTGCTTGCAACTCCAGGGTGTGATTCATCCAATTTTTGGCCTCCTGCAGCCAACTCCAGTGTCTCTTTCAAGCTATGTTTGGGCTCCTGCTGCTGCTTGCAACTCCAGGGTGTAATTCAGCTTATTTTTGGGCTGCTGCTGCCAACCCCAGTGTCTCTTTCAAGCTATGTTTGGGCTCCTGCTGCTGCTTGCAACTCCAGGGTATAATTCAGTCAATTTTTGGGCTCCTGCAGCCAACTCCAGTGTCTCTTTCAAGCTATGTTTGGGCAGCTGCTGCCAACTCCAGGATGTCTTACAACCAATTTTGGCCTCCTGCTGCTGCTTGCAACTCCAGGGTGTGATTCATCCAATTTTGGGCTCCTGCAGCCAACTCCTGTGTCTCTTTCACGCAATGCTTGGGCTGCTGCTGCTGCCAACTCCAGGATGTCTTTCAGCCAATTTTTGGCCTCCTGCTGCTGCTTGCAACTCCAGTGTGTCTTTAGTCCAATTTGTGGGCTTCTGCAGCCAACTCCAGTGTCTCTTTCAAGCAATGTTTGGGCTCCTGCTGCTTGCAACTCCAGGGTGTGATTCATCCAATTTTTGGGCTCCTGCAGCCAACTCCAGTGTCTCTTTCACGCAATGTTTGGGCTCCTGCTGCTGCTGCTTGCTACTCCAGGGTGTAATTCAGCTAATTTTTGGGCTCCTGTAGCCAACTCCAGTGTCTCCTTTAAGCTATGTTTGGGCTCCTGCTGCTGCTTGCAACTCCAGGGTGTGATTCATCCAATTTTTGGCCTCCTGCTGCCAACTCCATTGTCTCTTTAAAGCAATGTTTGGGCTCCTGCTGCTGCTTGCAACTCCAGGGTGTGATTCATCCAATGTTTGTCCTCCTGCAGCCAACTCCATTGTCTCTTTAAAGTAATGTTTGGGCTCCTGCTGCTGCTTGCAACTCCAGGGTGTGATTCATCCAATTTTTGGCCTCCTGCAGCCAACTCCAGTGTCTCTTTAAAGCAATGTTTGGGCTCCTTCAGCTGTTGCTGCTGCTTGCAACTCCAGGGTGTGATTCATCCAATTTTTGGGCTCCTGCAGCCAACTCCAGTGTCTCTTTAATGCAATGTTCGTGCTCCTGCTGCTTGCAACTCCAGGGTGTGATTCATCCAATTTTTCGCCTCCTGCAGCCAACTCCAGTGTCTCTTTCACGCAATGTTTGGGCTCCTGCTGCTGCCAACTCCAGGGTGTGATTCATCCAATTTTTGGGCTCCTGCAGCCAACTCCCATGTCTCTTTCAAGCTTTGTTTGGGCTGCTGCTTGCAACTCCACGGTGTGATTCATCCAATTTTTGGGCTCCCGCAGCCAACTCCATTGTCTCTTTCAAGCTATGTTTGGGCTCCTGCTGCTGCTGTTGCTTGCAACACCAGGGTGGGATTCATCCAATTTTTGGGCTCCTGCAGCCAACTCCAGTGTCTCTTTCAAGCTATGTTTGGGCTCCTGCTGCTGCTGCTGCTTGCAACTCCAGGGTGTCATTCAGCCAATTTTTGGGCTCCTGCTGCTTGCAACTCCAGGGTGTGATGCATCTAATTTTTGGGCTCCTGCTGCCAACTTCAGTGTCTCTTTCAACCAATGTTTGGGCTGCTGCTTGCAACTCCAGGGTGTGATTCAGCTAATTGTTGGGCTCCTGCTGCTGCCAGCTCCAGGGTGTGTTTTTCAGGCACTTTAGGGGCCCCTCATAGTGATGCCACCTCAACTCTCTGCAATTGTACCGCTCTGCGATTCTATTAGTGATGCCTCTGCATGTCATAATTATTTACAGTATTATTTCACTAACCCAGCACGCATCCTATGCGTGGTCAGCAAGGCAGAATGGTTTACAACCCTATTGAGGCTCTAGGAAGCTCAGAAATAGCCGTTTTTAATAGCGATTCGTCGCAAATAAATTCGGGTCAAAACAATTTTTGTCGGAAAATTCAGCGAATCAGTCGAATCGAATTTTTAAAAAAGTTTGCTCATCTCTAATCTTCACAATGGTGCCTTAGCACATAATTAAGTGTATATGCATTTTAGTCTTAGAAAATTAAAACCCTACACCATAAAGTAATATGTATCACCATCCTTCCTTTGCAGCTAAATGCAGCAGATAAAGTGTGGCTAAGTGTTATAAATGGTTGTGTTGATGCCTCAGCAGTGAATGGTGAGTACATTATATTATGCCTTTGCTCCTGCAAACGGGATCTTGCACAATTAAATAGCCTGTAACACCCTCTTATGCAGCACCTAAAAGGTAACTATGCATCATGAATGATTGTGTTGATGCCTTAGCAGATAATGGTGAGTACAGTATATTATATATTATGACTGTAAAACAGGAACCTGCATTGTTAGTAGCATGTGCCACCATCCTACTTAGGCAGCTAAATGCAGCACTTAAAGGGTGACTATGCATCAGGCTTTATGTTTCGTGAAATCTCATGATGGTGTTTTATCAGCTAATGGTATATACCTTGTAGTCTGGTAAATCCAAAATTTACAGCAATCTATATTACCTCTTACACTTCAGCTAAATGCAAAAGATAATTGTAGACTGTGAATCAGCCATTTTGTTTAATGGTTTATCACATTGGTGTCTTATTGGTTAATGGTGTGTATGGCTGCTAGACATGTAACCAGTACTGAGCATGGTGTACCTGTATTTCCCTCCAACCTAAGCAACAATTATGGTGTGACATCTACCTCGATACTGCTAGCTAGAAGGTCAGGTCCTCTGGAGCTAAATGCTTCTAATCAGATCTTACCAACAGGTCTTCTTTTCTGATTCAATATTTGTATTGAGGTTATAAGAGGTTTACATCAGGTATTAAATTTACATCACAGTTTTATGGTTACATTTGTGTCCTCATACTAAACATTGGGAATAAAAAGCAGATTGTCAACTTGCAGTTGCTTAATGGGGGAGGGGGGGGAGAGGCCAAGGCCTGGCTCCCCACCCTTTTAAAACCCTCAATGCAGTTTCTCACACCGTATCTCCCCTGTGGAGTTGAAGATTAGTTTACTGGTAAGTATACTGGGCATCAACCACGGGAAGTATCCTCCCTCGGGTGGCTGGTCCATGTGTCTCTCTTAATCGTGGTATTGAGAACCGTATTAATCAAATCAAAGATTTGACTCCAAGGGATGGCAAATGACATGTCAGACAACCTCTGAAACATATCTTGTTTAATGGCTACTTGTAAATCCTGTAGGATTTCTGTGCCAGGTCGGCTATGCTTTAGCCTTCATGTTTCATGCACTATGTTGTTCTATAGTTACTGTGGAATCTATGATCTACTGACACAAAATCCTTCCTATGAGATTGTGATAACCAGTGCATTGCAAACGTATGGCTGCCTTTCCAAGTCTTAGCTGGGTGTAAGGCTCGGTTCACACCTCTCCGTTGCAATAAGGACAAGCATTTTGTAAATACCAAGTTGAAGGGAAGGACCTCCAAGGTTGTATTCTCTGGAATACTGCCAGTGCCATGCGCTACACATGAAAGACAGCGGGAGTTTACAGAGTTAAACGCATGGCTCAAGTCCTGGTGCAGGGCAGAGGGATTTGGGTTCCTAGAGCACTGGGCCAACTTTTCATTGGTTGACAAACTGTATTCTACAGGTAATTTGCACCTGAATGGAAGGGGGGCTGCTGTGCTGGGTAAGAGGATACTAGAGGGGGTGGAGAGTTATTTAAACTAGAGAGGAGGGGGAGGGCAAGAGTGAAAACAAAAATGAAGACAGGTTACTTAGGGGACAGCATATGATGGTGGATGGAGAATTAGAAGGGGGGAGGACTGCTATTATGTATAAGGAGATCCATGTGTTGCAAACCAGCAATGAAAAATTAGGCGGATGCATTACTGAAGAAGCTAATACTATAGCTCAATGTGTCAAACTAAATAGGAACATAAAGTGTATGTTCACAAATGCCAGAAGTCAGGCAAGTATAGTGGGGGAGCTTGAGACTCTGGTGCTAGCAGAGAATATTGATGTTGTTGGTGTGGCTGAGACATGGCTGGATTCCACACATGACTGGACTGTCAATCTACAAGGTTTTGCTCTTTTTCGGAAAGACAGAGCAAAAAGGAAAGGGGGCGGTGTGTGCCTTTATGTAAAGCAAGAATTCAAAGCATATATTAATGAGGGGATACTAGCAGGAGATTGTGAGGATGTTGGGCAATGTAAACAATGTTAAAATACAGTCTGGTGTAATCTATAGGCCTCAAAAGGTTCTCAAAGAACTCAGTTCCGTTATCTCATCACCCCTGTTGTTGATCTTTAAAGACTCACTAGCAACTGGTATAGTGCCAAGGGACTGGCGCAAGGCAAATGTGGTGCCCATTTTTAAAAAGAGCTCTAGGTCTTCTCCGGGCAATTACAGACCTGTTAGCTTAACATCCATTGTGGGGAAATTGCTTGAGGGGCTTTTAAGGGCCTACATACACGAATATGTAACTACCCATAATATTCTAAGTGACAACCAACACAGTTAAACTAAGGACAGAAGCTGCCAGACTAACCTGATTGGCTTCTATGAGGAGGTGATTAGAAGCCTGGACAGAGGGGCGGCTGTGGATATAGTTGTTCTGGATTTTGCAAAAGAATTTGACACTGTTCCCCATAGACGCTTATTAGGGAAATTGAGATCTTCAGGATTAGAAAACAGTTTGTAACTGGATTGAAAACTGGCTGAAGGATCGTGTGCAGAGAGTTGTGTTTAATGATACCTACTCTGAATGGTTACCAGTTGTAAGTGGTGTACATCAGGGTTCAGTGCTGGGCCCACTATTATTCAACTTGTTTATAAATGACATAGAATATGGAATTAAATGCACTGTCTCTATTTTTGCAGATGACACAAAAATATGTATCACAGTGCAGTCTATGGAAGATGTTCACAAGCTTCAGGCTGACTTGGACACTTTAAGTGTCTGGGCATCCACTTGGCAAATGAGGTTCAATGTGGAAAAATGTAAAGTCATGCACTTGGGGGTCTAACAACCTGAGGGCCACATATTTCCTCGGGGGAGTAAAACTGGGAGAGTCACTTGTTGAGAAGGATCTGGGGGTACTGGTAGATCACAGGCTAAATAACAGCATACATTGGCAAGCAGCTGCTTCCAAGGCCACCAAGATATTATCATGCATTAAAACAGGCATGGAATCACGGGATAGGGATAGGTGTTTGCCTCTTTACATGACACTGGTGCGCCCTCATCTGGAATATGCCGTCCAGTTCTGGGCACCCATTCATAGAAAGGATGCTCTGACTATGGAAAGAGTGCAGAGGAGAGCCACCAAACAAATAAGGGGAATGAAGGATCTTAGTTATATATATAGTTGTATAAATATATAAAATGGCCCATACAATATGGGAGAACATTATTTCAGGTAAAATGCTCTCTAAAGACAAGGGGGCACTGCCTTCAATTGGAAAAAAAATCTAGTCTCTGGAGGCGACAATTGTTTTTTACTATAAGAACTATAAGTCTATGGAATAGGCTCCCACAGAAGCTTATTACAGCATCAACCGCTGACAGCTTCAAAAAAGGATTAGATGCTTATTTAGAAAAAAATAACATTAACAGTTACTATTAGCGGTTATCAGATAAAAAAATGAATAAATAAATAAAATAAATAGCTTCCCCTATAAAATAAAAAATAACTTCCCCTACCCCAACACCCTTGGTTGAACTTGATGGACATATGTCTTTTTTCAACCGTATTCCTATGTAACAGTTACTATGTAAATATGCCAGAAGGGCAGTGTATCAAAACAAATGCTGCACTTTTGAAATGTGTTTGTGTTGTGTTTTTTAAAAGAAAAAACTTTTTTTGCCTAATAAGTAAATGGTAAAGTCTATGGCAACGCAAACACAATACAAGTGCCCTGCTAAAAGGATAGGGGGGCTGTGGCCACTGCTTGTGCCGTTGGAACGGGAGAAAAGAGAAAAGTGAGTTTCCGGGCAACCTGGGGGGTTTCACACAGCAAGCCATCCCGATTCTTGATGCCCTCGGGAGGGGGGGGGAGGGAATCTAGCTGCCCTATAGGTTCCAGGGCCGTTGGGACATGGGTTTTGGTCCACTTTAAAGGCATTCTATTTCACATTAAAACGGTTTTTTTTTTGTAATTTTGGGGGAATACAGGTTAAATACAATTTTAATCTTTTTTTTTTTAAATGTTATCTAACTGCTGCTGCAGGTTTATTTTTTATATTTTTGGTAATTTTGGGGGCATTTTTGGTTAGATACAAAATATTGCTCAGAGGTTTTAATTATGTCAGCTTGGTTAGTCAGGCGAGTGCTAGTGGGGTGTTAGATTGCCTGTATATGGCAGTTTCTGTCTTTTGGGTTGGATAGGTTCACCAGCCCATCTTGTTTTCTTTACAAGCTTCAAGCTTCAAGTGTAACTTTTTGTTGTGCTAAAGCTGTCAGGTGGTTATTTAGGAGTAGTGTTGCCTCCTACCATTTCTCCCTGTCTCCAGGATCATTTGTTTCTAGATATCTTTTGTATGTGGTTGCAACCATGTTCTGAAGAGTCAGAGTTTCATTAGAATTTGCTTTCTTACTCTATTATTTCGGATATAATCAAGCCCCTCATTACTGCTTTGGCAGTGGACTACATTAAGATGGGATCATCCCTGTGTTCTAAGTTATCATCTATAAAATTAGCATAGTCTTTGCTGAGTTTCTCTCTGAATGGTTGTGATTTGCACATGTATGTTGGGAATCTCCACATCCTGCTTTTATGGAAAGGCTGTTTTAAGGATACTTTTAGAGATGAGCGAACTTTTGAAAAATTCGATTAGACTGATTAGCCGATTTTTCCGACAAAAATCGATTCGACCCGAATTTATTCGCGACAAATCACTATCAAAAACGGCTATTTTTGAGCCTCCTAGAGCCTCAATAGGGTTGTAAACCACTCTGCCTTGCTGTAACACGCATAAGACGCGTGCTGGGTTATTGAAATAATACTGTAAATAATTATCACATGCAGATCGGAGGCATCGCTAATAGAATCGCAAAGCGGCACAATTGAGAGAGAGTTGAGGTGGCATCACTATGAGGGGCCCCTATAGTGCCTGAAAACACACACCCTGGAGCTGGCAGCAGCAGGAGCCCAAAAATATGCTGAATCACACACTGGAGTTGCAAGGAGCAGCAGCAGTTGCAGGAGCCCAAACATTGCTTTAAAGAGACACTGGAGTTGGCTGCAGGAGCCCAAAAATTGAATGAATCACACCCTGGAGTTGCAAGCAGCAGCCCAAACATAGCTTTAAAGAGACACTGGAGTTGGCTGCAGGAGCCCAAAAATTGGATGAATCACACCCTGGAGTTGCAAGCAGCAGCAGGAGCACAAACATAGCTTGAAAGAGACACTGGAGTTGGCAACAGGAGCCCAAAAATTGGATGAATCACACCCTGGAGTTGCAAGCAGCAGCAGGAGCCCAAACATAGCTTGAAAGACACACTGGAGTTGGAAGCAGGAGCCCAACAATTGGCTGAATCACACCCTGGAGTTGCAAGCAGCAGTAGCAGCAGGAGCCCAAACATTACTTTAAAGAGAAACTGGAGTTGGCTTCAGGAGCCCAAAAATTGGATGAATCACACCCTGGAGTTGCAAGCAGCAGCAGGAGCACAAACATAGCTTGAAAGACACTGGAGTTGGCTGCAGGAGCCCAAAAATTGGATGAATCACACCCTGGAGTTGCAAGCAGCAGCAGCAGGAGCCCAAACATAGCTTGAAAGAGACACTGGAGTTGGCAGCAGGAGCCCAAAAATTGGATGAATCACACCCTGAAGTTGCAAGCAGCAGCCCAAACATTGCTTTAAAGAGACACTGGAGTTGGCTTCAGGAGCCCAAAAATTGGATGAATCACACCCTGGAGCTGCAAGCAGCAGCAGGAGCACAAACATAGCTTGAAAGAGACACTGGAGTTGGCTTTAGGTGGTCAAAAATTGGATGAATCACACCCTGGAGTTGCAAGCAGCAGCAGGAGCCCAAACATAGCTTGAAAGAGACACGTAAAGCATTTTCTCAATAATTACTTGTGGTCTGATGCGGAGGAATGTCTGTAACTGGAGAGCAGCGCCTTAAATCTTTTTTGCACCATCCATATTTCTTTAGTGTTGGTCTGGCCCCATCATCAATCTACTCTTAATGCATCAGGCATTGGTGGGTGGAAATCTTGGCTGATCCATGCCCGATTTCTATGCAGGCCAGTCTCTCAAAAAAAAAAACATGGAGAGTGACAGATTAGTAACATATTAGTAACATAGTAACATATAAGGCCTCATTTCATCAAGCAGAGGTCTCTGCAGAATAGGGGTGAGTGGCAGCAGGAGTCTCAGTGAGAGGCTTGATCTCCCGGGATCAGCTAGCGGTCGTGTCTTGAACAGCAACCCATCTGCCATCATCCATTGGTTAACACGATCATCCACTGCATCACAAGTGACATCTGACGCCCCCAGTCAACTCTCTGTTGTAGGTTATGCTTTGGGTTCAGCTCCACTATTCAGTGAGGACGATCTGATAATCAGAAAAATACAATTTTGTGAGTACTCACCTGAAAAATGGATATTGTCAGTGTGCCACACACCCCGCTTCCCCTTTAATTCTTCACGATTGGGTTACTCACCGCCAGGTGACGCAGTTGCAGAGAGGAAGTCTTGTAACGAGCCCCCTTCCGGCCTATATATACCTGGTACCTCCCACTTAACACCAGTGATTTAAAAAGCAGAAAGACAAGGTACCAGTAATCTAACGGTAACCTCAAAATAAAGAAAAGCTTCACCATATAAAGGATTCGGGATACCGAAAAGGGCGGGGGTGAAGCGGGGTGTGTGGCACACTGACAATATCCATTTTTCAGGTGAGTACTCACAAAATGGTATTATTCTCAGTGTGCCACACACCCCGCTTCCCCTTTAATTCTTCACGATTGGGACATCCAAAAGCAGTGTCCACAAGGGATGGGTATCCGAAGGCAAAAATGAAGCATAACTTAACCCTTTTGTTGCCAAGCACGTAACACCTACGTGCTGGCTTGGCTGGGCCTTAAGTGCCAAGCCCGTAGGTGTTACGTGCTTGACTTTCCTCGCTTGTAGTTTAAAAAGTAAAAATAAAAAATACTCACCTGACCCCTTGTTGGATCCGGCCGGGTCTCCTCTTTAATTTGGTGCCATCCGATCCCCCGTGGGGGGTCGGATGGCTCCAGGAGAGCCCCCGGAATAGCCCCCCCCCGCTTCTGCAGCTTCTAACTGTAAAAAAAAAAAAAAAAAAAAAATGACATTCACTTACCTGTGTGTGCGCTGGCTCCCGCTGTCCCTCCTCTTCACCTGGGGGGCCTCCGATCCCCCCCCAGGACTTACCGATCTTCAGGAGAGAGCCTGGGAGGCTCTCCTCTCTTCTTCTCGATGGCGGCCGCCATCATGCCTCTTATGAAGTCATCCCGGCCCCGAACGGGCTTCAGCTTTCTCAGCTTCTCAGATGCCGGTGATCGGCGCTGGGGAAGGAGGTGACAGGAGATCCTCTGATCTCCTGCCTTCTCCTTCTCTGGATGCCGATCACCGGCATCTGTCAGCTGAGCGGCGAGGGACAAGAGCTTGCAATCGAAGGTAAGTACAGTAAAAAAAATTTTTTTTTTTTCTAATAAAATACTTTTTATTATTGTGTCGTGTTTTTTTTTTTTAACAGTTAACCCTTTATGAGCTGGTAAGGGGTCCATGAGACCCCTTATACCAGTTCACAAGGCTGGGGGGGTGGCAAGTCACCTGCCCTAGCGGGTGGCTTGCCATTAACCCCCGCACCCCCATTACCTGCCTCCCCAAAGGCCAGGGGGGGGCAGAAGAGCCCGGGCCCACATAGGCTATGTGGGCTCGTAGGCTGCAGGGTGGGGGGGCCACCAAAGCTGGCCCCCCCACTCTGTGCCTACAAGCCCCCATAGCTGGTCCCGGGCTGGTTACTTTGGGTAAGGGGGACCCCACGTCATTTTTTTTTTTGGATTTTGAAGGGTTTTTAACCCTTCAAAATCCAAAAAAAATGGGGTCCCCCTCCCCGGGAAGGGGGACCCTATGTCATTTTTTTTTTTAATTAACCATTTGTCATCCAGCAGCTATAAAAGGCTTCTGGGCAGGAAAGGGTGTCTACCTATACATATGTGGTATCGCTGTAACCGGGAGAAATTGGGGTTTCTCACGCAATAAGATTTTATTGACAAACTTACATTTTTTATTACAAAAAAACTCTACAAATTGTAAAAAAAAATTTTTTTTTAATTTTTTTTCACACATTTCACCCAAAAAAATTGAGAATACACCTAAAAAATACAAACAAGACATTTCATGTTAAAGCCCAGACTCTGTTGAAAAAAACAATATATAATTTTCCTGGGAAATCCCTGGAAATCCTGTCAAAAATGACAGTTGAATATGTGTAGCGCAAAATAGTGAAACATCGTCTGGCAACAGGGAGTGGCAAATGCTGCAGGTAGGCTGGCAGCGAAAGGGTTAAATGACTGCAGTCTGCAGAACTTTGCGGCCAAACACAGCATCCGCTGAGGCTCGCACATCAACTTTGTAAAACTTAGAAAAAGTATGAACAGAAGACCAAGTGGCGGCCTTACAAACTTGTTCAACAGAAGCTTGGTGCTGAAAAGCCCAAGACGCCCCAACAGCGCGAGTAGAATGAGCAGTGATACGAAAAGGGGGAACTTTCCCCTTAGCAGAATAGGCCGCAATAATGGCCTGACGTATCCATTTGCTAATGGAAGATTTGGCCGGTGCCAAACCCTTCTTAGGCCCACAGGGCACAACAAAAAAGGCATCCGTCTTACGAAAAGGAGACGTAATAATCAAATAGTACTTAACACAGCGTACTACATCCAAACAATGCAAAACCCTCTCTTTGTCATTCTTAGGATTAGGACACAAGGAGGGCAGAACAATATCCTGATTCAAATGAAAAGCAGAAACAACCTTAGGAAGAAAGTCTGGTTTAAACCGAAAGACCACTTTATCCTGATGCTTCTCAAAGTAAGGCGCCTGGATAGACAAGGCCGCCAACTCCGAGACACGCCGGACCGAAGTGATAGCTACCAAGAAGACAATCTTCTGAGTCAGGGTAGACAAAGCAATATCTTGCAAAGGCTCAAAAGGAGGAGCCTGAAGAGCAGAAAGAACCAAATTCAAGTCCCAAACAGGGAGTAATGGTTTCCTGGGGGGCCGCACATGCGTAACCCCCCTGGAAAAAAGTTTTAACTAAAGGATGAAGCGCAAAACGCTTCTGAAAAAAGATAGATAAGGCAGAAACTTGCCCTTTCAACGTACTTAGCTGAAGACCAGAGTCTAGGCCAGATTGTAAAAACTCCAGAATCCTGGAGACCGAAAAGACCCTACAAGGAAAAGATCTAATCTCACACCAAGCGATATAGGCTTTCCAAGTCCTATAGTAGATGATAGAAGAAGACCTCTTCCGGGCACTGATCAGAGTCTTGACGACTGAGTCAGAAAGACCCTCCTCCTTCAAGATGGATGTTTCAGCAGCCAGGCCGTCAAACCCAGCGCTGGTAAACTGGGGTAACACAACCGGCCCTGAGTGAGCAGAAGAGGCAGAACGAACTGGTCCACTGCCAGCCGAACGATGTCTGCGAACCACACTCACCTTGGCCACTTTGGGGCCACGAGAATGGCGGACACCCTTTCCAGAGCCAACTTCCGAACCACCCTGCCCAGCATGGGTATCGGAGGAAACAGGTACAGGAACCCCAGATCCCCCCAGCTCAGGGACATGGCGTCTACTGCCAGAGCCAAGGGATCCTGGGAGAGCGACACGAAGATCGGGAGCCTGCAATTGTGACGAGAGGCAAACAGGTCCACCTCCGGCGTCCCCCACCGGAGACACAGTGAGCGAAAAACCTGAGGATGGAGAGCCCATTCTCCCAGACGAGAAGAGCCCCTGCTCAACCAATCTGCTTCCTGGTTCTCCACCCCTGGAATGTACACCGCCGCGAGACAAGGAACATGGGCCTCCGCCCAGGTCAGGATCAGGGACACCTCTCTGAGAGCACCCAGACTGCGGGTCCCTCCCTGATGATTGATGTAAGCAACCGCTGTTCGATTTTCTGAACGAACCTGGACCGGAAGGCGCAGAACGTGTCAGGAGAGCAAGAACCCGACGGATGGCTCTCAGTTCCAGAACATTGATGGGTAAGTGGGCCTCTTGGGGTCCCCACTGCCCCTGGAACTGAAGCACCTTCCAGAATCCCCCCATCCCTAAAGACTGGCATCCGTGGTGACAATTTCCCAAAGAGGGGTCAGGAAAGACCTGCCCTTCACGAGATTGGCCGAGACCAACCACCACTGGAGGGACTGCCGGACCCGGGAGGACAACTGGAAGGGCTGATCCAGCGACCGAGGCTGCCGGTCCCAGGACGCCAACAGATAGAGCTGAAGCGTCCTCATGTGAAATTGAGCAAAAGGAACTGCCTCGAAGGAGGCAACCATCAACCCTACCAGCCTCATCCCCAGACGGATGGACGGCTGAGGATTGGAAAGTAGGACCCGAGCCAACTCCTGAATCAGATGAATTTTGGACTGGGGGAGAAACACTCTGTGTTGACGAGAGTCCAACTGCATCCCCAGAAAGGACACCACCCTGGCCGGAGCGAGGGAGGACTTGGGGAAGTTGATCACCCAGCCAAAGCTTTCCAGCGTGGAGACCACCATCCTGGTGTCTGTCTCCGATTCATCGAGTGACAGAGCCATGATGAGAAGGTCGTCCAAATAAGGTACGATACGAATGCCCCGAGATCTGAAAATGGCCATCACCCCTGCCAGCACCTTGGTGAACACTCTTGGAGCCGAGGTAAGGCCAAACGAAGTGCCACGAATTGCAAATGCTGATCTTTCATCACGAATTGAAGAAAACGTTGATGAGCCTGGCAGATGGGAACATGAAGATAAGCATCCTTGATGTCTATGGACGTCATGAAGTCCCCCTGCCGAAGGGAACCGACGGCCGTACGCAAAGTTTCCATGCGAAACTTCCGAATACGGATGAACTTGTTGAGTAATTTCAGGTCCCGGACGGGACGAACCGACCCGTCCTTTTTGAGGACTGCGAAAAGATTGGAGTAGAAACCGAGGCCCATCTCTAAGCACGGTACCGGCCGGATGACCGCCATTTCTAAAAGATTCCTTATCGACGCCAGGAGCCCCTGTGCGGCCAAAGGATCGATGGGCACCCGAGACCGAAAGAACCGTGAAGGAGGGCGAGACTCGAATTCCAGTTTGTAACCGGACGACACCACCTCCCGGATCCATCTGTCCGGAACCTCCTGGTCCCAAACCTGGGAGAAGTGTCGCAACCGTCCCCCCAGCCGCACGGGTGGGGGCAGCCCCTCATTGCTGAGCGGGCTTACCAGCAGGCTTGGGCTTGGTGCCCCAGGACTGAGTGGGATGGCCACGGCCCCTCCCCCGGGTCCAACCTGCCCCTCTGGTAGCGGGAAAGGAAGCCCCCCTACCCGCTCTGAATCCTCGAAAGGAAGGCCTAACGGTACTTGCACCCCGAAAGGGGCGACGAGGCCTCTTGCATTGAGGCATTTTACCACCTTTTGCAACTGAATCAATTTTATCACCAAGCAGTCGCAAGCCCAAAAAGGGAAGTGCTGTGAGCACCTTTTTAGAAACTAAGTCCGCCGACCACTGGCGCAGCCATACTGACCGACGAATAGCCACCAGCATTGCCGCTGTCCTGCTACTCATTGCCAGCGCATCGTCCTGGGCGGCCAGAACATAGGAAATAAATGACTCACACTGCTTTAGAGCACTAAATTCATTACAAGCGGGATCAAGATCTGCGCATAGATCCTGAATAACGGACCTAACCGCCAATAGAAGAAGCGCCGAAGCACACACCGGCCGCATCGTCGATCCGGCACTAATAAAACCATGGCGAGCATACTGGTCAATCCGACGATCCTCACCATCCTTAATGGCAGTGGTCTCAGAAGACTGTACCATAGCCGTGCTAGAGAGCCCTAGCACAGGGGTATCGACGTCAGGTGGAACCGACCAAAGCTTCACCAATTCTGGCGGAAAAGGATAGCGTTTATCCCAACTGGAAGGAATTCCAGATAGTCGCGTGGGATGTTCCCATTCCTTAAGCACAACCCTCTCAAAGTGTTGTTGTCTGGGAAACACCAAACGCGGCTGAGGCACATTAAACAACTCACCCTTTGACAGCCTCAGGTGGATCTAAATTCAAAATTTCAAACATTTGAGCCAGAATGGAGGGGGTGTCAAGGGAAACCCCCGCAGCCAGATCGCCAATAGCATCGACCTCAAGCTGGTCTGCAGGCTCATCTGACTCCACAAGGAGTTCCCCCTCCTCGTCCAGAGAGTAATCGGACCAATCCACAGGTTCACATCCCTCATCCTGTGAAGCAGGAGCTACAGGAGAAAGGTGTTTCCGCTTCGCAGTAGCCTTCTGACCTGCTTTGGCGGAAACTATCTTCTCGAGGTTGGACAATCGTGCAGACACCTCGGATTGCGAATCCCCACTTTTGACAATGTCACACGGGGTCCGGAACAGGGAGGGGGGGTAGGAGATGATGGAAGTTGCGAGGAGCCAGAAGCCGGAGCGACGGACTGACGCACAATATTCTGCTTTGCACAAGGAATGCATAATATAACATCATCGCCTGGGAGCGGAGTCCCACAGCCCCCACACAGCCTGGATGGGCCAGAAGAGCCATTTCCGGTATTATTGGAAGCCTCCATATGGTGATTTATGGTATTCGCACAACCGTGGGTTTTAGGCATAAGCCACCCGGGATGCCCCCTTTAAATTAATGTCCCGGGAGGGAGGATTTAATTTATGATTATAATTATCCCTTTGTTTTTTTTTTTTGTTTTTTTTAAATATACAAAAATATATATATATAAATAAATCCCATTTTAGAATAATAGGGCTAGCCAGGTATAATAGAACCGGGAAGCCACTGCATTGAGGGAATCCCAGGATCTGTGGGGAAAGAACAACAGTAAGATCCCCAGACAAAAAGGGCAGCATGCAGTACAACATTCATGCAACAGCATATACCAACACATAGTAAAAACACATAGTAAAAACACCCCAGAGTGCTTAAAGAGGTCAAAAGAATTTGAACCAATTTAACTTTTTTTTTTTTTTAAAAAACAATCATGAATATAACAAGAGACGGCCCCACACACGGTGAGGCCGCTTACCTGCCCAAGGCTGAAAGCAAGGCTGAAAATAAGGACAGCAGCAGCAGAGATATACACTTCCTGCGGCTGAGTGCCCCGCACCTGACTCCTGATAAGAGGGAGGAAGTGCGGCTGGGGCCGAGCTGCACGTCGACGCCGCTCCAGCCACGCCCCCTCTGACGTCATCCGGGCCCCGCCCCCCTCTCTAGATTCAAACAGTGCGGGCCACCAAACGGCGGTGCCGCAAAACGAGAGGGCGCCCGACTCCCTCAGTAAACGAAGGGGGGCGGGAAGCCCTTACTAGGGAGTTTGAGCCATGCGCCTAAAGTGCCGACAGTGCGGCCTGCCGAGCGGCAGTGCCGAAAACTAGAAAGCGCCCGGACAATGGGATGGGAGGGGAGGGGAGAGCGACACAGGCAGCTTCAGCCATGCCTGCCACAGCGCGGCCCGCCCCAGCCGCCCTAAAGCGGAACTAGACACTGACCGTTCAGGCCCAACAGCGGGCCGCACAATGGCGGAGCCCGAGGGAGAGAGAGGGCTAAACAGTGTGGGCAATCTGTAAAAAAGAGAGTGTTAACCGGTCAGGCCGTGTGCACCCATCCTGCGGTGCTGACCTGAAAACTGACAAGGTTATCCATACAAGTAAAACACACAAGTAAAAACCACATGCATATACACATCCCCCAACCCCCCCCCCCCCCCATAGTGAAGGGAGAAGGGACCGTAACGAGAGAGAAAGGGGCCAAGGGGAACCTCGGGACAGGGGCATCTCAAATCCGGATCACCATGCCGGATAGCCGCATTGCCCCCCACGAGAGGTCGAGCGGAGGAGATAAGCTCCTAGGCACCTATAGTGCCATCTACCAATTGCCCAGTGAGCAGCCTGGGCTGGGAGGCTTCCATTTAACCATATAGGTAACAAACAATCAAACTGGGCAGAAATAGACCCAAAGGGGGTGCCGGGGTAAGACCCCGGCTACCTGCAAGCAGGAGACTTCATTCTTCTGTCTTGTCGTCATGCAGAGAGAAAAACACTGGTGTTAAGTGGGAGGTACCAGGTATATATAGGCCGGAAGGGGGCTCGTTACAAGACTTCCTCTCTGCAACTGCGTCACCTGGCGGTGAGTAACCCAATCGTGAAGAATTAAAGGGAAAGCGGGGTGTGTGGCACACTGAGAATAATCAGCAGCTACTGCCCAGCCAAGAAGTGGAGGAGACACTTGCCGCTTCTTCCACTAGGCGGGCAAGTAGTGATTAGGAGAGTGTTTTTGTTTTTTCCCAGTGCCCTTCCAGCCTACCATGTGTGCAGGACACGGTGGTTTCACGCTGTTCTTTACATGGTTTGCCTTGAGCAACAGTCACACATGGGGGGAACTGCTAAAAATGAGAACTCAATACATGAAATCATGGCTTACTCCACGAAACTGCAAATGGGACCCATGGTGACTGACACTGGGAAGAACATCTTGTCTGCGCTGCGACAAGGAAGCCTGAGCCATGCGTCCTGCCATGGCACACGTGTTCAATCTAGTTGTCAAGTGTTTTCTGAAGTCTTCCCCCCCATCTGAAAGACATCCTAACAACGGGCAGGAAACTTTGCATGCACTTCAGGCACTCCTACACTGCCAAGCACACCCTTCTTGAGCTTCAGCGTCAGAACGGTATCCCCCAACATAGTCTGATTTGCGATGTTTCCACCCATTGGAATTCCACCCTCCATATGCAGGATCGACTATAGGAACAGAGAAAAGCCATCACGGATTTCTTGATGATCCAAACAGATACGGGGACTCCCCTGTGTAACTTCAATGTAAACCAGTGGCAGTGGCTCATACCTGACACCTGCCGTTTGCTCAGGCCCTTTGAGGAAGCTACTTTATTAGTCAGTTGCCAGGACTATGAGATGAACGATGAGATTCCACTGCTTCATGTACTACAAAACTATACCTCCCAACTTCTGAAGATATGAAAGAGGGACAAGCCATGCCCCCAGCCACACCCCCTGCCACACCCACCACACCATATTTCCCACCCATTTACACAAATGCACATCTGAACCAGAGGAGCTCCTTTCCTTAGAAAAAAAAATATTAAAAAAAATGTAAAAAAAAGTATTTCCTAGCTGATCAGCGGGGGGGTGGGCGGCGGAGCAGCTGATCGGCGGGGCAAGGAGGGAGGGGAGTGCGGGTGGCGGAACAGCTGATCGGCGGGGCGGGGAGGGAGGGAGGGGGTGCGGCCGGCGGAGCAGCTTAATCATCTGGGACCACGGGATATTCTGGGAAAATCGGGACAGTCCCGGGAAAATCGGGACAGTTGGGAGGCATGCAACACATGTTGGAAACCATGGCTGGTCAGGGCACTAGAGACATGGCGCATACATTTCACAGCCACATGAAGCCTGTGGGGGCTGAAGTGGAGGAGGAGGAGGGGGTGGGGCACAGCAAAGCACAGTTTAGGTTTGACAAAATTACCATTTTATCTAGTCATCTGACAGGAGAGGAGGAGCAGCCAGAGGAGCTAGAGGGTTGCGAGGAAGGCGAGACAGAGGACCCAGACACCCCGTTGCACAAATGGCACGATGCATGCTCACGTGCTTGCGTAGTGACCACAGAATTGTCTCCATTTGTCAGCGGGATGACTTCTGGCTCTCCACCTTATTGGACCCTCGCTTCTGGCACAAAATGGGGGCATTTTTTACACCCACTGAGAGGGAGGGCAAACTGACCTACTACAGAGACATCCTACGTAGTCCGTTGGAGGATGTCTATCTGCGCCATGATCCATACTCCCGCAGGTCTGACTCGGGGGGGACCTCTGCGCTCGGGGGGGGGGGTGGATGGAGCAGCAGCTCCATCAGCAGCAGCCTCAGTCTTCAGTCGCTAATGAGTAGCTTTCTACACCCGCATAGTGAGTCTACTCATGAACAGCAGGAAGATCTGGAGCAGGACCTGAACCAGCAGGTCATGTCATACCTTGACATGACCATGCCAACACACCTTGAGGATCCGCTGGACTTCTGGGCAGCCAAACTTGACTTGTGGCCGCAACTAGCAGAGTTTGCCCTGGAAAAGCTGTCCTGCCCGGCCAGTAGTTGATTTAGATGGCAACTGGGCTGCTCTATATTATGCTGCAAAATGGCAAATTTACCTCACAATATAAGCTATTGCCCCTCAGATTTACACAGGGCCTGCTCTATATTATGCTGCAAAATGGCAAATTTACCTCACTATATAAGCTATTGCCCCTCAGATTGACACAGGAGCTGCTCTATATAATGCTACAAAACCAAGAGCGGATTTAACTCACACAGTATAACCTATTTCTCAGATTTATATAGGGACTGCTCAATGTAATGGTGCAAAACCATGAATTTACCTACAATATAAACTATTGCTGCTCCATATAATGGTGCAAAGCTGAATTTATCTCACAATATAAACTATTACTCTTCAGGTTTATATAGGGGCTGCTGTATATAACCGTCCAAACCATGAATTTACCTCATAATATAAACTATTGCCCCTCAGATTTACACAGGGCCTGCTCTATATTATGCTGCAAAATGGCAAATTCACCTCACAGTATAAGCTATTGCCCCTCAGATTTACACAGGGCCTGCTCTATAGAATGCTACAAAACCAAGAGCAGATTTAACTCACACAATATAACCTATTTCTCAGGTTTATATAGGGACTGCTCTATGTAATGGTGCAAAACCATGAATTTACCTACAATATAAACTATTGCTGCTCCATATAATGGTGCAAAACTGAATTTATCTCACAATATAAACTATTACTCCTCAGGTTTATATAGGGGCTGCTGTATATAACAGTGCAAAACCATGAATTTACCTCATAATATAAACTATTGCCCCCAGATTTACTCAGGGGCTGCTCCATATAATGGTGCAAAACAGGGCAAATGTATTGTCCAATATAAACTATTGCTGCTCTGATTTACACAGGAGGGCCACTCTAAAGAATGGTGCAACATGGCGAATTTAGCTCTCAATATAACAGATTGCAAAATGAGATTTTCAGACAGAGCCTGCTCTATAAAATAGCAATTTTACCTCACAATATAAACTATTGCTCCTCAGATTTACACAGGGATTTAGGTTGATATATATATAATAGTGCAAAACAGCAAATTTACCTCACAATACTGTATAAACTATTTCTCCTCAGATTTACACAGTGGGCTTCTCTATATAATGGTGCAAAATGGCGAATTTACCTCACTATATAATCTATTACAGCTCTATATAAAAATAAATAAATAAAAAAAAGGGCCTGTAGAAGCTTATTTAGTATAACAGATAGGGTGACATGTGCTGGTTTGGGATGCCCATGTGGGCTAGTGTTTTGACAGCAGGACAAAAACCAATTCAAAATGCAATAGCTTAATAAAACTGAGGCTGAACAAGCTTATTTAGTATAAAAGATAGGGTGACGTGCTGGTTTGGGATGCCCATGTGGGCTGGTGTTTTGACTGCAGGACAAAAACCAATTCAAAATGCAAAACTTTGATTAAGCTGAGGAAGGATCAACAAGCGTATTTAGTATAACAGATAGGCTGCCTAATGCAGGTTTGGGATGCCCTGCGGCCTGGTGTTTTTTTGTTATAGGCAGACCAAAAACCAATTCAAAATGCAATAGTTTGATTCAGCTGAAGAAGGATGAACAAGCGTATTTAGTATAACAGATAGGGTGCAACGTGGTGGTTTGGGATACCCTGTGGCCTGGTGTATTGACAGCAGGACAAAAACCAATTCAAAATGCAATAGCTTAATAAAGCTGATGCTGAACAACGCTTATTTAGTATAACAGATAGGGTGCAATGTTCAGGTTTGGGATACCCTGCGGCCTGGTTTATTTAAAGCAGACCAAAACCAATTCAAAATGCAATAACTTAATAAAGCTGAGGCTGTAGACGCTTATTTAGTATAACAGATAGGGTGCAACATTCAGGTTTGGGATACCCTGCGGCCTGGTGAATTTAAAGCAGACCAAAACCAATTCAAAATGCAATAACTTAATAAAGCTGAGGCTGTAGACGCTTTAGTATAACAGATAGGGTGCAACGTGGTGGTTTGGGATACCCTGCGGCCTGGTGTATTGACAGCAGGACAAAAACCAATGCAAAATGCAACAGCTTAATAAAACTGAGGCTGTAGACGCTTATTTAGTATAACAGATAGGGTGCAACGTTCAGGTTTGGGATACCCTGCGGCCTGGTGTATTTAAAGCAGACCAAAACCAATTCAAAATGCAATAACTTAATAAAGCTGAGGCTGTAGACGCTTTAGTATAACAGATAGGGTGCCACGTGGTGGTTTGGGATACCCTGCGGCCTGGTGTATTGACAGCTGGACAAAAACCAATGCAAAATGCAACAGCTTAATAAAACTGATGCTGAATAACGCTTATTTAGTATAACAGATAGGGTGCAACGTGATGGTTTGGGATACCTTGTGGCCTGGTGTATTGACAGCAGGACAAAAACCAATTCAAAATGCAATAACTTAATAAAGCTGAGGCTGTAGACCCTTATTTAGTATAACAGATAGGGTGCAACATTCAGGTTTGGGATACCCTGCGGCCTGGTGAATTTAAAGCAGACCAAAACCAATTCAAAATGCAATAACTTAATAAAGCTGAGGCTGTAGACGCTTTAGTATAACAGATAGGGTGCAACGTGGTGGTTTGGGATACCCTGCGGCCTGGTGTATTGACAGCAGGACAAAAACCAATTCAAAATGCAATAACTTAATAAAGCTGAGGCTGTAGACGCTTATTTAGTATAACAGATAGGGTGCAACGTTCAGGTTTGGGATACCCTGCGGCCTGGTGTATTTAAAGCAGACCAAAACCAATTCAAAATGCAATAACTTAATAAAGCTGAGGCTGTAGACGCTTTAGTATAACAGATAGGGTGCCACGTGGTGGTTTGGGATACCCTGCGGCCTGGTGTATTGACAGCTGGACAAAAACCAATGCAAAATGCAACAGCTTAATAAAACGGATGCTGAATAACGCTTATTTAGTATAACAGATAGGGTGCAACGTGGTGGTTTGGGATACCTTGTGGCCTGGTGTATTGACAGCAGGACAAAAACCAATTCAAAATGCAATAACTTAATAAAGCTGAGGCTGTAGACGCTTATTTAGTATAACAGATAGGGTGCAACATTCAGGTTTGGGATACCCTGCGGCCTGGTGAATTTAAAGCAGACCAAAACCAATTCAAAATGCAATAACTTAATAAAGCTGAGGCTGTAGACGCTTTAGTATAACAGATAGGGTGCAACGTGGTGGTTTGGGATACCCTGCGGCCTGGTGTATTGACAGCAGGACAAAAACCAATTCAAAATGCAATAACTTAATAAAGCTGAGGCTGTAGACGCTTATTTAGTATAACAGATAGGGTGCAACGTTCAGGTTTGGGATACCCTGCGGCCTGGTGTATTTAAAGCAGACCAAAACCAATTCAAAATGCAATAACTTAATAAAGCTGAGGCTGTAGACGCTTTAGTATAACAGATAGGGTGCCACGTGGTGGTTTGGGATACCCTGCGGCCTGGTGTATTGACAGCTGGACAAAAACCAATGCAAAATGCAACAGCTTAATAAAACTGATGCTGAATAACGCTTATTTAGTATAACAGATAGGGTGCAACGTGGTGGTTTGGGATACCTTGTGGCCTGGTGTATTGACAGCAGGACAAAAACCAATTCAAAATGCAATAACTTAATAAAGCTGAGGCTGAACAACGCTTATTTAGTATAACCGATAGGCTGCTAAGTGCAGGTTTGGGATGCCCATGTGGCCTGGTGTATTTAAAGCAGACCCAAAAATATTAAACACTTATCCATTTATTTAAATGCTTGTGTGTAATAGATAGGGTTACATAAGGCACTGCATAGATGGCATGCACAGTGGCAAGGCAGATTACGGTTTACAGCACAAAGAAATCAAATTGAATTGAAAACTGATCAGGCAAATCACCCTGTCACTGTCCCTTTTATGCCGTCCCTGGATTGTTCCGGTTTTCCACTATCTTTCCCTGGCTCTGTCTGCCTCTCTAAATCTCCCTACCTATCTGTAAATCTCCCTACCTATCTGTAACTCTCCCTACCTATTGCTAACTGTCTGTCCCTGTCTGCAGCAACCACCGCTGTCTCACAAATGCAAGTCTGAAATGCGCACAAGCAAGATGGCCACCGCTCTATATAGCACGGTGACGTCACCGGGCTTTCTGGCTGCTGATAGGCTGCATGTGACTGTCCCATCATACCTTTCCCCAGGGTACATGTCTGGACATGTGCGTCCACCATCTTAGAATGCCTGTCATTGAAATGAATGGAGTTTAAAGGAAAACTTCGATCGATCGAATCGCGGGGAAATTCGGATTCGTTCAGAATCGAATTTTCCATGAATCTCGGAACGAATCCGGGTTCGTCCGGATCGATACGCTCATCCCTAGATACTTTCATTGATATTGGTGCATGTTCGGACACCACAATGTTACCGATCGTTGGGCTGGTCACCGTTCGCCAAAATTAGGTCCATCTTCGAAAAGTTTTTTGTGTGATTTTGAGAAACAGGTATAGTTTCTTTGTCCAGTGTTATGTACCCTCCATACATCTACTAATGACATGTTTGCAAACAGGTAACCCAATCCCTCGCCCTGCCTGTGTTGCAATGGATGCAGTGTGGATCTGTCCATTCTGGGTTCTAGCACGGCGTTAAAGTCTCCCATCACCTCTAGGTTTTGGGAGCTTAGCTTCAAAATGAGCTGTGTCATAGACACATAAAAAGGGATATTATCGGTATTAGGGGGCATATATGTTTAGGAATGTGTTTGTAATACCTGCAAACTCTGCTTTACCCACAAGATATCTGCTTTGACTATCTTCCAAAACCTCCAAAATCTTGGTTGGCAGCGATCTATTGAAGAGAATAGCTACCCCCCTTTTCTTGGAAATTTAGGAAGTAGGGTATGTCTGGCCTATCCAGCAGTCCCTCAGGGTGTTAGGGGCTCCTCTGTGCCAATGGGTCTCCCGCAGAAAGGCCACATCTGGGTTTTGTTTTTTTAAGATTAAAACTTTTGTGTGTTTGACGGAAGTGTTAAGTCCAGCCACATTCCATGACACTTTCTTAAATAAGTTGACCCAGAATGTATCTAGCTCTGGATCAGGTCTAGCAAGGTGGTACAGGGAGGAAAAGTCAAAGCAGATCAGTGTCCTCACCCTTCCAATGACCACCCCAGCCTGGGGTCCATGGATTCAGAATGGGAGGGTAGTCAGCAACCCTACTGAGTCTTAGGTTCCCATCAGGGGGAAGATCACGCACCCGGAAGAGCACCGAGGGATGAGGAGAGTCTTCATCTAGCAACAACATAAACATAAACTTTGTTAAAGACAAAAAAATGTTAGCCATAATAGACTTTCAATTCAAGATCAGCGAGAGCTGATTTAGGGTACATAAAGTTTTATTTTGTATCCCATCTGAACCCTGAGTTCAGCCGGGTACACAAGGGAGAACCTTAGGCCCTTTTCAACTAGAAGTTGAAGGAGTGAATTTTCTACTTTTTTGGGAGACCGTGGCTGAGAAGTCTTGAAATACAAAGATTTTGCTATCACTGGTCAGGGTTTAGAGTTTGGCTGCTCCTGTCCCAATCTATAGGCTCTTTCAAATCGTCTAACTGGGAACGTCTCATTTTAGGGCAGTCATTAGATCCACTGTCAAGGAATTTTTAATTTGGACTTGACTCCGATAAGTTTCTGGGATTACCACGAAACTTAAATTTGATTTTTAAGTTTCGTGGGAACTTTGTCCACAAGAGAGGAGATCATTTTTTGGGGCTTCAACAGCTGTTTGAGTAGTTAAGAGTTGGTCTTCTGTGTTACTGACCCTCCGTTCTGCCTCTGTGATGTGGGCTGTGTTATCCGAGATAAAAGCCAAGGCATTCCCCATTTTGATCTATAAAGCCTCAAACTTTCTGTCAAAATATGGGACTAGAATCTTTTAAATCACCCTTGCAGTAGCCTTGTTCAGTTTCACCTGTGAAGGAGGGAGGATTCCTGAGATTTAGCAAAACACTTAAAATTGAAAAAATACAAAAAAAAAAAAAAAAAAAAAAAAAGACAGGCTATTATTCATTAGATAAAAATTGTATCTAACCTAGTATGCCCAAAAAACTGCCCAAAAAATATTTTAAAAAGTTTCAATGTGAAATTTTTTATGATCGTACATGTTTTTAGAGACAGCAAGTGAGAATAACAGAATAGGACTATATAAGTAAAACATGAGGCCTGATATGCTGCAACATCCTTAGAGGTGAGGTCCGCTTGATTTTGTGTGTACGGAGACAGAAGGTGCTCTTGAACAGGTATCTTAGGTGAGACAAAGCCACATAAAGGCAGTTGCATTGCCACATGAAACAGAAGCTCCTCCCTCCTGATGTTGCCTCTAACATAGGGGACTTTAGACTTTAATTTGTTAATGTTTGATCCCTGGTCCACTTTATTCAATGCTAATTGAATTGCTAATGCTGCATGTGTTATCCTCATTATCAGACACTAGAGGGAGATATTGCTAAAGAATAGAGTGCAATTTCTTGTTATTCTTTCTTACTGTATATGGAAGTCCGTTATTTGCTAAAAATGTCCAAAACCAGTGTATGGCTGTTTTTGGGTGGGGGGTGATGGTAAACATCCCACTCAAGACTATGGTGCTAACCTGTTGGTAACAAAGAAAAGCTGAGCCTTCACTGAGTGGAAGAATGGGTAAAATGTTTGGTGTGGCAGTGCCTCCACCCAGAATAGGGCCCTTGCAACTAATAGTGAACACCTTTCTGGGAAATAGATCAAGTTGTCTAAGCAAAGCAATGCATTTGGAGCAGAGGGACTACTGATCTCAGCACCCATTTACAGAAATCACTCCTTTTGACTGACACAGTCAAGTATAACCGTACTAGTAACTGTATGTAGTAAAAGTTAACTTGCAAGTATAAACAGACCATAAACAGTATAACACAATGAAAGGCCCAGCTGGGGCTTTAGTTAGTCTGTGCACATATACGCAGGTATATAGCTAAATACCTCCAGGAGAAAGTCAACACAGGATGCAAGCTGCAGGGGCCCCTGATCTTGACTCAAAGAAATTATTCACTCTTGACATGCATGAGTCGATGATCAGATATGCAGCAGCAGTTGAAGCTTCTCCACACAGCACAGTGTCACTGGACACACAGGTGAACAGTGTAGCAGTCTGGCAAGTGATCCAGGCTCCACTTTGAGGCTGTGTATGTGGGTTGCAGCAGCACAACTCCTGGTAGCAAAAAGTGTGCTCAGTTCTCCTAGCATACAGGAAGTCTGTCTTGTATATATAGTCTTTGATACCTCCAGCCAGGGGCTGAAAACCCCAATTTGCAGGGGTAGGAAGTGTGTCATCAGTAGCTAGAGAGTGTGATCTGCAGTGAGCCCTCTTCTCTATGATCTCCAGCAAGCATGTAATGTTCCAAGTGCAACTTTGTGGTAATTGAGCACTTCTCTACACCAGGGATTTTCACTATGCTGAGTTTTGAACCTTGCCTGTTGTCCAATATACATACCTCGCTGGTGATCCCACAGTGAAAGTGCTGCTCAGCTTCAATTAATTTGTTTGGTTGCACATGTAAGTAAGCAGCTAAAGAAGCTGAATAGGAGCGCAACCTATGCATCCCTCTATGAAGGTGAATGGTGGTGCCAGCCAATCAGTTACAGCAGGCATACATAAATTACATAATTTTATTTTGTGTGCATGGATCCACCCTACCACCCTCACTTCCTCATGCAGATCCCATTATTATCCCAAATCCGATTATACGGTGTGTATGTGGATCCTCTACACCATAAAATACTTGCCCCCCCCGGACCCCCCCCCCCCCCCCCCCCACAAGTAGATCCTTCAGCCCCAAAATATCAGGCAAAGAAGTCTTATGGCTTACCTATCTCTGTAGCTTCCAGTGGCACTCTTGCTTTCTCAGCCCTCATGCATTGTGTGGCACAGTAATGAAGCAGGTAAGTCCACTCATTTCTCCTCTTGTCTGACTCACCCTAGTTAGTCCACGAGCCACACAGCAAAGTTCATGGGCCGCATGTGGCTTCCGAGCTACAGGTTGGGGACAACTGCCTAAACTAAGAGTCGTAAGAGAAACCTAGGGGTTGCAATCTCCTTCTATAGATGCCACATGTAAATCCGCAAAGCTAAATTATTCATTAATACATAAAGCTCCCCCATATATGTAAATGATTTAACAATCAAAACTGAGGCTGCAGCTATTCAACATAGCTGTGCTAACCACAAACAACTGGAAACAAGGCCCTAGAGACTAGAACCTACCAGCCACATAAATCAGCTGTATTGTAAAATCACCAAATATTAAAACTCTATATAAACATGCTGGATAGTAAGAGAGGGGGTCACATCTTTACCCCAGGATCGTATTCCTCCCAGGAGGAGAAAGTTGCATGATTTTTTCAGCTGGGGTAAACATTTATATGGGTGATCTACTCTATTCCAATGCTTGTCTTCTGAAGCACCATGTGATAAACAGTACCCCAGTACACCATTGCATGATGGGTAAAAGCATCAGACATCACATTAATCATAATCTGTAATTGCAGCACAGGTAGGCTCAGGAGAGAGACCATTAGGGTTGAGCAAATCTCCCCTGTAAAAGCAGAATGATTTGTTCCCCAGGATTATTCTTCCTTCCTTTAAAAAGCAAAAAAAAACCCCAAGACTGGGATTCAATCAGCATCTACAGCTCTGTACGAAACTTTTTGTACAGTAGTTTCTAGATCCTGCAACAGTCATATTCGGCAATAAGCAGATCACTCTGCAGCATCTCCACTTCCTCCACTCTCCACACCACCGCCAACTGACCATAAAATCTGCTGCCATCTTAGAGCATTCAGAGTGAGGGATAGCGGGGATTTTAGCACACAGCAAGAAAAAAAAAAAAAAAAAAAAAAACAGCTTTTGCCCCCATTTCTCAGTACTCACACACATCACAATCACACATCCCCGTGTAGGGGAAAAATACCTGCAGAAACGTGTAAAAGAAACAGAACCCATTATTTATACTTTACAATAGATTTATTGAAATGTACAAGTTTTACCATTTTTCATATATACAAATTGTCAGACAGGTGATCAGCCCTACATCAAACAATGTAGACATTTTCATCCAACAAAATAGAAGATACAACAGTGTCAAGCTAATGTATAAAAACAATACAATGATCTTATAAAAAATACATTAAAAAAACGGGGGGAGGCAAGGTACATGCAGTACAGGTTAGTTAATACTTCTAGCCAAGAAGGCAGGGTGCCTACCCCAGGGAAGGCATTTGGCCCATGGTTCCCATTTTTTGATGAAGTGCTTATTGATGCCCTTTAAAAGTGGGGAAAAAACGTGATTTCAACTATCCGGGGTATTGTCCTGTGCCCCAGGGGCATCCCAAATTGGGGTGCCCAGCGGTGTGAAGCCCCTCAGAATGCCCAAAAAAACTCACCTATTCTCAGTCCGGCACTTGTGAGGGCTCTCGTCCAATCAGAGGCATTTGCCGAATGACATAGGCTTGGCAAACGGTTCTGATTGGACAAGAGCTTGCACATGTGCCGGCGGACCAGGGAACAGTAAATGTATACCATTGATCTTGGGGGTTTCACACAGCAGGGCATCCCCATTTGGGGGAATCTTTTAGATTCCAGGGCCGGCCTGGGATTTGTTCCGCTTTAAGATACTGATAACATTCTCATTCACAATGAAACCTTGCTCAGAGCGCCATGGAGAGCAAAGACTGCTAAACAGGTGAGGAGGCTGTAGGTTTTATTAACCTCTTGCATGTACAGTCCCTTTAAAAAACAATAAGCGAAGAGATTACTCAGTTACCAAAGTGGTCATGATTGGGCACCATGTAAACTGTGTCATGCCTCATAGATGCTCAGTATTTAGCTGGAACTTTGATATGATGCTATTAGATCAAGGCTACCTATGTTTTGGGCTTGTATCGGATCAAGAATTAGCTACCTATGTTTTGGGCTTGTATTGGATCAAGAATTAGCTACCTATGTTTTGGGCTTGTATCGGATCAAGAATTGGCTACCTATGTTTTGGGCTTGTATCGGATCAAGAATTAGCTACCTATGTTTTGGGCTTGTATCGGATCAAGAATTAGCTACCTATGTTTTGGGCTTGTATCGGATCAAGAATTAGCTACCTATGTTTTGGGCTTGTATCGGATCAAGAATTAGCTACCTATGTTTTGGGCTTGTATCGGATCAAGAATTGGCTACCTATGTTTTGGGCTTGTATCGGATCAAGAATTAGCTACCTATGTTTTGGGCTTGTATCGGATCAAGAATTAGCTACCTATGTTTTGGGCTTGTATCGGATCAAGAATTAGCTACCTATGTTTTGGGCTTGTATCGGATCAAGAATTAGCTACCTATGTTTTGGGCTTGTATCGGATCAAGAATTAGCTACCTATGTTTTGGGCTTGTATCGGATCAAGAATTAGCTACCTATGTTTTGGGCTTGTATCGGATCAAGAATTAGCTACCTATGTTTTGGGCTTGTATCGGATCAAGAATTAGCTACCTATGTTTTGGGCTTGTATCGGATCAAGAATTAGCTACCTATGTTTTGGGCTTGTATCGGATCAAAAATTAGCTACCTATGTTTTGGGCTTGTATCGGATCAAGAATTAGCTACCTATGTTTTGGGCTTGTATCGGATCAAGAATTAGCTACCTATGTTTTGGGCTTGTATCGGATCAAGAATTAGCTACCTATGTTTTGGGCTTGTATCGGATCAAGAATTAGCTACCTATGTTTTGGGCTTGTATCGGATCAAGAATTAGCTACCTATGTTTTGGGCTTGTATCGGATCAAGAATTAGCTACCTATGTTTTTGGCTTGTATTCACTGGTAGAGAAATAATAACTTATTTATATGGCCCCAACATATTCTGAGTTTTACAATCAGAGGGTTCATGTGCAAACAGGGTAATAAATTACATAACCAAAAACAGGTAAACCTGAAAAACAAAAAGAATGAGGGCCCTACTGCCTTCATATATACTTAAAGGTAGTTTACCATAGTCTACATAGTCTATTTTACTTTTAGTGCTATGGTTAGTACTTTTTTTTTGCCCAATTTTTAGATCTATGAACATCGACTCCTGGGGGCGTTATTCACATTCACTGATTACTATTGTATCCTCTTTGCCTGTGATTTTGTGTTCTGTACTTTATATATTAACTCTAGAGATATAATGTTAATGAAGTCCATATCTCCAACCACTCATTTTGTGACAGAGGATCCCACTGTTCCCAGTGCACTACATACTTATGGCTTTGTAGCTTTGGAATTTCATTAATGAGCCATAAATCATAGCGATTAGTCCTAAGGCATTAACTCATTTGTGCCAAATGTGCTCAAATGGTTCATTGTTTCATCTTTTAGTTTATCCCTAAGGATGCCCGTAGCTTAAAAATCAGTAGCTTACCTTTCATTAAGTGGCTCCAGCAATGTCCTTCCTCTCCTGTCTGCCTCCTTAGTGAGGTAAATCACTTCCTCATTCTAGTTTTCCCTCCCCACCCAACCGATGTGGTCCACCAATCAAACTAAGAATGGAAACACCCCCACTCCCTGCCCAGGCGTCCCGAGTAGCTGCCTCTCTCTGCAGCTATGAAACCCCGCCCTCCTCCCTCCCCTCCAGTCTCCTGTAGCATCTTTCACCCCCTTATCTGATCAAACTATGTGCTGGCAATAATAACTAGATGCACAACAAGGCACCTATTTTTTTTTCACTACGAGTGGTCTCGAGTACATACGTTAGAGACCGCCTTTTATGAATATGTAAAGCACACAGTGTGCTTACATCACATCGCTGTTGCCACACCCACCGTTTCTCTTCAATTTTTCTTCACATCTCCAATGCTCTAATACTTTTCACAATAACTTAGGAACTACGGGGTCTTTTTGAAAATGGATTGAAGTTTCGGGCAGTGCAACGTATAGCCCGAGACAATGGGATAACAATCGAACTTGCCTTTAGTACAACTTTAAATTTATAGTGTTCTCTAAGTGGAACATCAAATCCATGCAATTACCTCTTGATTTAGAAGAAAATAATAGGCCAGGGGTGCTCAGCCTTTTGAAGAGCGCGGGCCACTTGAGTGATTTGAAAACTGGTTGTGTGCCACAATGATAAGGTTCAGAATTTTGAAATATTAATTATTAATTTTTAAATAGCATAACAAATATTTTCAACAACAGTCACAACACCCACTGTATCTACAAGCTCCATTAGATTGTTCAGCATCCTTCTACCTCACCTCTACCCTCCATTACCACATTTATAGCTAACAATCCCCACATGCTAGCAATGTACATGCCTATTGCCTTACCTCTCCAAATATATGGGTCCCATATTTATAGCCCATCCTCCATCAATCCCAATACTCATCTAAAACCACTACAATCGCCTACCAATGCTAAACATACAATTTAATATAGAAAAAGCAGTTATCTTCTTATTGTGCTAGAGATGTCACCACATTCCTTCAAGCCACCGCTGTCACCTCTATTAGCCAATGTGCCCATCCTCTATCAGTTTTGTTGCAAAAATACCTTTACACGCCAGATATATATACCCCTCCCACTTACCCCAAAGAAAGTCAGGGGCCTCATCAGATGGCTCCAAGGGCCACAGGTTAAGCATATTTGGAACAGATAGTTACAATGCCCTCAGCCACCCACTAGCCATACAATAGTCATCAGGGGTTGCAGGTAACTCATGCCAAAGCTAGATGCAGGGAAATTAGATTGATTAGGCCGCTTGGTAGTATTTAAAGTGATACAGCAGTAGATAAAAAAAAAACACAAGGTTACCTTTGTTACCAGCTGTTCGAGCACTGCTCTGCACTCTCCATCCATTGTAATGGAGGTAGTAGGCCAATGGCCTGATACTCCCTCCATTGTAGTGAATCTCTTATGGCCTGGAAATAGACTCTTTCTAAACCAAATATTTTAGGATTGGAGATTGCATAAGTGATGTATGGGAACCCTCACTGGAAGGGTTCTAAAGTGGTACGATATTTTAAGCAAAAGGGTAATTTTATTCCTATGCACAATCTGATATTGCTTCCATGTTTCTAACAGTCCCAGTACATGTAAATAGCTAGCAGTAAATGGAGACTCATAAGACGCTAGAATCTGCACCCTCAGATACTGTACTTTAATGCAGTAAGAGCTCATTGAAAGATCATTCAATCTAATATTATCAACTTGTTCTTGGGGGGGGGGGATTAATTCTCACGCCAGATATGCTAGAAAAGGTTTCCAAGGTTTTAAAAACATAACCTTTATTTCTATATTTGCATTTACATTTAAATGTAATCCAGAACGAACATGTATAAATAAACTTCAGGCACAACAGAAACTCTTAATTTGTGTTGAGCTTGTATCACATCACAGAACACTGTATGTCTATTGTTTATGTGACAGGTAGTTCATTCATTCATTCAGCCAACATAGCACTGGGCTCATGGCTCTCACTGCCACAATGAGAAGCCTGTTATACCAGTCTTTCAGGAAAGGCACCACTAGGCCATATGGGGCACATACCTTTTTGGAAATTAAGCTTAAAGTTATCTTTAAATTCCATTAGATATTTTAAGGAAAGTTTTTTTGAATCATTGCTATAATAATCTCAACTTATATCACTGTCATAACCAACTTGAAAAAGTCCTGAAAGCCGTGGAGACAAAATCAAATAAGTATCAGTTTCTAGGAAAAGCGGATGATGCCTTGTTTTTCCAGCTGTAACATAAATAGAGATACTAAATCATTAAAAATGCATGAAAGAGTATTTTTAAATTCCCTGATAGCACTACCACGAAAAAGAGAAAACACGTTGGCTAAGCCCATATACAACAACTGTAAAAAAAAGTGATATGATCAAGTACGTTTCTTGGCTAATAAGATGACCTTGGCTTCTTAACATACACTGCACCCTAGACCAGGATCCATTGTTGGGCTGGGGCTCCAGGCCCAGGGCCTTGCACATCACATTGTAAACATCCACCGATCTGATAGGTGCTGACTGAAAGTTAACTTTAAAATCTGGAGAAGAAAGAACAATTGTTATTGTTGTTATTGTTGCTAAAATCATCTTGAAGCATCTAGTAAATACAATCAAAAAATGCTTGTTCTGATGCCCCCGCAGTGGAACCACACCCGCAGGCCCAAGACTGGGCAGCTGCTGCCATTTCTCATTGATGGCAGTCAACCAATGGGGAGCAGTCAGGTCTCCCTCCCAGCAAAAGTTTAGTTAGATGGCGTAGACAAAGATTTTGCTAAGCATTTCTCATTAGCATTTGTGGCCGTTTGGGAGATGTTTTTTGGACTTACTGTACTCAATAATACAAACTGATTAGTGGCAATAGAACCAATCAATGCCACAGAAATGGGGCTATGTAAAATAAGCTGAAAAGACGAACACTTTGGTATAAGCAATCTGTTTAAACATTTAAAGAAGACAAATAGACCTCTGATACACATGTTGGAGGGAGGTCTGGGGAAGTTTCCTGGCCCTATTACTCACCTACTTTCTACAAAGCATTGTAGCACAACATGACTACTGGCAGCCTGGTAAACTCCACTGGTCACATGTGGTTGCAATACTGGCATTACCAAAGTCAGTATAAGGGCCTAAACATTGGACGGTGTGTCATGCTGGGGAGCAATCAGATCTTCTCTGACAGTCTCAAAGTGCTCTGGCAGAACATCTCAGGGGATTGCTCCAGTGCACTAGTATGCTCTAATGCTTCAGTATGCTAGGCATAAAGTGCAGACCAGACAAGAGCCCATGCATATGCTTTGGGAAGGTCAGAAAGGCGAGTTGTGTGGGACATCTGGGGGGTTTCCCACAAATTGGGATTCCCCAGGGACAAGGACCTATCTCTAGGATAGTAAAAACCCTGGCGATAAGTCCACATTAAAGAATGCCCTGGTGGTGGCCCTGCTCCCACCTCCTGCCCAGGTGTTTTCCCTCAAAACTATCCTCAGCTGCATAGCATTGGCTTCGGTGAGGTGGCTGCCCTATGAGCGAGGACACCATCAGCAAATAGCTGCCACTGTCCTCACTCATGGGGGTGGCCATCTTACATGCTGCTGAAATGCCAGCTATTAGTTTCCGCCACAAGGAGGCCACTAAAGAAAATAGGACAGATGGCAATCCTAGCGCCAACCTGGGGCCCTCTAGAGTCCTGGAAGCCCCAGTCAACTGTCTGGTTTATCTGTCGCAAACACCAGCCTTGTTCATGGGCAGTATATGCATTTGTTAATAAATACCAAATACTGCAAAGTAAGCTTAGCATAATTACCTGGGCCAGATGCCAAAAAGAACCCTCTCATGTCCATCAGCTCATTATCATAGCCATGCCACCCATGCTGCCAGCCTTGATTGGGTGTTGTTCCATTATTCCAGAAAGGCAGTTTTTGCTTATTCTAGGGAGACATATCAGATTAGTGGAAAATGGGTCACAAACATTTGGAAAAGCATACCTGTAAATAATGAAAAAAAAAAATTACCTGAACTATGAACCACCCTTGCTCAGCAACAAGAGTTAAAGGAGCCACAAATTTGCCCTTTTTGTAATAAAATCTATCTGGGACTTGATGCTTCTGATAAACATTCATGTGCTGCACATCCTTCAGCTGCCCATAGACCTGCAAAAGACAACAGCATATGGTGTGATGTTCTAGGAAGACATTAATTTCCCCTTTACAATAAGAAACTGATGGAAGGTTACTTCTTGGAACTATGCACAACCTCCATCCTGCCACCCCCCAGAGGTGAGTTATAACCTTGCAGGGCAGTCCAGGCCCGGCCCACAGGGTAAGCAGGGAACTCCCTGGTGGGCTCTTGCACTCGGTAGGCCTTCATCACCAAAACCTGAATTATGTATATTTGTGAAACACAGAGACAGTACAGTTCGGTGTAATGTTTCTGTACACGGACCCTAAATTTAAGCCAGTAATCTAAGTGTGTGGGGGGGGGGGGGCACCTAGAGTCAGTTCTACTGGTTTGCTTCAGACACCCCAGTCCAAGTCCAGGATCTTTGGAATTGGTAGCTAGCTGTGGCACAGACACTAGGAAGGTGAAGCTAGCTAGGAAGTAAAAACATAAGCGCATGCAGCGGTGCACTCGTCTCTGAACCAATAATGAGATGAATGAGTGAAAAAACAAAACAAACAATACTGCAACCCCCCTTGCAGTACTGCGTGAGGCAGCTATAATGGCCTCATTATAGGTGCCCCCCTGCTCCCACTTATTTTTGAGCACTGTGTATACGTATGTTGCAAATTTATGGGGGGCTGATGGGACTGTCTATGCAAATTAATTTTACATTCAAAACTCAACAAAAGGGGGAGCAAACAATAGAAATTCTTAGGACAGCCGGAACACCACATCTGGCCCTGCCTAGGGAGCAGTGGGAGGGAGTTGAAGAGACATACTAGTAGGGTGTAGTTCTGCTCTAAATATACTGATTTGTTTAACATTGTATGCTGATTTTTTTTTTTTTTTTTTTTTTTTTTTAGTATTGGGTCTACCAAATTATTGCATGCAAATAAATAAACACACGCCTAATCTCTAGATTAGAAACATTTCAATCGGACCTTAAAAACCAAACATCTAGATCTGAGTGCAATAGTTACACTCACCTATTTCCTTGTCCCTACTTGTGCCAACGGCCCTCTATTCTTCTGCCATCATACCAGGGTGGGGGGTATCAAGGTGCCCTGGCCAGCTGAGGATGGGTCACTGCTTCCACATTCAAGGGAGCAGGTACCCTTTCTGGATGGGGGGGGGGGGGCAAAATGTGACTGTTCACACTCAGATGCCTTGCTTAGTGGTGGTTTAGCATGCAGAAGCAGGTCTGGAGCATGCTATCATTTCTCATGCTGAAATCAGAGACCTTCTGGATCAGCCAGTACTTCCTGGGATCAAGGCTGTGGTGAACAAAACTGATTTTTATTTTATGCTAAAAAGAGGTCCTTTAAAGTTGCTGTCTAAGCCTAATATATGAGAATGCGGTTTGCAGGTATTTTTGGAAAACATGATACAAAAGAATAATAAGTCAGACCTTCTTACTTTAGAAAGTTTTGATTCCAGGGGCCACAGGCTGACTACAGGACCTCTATCCTTTGTCTGTAGAATATCATTATAATCAATGTAATTTTGAAGCTCAATGACTTTGTCCATCCAAAGGATGTCTGTCATTCCGTGATCCGAAAACAGAATAATATTCAAATCATCTTTGAGACCGCTGTCCTAGAAATAGGCAAAACAGGTCAACATTAAAAAAAATGTTATGACGGTTTTATGGCATTACTGATTACATTAACCTAGCACTACTTATTTCCCAAAATCTGCAAGCTTAAATTATGCATACAGGTATGACCAACATGAAAGTAAGTATAAATTGTATTTTCCCCCTTGAAAGTTTTCAGGGCTGTTATGTTGCAGATTCCGCCACCCCTTATATACTGCCTGGCCAATACAAGTTCACATACTCTAATATTTGGTTGGAGCACCTTGATTACGCATTTGCTGTGGCATCCTTTCCACAAGCTTCTGCAAGGTCAACATTTATTTTCCAGAGTTGCATTTTTCTCCAAGATCTTGTATTGATGATGCGAGATTTGGACCATTGAGCTTCTTCTCCGGCACATCCCAAAGATTCTCAATGGGCTCGAGGTCAGCTGACCAGTATATTCAGGTAGTCAGCTGACCTCAGTGTTCAAATGCAGCAACCCCAGATTATAGTACTACCCACACAGCTTTGTACAGGAGGCACTTGGAATGATGGGTGCACCCCTTCAGTCATCTCTATTTTGACCTTGATGTGCCTATCATTCTAGAATAGGGTAAATATGGACTCAGCAGACCACATGACCTTGTTCCATTAATCCAGATTCCAATTGTTCTGCTCATTACAAAATTGAAGTAATTTTTTCCGGTTATCCTGACAAATGGTTTTCTTAATGCTACACAACGGTTTACTCCCAATCCTTTAAGTTGCATTCACATTGCATGTGACAATGCTCTTACTTTCACTATTAAACATATAATGCATTTCTACTGTTTGACTTCACCAAACAATAGATTACTCACAACAATCAATCAAGTTTTTTTATGATCACATTCCTCTATACAAAATTGGGGGTGGGTCAATCCCTTAGACCTTTTTAAACCTGACCACGCTTCTTAATTATTCAAAATTCTATCATTAAAACATTACATTTTATTATAAATATATTCAAAATACTCTTGTTGAATGAATTAAGAGTACAAAACACCGGGCTATAAAATAAGCCATAGATCAAAATATATACATATCCACATTACAGTTATTACATGTTGTATTAAACATATTAGGCTCAATTCAGAGACCCAAAAATAGACTTTCGTTTTAGTGCCGATTTTGTATTACTTTCAAATATTCCCGCTCTCGTATGAGTGTGCGAGCGATTCTATGCATGCATTGCAAACCTTCTGTAAAGTTTCTGTCCGTTCGTACGGCAGAGTACGAGTACAAGGATGTCATTTTTCAGCGTTACTTTTCGGTTTCATTTTCTCATGTTACAACGTAGGCTTTTGTTTTTGCCCTTTTCCCATCGTCTCCTCCCACGAATCCTTTACGTTTCCCGATAGATTCTGTTTCACTGTTTGAAAAAATAATCGTCCAGACGGAAATCCTTACGATCTTGCGCCTGCGCACTACAAACTTAAATCATTAAAGTGCTCACCTACATATTTGCCACCCTCACTTCTACTACAATGTTTAGCTAAACCACTCAGCACTATCCTCCATCTTCCCTTTTGGCCCCTTAAAGCTCACCCCAACCACTTAGCACTATCCTCCATCTTCCCATTTGGACCCTTAAAGCTCACCCCAACCACTTAGCACTATCCTCCATCTTCCCATTTGGACCCTTAAAGCTCACCCCAACCACTTCGCGGTTAGGTTAATCTTCCATTTTAGGCCCCTAAAACTTACCCAAACCACTTCGCGGTTAGGTTAATCTTCCATTTTAGGCCCCTAAAACTTACCCAAACCACTTCGCAGTTAGGTTCTTCCATTTTAGGCCCCTAAAACTTACCCAAACCACTTCGCGGTTAGGTTAATCTTCCATTTTAGGCCCCTAAAACTTACCCAAACCACTTCGCGGCCATCTGAATCTTCATCTCTAAATATGTATTTGACCCTTCGTTTGGTGTTAATGTATTTGTGCAAAAAAATGACACTGAAACTTTGATTGTGCTTTTTTTTTTTTTTTTTAGATTGGAAGGCCATTTTTTAGGTTATTTTTAAAATGTTTGTTTCTGTACAAATATTTAAAAGTTTTCTTGTTTTCCAAAAACATTTAAAAATTTCAAAATTTTAAAATGTTTAAACTATTTACACTAAAATAACAGTGACAGGACCCAGGACACTACTCTTCTTCTGTTGTCCCCAAAAAGTCACGCAGCAGCTGCATATCGGCCACCAACTCAAGGACCCTTCGATTCATTTCTTCAACTCTTGCCCGTGTGGTCCCTGTATAAAATTGATACAAAAACATTATTTGGCGACAAATACATGTTTCTCACCTGTGGATGGAAGGTTTGTTGCCAACCTAAATAATCACGACATATGTCAGTCTGCTAAGTCATTACTCTAAGCAAGTGGTCAGAGATCATTCTGGTAAGTAATTACTCTAAGCAAATGGCCACAGGTCATTCTGGTAAGTAATTACTCTAAGCAAGTGGCCACAGGTCAGTCTGGTAATTACTCAAAGCAAGTGGGCACAGGTCACTCTGCTAATGCCATTGTCTATGGCTTTATGAATCTGGGTGATCATGTCACTTAACACATACTGCAAAGAATGACATTACAACTTGCTTGGTTGGTGGCCGACGGATGCCTCGTTGGGGACAACCCTATATCCTGGGCCCTGCCACTGTTGTGAAGTAGAGACTGTTGAGACATGGCAAATAGGGTCAGTTATAATGTCTTAGTCAACCGTAATCAAATGTCATATTCAATGTGTGTGTCACATCACTCACCTTCTCCCTGTGCCTCCTGGGCGAGATCTGCTGCAGCATGCGCATCTTCACCCGCTCCAGAAGCATCTACAAAAACAGATTAAGGGAATCAGCTTGGGTGGAAATTGCATGTATATGTGTGTGCAGTCACATACCAGAGGCTCCCGCATGCGTCGCTGGGTAGGACTCCCTGCCCACGCCGTGCCGCCCCTCCTCTGTGGAAAGGTCCAGGGGGCTGGTCGGAGGACCCAACAGAGGAGGGGTAGGACCGTCGCCCTGGAGATCCACCACCTTCACTTTCAGCTGCAGATTCATGCAGCACTGGTCGGCCTGTGCGCCTCCGGGTGCGGCGGATTCGGTAATCCATTTCCAGCACTAGAAAATAAATCCAATTATAAATCAATGCCTACCTTCTGCATCAGTTAGATCTGGCATGCAATCGCTATGTACTTACTAGCGAAATGGATTCCAAAAACCGCCGCACCCGGGGCATGTGCAGCCGTTTCAGGTCCGACCAATGCTGCATGATCTGCATGTGGGTGAAGGTGGTGTCCGTTTGACGTTGGATTTGGGCAATGATCTCCAGGGCGACGGTGCGCTTCTCAAAAGAGTTGGGCACGTAGTCGTACCTGCGCTCCAGCATGGTCTACAAAACAAAACAAAAAAAAAAAGGTTTTAGTTAAAGCAGCATACAAATATCTGTCAACAATCGTTCATTTGACTAAATGACATTAACAGACACATTTGTAGCCTAATCCAATCCTTGAAGCTGGCCTCAGTGTTGTTTCGCACTTGTGGGCCCTCACTTCGGTTTGGCACGGAGTTTGATACACTTTTTCAAACAACCGTTTCTTCATGCGCCTCCTTAAAGGCTAGGCATGCATTTAGATGGCAAATCAAAGCCAGTAAAATACACTTACAAGCATGATGATCTCTTCTTGTTGGCGGGTGAAGATTGTGGGCGCCATCTTGCCTCTTGTCTGCAGCAGATAAGTAATGCCCCTGCGGTTTCCGGGTTCCGAACGGCCGTACGCGAACGCGTAAACCTCAGACCCCGGCATTAGTATTTAAAGGGTCCTGGAGCCATAGCTCATTCTCTTTCAGAGTCTCATCATTATGCCACCAAAAAAATCCGCCGCTAAGGCCAAAGCAGCCAAGGAAGCCAGCAGGAAAAAGGCAGAGAAGTGTGAGGAGGCTTCAGCAGGCCCCACCACTCGCTCAAAAATGCCAAAGGTGAAGCAGCCGGGAACCCGCAGCCCAGCAGCCAGAGCTCAACATCACCCCACCCACGTGGGAAAAGCTCACATGCAAAGAGGCCAAGACACCGGGCCCGAAGCCCCAGCAGCCACAGTTCACCATCACCCCACCCACGTGGGAAAACCTCACATGCAAAGAGGCCAAGACACCGGGCCCGAAGCCCCAGCAGCCACAGTTCACCATCACCCCATCCACATGCATCAACCTTCCAGGGCCATGAAAGTGTGAAGGGGCCACAGAGGCACAGGCCAAGAATCCCAACATCAACCACCACACCCTCTCCTCCTCGCCCACATTTGGCACCGGCACAGGTGAAAAGGCAGGCTGAATATGCCACAGCTACACCTGCTAGTTCAGTGACCACCCAGCCAAGAACCCCAAGTCCATATCCAAGTCCAGTCCAATCAGAAGCCAGCCACCTGTCCTACATTTCGCCCCAACACAGCCAGCCCAGAATGTCCCCTCATTTGCCGCCAACCACTGACGAGCCAGAACGTCAAGCAACAGGGCGCACATTGCGCCGAGGCCACTTGAGTGGCAGGTTTGGTGAGGCCCAAACTCTGGCATTGGCTAGTGGCCTCACCTTGTATTATGATGAGCTATATGGGCGCAGATCCAAAGCTACAAGCAAGCAGCGCAAAGCCGAGATTTTGGAGGAGCTCACCAGACAGGTCAATGCAGCGGGGAAGAGCTCAAAGATGTGGAGCAGATACAAAGGAAAATATCGGACCAAAAGTATGCAGCACGGAAGAAAGAAAATAAACGGCATAATTACAGGTATATATATATATACTTTGTGGATTTGGCTTCGTCTTGTATTGGAAACATCTAAATGTGTGCAACTCTTTTTCAGCTTACAAACTGGCGGCGGATTCCCCACCAAACTGCAATTTACCCGAGCTGAGGAGATGGTGCTGGGCCTGCTACATCCTGTGGCCTTAGAGGGACACTCGGCCCGACAGGACACGGACATCCCTACTATTCCTGCAGGTTAGTAATGTTAGTGTGTATGTAAAATGTGATCTACGTGTAAAATTACGCACAAACCCATATATTAACACATGCCCCTAGGGTGTGCCTTGTAGTGGAGGTAACAATTTAAACAGGGTGTGTTATGTGTGGCAACCCATTATTTGCTTTTTTACTTCCTCAGATTATTTTGGAGAGTCTTGAGGAACACAATTGATTATCAAAGGACTGGCTGTTATGTATTTAGAGTCAACTACATACAACACTTCCATCTTTATCTGTAGCCAATTTGGATTTGAGCTGTGCTTTGCTCAGAAAGACTTGATCTGGGGTGCTTGAACGTTTGACCTAGAAAGAATGTCAAACAGCCTAATCTAATGGCAAATGCTATTTGCAAGCTGAGTGTGGTCCCATAATGGGCTTTAAATGATGTGTGAAGCCTCAGAACAGCCAGTACATGCATGTTTATTTTGGTTAACGAGACCAATGTGTATATACTTGTTAAGTAATACATCTAACAGATAATGACATTCATAATCAAGTTTATCTTGGTCCGTTGGGGGAGTTGCCATTCATGCATGGGCCCGTGTTTTAGTGAACCATATGTGTTAATACACATCACCAGTGCCTAGTTGTGTGTTAACATGCCTTATTTTCCCCAATGCAGCCCAGCATCATCCCTCACCTAGTGGGGAATCCTCTGCCAGTTTTACCATGCCGTCTACTTCCGTGCTGCCTCGGACCCAGGATCCGATATATACGGTAAGTGTCTTTTTATGATGTTGCTTATGCATGTGCCTTGCCATGTTTCTTTTTGCGGAATTACATATGTATTCCCTAAACTACACCTAATGCTCAGCAGCAGAGTGAAGCTGGCTGCATGCTGCCAGCCCACCGTGGGCAGCATGCAGAGACTGAGCCGACAGTCCCCAGTGTTAGCTCTGCTGCTGAGGATTTGCCAAGCAGACCTGTGGCTGTTGGTGGACCTAGAGGCACATCATCTGCACGCCCCCCAACCCGGGGAATTGGGAGGCGTAGTCGACTACGTCGCCCAGTTGCCCAGGGGAGGGGCGCGCTGATGATGGAGTCAGCATGGCACCATGAGAGGCGGCTATTTCGCCTCCAAAATCAACGAAACCACGAACATCTTCATGGCCAATTAGAAACATTAAACAACACCTTAAACTCCATGCTGACTGAATTTAGGTCCAACAACAGCCACATGGCCACCTTATCCAATTATTACAGTGGCATGCTTGAGGAAGTTAGAAATGGCAACAGCCACATGGCCACCTTAACTAACAATCTCAGTGCCATGATGGCTGAATTTCGAACTTCTAATAGAAACATGTTGGAACAGTTGCAGATTCTGAATGCCACACAGGCCCAGGTGAGGGCCCACCTCCAAGGGCCCCAACCTGGGTTTTATGGGCATCCCCCATTTTAAGGCCTATTTGGCCTGTATCTGCTCCACATCTTTGCTCTACATCCCCACTGTATTGACCTGTCTGGTGAGCCCTACCAATATACCCTTTTGGTATGGCTTTGCTTGTTTGCTTTGGGTTTGCGCCCATATAGCTCATTAGAGTGCTGAGGTAGCTCACTAGCCAATGCTGGAGGTGAAGCCTCAATGAACCTGCCACTCAAGCTGTTGCGCTGCATGTTTGTGGCGAATGACATTGGTTCTGGCTCCTCCTGCTTGTAGGCATGATTGGGGGACATTCTGGGCTGGCAAACTACTACCTTGACCCCTGGCTGAGATTGAACTGGACTTGGATTGGGACTGGGGGTTATTGTTTGGGTGGCACACTGAGTAACGGGTGTAGATGTGGCATAGGTTTGGCTGCTTTACACCTGTGCCTGTGGCAAATGTGGCCAAGCAGGAGAGAGTGTGTCTGTGGGCCTATTTGTTTGCTGCACAATGTGGACATGGCAATGCTTGTCACCTATGTTTGTAAAATTTTCATTTGTCCTAAACTTTGGACAGGAGTGCCTTACTTTAAAACTCCTGCCTCTGGCCAATTGCTATGTGGCCTGATTTGGCTAAAATTTCATTTCTGTTTTGCCCATGTATTTTATGCAACTATGGGAGTGACCATCAACTCCAATGTTTGCTTCTAAAATAAACTACATAAAATTGTAATTAACCTGTTGTGGACTAAGTTTATGCCTTTATGTTTTTGGGGAATAAAGATGAGTTAAAGTAGGCAGTAACACATTTGGAACATCCCAAAAAACAAAAGGAAATCATGTGTGAGGTTCTTTTAAAATATTTTACTGTTACGGTTTGTAAAAGTTACAAACACAAAGGTCCAAAAACACAATTATCCAAGAATAAAGGGACAAAACAAACAAAGGAACACCAAATTAAGCAAAATGTGTCTCAATTAAATTAGACCGCGCTGCTTGGGCAGACGCACTCGGTGGGCCACGATAGTCCTCGTCTGGGTCATCGGTGGGTGGAGAGGGGGGCACATCCACATACCGGGGGACACGCTGCAATATAGCAAAATTATGCAACACTGCACAGGCCATTATAATATCTATGACCTTTTTGGGGTCATACTGAAGTGCTCCCCGGTATGGTCCAAGCATCGGAAGCGGGTCTTCAATAGGCCAAACGCCCTCTCCACCACAGCCCTGGCCTTCCTGTGCGCCCTATTATATGCCTCCTCGGCTGCATTATGGGGCCGGAGGACGGGCGTCAACAGCCACGGAAGGAGTGGATAGCCGGAATCACCTGCCAAAATGTATTCTAAAAAACAAATTACACATTCCTCAATAAATGGAATCCCCTAAATGGGCCATCAACATTACTAAGAGCCTAGGTCACATTTGCTACACAGCATGAGCATACATAGTGTACAGGCCCTGAAAAAAAATAAAAAACATCAAATAGATGTGGGAAAAAATTAAACATCCAAGATGGCGGATGAGGGCCAATCAGCCAGACTGCTAACAGGTATTGGTTTAGGACTGTGCTGCTCAGCATTCTTGGATGTCTTAACTTTTCAGGACCCTGTAGCTGCTTTGTGTGAGTACAAACCAGCTCTAACCCGCCCCCTGCACTTTATCCCGCTCTCCTCTACTCTACTCAAGTGTAATGCATCTACTCAAAGATGGCTCAGACCCTAGGATAAATTCAAGGACAGAATTTCAGAGTGTGGGGAAGACTAATTATTACTTTACTCTAAATTCCATTTCAACATTTGGCTAATGCAGGACTAACATTTGGCAAGGCTTTGTTGCTTGAAAAATCTAATGGTTAAGGTCGTGTTTCACATGTAAACAAGGTGTTCAAATAGGCATAGTTTCATACATGGAACACAAATTAAATTCCTAGCCATACATATCCAAAGAAAAAAAAAAAAAAAAAAAAAGGACGTTATTGGCGGAAACTTACCCAGACTCAAACCGACCGTACAATCCAGATCTGCGAAGAATGTAGGCATCATGGGATGAGCCTGGGAACCCGGCGAGCAGACTAAGGAACTGCATGTACGGGCCACCACTGCTTGGACATTCATTGAGTGGCCCATTTTGCGGTTCCTGGGATAAAAAAAAAACAAAAAAAACAACAAAAACATTATAAAGGGGACGAAAACTAGGGGAAAACTAACTAATCACACCCTAAGCAAATGCTGTGGCCCAATTAAAATAGCAATAAACAAGTACATAAGTATTTTGTCTTGCAAAAAACAATATGTATGTTTGAAAAAGGAAAGATTAACTTTCCAGGGTCTATTTCAGGTACACATTGAAATTTTTCCTTAGTGAACACGTGACATTTATATGCAACTAAATACGGTCCATGGTTCCACAGGGACTTTTAAAAGGAGGGAATACTTAAAAGGAGGGATACATTACAATGTGACCTAACTTACAAGGAGGGATAAATTACAAGGCGGGAATAATTACCAGGAGGGAATATTTTAAAGTAGTAACTAATTCCAAGGAGGGATTACTACCAAGGAGGGAATATTTCCAAGTAGGAAAATACAAGGAGGGATTAATTGTAAGGAGTGATTATGTAAAAGGAGTTATTATGTAAAAGGAGGGATAAATTACACGGAGGGAATAATTAAAATAAGGGAAGTATTTGCAAGGATGGATAACTTACAAGGAGGGATTAATTACACGGAGGGACTAATTCGAAGAAGGGACATTTTACAAGGAGGGTATTTTGGAATTTTTTTAGGACATTAAAACCACAAAATAAAAAAGGACTGATTGAACCTGCCTGTAGATATACTCGTCGACTGCCGGAGGGACCAGGGCAACGTCAATTGCACCCATGACGTTGGGCATGTCGGCGATGTTATAAAATGGCAGCTTAATCGCGTTTCTGGCTACCATGTCATCAGGAAAACAAATATATTTCCGAGTAATGGTAGCCATGCCTTCCAAAAGGATAGCGCGCGGCTCAGCGCAGGCTGGGTGATCCCCACGGAGAGGGCACCCAGCCTCTGGAACGAGCCGTTCGCCAAAAATTGCAGGCAGCCAAGCATCTTGGTCATACCTGAAATTGCTTGCCCCTTCCTTGTGGTGCGGGCTAACCATGGCCGCAGCTCACTATACAATTTATGGAGGGAAGCGCGATTAAGTCTGGTGAACTCGAACAGCTCAACATCATGCATGCCATCGATGTGCATGCATCGCCGCCGGTGCAATCTGGTCTCAGCCCTCCGGACAATTTCAATGCCCATGAGCTGCAGATCCTCATGCTCCTCAAATGCACTAGAGTCGTCCATAGATGCTAGTCTCGAGGTCAAAATGGTCCTGTAAGGGGATCGCAAAGGAAACTGATTAATAGGGTGGTGGTCCGTCGGCAATCAGCTCTCTGAATGAGACGCAAGCCCATAGCAATAACGTAAGTTATCTGAACGAAAAATATCAGATTTGGTTTGGAAAATGACCCGAACTAACAGAAATGTTCAGATTTGCTTTCGAAAGCGCATATACGCATTTTCCCGAACGTTCGTACGAATGAAAAATGAACGAAAAAAAAGCAAAAAAAAATGACAAACACCCACAAAAACTTTCACAGACAGCTACGGAAGTGCAGACGAATGTGTCTCTGAATCGAGCCTAATATTGTATAGCAATGCATACCTGAATCAATACATTTCATGTATGCCTTATAGATGCATTTTAATGCTGACCTTAATTAGTCCTTAGCATGTAAACATTTATTTTCATCCACATCCATATAATTGCTATATTTTTTTAGACTTTGTGAATTATATTTGGATTGTTGAACTTGAATCTTAATTTGTTGTAGGAGTTCTTGTTTTAGTTGGTTACCTTTGCTTTGTGTAATTATTTTATTTTATTTATTCTCTGTGTGTGGTGTGTTTTTTTTTTTTACACTTAACCCCTTGTGAACTGGTAAGGGGTCCAAGAGATCCCTATACCAATTCACAAGGCTGGGGGGGATGGCAAGTCACCTGCGACTAGTGGGTGACTTGCCATTAACCCCCGGCACCCCCATTACCTGCCTCCCCAAAGCCCAGAGGGGGCAGAAGAGCCCGTGGCCATGGGCTATGCTGGCCTGTAGCCTGCAGGGCCAGGGGCCACAAAAGCTGGCCCCTGCTTCCCGTTTCTACAAGCCCTGCATAGTTGGTCCCGGGCTGGTTACTTTGGGTAAGGGGGACCCCATGTCATTTTTTTTTTATTTTTAAGGGTTTTTAACCCTTAAAAATCCCCCCCCAAAAAATGGGGCCCCCCACCCTAAGGGTTAAACCCAATTTAACCCTTTGTAGTGTGGATGGTAGTTGTATTTTATTTGTAAATGTTATAAAGTACTTGTTTCAGTTTGGGGGGTCTCCTGGGCAGGAACGGGGGGCTACCGATAAATAATTGGTCCGTTCTAATCGGTAGAAATGGGGCTTTCACATGCAATATGATTTTCTTTAATAAAATACATTTTTTATTTAAAATAAAGGAGACAATTTTCTAAAAAAATATTTATTTTTTTATACTAAAAATATTGTAAAAAACAATACAATTTACAAACAAGACATTTCAAGTTAAATCCTAAACTCTGCTGCAAAAAAAATATAAATTTTCCTGAAAATTCCAGCAAAAATGTCGCAAAACATGGTGCAAAATGGGGAAAAATGACCTGTCAACAGAGGGTGACAAAATCTCAAGTAGGCTGTCAATTAAAAAGGTTAAAAGTAGCTATGCATGTTGGGTATTGTTCTGCTTGGGGGACCTTGTGCTTTCAGACTTAGCTTGTTTTTTCTTGTTTGCATATTTATATTTTAGGAAAAGTTTTTTTTATTCAGCTTTTTTATACAATTTTTTTTAGGGAAACCCTGCGCAAACAAAGTATTATTTGAGGGATTAATTCCAGAAAGATGAGCCCACTACAACAAGCAGGGTACGCTTAGAAAGCTAAACATGTGTACTTTCAGGGAATATATGGTTTATGGGGGATATTCCAAATGTAAAGGGTTGTTTTGGTTGAAAAAAAAACGCAAGGTGCGCACTTTGTCTACAGAGCTGAAATTTTCAAGTTAAATTACCGTTACGCACATGCTTTACTTTGGGGTGTTTGCCAACTCTTCCCTTGACAGTAGCAATGCATGTTGGATATCGTTCTGTTCGGGGGATGTTGCTTTTTCAGATTAAACTTGTTTTTTCTTGTTTGTAAATAGTTTTTTTTTTTTTTTAGGAAAATGTGGCTTTGATTCTGCTTTTTTATCCTTTTTTTAGGGAAACTCTTTGCAACCAAAGAATACTTTGAGGGATTACTTCCAGAAAACTATGGCCACATCAACAAGCCTGGTACACCTAGGTGTGTACTTCCAGAGAAGATATAGTTTGTTTGGGGTATTTCAAATGTAAAGGGTTGTTTTTCTGGAACAACTGCAAGGTGCGCATAGCGCATATCAGTTGTATTTTTTCTGAAAATCCCCTAAAGCGCTGTTTCAGTTTGGGGGGAGTCTCATGGGCAGGAAAGGGTGTCTACCTATATATATGTAGTACTGCTGTAACCGGGAGAAATTGGGATTTCACACGCAATAAGATTTTACTGACAAACTTACATTTTTTTATTACAAAAAAACACTATAAATTGTAAAGATTTTTTTTAATTTTTTTTGCACATATTTCACCCAAAAATATTGAGAATACACCCAAAAAATGACAAACAAGACATTTCACGTTAAAGCCCAGACTATGCTGAAAAAAACAATATATAGTTTTCCTGGGAAATCCCTTCAAAAATAACATTTGAGCATGGGGAGCGCAAAATAGTGCAAAATGGTCTGGCAACAATGGTTGACAAAAACTCCAGGTAGGCTGGCACTTAAAGGGTTAAGGGTCCAAAAGGGAATATGGAGGATAGTGCTAAGTGATTTAGCTAAACATTGTAGTAGAAGTGAGGGTGGCAAATATGTAGGCTACCACTTTAATGAGTTAAGTTTGTAGTGCGCAGGCGCAAGATCGTAAGGATTTCCGTCTGGACGAATATTTATTGAAAAAGGGAAACAGAATCTAACGGGAAACGTAAAGGATTCGTGGGAGGATACGATGGGAAAAGGGCAAAAACGAAAGCCTACGTTGTAACATGTGAAAATGAAACGAAAAAGTCACGCTGGAAAATGATACTCTCGTCTTCGTAATCTGCCATACGAACGGACGGAAACTTTACAGAAGGATTGCAATGCATGCATAGAATCGCTCGTACACTCATACGAGAGCGGAAACATTAAAAAAAAAAAAAAAAAAAACAGATCGGCACTAAAACTGAAGTTTTTTTTGTCTCTCTGAATTGAGCCCATTGTCCATATATCTACTTGTCTGTGGTGCAAACACTTCGTCCATTTGATTCCTTGGCAACACTAGATGTACATATGCTTAAATTGTTGTAGATACATGCGGATATATTTCACAACCAGACTGTTGGGGTTACTGTGGGGCAAAGAGTGGCAACTGGCAGGCTCCCTTTTATTCCTTGAATATGTTGTGATGCCCTCTAGGGGGGAAGCCTGTGCATCCAGTGCAGGGGGTGGGGCACGATGGTTAAGGTATTATGAATTATTAGGCACCATTAAATGAATCCGTGTTGTGGGTGTCCTGGATGTATAAGGTCCCCTTTAGTACTAAGCCAGGTGATGCCGTCACCTAAAGCCATCGATTATATGTATATTAATTTGGGCCTCCTCGTAGCCAGCGTAACACTTGTGGAGGGAGAAACTATCCTGCAGTCCTGGTCAATGACAAGTAGGTCGGATAACTTACCAACTCTGGATGTTTCACATTCCTTTCTGGAAGAGAGTGCTTTCCTAATACAGCAAGTATTTGCATGGGGCATACAAGCTAAAAAGCCAAAGCTAATGCCCCCCCCCCCCCTCAGCAGGAGACAGACCCATGCAAAATTGCACCAAAACAGGGGTCTACAAGAATTACATTCTATTCCAGGGCATTGCACACCCTGGCAGATGTAACTTTAAAGGGTGCAAGGGATAATTTGAAAGATTATATTATAAAGTTATATTTAACTATGCTCTCTCTTCTGTCCTCTTTCTCTGCCAGCAAACACTGCCCAGGCAGACTTAAGTGCTCTCTCTCCAGCCCTGAGCCACAAGGAAGAATGGCCCTGCTCTGATTGAGGGCAGCAGAACATGCCCAGACTGGAAAAACTGAAGGCTCCAAAAATACAATTCTGTGATTACTCACCTGTAGAATTGTTTTTACTGTGTACAGCACGGCTTGCTTCATTTCAGTTCTTCACATTTGGGTAATCCGCCAGCGCAGTTGACTGCAGAAAGACTTGTGGCTCCTCCCGGCCCATAAAAGGGCAGGAATTACCAGAGACCCCAGTGTTTGAAAAGCAGTAATGCAAGAAGCCGGGAGGCAAGACCATGTTAATAAAACACAGCCCCACTAAAAAGTAACTCAAGAAAAATCACCATAACAATGAAAAAGAGGATAACGATAACAAGGGATGGATGAAGCAAGCTGTACACAGTTAAAACAATTCTACAAGTGAGTAATCACAGAATTGTATTTTTCCTGGTGTATAGCATGGCTTGCTTCATTTCAATTCTTTACATTTGGGACATCCAATAGCAGTGTCCATGAAGAAGGGTGGGATCCCCAGTGAGCAACAGCAGGCAGTTCAAACCACTACCGCCTGAAGCACCTTGCGTCCAAAAACAGCATCAGCCGAGGCCCTAACATCAACTTTGTAAAACTTGGGAAAAGTATGAACTGAAGACCAAGTAGCGCTGAAACGCCCAAGAGGCACCAATAGCCCTAGTGGAGTGAGCTGTAACACGGAAAGGGGGTTCCTTCCCCTTGGCAGAGTACGCTTGTACCACCGCCTGTCTGATCCACTTGCTGATAGTGGATTTGGCCGGAGGCAAGCCCTTCCTAGGCCCAGCAGGAAGGACAAACAGAGAATCAGACTTCCGAAAGGACTCAGTGGCAACCAAATAAAATTTTAGAGCCCTGACCACATCCAGGGAATGAAGGATCCGTTCCTTAGAATTAGAAGGGGCAGGACACAAGGAAGGCAGGACACAAGGAAGGCAAGACAATGTCCTCATTGAGATAAAATGCAGATACAACCTTAGGCAAAAATTCCGGTTTAGGACGGAACACCACCTTATCCTGATGCCGCTCAAAGTAAGGAGGTTTAATGGAAAGCGCCACCAGCTCAGAGACGCGGCGCACGGAAGTGATAGCAACCAAAAAGGCCACCTTAAGAGTCAGAATGGGAAGAGCAGCATTTCGCAGAGGCTCGAAGGGGGGATCCTGGATAACAAAGCACCAAGTTCAAATCCCACACCGGTAGCAGAGGCCTACGCGGTGGACGTACATGAGTAACTCCCTGGAAAAAGTTTTGACAAGCCTATGATTGGCGAAAGATCTTTGAAAAAATACAGCCAAGGTCAAAACCTGTCCTTTGAGGGTACTCAGTTGTAGACCCGACTCCAGACCATGTTGTAAAAACTCCAGAATCCTGGAAATGGAGAAGGTGCAACAAGGAAAAGACTTAGACTCACACCAGGCAATGTAAGCATGCCAAACCCTATAGTAAATCATAGAAGAGGATTTCTTCCGAGCCTGAATCATAGTATTGACCAAAGCCGGCAATCCCTTATTCATCAGGATGGAGGTTTGAGCAGCCAAGCCGTCAAAGCCAGCATTGGTAAATTGGGACGGCACAGCTATCCCTGTGTGATTAGCCCTGACAAACCGTTCCACCGCCATCTGGACAACGTCCGTGAACCATACCCTACTTGGCCAGCGGGGGGCCACCAGGATGGTCGGTACCCCCTCCTGGGCTATCTTGCACAGCACCCGACCCAGGAGAGGAAAGGGAGGAAATGCATAGAGGAGTCGAAACTCCGTCCAAGGAATTGCTAGCGCATCTGTGGCGAAGGCCAGAGGATCTCTTGACAGGGAGACGAATTTGGGAAGCTTGTGACGGGACGCAAAGGAGGTCCACGTCCGGCTGACCCCAGCGGCAACACAGGGAAAGATCCTGTTGCCGAGAGACCATTCCCCCAGATGAGACGTCCCTCTGCTCAGAGAGTCCGCCTCCTAGTTCTCCACCCCTGGAATGTAAACCGCCGAGATGCAGGGAACATTCTCCTCCGCCCAGGAGGTACACTTCCCTAGGAGTCCCGCCCTGATGATTGATGCAAGCGTCAGCCGTCTGATTGTCAGAGCGGACCTGGACCGCACGAGCCCGTAGGTGGGGAGTCAACTGGAAGAGAACCAATCTGATCGCTCTCAGTTCCAGAAGGTTGATGGGCGCGTGGGCCTCCTGAGGACCCCACTGGCCCTGGAACTTCAGCGATTGCCAAATCCCTCCCCAACCGGTAAGACTGGCGTCCAGGGTGACAATCTCCCAGCACGGAGGCAGGAAGGACCTGCCCACTAGAAGATTCCTTCCACGAGAGGGACTGTCTGGCCAGAGGGGACAGAACGAATTCCTGCTCCAGGGACTCCTGTTTCCGATCCCAAACAGTCAAGAGATTCAACTGAAGAGGTCTCATGTGGAACTGGGCAAAGGGAACCGCCTCGAAGCAAGACACCATGAGACCCACCAACTGCATCCCCAGATGGATGGAAGGATGAGGACACGACAGCAGGAAGCGCGCCTGCATTTGAATGCCCTCCACCTTCTGCTGAGGAAGAAACACCTTGACCTGAGAAGTATCCAGCGTTATGCCCAGGAAGGACCTCACCAATGACGGAGAGAGTGAAGACTTGGGATAATTGATCACTCAACCAAAGGACTCGAGGGTGGACACCACCACCTGAGTATCCCTCTCGGCCTGATGAAAAGATAGAGAAGCAATCAATAGGTCATCCAGGTAGGGATGAATGCGAATGCCCTGGCTCCTCAGGAGGGCCTAGACACCCGCCAGCACCTTGGTGAACACTCAAGGGGCCGAAGGGATACCGAATGGCAAAGCCACAAACTGGTAATGTTGATCCCCCAGAGCAAACCTCAGGAACCTCTGATGTCCCAGGAAAATAGGAACGCGCAGGTAAGCATCCTTGATGTCCACCGTGGCCATGAAGTTGCCTGGCCGAAGGGAGCTCACCGCCGACCGTAAGGTCTCCATGCGGAAGTGTTTGAACCTGACAAGTTTGTTGAGACTTTAAATCCAGAATGGGTCTCAGGGAGCCGTCCTTCTCTGGCACCCTGAACATATTGGAGTAGAACCCCCGACCCCGTTCTTGAAGAGGCACCGGGAAAACCACTCCAGATGACAGATGTTGGACAGCCAACCTCAGGCCCTGCGCTGTCACGAGATTTTGGGAGATCCGGGACCGGAGGAATCTCGGGGGCGGCCAAGCTGCTATCTTGTCTATCTTGTAACCGGAGGACACCACCTCCTGGATCCACCGATCTGAAACGCGTTGTCTCCAGACGTGAGCAAAGAGCCAAAGCCGTCCCCCACCCGCAAGGGTGAGGGTGCCCCCTCATGCCTGAGGGGCCTTGGCAGAGGGCTTGGGCTTGGATCCCCAGGCGAGACCAGGGCGACCACGGGATCTACCTGCCTGGGAAGGAAGACCTGCGTCCCCCAAGGGAAAGGCGAAAGGTAGAGGACCCCCGAAAGGGCTGAGGATGCCGACCGTCCTTTGTCAAAGCATCAAGACGTTCCCCAAACAGACGTAGTCCCATGAAGGGAAGCCCAGTAAGGGACTCCCTAGCGGCAGCCGTCCACTGACGCAGCCAGACGGACCAACGCATGGCAACCAACAGGGCAGAGGCCCTACCACCAAGCTGGACGGCATCATCCATGGCAGACAGCACGAAGGCAATAAAGTCAGAGCAAAGCAAAAAGGTCCTTATACTCGTCCGCTCGCTTGTGGGATCTGGCGGCCTCAACAAGGCGCCTAATCTTCTTCTTGATGGCGATGGCAACAATAGCCGCGGCACAGACCAGCCCCCACAAAAGTGAATGCATGGCAGGCTAGCTGATCCATGCGACTATCAGCATTGTCGCGTAATGTAGTGGTGTCAGGAGACGGCATAACCGAGGTGTTGGACAGTCCCAGAACCGGAGCGTCCACCTCTGGGGGACAGGACCAAAGACGGACCAACTCAGAGGAGAAGGGATGCCTTCTGTCCAGTGCCTTAGGCACCGAGGGCAATCTGTTGGGGTGTTCCCTTTCCTTAAGGATCACCTTGGAAAAATGTCCCTGCTCCGGGAACTCTAGGTGTTGCCGGTCAGGGCGGAAAAGCTTCCTGTTTCCTCTTTGCGGCCTTAGGGGGCGCAATGTGTAGGGTATCAAACACCACCAATAGCCTATCAGTATCACCCGGGAGCCAGGCGTCCTCATCAGAGGAGGAACCAGGGTCACTATCAAAAACGCAGTGCCGATCCCCGGAGGAGTCGGAATCGTGAAACAATTCCCCCTCCTCCATGGAATCACAGCTGCCGTAGATATCATAAGTGTCATCATCATCAGCAAGGAGGGGCAAGGCCGATTCCTAGTGCCTCTTCTTACTAGAGGCCTTGCCAGCGGCCGGGTGTGCCAACTGCCGCTCAATACTGGCCACGCGCAGCGCCAGATCCGAATGGGAAGCCCTGCTGGCTTCCCCCTCGCTAGGTGCTAAATGCAGCTGAGGGGGGTAGGAGAAGCAGCGGGCAGGATAGGACTGGGGAGAGAAGCGCTCGCCCCAACCTGTTCCGCAATGACACTTTGGGCGCAGGGAACACAAACCACGCTGCGACCACTCAAAGGGGATGCCCCGCACATGAGGCACAACTGAGCCCGCCCCGAAGGGTCCCCAAGCTCACTATCCCCAGAAGCCTCCATATGGTGATTACAGAATAGCAAAAAATTGCACAGATAAATCAAGTACGAGCGCTCGGGCCTAGGATACCCCACCCGGGATGCCCCCAAGTATCTCTTAACAAGAAAAAGGGGAGGGGGGGAAGGCGGGTACTGGCCCAGGAGAAGCCACAAGTGTAAAAAGTAGGCCCGTCTGAAAAACATAAGAGCCAATGAGCATCCCACAGCACATGCACTGAGAATGAAACAAAGCAATGACAGGAAGGAGCGGACTCATGGACCAAAAGGAGTAGTCAGCAGCCATCCAGAGGCAGACTGGACCGGGTCTCGCAGCAGAAGAGAGGGGATCCGCTGACCCCCCGCACCAAGCAGCCTGCGGCATCAGCGGAGCACGAGGGAAGAGAAGGAGGCCAGCAAATGGCACCGAAAGAAGAGATCCTCAAGGGGCGGGACGCACATTGATGACGCGGATCGGCAGCGCAAGCTCCTCCAGGCGCCAGTGGTAAAATGGTGCCCGGAGGCAGGAGAGGGGGAAAGCTTCCCTGCACATGGCCCCCGCCATCGGGCGCAGAGCGCCCCAAGCGAAAACGGCGCCCGCAGGCACGGCAGTAATGCCGCCAGCGTGCATCCGGTCCCGGCGGCCCCACAACCAATACCTTGAGGAAATACTTCCAGAAGCTCCACCAACGAGACCAAGTGAAGTGAAAGTGACAACCACAAAAACACCAATAAAGCATGTGGGATAAATACAAAAAAAAAAAAAATTAAAAAAAAAAAAAAAGTGGTTTCTCCCTCCCCCCATTCCAGGCTCACCATTAGCCTGTGTCCGGCTTACCCTTTAGTTACAGGATCTGCGGCCCGGAGCCAAGCTCTCTGAACACCCGACCCCAGGTGTTCTCCTACCTTCACCTGATCCGTCAGCCGGGGCTGGGAGCCAGAAGGGTCTGGAAAACAGGTGGGAATAAGCTTGCAGGGCCAATGGGCTTGGGATGCCCCGCTCACCTGCAGATAACCGGAGAGAGAAAGTCTTCTGTCTTCGCAGTCAAGACAGCAGAAAAACTCTGGGGTCTCTGGGTAATTCCTGCCCTTTTATGGGCCGGAGGAGCCACAAGTCTTTCTGCAGTCAACTGCGCCACCTTGTGGCGGATTACCCAAATGTGAAGAATTGAAATGAAGCAAGCCGTGCTGTACACCAGGAAATCTAGTGCTGTTGTTCAAGATGAGCTACTTGGAAGACAAGCAACAGAGGAAAGAGGAGTCCCTGCTGTGTTAGATGAGCTACTGTAACTATATTGAGTGATTGGCAATGCTGAATGAGGAGTATATAGAGGATTTTAGAGCAACATGTTTTCGCATCTTATGTCTTTTTCAGGAAAGCATTGCATATTGCCAGTTGCATCCATCATAGCTTGCAGTTGTCACACCGATCCCACAGCCCTCCACTGCTTCAATCTGATGCCACAGCCCAGTTAAGGATAATTTGCAAACTAAGGGCAGATTGTGTACAAGGCTAATTCAAACCAGGACTAAAACTGAGCCAATGCTATATTTGAAGCTCATGGATTATAATGAAAAATTATAGTGCGCAATATGTTGCTTTTATTAAGGCAGCACAGCTGCTTTTTGAATTGGTTAACAGTCTAAAAAGTATAGAAGCTAGAACAAATACCAAGGACCTCTAAACATTTTGCAGGTTATCCTCATAAAAATTAAAACATTGTGCATAGTCATTCTGTATTAAAGCAAGCAAGCAAAATCAAATACCCAATCTAAGACAAACATTGCAGTGGGCAATTATTTGTGTCCCTTCAGTTGCCCAGCAGATTATGATTATTTGTATTCTAATAAGTTTAGCTACCCAATCCTCTTATAATGGGTTGGTTGTTATTTGCATAATAATGCAAATGAGGTTAATTGCAGGTGTGCTATCCATAAGTATTGTTATGGCAAGTATTGTTTTTGTATTCAGCAATAAGTTACTCCCTATATCACAAAAGTTGGCAAGACTAAGAGCATTTCACAAGTCGACTTTTGCTATGTGGAGTGTGTGGCAGGGGTTAATAGTCAAGCTTGGAATTGCAGAGTGTGTGAATGGAAGTAGAAGGGAGTATAAAGGGCCTGTGATCCCCCATTTTACCTGCTCATCTTGTTTGGTAGAAACAAGTTTAAACCTTGATTTCCATAGCTAGCCCTGTCACTCCTTGGTGCACATTAACTTCTTGCCACGTAACAAACAGAAGGGCAGAGACACTCACTTAGCAGGATACCTACTAGTTACCTAACTGCAGCTAGGAGGCCCCTACACACTCTTGTGGTCTAATACTACTACCTGTGGATGCAGCCAATGCCACAGGCCAGTTTATGCCAGCTCCTGATGCTGACTTAAAAGCTGCAGGAGATCTGTCTGTAATGAAGGGGACTGGGTTTCTTATAGAGAAGCAACCAACCGAACTCAAGGGGCGGTGGTTGCCCTCTTTATGGGGCATGCCAAATTGGGAGGCTCAGCTGTGTCAAATCCCATCTGGCTTGCCCGATTTACTCATTTCTTCTCAAAGCCCTTGCTGAATAACACTAGCCACGTGAGCCAGGCCTTTCTGAATTGCTGGTGACAGCATGGATACAGTACTCATGCCATTCAGGCTTCCTTGCTGCACCAACGTCTAGTGACTTGTCTGGAAAATCCAGTGGGTTATCAAGAAGTGGTCTCAGTGACCTACAGTACATCCTTTATGATTTTCAGGTTTTGAACCTCAGCAGCTGCCTCTGCCTGGGACTTCAGTATGTCCTTCTGTGAAGGGATCTAAAATATTCTAAAAGATTCTATGGGGATCTAAAAGATTCTTTGGGAATCTAAAAGATTCCAACGCCAGACAGGGGCATCCTGAATTGGAGCACCGCAGAACTCACCTGCTTCCTGGTACCCTCGGCAACTCCCAGTGGCCACATCCTTGCTTTTTCGAGCTGTGAGGACGCGCTCACCCCTAGCCATTCAGATATAACGGCTGGGGGCAGGAGAGAGCATGCTGCTGGGAATGCGCCCGCTGTATGGTCAATTGCCAAAGCTTGGCATTTAGAGCATGTCCTATGGAACATTATATTGAAAGAAAATAAACATTTATCAACTCCCCTTAGTGTCCTGGTAATGACTTGGATAAAATACTCACAAATGATTTTGGCTTCAAAAGAAACAATTGGGGTAAAATTAAGGGTAAATGAAATCTTATTTTGGCTTATCTTGCTTCTAGCACCATTTTAATTAGCCTCTAATTGCTCCTAGCAAGAGATTGTGAGGAGGGGGTGAAGGGGGGATTGAACAAACAATGGTATCCTGTCAGAACCCAATAGCATAGCTGGGGAAAACAAAGATTAAAATCACTATAAACAGGAATACCAAGCAGCATTGAGGGCAGGAAACATCCAAATGGTAATTTACCTGGAATAGGGGAGCAAAATAGATTGAGTTGTTTGGGGGAGGGGGGGGATTGATCTGCTTTAAAACAGTGCCATTTGCAGCATTACATATGCAGGCCAAATGGCTCAGATTGGATGAGAGTGCAGTTGGACCAGGAAGAGGTGAGTTTTTCTGGGTGTTCTGGGGGAAGGGGGGGGGGGGGGGTGTTAACACAGTGGGACATCCCAATTCAGAACGCCCCAGGACATGGAACGAAACCCAGGATAGTAATAATCCCGGGTTTTGTCCTGCTTTCATTTCATGTAACAAGGGACGAGAACATTTTATAAACTGATCTTTGAGCAGCTGTTACCTTAGAATGTGCCGAGAACACAGTTTACTCTGCCAATATTTAACAGAGTTATACTGCCATGGGGTTGGCACAGTTTTTTACAGTTGCCTTGTGACCAGTCAGTCTGAGAATCATATAATGAACTTAGTGATTTCAAATAGCTTAACTATCCTTCGCCATTATCAAAGTTACTAGAACACACCTTCAAAAAAAAGCCCTGGAAACATTTTAAAAATCAACATTCCTGAAAGCTGGACGTAATACTAAATATATTTCTTTCATTATATCTCTATTACCATAAACGTTTCCTTGTCTCAGCTCTCTATCTTTCTAAGATGGTCTAAGATGCCTCTTCTGCATCTCACCACCTATTGTTCTTGGAACATCTCCTTGGCTATGCACCTCATCTATGGTGCTCTTGGATTGCACCTCCCCATAGCCCAGCCGTATGTATGAGCCCCTAAATGCCACCAGATCTCATTGTAAACTATGGGCAACATCTTGAGCTTCTTTGGACTGAGTGCACTGCGTTCTGTATTCATTAGCACCTGTCAAACATTCATTCACTTATTTATAGCTGTAGCAACAATTACTTTAATTTGCTGGTCCAGACTTTGCAGGACTTGGTCGACCACTCTAGTGGCATTTTTTCTCTGCTCAGACCAGGGTCCATGGTGATGACCTTCCACATCTACTCGTTCATAGTAGACAGCAGCCATTTCTGCATCTCCATTCCTGTATGTAAAAGAAATACCGGTAAATAGATTTTTGCATTATGCCTGTACAGCACACATGCTGTAATACTAGTAACAATTTATAGTGATGCGTTTCTTTTTATTTAGGAGTTATGGGAAAAGTCCTTCTTCAAAGCCCAAAATATATGTGCAGTGTCCAACTGCAGCACCTTGGGCCCACCAGAGGATATTCTAGGTGTCCTCCAGAGCAGGGCTGTTTCTAGGGAGGGGTGAGCAGGGCAATCACCCTGGGCGCCAAGGCTATGATCCCAGCCACCCTGTTTTCTGCAGATGAGCCAGGGCCACTGTTAATGGTGCAGGTCATAAGACAGGACCCTCATCCCCCCCCCCCCCCATTTTGGGAGGGGGGACCTCCTGCTGCTATGGTAGAGATGTATTATGGCATATGCCTGTATGGGACATCAGCAGAGCAGCAGCACCAATAGATAGGTGAAAAGGGGGCAGTATTTTGTCCTTCCCGCATGGAGCGCTATTTTAGAAACTGCCCTCCTCCAGAGCATATAATTCACAGGGCCCACCAGGGGATATCATCCATGCACCCACCAGGGGATATCATCGCTGGAGCCCACTGCATTATGTCGTATTCCCCACAAGATATGCCAGCTAGGCCTTTAAAATTAATTTTTAAAAAGTAAGAATATTTGCAAAAATACAAACATCAATACATAACACCACCCTTAATAAGTGATTAAACAAAAGAAGAATTGCAACAATTGAAGTGCACAAATAAAGTTAGTTGATAGTGCTCAACGTGTAAATGTCCTTATTCCAAAAGGAGGCAATATAGAATGTATATATGTATATAACACAGAGCACGATGATGAATAAAGACGATATCCCACGACACGTGCACTTCACACTATACTGTGATTCAATCCACCACCAAAAGTGCAGACTCCTACCGACTGTAATTGAAAGAAAGGCTTCAAAATAATCACAACCAGCTGCAACCAAATCCGGCAGGTCCCCTTTAAGGCATACACTCGCCAATGATGGTAATAAAATGTGGACTACAGTATGACCCCCAGAAGGTCATTGATATAATTATGGCGTGTGCTGTGTTGCATAATTATGCCATCATGCAGCGTGTCCCCGGTAAATGGATTTGCCCCCTCTCCACCCAGCGATGACCCAGAGGGCCACTTCCGTGGCATAGCTAGTGTGTCTGGGCAAGCCGTTTGTTCAAATTTGATTTCCACACATTTTTCTTAATTTGTTGTGCCTGTGTTTGTTTTGTCCCTTTATTGATTGTTATTTAATTTATTTTGGCTTTGTGTTTGTATTTTTGTTTGTTACTGTCCAAAATAGCAATGAAGTAATTACTAAAAATCTCACACCTGATTTTAGACTCATGGCTTTTTTGGGCACAATTTGTTTGTGCAAACTTTAAGTAATCTTTATAACAAAAATACATTAAGGCATCAACTTAGTTAACAACAACAGGTTAAGTCAAAATTATTTTGGTTTATTATCAAAGCAAACATTGGAGTTGATGGTCACTCCCATAGTTCATGTAAATACATGGTAAAACAACAAATGCCATTTTTGACAAATCATGCCACATAGCAATTGGCAACAGGCAGGGGTTTAAAAGTAATGCCCTCCAGGCCAAAGTTAACATAAAAAATTAAATGCACACACATATGCGACAAGCACTGGCATGTCCAGAGTTTTTAGCCAACAAATAGGGCCACAGACACACCCTCTCCTGCTTGGCCACATTTGCCACAGGTGCAAAGCAGCCATACCTATGCCACATCTACACCTGTTACTCAGTGGCCCACCCAAACAAGAACCCCCAGTCCCAATCCAAGTACAGTTCAATCTCAGCCAGGGGTCAAGGTTAGGGATGAGCGAATCGATCCGGACGAACCCGGATTCGATCCAAATTTCAGGAAAAATTCGATTCGGATCGAATCCGAATTTCCCCGCGATTCGATCGCTCGAAGTTTTCCTTTAACATCCATTCATTTACATTTACAGGCATTCTAAGATGGCGGACGGGACATGTCTGGACATCTATCCCGCGCCAGTGCAAGCTGGGACAGTCACATGCAGCCTATCAGCAGCCAGCAAGCCCGGTGATGTCACAGCGCTATTTAAATCGGCCATCTTGCTTTTCCTTCCTCATTTCTCTATTGCATTCGTGAGAGACAGAACGCTGTGTAGCTGAGGGAGAGAGGCAGTTAGACAGGCAGGGACAGACAGGGACAGGCTGGAGACAGGCAGGAGACAGACAGGAGACAGACAGAAAGTCAGCGAAAAACAGGGAAAGGAAGGAAAAATCGGAGGCTGTCACAGGGAGATTTTTTTTTTTTTTCATCCAGCCTGAGTGTTACTAGCTGGCTGACAGGCTTTGTTAGCGTTTTCAGGCTGCTTATACTAACTAACTGTGCATATATACTGAACTGATCTTAAGTCTGCTGTGAGGCATCCCATTCTGTGACTACAGCAGCCTCTGTTTAAGACCATATAACCATTTGCACTTATTATAATTGAAATTAGGCCTGATAAAGACACTTTTGCTGGGCATAGCACTACTGGACCCTGCCAGGTCCACTTCTTTTTTGGGGCATCCCATTCTGTGACTACAGCAGCCTCTGTTTAAGACCATATAACCATTTGCACTTATTATAATTGAAATTAGCCTGATAAAGACACTTTTGCTGGGCATAGCACTACTGGACCCTGCCAGGTGCACTTCTGTTGTGGCATCCCATTCTGTGACTACAGCAGCCTCTGTTTAAGACCATATAACCATTTGCACTTATTCTAATTGAAATTAGGCCTGATAAAGACACTTTTGCTGTGCATAGTAGTACTGCTCACAGGTGCACTGCTGGCTGTTGGGGCATCCCATTCTGTAACATAGCATACCCCTCTTTATTTACACTAAGCAGCTTTCTTATTTACACTAAGCAGGCCTGTTGGAGGCTGAGTGTTAATGCACACCAAAAGTGAGCAGTATATTCTGTTTCATATAGACCCACCGCTGCCCGGGGAATCTTAAAATATCACCTACTACCACGCCAGTTAGACTATGTCGGGCAGACAAGTGCCTGGAAGTGAAAAGAGGAGTGGCAGAGGCCAAGATTCCGCAGGCAGAGCTCGCATCAGACTGGGGGCCAGTAGCAGCAGGAGTCACGCTGAGAGACCTAATCTGCCAGTATCTGCTAGCGGTCGGGTCTCCACCAGTAACGCATCTGCCGTGGTAGATTGGTTGACGCGCTCATCAACCACATCATCACAACTTACGTCTGAGACCCCCAGTCTAGGGTCGGTAGGTTCCTCTGACACAACCCTGAGTTGGCATGCCCCGAGAGCAGTCCCTGTCCTCCCATTGCCTCTGGCCTACGCCATTCCCTCCCCCAGCGACGTATCCTATGCTTTGGGTTCAGCTCCACTCTTTAGTGAGGAGGACCATCAGATAGGAGGACAGTCAGCAGCTACTGCCCAGCCAAGAAATGGAGGTGGCTTCTCTAGCTAGGCAGACAAATAGTGATGTGGACAGTGTCGTGGGTGCTGCGAGCGTTCCAGCTCCTGCGCCAGACACTGTTGACGAATCCACGAACATCAGTGACGTACAGCCACAACTCGGTGATGATGATGATGACGATGAAGCCAATCGCACTTGGGAGCCGGGTGATGAAGGGGCTTCATCGTCATCATCAGGAGAAGAGGGGCGCAGGTTGCCCCGGAGTCAGCAGCTGAGGCAGCAAGGTGGTAGCAGTCAGCATGGGGGCACAATTCCAAAGGCTGGAGCCGGCCGGGGCCGGGGCCGGGGTAGAGCACCTGCTGTGCGGCAGTCTACCTTATCGGGAGGTAGTGGAGCAGGGGTTCCTGGAGTTGGCAACAGCAGCAGTGAATCAGTGAGGCCAGGGGGTGGGAAAAGTAGCTACTCGGCAGTGTGGCAGTTTTTCCTGAAGCATCCGCAGGAGGGTAACATGGCCACATGCAAGATATGTAGGCAAAAGGTGAAGCGTGGCCAGGGTCCAAATGTTGGCACCACGGCCCTGCGTCAACATATGATGCATCACCATAAAGCGACCTGGGAGAACCGAGGCTCCCAAGGGGTGGTCCAGTCTGCTTCCTCACCAAGTGAGCTCCCAATTTCTGCCAGCCAAGGCTCCAGCACCTCAGCCGAAGGCAGCTGTGCGTCATACCCATCCTCTGTCGCTCCTGCTCCTCCTCCTCCTCCTCCTCCAAGTCATGCATCCCGCCAGCAATCCATCAGCGAAGCCATGTCCAAGAGACAGCAGTATGCGCCCACTCATCCTACGGCGCAGAAGCTGAATGTGCTCCTGTCCAAGTTGCTGGTGCTGCAGTCGCTCCCTTTTCAGGTGGTGGAATCTGCACCTTTCAGAGAACTGATGGCTTGTGCCGAGCCGAGGTGGAGAGTCCCAAGCCGTCATTTCTTTGCCAAGAAGGCAGTACCAGCGCTGCACACTTTTGTTGAACAGAAGGTGGGCCAGTCCTTGAGCCTGTCGGTGTGTAGCAAAGTGCATGGCAGCGCCGACATCTGGAACTGTAACTACGGTCAGGGACAGTACATGTCGTTTATGGCCCACTGGGTGAATGTGGTCCCTTTGCAGCAGCAACTTGGACAGGTCACGCCGCTTCGGCCTCCGCGCTCCCTGCCCGTTGGGCCTGTGACACCGTGCGACTCGGCCTCCTCATCCTCCGCCATCTCCTCACCCTCCACTGTAGGCTCAAGTCTCAGTGCCCCTCCAGTCTACCATGTGTGCAGGGCACGGAGGTGTCACGCAGTGCTTCACATAGTTTGTCTGGGCGAACGGAGTCACACAGGGGAGGAACTGCTTAAATGTATTCATCAGGAAATCCAAACATGGCTTACTCCAAGAAAACTTAAAATGGGAATCATGGTTACCGACAATGGGAAGAACATTTTGTCTGCGCTGCGCCAAGGAAGCCTGACCCATGCCCCCTGCATGGCTCACGTCTTCAATCTGGTTGTCAAGCGGTTTCTGAAGTGTTCCCCCCATCTGCAAGACATCCTAACAACTTCACGGAAACTTTGCATGCACTTCAGCCACTCCTACACCGCCAAACACACCCTTCTTGAGCTACAGCGTCAGAATGGTATCCCCCAACATAGTCTGATTTGCGATGTTTCCACCCGTTGGAATTCCACCCTTCACATGTTGGACCGATTATATGAACAGAGAAAAGCCATCACGGATTTCCTGATGATCCAAGCAGATAGGGGGACTCCCCTGTGTAACTTCAATGTCAACCAGTGGCAGCTCATACGTGACACCTGCCGTTTGCTCAGGCCCTTTGAGGAAGCCACTTTATTTGTCAGTCGGCAGGATTACAGGATGAACGACGTGATTCCACTGCTTCATGTACTACAGCACATGTTGGAAACCATGGCTGGTCAGGGCACTGGAGACATGGCGTTTACATCTTACGGCCACATGAACCCCGTTGGAGCTGAACCGGAGGAGGAGGAGGAAGAGGAGGAGGAGGAGTTGCCCAGCGAAACACAGTTTAGGCTTGGCGAAATGGCTGGTTTATCTAGTCAGCGGACAGGAGAGGAGGAGCAGGAGCAGCCAGAGGAGCTAGAGGTTTTTGAGGAAGGCGAGACAGAGGACCAGGGCACACCGTGGCAGTATGCAGTGGAGATGGAGACAGGTAGTCCATCCGAGTCACTTGCGCAAATGGCACGAAGCATGCTCACGTGCTTGCGTAGTGACCCCAGAATTGTTTCCATCTGTCGGCGGGATGACTTCTGGCTGTCCACCTTATTGGACCCTCGCTTCCGGCACAAAATGGGGGCATTTTTTAAACTCACCGAGAGGGAGGACAAACTGAACTACTACAAAGACATTCTACGTAGGCAGTTGGCCGATGCCTATCTGCGCCATGGTCCATACTCTCGCAGGTCTGACTCGAGGGGACCTCTGCGCTCACCTTCCACTGCCATGGCCGCTGGGGGGGGGTTGGCAGGAGCAGCAGCTCCATCAGCAGCAGCAGCCTCAGTCTTCAGTCGCTAATGAGTAGCTTTCTACACCCGCATAGTGAGGCTACTCATGAGCAGCAGGAAGACCTGGAGCAGGACCTCAACCAGCAGGTCATGTCATACTTTGACATGACCATGCCAACACACCTTGAGGATCCGCTGGACTTCTGGGCAGCCAAACTTGATTTGTGGCCGCAACTAGCAGAGTTTGCCCTGGAAAAGCTGTCCTGCCCGGCAAGTAGCGTGCCATCTGAGCGGGTGTTTAGTGCGGCGGGGGCCATAGTTACGGCGAGGAGAACTCGTCTGTCAACTAAAAATGTGGAGAGACTCACCTTTGTCAAAATGAATCAGGGATGGATCAGCCAGGATTTCCACCCACCAATGCTTGATGCATGCGACTAGATTCAGCATGGTGCCACGTTTTACACTTTCCAAATGGTGCAAAACATATTTATGTCTTTAGGCCATTTTTTGGGCTGCTGCTGCTGCTGCCAACTTCTGCCAACTCCAGGGTGTGATTCATCCAATTTTTGGGCTCCTGAAGCCAACTCCAGTGTATATTTGGGCTCCCGCTGCTGCTGCCAACTCCAGGGTGTGATTCATCCAATTTTTGGGCTCCTGAAGCCAACCCCAGGGTCTCTTTGAAGTAATGTTTGGGCTCCTGCTGCTGCTGCTGCCAACTCCAGGGTGTGATTCATCCAATTTTTGGGCTCCTGAAGCCAACTCCAGTGTATATTTGGGCTGCTGCTGCTGCCGCCAACTCCAGGGTGTGAATCATCCAATTTTTGGGCTCCTGAAGCCAACCCCAGGGTCTCTTTAAAGTAATGTTTGGGCTCCTGCTGCTGCCAACTTCTGCCAACTCCAGGGTGGGATTCATCCAATTTTTGGGCTCCTGAAGCCAACCCCAGGGTCTCTTTAAAGTAATATTTGGGCTCCTGCTGCTGTTGCTGCCAACTCCAGGGTGTGAATCATCCAATTTTTGGGCTCCTGAAGCCAACCCCAGGGTCTCTTTAAAGTAATGTTTGGGCTCCTGCTGCTGCCAACTCCAGGGTGGGATTCATCCAATTTTTGGGCTCCTGAAGCCAACCCCAGGGTCTCTTTAAAGTAATGTTTGGGCTCCTGCTGCTGCCGCTGCCAACTTCTGCCAACTCCAGGGTGTGATTCATCCAATTTTTGGGCTCCTGAAGCCAACCCCAGGGTTTCTTTGAAGTAATGTTTGGGCTCCTGCTGCTGCTGCTGCCAACTTCTGCCAACTCCAGGGTGTGATTCATCCAATTTTTGGGCTCCTGAAGCCAACTCCAGTGTATATTTGGGCTCCTGCTGCTGCTGCCGCCAACTCCAGGGTGTGAATCATCCAATTTTTGGGCTCCTGAAGCCAACTCCAGGGTCTCTTTAACCCTTTAAATGCCAGCCACGTAAAATTTACGTGGTTGCCTCTCCGTCACTTAAGTGCCAGCCACGTAAATTTTACGTGCCTGGCATTCCCCAATCCCAGAAAAAAAAGTTAAAAAAAAAGTCACTTACCTGACCCCTTGTTTGGTCCGGCCGGGTCTCCTCTTCAGCCAGCGGGGCTCCGATTGCCGATCGGGGCTTCTCCGGCTGCAGGGGAGGGCCCGGAATAGGGTGCCCCCCCCCCCTTTCAGCAGCCGCCGGCATTTGCCTGTTAAAAAAAAAAAAAAAAAAAAAATAATGACAGTTACTCACCTCCGCTCCCGCCGACTCCCGCCGCCTCTCCTCTTCATGGGGGGGGGGCTCCGATTACCCCCCCCGGGTCTTCTGTCTTCTGGAGGGGGGCATAACAGCCCTCCCTCCGTCGCATCTCCCGATGGCGGCCGCCATCTTGGATTTTAGCCCCGCCCCTTCGGGGGCGGGGCTAATGACGTCACCGCCGGGTGTCATCGGGCACCCGGCAGTTCTCATCTCAGATGCCGGTGATGGCTGGGCGGAGAAGGAGGGAGGTAGGCGATCCTCCGATCGCCTGCCTCCCCCCTTCTCTGCCCAGCTGTCACCTGCATCAGATCGCCGCGGGACATTGCTTCTGATCGGAGGTGAGTAAAGGTAAAATGTTTTTTTTTTTTTTTTTTTTAATAAACATATTTAAAAAACTTGTGTGTTGTGTGTTATTTATACTTTTAACCCCTTGTGAACTGGTAAGGGGTCCATGACCCCTATACCAGTTCACAAGGCTGGGGGTCTGGCAAGTCACCTGCGCTAGCGGGTGGCTTGCCATTAACCCCTGGCACCCCCATTACCTGCCTCCCCAAAGGCCAGGGGGGGGCAGAAGAGCCCGGGCCCACATAGGCTATGTGGGCTCGTAGGCTGCAGGGTGGGGGGGCCACATAAGCTGGCCCCCCCACTCTGTGCCTACAAGCCCCCATAGCTGGTCCCGGGCTGGTTACTGTGGGTAAGGGGGACCCCACGTCAATTTTTTTTTTGATTTTTAAGGGTTTTTAACCCTTAAAAATCAAAAAAAAATGGGGTCCGCCCCCCCCTGGGAGGGGGGACCCTATGTCATTTTTTTTTTTTATTAACCCTTTGTAATCTGTCATCCAGCAGCTATAAAAGGCTTCTAGCAAGTGAGCAGAAGCCAGTGATCGCCGAGGGACAGAGTGCTCCAGGATGGATGGGAGGTGAGTACAGTGTAAAAAAAAATAAAAATTAATAAAATATTTTTTTCTTTATGTGTGTCTGTGTGATTATTTACATTTAACCCCTTGTGAACTGGTAAGGGGTCCATGACCCCTATACCAGTTCACAAGGCTGGGGGGATGGCAAGCCACCTGCGCTAGCGGGTGGCTTGCCATTAACCCCCGGCACCCCCATTACCTGCCTCCCCAAAGGCCAGGGGGGGGCAGAAGAGCCCGGGCCCACATAGGCTATGTGGGCTCGTAGGCTGCAGGGTGGGGGGGCCACAAAAGCTGGCCCCCCCACTCTGTGCCTACAAGCCCCCATAGCTGGTCCCGGGCTGGTTACTTTGGGTAAGGGGGACCCCACGTCAATTTTTTTTTTTGATTTTTAAGGGTTTTTAACCCTTAAAAATCAAAAAAAAAATGGGGTCTCCCTCCCCTGGGAGGGGGGACCCTATGTCATTTTTTTCTCGATTTAACCCTTTGTAGTGTGGATGGTATTTGTATTTTTTTTGTGAATGTTATAAAATACTTGTTTCAGTTAGAGGGGTCTCCTGGGCAAGAATGGGGGGGCTACCGATAAATATGTGGTACCGTTCTAATCGGTAGAAATGGGGCTTTCACATGCAATATGATTTTCCTTAATAAAATACATTTTTTATTTAAAATAAAGGAGTCAATTTTTAAAAAAAATTTTTTATTTATTTATTTATTTTTTTTACTTTATAATATTGTAAAAAAAAAAAAAAAAATTTACAAACAAGACATTTCATGTTAAAGCCTAAACTCTGCTGCAAAAATATATATATAATTTTCCTGAAAGTTCCAGCAAAAATGGCGCAAAACATGGCGCAAAACATGACGCAAAATGGGGAAAAATGGCCTGTCAACAGAGGGTGACAAAATCTCAAGTAGGCTGGCAATTACAAGGGTTAATAGTACCTATGCATGTTGGGTATTGTTCTGTTCGGGGGACCTTGCGCTTTCAGACTTAGCTTGTTTTTTCTGGTTTGCATATTTATATTTTAGGAAAAGGTGTTTTTTATTCAGCTTTTTTATAATTTTTTTAGGGAAACCCTGCGCAACCAAAGAATTCTTTGAGGTAATAATTCCAGAAAGATGAGCCCACTAGAACAAGTTGGGTACCCTTAGAAAGCTTAACGTGTGTACTTTCAGGGAATATATGGTTTATGGGGGATATTCTAAATGTCAAGGGTTGTTTTGGTTGAAAAATCGCAAGGTGCGCACTTTGTCTGCAGAGCTGAAATTTTCAAGTAAAATTACCGTTACGCACATGCTTTACTTTGGGGTGTTTGGCAACTCTTCCCTTGACAGTAGCTATGCATGTTGGGTATCGTTCTGTTCGGAGGTTGTTGCGTTTTCAGATTAAACTTGTTTTTTCTTGTTTGTATATAGTTTTTTTAGGAAAATGTGGCTTTGATTCTGCTTTTTTATCCTTTTTTTAGGGAAACTCTTTGCAACCAAAAAATCCATTGAGGGATTACTTCCAGAAAACTATGGCCACATCAACAAGCCTGGTACGCCTAGAAAGCTTGAGGTGTGTACTTCCAGAGAATATATAGTTTGTTGGGGGTATTTCAAATGTAAAGGGTTGTTTTTCTGGAAAAACTGCAAGGTGCGCATATTGCGTAGCATAGTTGTATTTTATCTGAAAATCCCCTAAAGCGCTGTTTCAGTTTGGGGGAGTCTCCTGGGTAGGAAAGGGTGTCTACCAATACATTTGTGGTACCGCTGTAACCGGGAGAAATTGGGATTTCACACGCAATAAGATTTCATTGACAAACTTACATTTTTTATTACAAAAAAAACTACAATATGTAAAAATTTTTATTTATTTTTTTTTTTTTTTGCACATATTTCACCCAAAAATATTAAGAATACACCTAACAAATGACAAACAAGACATTTCATGTTAAAGCCCAGACTCTGCTGAAAAAAACAATATATCATTTTCCTGGGAAATCCCTGGAAATCCCTTCCAAAATCACATTTGAACATGGGGAGCGCAAAATAGTGCAAAATGATCTGGCAACAGAGTGTGACAAAAACTCCAGGTAGGCTGGCACTTAAAGGGTTAAAGTAATGTTTGGGCTCCTGCTGCCAACTTCTGCCAACTCCAGGGTGTGATTCATCCAATTTTTGGGCTCCTGAAGCCAACCTCAGTGTCTCTTTAAAGTAATGTTTGGGCTCCTGCTGCTGCCAACTTCTGCCAACTCCAGGGTGTGATTCATCCAATTTTTGGGCTCCTGAAGCCAACTCCAGTGTATATTTGGGCTCCTGCTGCTGCTGCTGCCAACTTCTGCCAACTCCAGGGTGTGATTCATCCAATTTTTGGGCTCCTGAAGCCAACCCCAGGGTCTCTTTAAAGTAATGTTTGGGCTCCTGCTGCTGCCAACTTCTGCCAACTCCAGGGTGTGATTCATCCAATTGTTGGGCTCCTGAAGCCAACCCCAGTGTCTCTTTAAAGTAATGTTTGGGCTCCTGCTGCTGCTGTCAACTCCAGGGTGTGATTCATCCAATTTTTGGGCTCCTGCTGCTGCCAACTCCAGTGTCTCTTTAAAGCAATGTTTGGGCTCCTGCCCCTCATAGTGATGCCACTTCAACTCTTGAATTCAATTGTGCCGCTCTGCGATTCTATTAGCGATGCCTCTGATCTGCATGTGATATTTCTTCAAAGTATTATTTAACTAACCCAGCACGCATCCTGTGCGTGTTACAGCAAGGCAGTATGGTTTACAACCCTATTGAGGCTCTAGGAGGCTCAGAAATAGCCGTTTTTAATAGCAATTCGTCGCGAATTTATTTGGGTCGAAACGATTTTTGTCGGAAAATTCGGCAAATCAGTCGAATCGAATTTTTCAAAAGTTTGCTCATCTCTAGTCAAGGTAGTAGTTTGCCAGCCCAGAATGTCCCCCAATCATGCCTACAAACAGGAGGAGCCAGAACCAATGTAATTTGGCCCAAGCCTGCAGCGCAACAGCTTGAGTGGCAGGTTCAGTGAGGCTTGAGCTCCGGCCTTAAAATGGTGGATGCCCATAAAACCCAGGTTGTGGGACTTGGAGGTGGGCCCTCACCTGGGCCTGTGTGGCATTCAGAATCTGCAACTGTTCCAACATGTTTCTATTGGTAGTTCGAAATTCAGCCAGCATGGCACTGAAATTGTTAGTTAAGGTGGCCATGTGGCTGTTGCTATTTCTAACTTCCTCAAGCATGGCTGTGAAATTTGTGGATAAGGTGGCCATGTGACTGTTAGATCTAAATTCAGTCAGCATGGAGTTTAACATATTATTTAACGTCTCTAATTGGCCATGAAGATGTTCGTGGTTTCTTTGATTTTGTAGGCGAAATAAACGCCTCTCATGGTGTCATGCTGACTCCATCATGGGCGCGCCCCTCCCCTGGGAAACTGGGCGACGTAGCCGACTACGCCTCCCAATTCCCCGGGTTGTAGGGCGTGCAGATGATGGGCCTCTAGGTCCACTAACAGCCACAGGTCTGCTTGGCAAATCCTCAGCAGCAGAGCTAACACTGGGGACTGTAGGCTCAGTCTCTGCATGCTGCCCACGATGGGCTGGCAGCATGCAGCCAGCTTCACTCTGCTGCTGAGGATTTGTTGAAGAAACATGTTGGGACAGTTGCAGATTCTGTCCCGGGGGGGGGCTGTACAGGTCCCATGAAGGTTCCATCCTCCTCCAGCTCCTGGATTTCCTCCATCAGTGTGTGGGTCTGTTGGGACATGTAAAAAAAAAAAAAAGGTTCAGTTTGGGCACTACATATGTAATTCTGCAAAAAGAAACATGCCAAGTCACATGCATAAGCAAAATCTGAAAAATACACTTACCGTATATATATCGGATCCTAGGTCCGAGGCAGCACGAAGTTGACGGCATGGACAAACTGTCTGAGGCTTCCCCACTAGCTGAGGGATGATGCTGGGCTGCATTGTTGAAAAAAAAGGCATGTAAACAAACAACTATGCATTGCTGATGTGTAATAAAACATATGGTTCACTAAAACACGTGGTCAAGCATGAATGGCAACTCCCCCAACGGACCAAGTTGACCTTCACTATGAATGCCATTATCTGTTAGATAGTCACCAAGTACATACACATTGGTCACCTTAACCCAACTAAACATGCATGTACTGGGTGTTCTGAGGCTTCACACATGCCTAAAAGCCCATTAGGGGACCACACTCAGCTTGCAAATAGCATTTGCCCTAAGATTATTCTGGTTGCCATTCTTTCTAGGTAAACCTTTCAATCACCCCAGATCAAGTCTTTCAGACCAAAGCACAGCTCCAACCCAAGTGGCCTACAGATAAAGATGTAAGTGTTGCCTGTAATTGACTAGAAACACATAACAGGCAGTTCTTTGCTAATCTCAATATTTTAATACTGTTCCGAAAGACTCTCAAAGGTCATGTAAGGGCCAGCAAATTAGCAAATGATCAGGCCACACACATGACACACCCTGTTTAAATTGTTACCTCCACTACAAGGCACACCCTAGGGGCATGTGTTAATATATGGCTTTGAGCCTCATTTTACACGTATTTCACATACACACTAACATTACTAACCTGCAGGAATAGTCGGAATGTCCGTGTCCTGTCGGCCAGAGTGTCCCTCTAAGGCCACGGAATGTAGCAGGCCCAGCACCATCTCCTCAGCCTGGGTAAATTGCAGTTTAGTGGGGAAGCCTCCGCCAGTTTGTAAGCTGAAAAAGATAGTTGGACACATTTAGCAAAAAGTTAACAATACAAGAAGAATAGAAATCCACAAAGTACATATGTACCTGTAATGACGCCGTTTATTTTCTTTCTTCCGTGCTGCATACTTGAGGTCCGATATTTTCCTTTGAATCTGCTCCACATCTTTTAGCTCTTCCCCCGCTGCATTGACCTGTCTGGTGAGCGTCTCCAAAATTTCTGCTTTGCGTGGTTTGCTGGTAGCTTTTGATCTGCACCCATATAGCTCATCATAATGCAAGGTGAGTCCACTAGCCAATGCCAGAGTTTGGGCCTCCCCAAACCTGCCACTCACGTGGCCTCTGCGCAATGTGCGCCCTGTTGCTTGCGGTTGTGGCTCCTCATTGTTTGCAGGCAAATCGGGGGACATTCTGGCCTGGCTGTGTTGGTGTGAAATTAATGACTGCTGGCTGGCTGGAGGTGGAACAGGACTAGGAAAGGGACTGGGTGGCCACTGAAGTAGCAGGTGTAGATGTGGCATATGGTGAATGCCTTGCAACCTGTGCCGGTGGAGAATGTGGCCGAGGAGGAGAGGGTGTGGTTGAAGAAGTCGGGCTTGGGGCCCTGTGCCTCTGTGGGCCCTTAGAAGAAGCATGCCCCTTGGAGGTAGTAGGCCGGTCCAGGGGTGAGCCAGAGCTTTGGCTTTTTGGCCGGTGCCTTGCCCTCTTGGCCGAGGATTTGGAGACCCGTGCGGGTGGGGAGGGCGACCTTGGGCTTCTGGGGCAGTGCCTTGCCCTCTTGCCATGAGACTTGTGGCCACGTGCGGGTGGTGGTGATGCCGAGCTCGGGCTGCTGGGGCTTCTTGGCCTTCTTTGCAGGTGCCTTTGGCTCTTGCAATATTTTTCAACACGTGCGGGTGGTGGTGATGGCGAGCTAGAGCTGCTGGGGCTTCTTTCCCGGTGTGTTTTTTTTAGCCTTGGCTTGGGAGACACGTGGGTGGGGTGATGGGGACCTGGGGGGGGCTGGGGCTTCGCACCCTCTTGGTACCTTTTTTGGCGCCCGTTGTTGCCTTGCTGGCCTGTGGCTTCCTCTTGGCCGCTGGCTCCTTTTTTTGCATGGTTTTTTTAGTAGGCTTCGGCTGAGCACTGCGGGTTGCCTGCAGCTTACTTTTTGGCATCTGGGAGCGAGTTGTTGGCCCTGCAGAAGGCTCCTGCCGCTTTGATGGCCATTTGCTGCTGCTGCTGCTGCTGCTGGCGTCCTTTGCCGCTTTTGGCCTATTCTTTTTGGGTGCCATAAGGTTGAGACTCTCAAAGAGAATGAGCTGTGCGTCCAGGACCCTTTGAATAAGATTGGCGGGGTCCAACGCTTACACGCTCGCGTACGCACGTTCGTCCGGAACCCACAGGGGCATTACTTATCTGCTGTAGACAAGAGGCAAGATGTCGCCCACAATATTCACCCGCCAACAAGAAGAGATCATCATGCTTGTAAGTGTCTTTTAATGCCTTTGATTTGCCATCTAAATGCATGCCTAGCCCTTAAGGAAGCGCATGAAGAAACGGTTTGCTTTCAAAGTGTTTAAAACTCCATGCAAAACAGACGTGAGGGCCCACACGTGCGAACCAACACTGAGGCCAGCTTCAATGATTGGATTAGGCTACAAATGTGTCTGTTAATGTCATTTAGTCAAATGATCGATTGTTGACAGATATTTGTATGCAGTTTGAACTAAATCCTATGTTTATTTTGTGTTTTGACTACCTGCCCAACTCTTTTGAGAAGCGCATCATCGCCCTGGAGATCATTGTGAAAATACAACATCAGACGGACACCACCTTCACCCACACTCAGATCATGCAGCATTGGTCGGACCTGAAACGGCTGCACATGTCCCGGGTGCGGCGGTTTTTCGGACTCCATTTCCCTAGTAAGTACATAGCAATTGCATGCCAGATGTAACTCATGCAGAAGGTAGGCCTTTATTTATAACCGCTTCTCTTTTCTAGTGTTGGAAATGGATTACCGAATCCGCCGCACCTGGAGGCGCACAGCCCGACCAGTGCTGCATGAATCTGCAGCTGGAAGTGAAAGTGGTGGATCTCCAGTGCGACGGTCCTACCCCTCCTCTGTTGGGTTCTCCGACCAGCCCCTGGACCTTTCCACAGAGGGGCGGCACGGCGTGGGCAGGCAGTCGTACCCAGCGACGCAGGCGGGAGCCTCTGGTATGTGACTCTTCATGTAACTGCACACACATATACATGCTATTTCCACCGAAGCAAATTCCCTTCATCTGTTTTTCTAGATGCTTCTGGAGCGGGTGAAGAGGTGGAGGATGCAGCAGATCTCGCCCAGGAGGCACAGGAAGAAAATAGACATTTGATTACTGTTGACTAAGACATAAGTGACCCTATTTGCCATGTCTCAACAGCCTCTAATTCACAGCAGTGGCAGGGCCCGGGACGTAGGGTTGTCCCCAATGAGGCAACTTACCAACCAAGTAAGTTGTAATGTCATTCTTTGCAGTATGTGGTAATTGACATGATCACCCAGATACATCAAGCCATAGTCAATGGCATTAGCAGAATGCTAATTCCTTAGATTAATGACTTAGCAGAATGACCTCTGCCCACTTCCTTAGATTAATGACTTAGCAGAATGACATATGTCGTCATGATTTAAGTTGCCAACTAACAAACATTCCATCCACAGGTGAGAAACATGTATTTGTCGCAAACTATTTTTTTTTCAAAAATTTGATACAGGGACCACACGGGCAAGAGTGGAAGAAATGAATCGAAGGGTACATGAGTTGGTGGCCGATATGCAGCTGCTGCGTGACTCGTTGGGGACAACAGAAGAAGAGTAGTGTCCTGGGTCCTGTCACTGTTTTTGTGCTTTGTAAATATTTTTACCTTTTAAATTTTAATTTTTTTTTAATGTTTTAAAAAACAAACAAAAAAAAAAAAGTTTGTTATTTTTATATCCAAAAAAAAAAAAAAAAAAAAAAGTAAAAAAAAGCCACCAAAAATGGCCTTTGAATATACAAAAAAACAAAAAAACAAAATGAAAGTTTCAGTGTCATTTTTTTGCACAAATACATTAACAAACGATGAAATAAATATTTAGAGATGAAGATTCAGATGACCGGGAAGTGGTTTGGGTAAGTTTTAGGGGCCGAAAATGGAAGAACAACCTAACCGGGAAGTGGTTTGGGTAAGTTTTAGGGGCCTAAAATGGAAGAACAACCTAACCGGAAAGTGGTTTGGGTAAGTTTTAGGGGTTAAACATGGAAGATGTAGGAAAGCGCAAAGTGGTTTAGCCAAGCATTGTAGTAGAAGTGAGTGAGCCAAATATGTAGGCGAGCACTTTAATGAGTTAAGTTCGTAGTGCGCAGGCGCAAGATTGTAAGGCTCTACGCCCGGATAATAATTTAATGAAAAAGGAAATCAGAATCTAACGGGAAACGTATAGGATTTGTGGAAGGAGGCAATGGGAAAAGGACAAAAACGAAAGCGTACATTGTAACATGAGAAAATGAAACAGAAAAGTCACGCTGGAAAATGACATCCTCGTACTCGTACTCTGGCATACGAACGGACAGAAACTTTACAGAAGGTTAGCAATACATTCATAGAATCGCTCGCACACTCATACGAGAGCGGGAAAATTAAAAAAAAAAAAAGAGATCGGCACTAAAACGAAAGTCATTTTTTGTCTCTCTGCATCAACCCTATTGCTGCTAAGGTAGAGCAGAATTGCGCATACCAGTATGGGACAACACCAGCGCCATACCATGGGTGAGGAGGTCTCAGTTTTTTTTCTTTCCACGCTGAACACTATTTTTCCTAGAAACTGCCCTGTGTATAATTAACCAATTATACCAAACCGTTGATAATGATCTTCATTTTCATATGTATGTTAAAACATTGTAATTATCTGAAACAGAAACAGCTGTATAAGAGGATTAAATATAGTGTATAAGTATAGTCCCCTGGCTAGGGGAGCACCTGGGGGGGTCCCCAGAGAATGGGGGGGGGGGGGGATGCCCTGAGATACCCTGGGTGGGGTGGATTAGATTACAGATTTAATAGTTAAAGTACTGTAGTTGTGATTACTTCAGGAGGCCACTAGATGCCCCCATAGACTAAGGAATAGAATAGGTTTAAGAGAAATAACTCCTTGCACACAGGGGTTGAATGGAGTACAGCCCACTCCCCTGATTGGTTAGCTACAAAGGGTATAAGAAGGACCCAGAAGGGTGGGGCAAAGAGAATTCCGGTCAGCCTCAGCTGAGATTGGAGAAAAGGATCCCTGATGTCCGAGCGTGGGAGGTGGGCCCTAGTGAGAGAGGCCTGATGTAGAAGGGCAGCCAGGAGGAGCTGGGCACCCAAAGGGTGGGTGACAGGCTGGCTAGAGGCTGGTGCAGGTGTGGACCCTGCCACCCATCCATGAGCAGCTGGAACTGGAGGGGGAGCTGAACTGTGATTCGAAGCTGGCGGTGAAGCGAGGATGGATGTTTATGCATGAAAGGGAGGGGCATCCCTCAGTTGAAATTGTACTTTGTCTGTGTCTGAAACACCTTCTACTGTCTATCAGAATCAAGAGTGACCGTCTGATGCTTATCAAGTGTAAGTACTTTGCCCCGTCCCTGGCGAAACCCCCTGAGCTCATTTTGAAAGACTTTGGCCTTATTCAGCCCGGCACCCCCAAGCGCATACACCTTCTCCGTGTGATGTTTACACTAGGTGAGCCACAATTGTAATTGGAGTCTGCACCGCTACCTCAGATCAATACTGGTGCAAGCCTATGGGACCATAATGAACATTAGATAACACCAATGGTAAGGCTACAGGGCTAGCCCTCCTATGTCCTCAAATATAAGGCTGCACACACCTTATAAAATTAATTAGAAGTTTATTGCTCACATGGATCTTTAAATGTACAGACAACATAAATCTTGACAAAACACTCTATAAAAAACATATAATTAAAAACCAACAGTGGGGAGGAGCATTAGGGCTAATTTCATGACACCAGTATAATGATGTGTCTAAATCATTAGATCAATTTATATAATGCCTGCTGTATACATGAATATGCGGATGCCCACGTGATGAGATACTAATAAAAAAGTGAAATATGTATATAAAATCTATAGAATCCTTATAGGGGAGTCATCAACTCCACAAACTATGAAAAATATTGTGCAAACTACATATAAAGTGCCTACAAAGTGCAAAGGTGCTCATCTCTATAATAAATAAATAGTGCCACTACTCATCTACACTAGGTGAGGATCAGCTAGACTTAATAATAAGGCCATAGAAGAACGTATTACATTGAATGACTGAGCACAGGAACAAGACAAAAAGTAGGTATAGTGCATCAGAAAGGTCTATCCCAGTCAAAGATTCAAGCAGACTGGGCTTTCCCAATGTGCTGTTCAAGCTTCTTGAAGAAACAGAATACAGGCATCAGTAAAGGTCGTAGTAAACACAGTGATTAGCCAAAGAAAGATCAAAGATAAATTAGGATTAATCCCTTTGAAATTGGAAGATGGCCACCAGCGCTCACCAGTCTTAAACTAGGCTGCAATGTTCACCTATAGTAGGGCCCTCGCTCAAACTCAGTATTTGCTATATGCTGCAGAGGCCGCAAAGACCAATGAAAAGCCGGATCAGAGAAGGTACAGCCCAGGTGATGAGACTGGGAAGCCTAGTTCAAAGGGTTAAATAGAAGATTGGTCAGCAGGCAAGCTAATGTCACACATGGAAAGATAATCCTCCAGACATCACAGCAGAGTTATTTCAGGCGAGTTATTCAGGTTCAATCAACAGGTCGATCCAGGCTGAGGACAGGCAAAGTCAGGTTATGGTCGGCAGCAACGTAGCAAATATCAACAGTTAATGGCTAAGACCCAAAGCTAACTTACAGCTAGAATGGGCAATGTATGCTGGGAGAGGGTGGGATTTATGTGGCCATTAGCCACAAGGTAAGTGTCAGCCCAGCTTTGGCTAACGATCCAGTTAAACCGAGGGTGGTTACTTCCAACCCATTGTAACATTACCCCAACCTACCTTAGAATCAGCACTGTCATGGTGCATTACAAAACTGATTGCACATCTAAAGTAGATGCACAGGGATTACCAAGGAGTCTGATGCCCAGCAACAGAGCACAAAGCAGATGATACATCATGACAAGATTAGCGGACAGTATTCAGTATTAAATCTTTACATTACTGAATCTCCACCCCACCCCCCCCCCCCCCCCTTTTAGGATAGAACTCTGATCCCTACACACAAGGGCCTCGATTCAATAAAGGTAGAAAAAAATTCTCATGGTAGTAAAAGATTCAATGCATGAGAAAAAAGCCTGAGAATTTCACTGTTGCTGAATCACCAGCTAAGAAAACAATGAAAGTCATTGGCGCTTTTTTACTCCTAAAAAAGTAGAGAAATGTTTACTCCTTTCTACACTGTAGTTAAAGCTGCCATTGACTTTCATTGTGCTCTTATCTGGTGATTCAGAAAATCATGAAAATGATTTTTTTTTTCTACCTTTATTGAATTAAGGCCAAGATCTTACCAAACACTTTCCTAGAGATTTTCTAACTGCTGAGTTTATAAGAATGTTACATTCAGTAATACAAATAAGCTCCAGGGCGTTTGGATCATGTTCTCATAAGACTTTGAAAGTGGAACAGGTTTCAGCATGATAAAAGGATGGTTGCCATTGGTCAGAAATCATGCTTGGAGTATATGGGATACAATACCTGGGCATTTCGTTTTACAGGCTTCTGTGCAGTCGGACAGGCTTAATCCTTATCAGAGATATCAGGGGATTGCTGACTTCGGGTACAGATCAGATTGTCTCTGACCCGATATATGAAAGGGGGTATAGGGCACAGAACATGATCTATGGGCACCAGGCTTAGGTTAGGGCAATCAGGATGGTGACACTAGTTAGTCTGGTGACCTGGGCACCGGCACTGGATGGGCTGGTGACTGAGGTGCAGGCACCAGGCAGGCTGGGATGGGCAATGATCTAGCAAACTTACAGTGGGCAACAGCAGGGCAAGCTTTGTGTTTCCCCATCAGGGCATCAAAATAAAGAATCTATTATATATCTATTCTAAGAATCTCATAAAGAGTGGGTCTGCCCAATTTGGGCACACTAGGCAGGTGAAGTTGACTTCCTTGCCAGCTCTAGGTAAACGACACATTCAGCAACACTTTTAGGGCCCTAATTACTAACCTGTACATGTTCCTAGTCTATCTGGGGATTATACCCATGGAGCCAGGGCATTCCCAGGATAACGGGAGATAAGGAGCATGGAGCACATAGAAGCTCAGACCCTAAGATTGGGCAGCACCCACTATAGCTTTGACTTCAGGGGTTCTCAGTACCCCAGTTTACCCTGTTGCAGGGTAGAATTATCAGTTGTCAAGACCAAGACAGGATCCATTAACCGCTCACAGGATATGCCCAGAGAGCGGACAAAAGAGATGTCCATGACGTTTCCTGTGACTCCACTGTCAACAAGACACTGGATTGAATAGAATGGGGTCCCCAGAAAACAGTAATGGGTAAAATAATTTATGGCAGGTAATTGAAAATTCCAAGAGACTAGGTTTGGGGTGCCCCGGACTGATCTGAGTGATGAAGCCTTTTCACAGGCATCACTATAATACAGACAAAGCGAGCCTCGTCTCCATCTATACCTCAGATAATTTAGTGGAACCTAACTGCTCCACAGGAGCACAGCAGAGCAGGATGGAGCTTGAAGGCAGAAGCTCTGAGGCATCAATTGATCTGGATTAGTAGATGAATTGCCTCATCAATGGAATCAGAAGCTGGAAATTCTCTAAAACAACATGGATAGCATCAGAGAACCCAAGCCTGAACGGACTGCTAAGAGCCATGCCGATTCATCAGCATTTAGCACCTGAGCAACAGAATTCTGCTCTCAGTACTAGCTGATTTACGCATTTGCACAGCTTGTTTTTGGCTGTAGAGAACATGTCTGGGGCAGAGGAGAGAACTTCCATAGTTTCAAAGAAAGATTCAGCTGACTGCAGGGCCAGATCTTCAGGTAGCAGTCTAATGGTCCAAGTCTGGGAGTTTCCCTGGAGCAGAGAAATAATTATGCCTGCTCTCTGAGGTTCTGGTCGAGTAGGGTGGGGGTGAACAACCATGTTGCCCCTCAGCACTTGGGTGAGCAAGCTGTGGCCACATGACCAATAAAATGCTGGATCAAACAGAGCAGAAACAGTCCAGACACAGGCCAGGTAATACAGGGGTGATCAATCCAGGAAGCATAGGGCAAAGGGTTAAACAGAAGACTGGTCATCAGGCAAGCTAGGGTCATACATGAAAAGACAGTCCTCAGCAATTATTCCAGGCAGAGTTCAGGCAAAGTCAGGTTATGGTTGGCAGCTGGGAATCACAGATCAACATTTACAGGCTAAGACCCAAAGCAAACTGAATGGTACAATGGGCAATGTGGTAAGTGAGCTTAAGGTAAGAGTCACCCCAGCTTTGGCTAATGGACCATTTACTTACAACCCACTGACCTTAAAGCAGACCAAAACCCACATTTTTAACTAGCATCCCCTGAATTGCTCCCCCCATGAGGGGTACCTTTTGCCAATTTTCCCGCTCCTGCTTCACTCTAATCAAAGATAATGCTGCCTGTTTTAGCTGTAAAGCTCCACCTCCTCCATTAATTGTCACTGTTGTGTGTGGCAATAACATCACTTCTACATATGTGCAATGACTGATTGCTAGCCATCTCACACAGAGAGACAGAAAATAAATCTGTTACAGGACAATTCGAAAAGCGGAAATATCAATTTCTAGTTCTACACCCTAATATGGGAGTATTGGCAGGAGCTTTGGCCAAATGTATTTTACAAATTCAGTGGGTTTTGGTCCACTTTAACCTCAGTCGACTCTAGAAGCAGCACTGCCATGGTGCATTACAACACTGACTGCGCATGCAAAGGGATGTTGGAAATGCATGGGATTACCAATGACTTTGATGCACAGCAGCAGGTGATCTATTATGACAAGCAGGTGATCTATTATGACAAGCATTACAGGTAAGTATTCATTCCTTACATCCAGGGTAAAAAGTTTGGAAAAAAACGTGGTCTTCATGAACTGTGATCTAAAAATCATATCTTCATTGTGTAAACAAGGCCTAGGAACTTAACTTTGTAGGAAAACATAGCAACTGGGGTGCAGAAAAATACAGCAGGTCAAGACCTGAAATTATTTGATAGTAGCAGAAGGCAGTTTGTTTCAGGAAGGGCTGGAGGGCGATTCAATAATGCGTGTCCACAGGCAACAGTAAAGCATGGTGGAGGCTACATGCAAGTATAGGGCTGTGATTTTGCAAATATATTTGGGGATTTGGTCAGTAATAGAGATGAGCGAGTAGTGAAATATTCGAAATTTCGAATTTCGATTCGAATAGACCGCGTTACTCGACTACTCGACCGAATATCGAATCCCATTATAGTCTATGGGAAAAAAATGCTCGACACTTGGAAATCTCAATTCGACCACTTGGAGGTCACCAAGTCCACCCTGAAACATCAGAAAATGATGCCAACACTGCTGGAATGCAACTGGGACAGCAGGGGAAGCATGTCTGGGTGCATATAACGCGCCCAAGTCGCACTATTACGCCACTATCACAGCCACTCAACAATACACTCCAAACACAATATAACTTCTACGTAAAGTGAGACAAGACAAGGAAACCTTCTTTCCTCTACATTGCCATGGACCCCAAGCCAAACTGTACAAAAAAGAAGAACAAAATTCTGCACCCCTTAAAATCACGTTGCCTAATGACAACCACAGATGGCATAGGCAAGGGGGAAAATAAATAGACCCCACCCCTAATTGTCATTGTGTGTGTGTGTGTGTGTGTGTGTGTGAGATGTGGTCAGACATGTCCTCTTGTGTCATTGTGTCACCCCAGCAGTAAGGGAAGCTTAAAGGAGGAGGTTTGTTACAGTGTGTCACCCCAGCAGTAAGGGAAGCTTACAGGAGGAGGTTTGTTACAGTGTGTCACCCCAGCAGTCAGGGAAGCTTACAGGAGGAGGTTTGTTACAGTGTGTCACCCCAGCAGTAAGGGAAGCTTACAGGAGGAGGTTTGTTACAGTGTGTCACCCCAGCAGTAAGGGAAGCTTAAAGGTGGTAAATGGTGGTATATGGTGGTAAAAGCTATATTCTGAGCTTCTGGGGCCCTGCCTGCCTACATAGGATATGAGCTATATACTGTTCAGCATAGTAGCCCTAATAAGGGCTCTTAAGGACTGTCTTGTCTTCTGGTAGCTGGTATATATGGTGGTAAAAGCTATATTCTGAGCTTCTGGGGCCCTGCCTGCCTACATAGGATATGAGCTATATACTGTTCAACATAGCAGCACTAATAAGGCCTCTTAAGGACTGTCTTGTCTTCTGGTAGCTGGTATATATGGTGGTAAAAGCTATATTCTGAGCTTCTGGGGCCCTGCCTGCCTACATAGGATATGAGCTATATACTGTTCAGCGTAGTAGCCCTAATAAGGGCTCTTAAGGACTCTCTTGTCTTCTGGTAGCTGGTATATATGGTGGTAAAAGCTATATTCTGAGCTTCTGGGGCCCTGCCTGACTACATAGAATATGAGCTATATACTGTTCAGCGTAGTAGCCCTAATAAGGGCTCTTAAGGACTCTCTTGTCTTCTGGTAGCTGGTATATATGGTGGTAAAAGCTATATTCTGAGCTTCTGGGGCCCTGCCTGACTACATAGAATATGAGCTATATACTGTTCAGCGTAGTAGCCCTAATAAGGGCTCTTAAGGACTCTCTTGTCTTCTGGTAGCTGGTATATATGGTGGTAAAAGCTATATTCTGAGCTTCTGGGGCCCTGCCTGACTACATAGAATATGAGCTATATACTGTTCAGCGTAGTAGCCCTAATAAGGGCTCTTAAGGACTCTCTTGTCTTCTGGTAGCTGGTATATATGGTGGTAAAAGCTATATTCTGAGCTTCTGGGGCCCTGCCTGACTACATAGAATATGAGCTATATACTGTTCAGCGTAGTAGCCCTAATAAGGGCTCTTAAGGACTCTCTTGTCTTCTGGTAGCTGGTATATATGGTGGTAAAAGCTATATTCTGAGCTTCTGGGGCCCTGCCTGCCTACATAGGATATGAGCTATATACTGTTCAGCGTAGTAGCCCTAATAAGGGCTCTTAAGGACTCTCTTGTCTTCTGGTAGCTGGTATATATGGTGGTAAAAGCTATATTCTGAGCTTCTGGGGCCCTGCCTGACTACATAGAATATGAGCTATATACTGTTCAGCGTAGTAGCCCTAATAAGGGCTCTTAAGGACTCTCTTGTCTTCTGGTAGCTGGTATATATGGTGGTAAAAGCTATATTCTGAGCTTCTGGGGCCCTGCCTGCCTACATAGGATATGAGCTATATACTGTTCAGCGTAGTAGCCCTAATAAGGGCTCTTAAGGACTCTCTTGTCTTCTGGTAGCTGGTATATATGGTGGTAAAAGCTATATTCTGAGCTTCTGGGGCCCTGCCTGACTACATAGAATATGAGCTATATACTGTTCTGCGTAGTAGCCCTAATAAGGGCTCTTAAGGACTCTCTTGTCTTCTGGTAGCTGGTATATATGGTGGTAAAAGCTATATTCTGAGCTTCTGGGGCCCTGCCTGCCTACATATGAGCCATATACCGTTCAGCGTAGTAGCCCTAATAAGGGCTCTTAATGACTCTCTTGTCTTCTGGTAGCTGGTATAGATGGTGGTAAAAGCGATATTCCGAGCTTCTGGGGCCCTGCCAGCGACAGCCTGTCTTTCCCTGCTGTCTGTCCCTCACTAAGTTCAAGCTGCTAATGCTGACGAAGAGGAAGTGCTGAGTTTTGTATATTCGAGGTCACATGGTTTTTCCAGCCAATGCGTGTAGACGCCGTTTTCGCGATGCCAGCGTCCTCCCAGGACCTGTCCCACCCCCCCTGCATGGTGATTGGTGTAAAAAACGCGCCAGGGAAGGTGGGAGGGGAAACGAATTGTGAGTGCGCCATCGCCGCTGTACTCGATCGAAATCGAGTATGACGAACAGCGTAGTATTCGATCGAATACCGGCTCGGTCGAATACTACTCGCTCATCACTAGTCAGTAATAATAGTGTAATACAGCCAGATAACTACCAAGCAAGCAATACCACTAAACCCTTTCAAGATCTTGTGCATTTTGTTAGGCACGAGGACCAGTTTAATATTGTTGCAGTCCTATAAGTTCTAAACCTATAGAACTTAGTTTGAAACGTTACAGCTAAATCAGATTCCGCTTTTCTGGGCAGGTTTTCTTTTAGTGGGAAGACTTCCTACAGAAGAGCATTTGTTAGAGTAGTCATTCATCTTGGAAATCTCTACTACAGTTTTCATTTCATCCCAGTGGTGTTTGATGCAGTTGAGGCCAGGGTGACTTATGCACCTCAGCACCTGGTGACCCCTGCTCTGTAATTTTACTTCTACTTTGACTGAATTGTTGTGGCTCCTAAAACTTTCTTTTCAACAATTCCACTCAGAGTTGACAACTGCTCAGCAAGGTTTCACAATATGAAATAAGAAGCAGTACAACATATAATTTAAAACGTGATTACCTCAGAGATTGAACAGCATCATCCATTGCTCTAGAGAAATTTGCATCGGATGGAAAGTCGTAATATTCACGGCAGTATTTGGGTCTGATACCAAGAATTTCTGATTCACAACCTAAAGAGATATGTAAATACACATCTATTTCATGTTTTTTTTAAGGCTACCGTTTACTGTACTATTTCCAAAAAGGACCTTCAGATACATGCAGAATGTACTGTAAGCACAGATAAAAAAAATACAACACTACTGACTATGCTGATGTTCTATTGCACTCAGCAGAGACTTGTTACTATTAGTTATCGTAGGATGGAGATAGACCTCCAAACAGCAGAACTGATGTTCTAGATCTGGCCATCTCAAAATTCAGCACTGCTTGCAATGATATAACATGATGCTTTCGTTTTTAGGGAGAGCCAAAAAAATGTTTTCCACAACAGTTGTCTTGTTATTTATATCTCAAACTTGTCAGCAGGGTTGTATCAATTTTTCCTAGGTATCCGATTAAGTGGAAATTAGAGTTTATGCGTGGTGGGGAGGGGGCGAACATTGGCAGTCGTGATTCCCCCTTCTATAAGAAAAAATAAATAATAATGGCCTCTGGACTGCTTTAGCCTCTTCCAACTCATCACTTTACCCCCAAGCACATGAGTCAACACCCCAAGCATTTAAAGCGGACCTTCACTCTGAATAAGAGTCTATCTTATATGTTTCTCACACCCTGTACATACAGATTGCTCACATTAAAAATTATCCTACCTGCATCTACTGCATGTTATGAGCCTTTAAACATCCAAGATGGTGTCTTATGGAAGCCGCCATCTTTTCAGGCAGCCTGCAAACAGGAAGTGCCTCCTGACTGGGCTGCTCTGCATTCTGGGACTGCTGACCTTTACCTGACCCCAGCTCTGCTCTGTCTGAGCAAAGCACAGCTATAACCCGCCCCCCTGTACCTTATCCCACTCTCCTCTCCTCAGTAAGTGGGATGCTTCTAAATCAAGATGGCGGCGCCCGTATCCTAAATTCCTGAACAGAGTTGCAGCCCAGTGGGGGAAAGAATAATAAGTTAGTGACTAAAAACGTAAAATATATTAATTTTAGATGCTGGGGAACCGTTTTTTAAGAGTTTGGGCTTTTCATTAAATCATGGTGAAGGTCCGGTTTAACCCTTCTTCTCCCAAACACACACAATGGCCTCCAATAAGAGTTGAAAAAAAACTCATGGTAGTAAAAAGTTCACTTTAGGAGAAAATAGCCTGAGAATTTCACTGCTGCTGAATCACCAGCTAGGAAGACAGTGGCGAGTCAATGGCACTTTTTACTTTTAGGAAAAGCAGAGAACTTTTCACACACTGTAATAAAAAAAATATTGACTTTCATTGTTTTTCTATGTGGTGATGCAGTAACAGTGACATTCTCAGGCTTTTTTCCCATAAAGTGAATTTTTTACTATTAAGAGAATTTTTTCTCTCTAATTATATCAAGGCCATTGAACTGTCACCTGGACTGCCCCTCTCAGCAACGCATCAACCAATATTTCACATCCCCCAAAGGAAATGCTTACCAGATGGCTGGACTTCTCATTGATTACTGCACACCATCATGTTTTTTTGCAATCATTGGTGCTCCCTACCCCTGTAGCAATCTGGCACCACTCCCATCATAGGAAAAAAACAGACTCACTAAGGGGGTAGGGGATGGGGACGCTGAGCCATCAGTGATGGATGTGTTAAAAAAACAAACAAACATGACAATGTGCAGTGGCGCTTTAATCCCTGCTGAATCTTTACTGAACTAGTTACAAAGACACCAAATGGTCGAGCAATCGCTACCCCCACTTTAGTATAGTCCCTCTCTGGCTGTTAAAACTAACAAGCAAGATGAGTCATACATTGTAAAATCCCAGTCAACTCTCTGCTGTGTTACATTGTAAGCAGCCAGGTTTCTGGCTGCTATACATTGTAACAAGAGCAGAATTTTGCTGTGTTACATTGTATAGCAGCCATGAGCTTGCTATTACAATGGAAACAGATTTCAGTTAACACTGGTGTTGTAAGAAATAAAGAACCTACTAAAATATAAACATTGTTAGAAATACAAGTTTAAATAATTAAACTAGGTCTTCTGAAATGGACTTTTTTTACTCTTACTTTTAGCTTAGCCTCTAATAGTTTCTAGTGTGGTCACAGTTTAGACCTAGACACCTAGGCTGAGGTGGGGTTGACAATGGTTTTGCGACTAGAAAGGATTTTAATTGATAATGTTAAAGAGCCCACAACCGTACAGCATACAGTGAGATAGTATTCTTGTGTTAATCATTAATTTATATAATAATGATATTCTTGCAGTGTGTGGAAGAGACAACTCAGAAGAATTTTACATCTCATATATACTAAGGATTTGTTTTGGTAGCTAGGCCAAGTCCATTTAGGTAAAGGAAGGGAGAAACAGGGAGAACAACATGATTTAAAATCAAGACTGCTGGGCCATCAGAGTCCAACAAGGGTTTAGGAGTTTAGAGTGAAATGGAACTCCAGAACCACGTGCTACCAGGCAGCTGCTCCAAGCTGCCACATATAGAAGTCCCGATTATGGAGGTGTTTAAGGGGCCTGCCAAGGAAGGAAAGTACTAGGCCAAGATAGGGTAAACAGAGTGGGGTAAAAGACCAAACAGGGTGTGTGGAAGATTGAGGGAGGGTTAGGAGGGATCCAGGAGCTACCTGCCCAGGCTGCCATTTTGAGGCACCACTTGAAGGGTCCTTAGTCCAAGGAAGTTGGATGATGGGTTAGTTTGGGTACGAGTCATAGTGCTCCTGAGCCCAAATATATAATATTATATATATTGTTACTAAGTGAAAATGAGTTACCTGGCCAGTAATACATATAAACATTTCTTTTTGCCTTTTCCATAGAGACCCAAATTGGCTCAGAGCCATTCCACCAGATTGGCAGTTGGCTGTCCTTGTTAGCACCAATATCAAATGAAGTGTTGGTCTTCTTATCCCACATGAAGTTTCCAGTCATTTGATGAACTTCACAGTGTCGACCTGCAAAAACACATCATATTAAGCACATGGAGAAAAATTATCGATTTATCATTATTAACGTTATTACTTTCACCTTCTAGTGCTTTCATATGGCAGACACCTAAATGTACAATTCATGTGTATTACCTGAAGAACTGGCTAACATGCACAGATACACAAACAGGTAAAACCTGTATAGGAGACTGCTTTGACCACCACTACACGCTTACATTTTTTATATGGTTTATTAATGCATCCTGGACCTCAGCAGCAGATATAGAGAGCTCTGGATGTTTCTTTTGTTTGCATGAGAGACCACTTTTTTTATACAGGGACTGTAAGCTATTTGCTTGTTCTGCCATACTAGGCAGTAGAGGAAAAGCCTAGAAGTGAGGAAATTGTTGCATTATATAATGCTAGTCTGTTTCCTAGGCAGGTATAGGCAGGTATAGCCTGTGGTGGGATTTCTTTTAGGACTGCCATGGTGTTATTGGTCCAACTTGGTTGCCTTGACCTTCTCGATCCCTGCTGCTCCCCCCCCCCCCCCCCAATTGATTATGGGAATAGGGTAAATGAATACTAATTGATACTGATTACTGAATGCATAGGCTGCCTAACTCGAGGCATCATCAGTAGTTGTGATGCCACAGTCGTTGAAGCCTTACCTGCATTACTTGGACATTATTCAAATAGGAAAAAGAAGGGCAACAAAAATGGTGGAAGGACTTAAAACTCAGGAGAGACTTTTTTATTTTACAGCCTGTAGGAATGAAGGGAGAGAGGGGACATAATTAAGACCTTTAAACATGTGAAAGGATTTAATAAGGTTCAGGAGGGAAGTGGTTTTAAGAGGAAACTTAATCATAGAACAAGGGGGCACAACCCAAAGTTAGTTGGAGGTAAGATCAGGAGCAACATTGTACAGCAGATGTAGTTGAAAACTCAACATTGAATGACTTTAAAAACATGCCTAGTATAAGCATCCATCTATTCTAACATAAGGATAACATACACAAATAAGGGCAGGCTAGCTGGACCATATGGTCTCCTTCTGCTGTCCCCCATCTAGATTTCTATTTTTACATGGGTTGGCTTCCTCAAGTCGACCACTATCTCAACTGTCTTCGAGGAGTTAAAGCGGACCTTCACTCTAAATAAGAGTCTATCTTATATGTTTCCCACACCCTGTACATACAGATTGTCCACATTAAAAATCATCCTACCTGCATCTACTGCATGTTATGAGCCTTTAAACATCCAAGATGGCGGCTTATGGAAGCTGCCATTTTTGCAGGCAGCCTGCAAACAGGAAGTGCCTGCAAACAGGAAGTGACTGTGCTGCTCTGCATTCTGGGACTGCTGACCTTTCCCTGATCCCAGCTCTGCTCTGTCTGAGCAAAGCACAGCTATAACCCGCCCCCCTGTACCTTATCCCACTCTCCTCTCCTCAGTAAGTGTGATGCTTCTGAGTCAAGATGGCGGCGCCCGTAACCCAAAATCCCGAACAGAGTTGCAGCCCAGTGGGGGAAAGTATAATAAATTAGTGACTAAACATGTAAAATATATTAATTTTAGATGCTGAGGAATTGTTTAAGAGTTTGGGCTTTTCATTAAATCATGGTGAAGGTCCGGTTTAAGTACAAGGGGATTCTTGGAAAATCATGAGTCTAGACACTTAAAATATCTCTCTCTTTTTTTTACCTTCCCTCCTTTTTCTCTTTTCCACATTTCCTCCTTCTCCCATTTTCCAGTGTACTTAAAGTGGACCAATCACCAGGACTTCGACTGTCCTGGTATTTGGTGCAGGATGCCCCCATGTGAAACCCCCCAGTTCGCCTACTTTCACTTACCTTTCCCTGTTTCCATGACGCATGCGCTCGTCCAATCATCTCTTTATGCGGCTCATACTAATGTAAAGCATAAGCCGCTAATTTGCGCATTGCTCCGTTGGCCACATCCCCGGCGCCCCTGTGGAGTACGCCTACCAGGCCTAACCGAATGGTTGGACATGGGGAGCGCACACAGCTGCAGAGAAGCTGGGCATCAAGTAACATTACTGGCACCCTGGAGGGTTTCACATAGAGGGGCATCCAGTATAGGATGTCCCCAGCCAGGCTAGCGGCCGGTACTGGAACCGGTACTGGAATCTGGCCGCAGGGGGCCACTTTAAAAGGAAAAGTCCACTTTCAATGGAATTTTTGAAAGTGTATATATATACACACATTTTTGTGTGCCACAATGAGGCCCTCAAGGTGCTTGGCTTATCTAGTATTTCTTTACAATTTTTTTCTTATGTTAGCAAATGTGTGATTTATGAAATCAGTTTTCACCATGTACAATCTGTAGCTATAACTGTACACCAAGTCTATACACAAAGATCTATAGGAAGAGAGAAGCGAGCCCTGTACACACAGAGCGCTGCTGCTGGGCATGTGTAAGGTTGAGTGAGCTCCCTCACCTGTGGCCATAGCAGCAGTGTGTACAGGCCTCACTTCTCTCTTCTTGTATATCTTGGTGTACAGTTTTACAAAGCAGGGCATCCCAAATTGTAGTGCACTTGGGGAGGGCTTTCATTCAGCCCTGGAGACTGTATGGATGGGTTTTGGTTTGGGCAGCTCTCAGGGTGTCTTTGTGCATCCTCACCCTTTGTGTTATACCTCCCTTACAGAGTGTCTTGGTTCTGTTTCAGCCTGTATATTTGGATAGGTGCATGGCACTTCTGATTAGTTAATTAAGAGTTAGCTGTTAGTTAAGAGCTATTCAGAAATATTTTTTATCAAAAGAGCAAAGTAAAGTCAGGAGAGGGTCTGGTGACGTTTTTTGGCTGCTGGAATACAAGCATTGTCATTTTAGCATCTGTCATTGAGAGAGAAAGATTTCATTGTGTCTATAAATCGATTTATACACATATAGTTTCCAGGGCAGGCCTCAGAACCATGGAAGGGTTGATTCCATGCCCCAAAAAGTGCTGGTAAAATAATTATTAAATCTTAAATGCTGCCCAAATGGATGTGCACTGGGTTGGGAATTTTAAAAGCATAAATAAAGTTCTTAAAAAAAGGGGACCTCCATTTAAAATGATTGGCAGTCTACTAACCACAAGATAGATGGGTATGATGATTTGGGATGCTCTGCTGTGTTATTTCCATGTTCTCCTGCTGCCAGCTAGTCTATACCTGACCACCAGCGGTCAGTGGGAATTGCTGGCCGGTAGCACATTGGCATGTTATGCATGCAATTCTCAGATCAGTATCTTTGGTGTTTTCATGCCCATGTGCCTTCCAGTCATGCGAAAAGGTGAAACTGACCTTTCATGAATTATATCTCTGCATTAGTTCTACATACAAGGTGGGAGAAAGCCAATGGTAGAAGGAAGCCCCCCACATGCCACTCACCTGTCATTAGTGTGTAGTAGTTTGGGTAGGAGAGACTTGGAAAGGCCGGTGTCATATAATCCACTTTCACGCCACTTTCCACGATTGTCTTAAACCCGGGGAGCAAATCCAGCTCGGAATCATTGATATAATCGAATCTGAAGCCATCAATGAGGATGATCAGAAGCTTATGCTGCGCCATGGAGGAGGGTGCCAAAATGAGGGTGAGGAGTGTGAGAAAGCAACTTCTGTACAGTGCCATGATTGTAACTGGATCTTTCCCAGCTCACAACTGCCAGCATCTGAGCTCCAGCTTTCTGCTGCTCTGCATAAAGGGACGGGCCTGGATGTGGCTCAGCAGATCCCAGCTTCCCTGATGAGAGGGATTTAACCTGTTGTGATACAAGGCGCATGACTGTAGGCTTTAAACATGTAGCCGCTTATCTTTCTGCAGTTTTATGTATGCTGACATTTAAGATACTCATAATGAATATTGTTCCATGCACAAGCTTGCTGACATCCTGACATAATGTGACACAGCATCAGTGGGCTTTAATAGGTTTGGTTGTTTTGTGGCCACTGGCCATCCACTTTAAGGGCCGCTTACATGTCATATTTTGTAGATTTTCACATTGCCAGCTCTTTATCTCTGAACACCTACAGTATTACTCCACCTGTGCATCTGTTTGAAGACCCACAAAACATGGCCTGTTGGTGGCCCTTGAGTACCGGGATGGGGGACATTGTCACAGAGGAACATGAGAGACAATTTGTATTCTGGTGAGGATATCTCATAATAATAAATTATGAATGGATTTTTATTTTACCTTACTTTGTTATATTAATGCCTTTTTTTGTCTGTACACTAAGCTTGCCAACAAAAACTTTCCATTACACAATAAGTGGCCTGGCATTGTCTCGAAAGCTTAGCATTGTTGACGAAAACCACAACAGGTAAGTCCTACAAATCTGTTTTGTATCCTGGAAGTGTGCCTTGATGGCTGTAAACAACATGCACTGTGCATTACATCATAAGTCTATCATTTATGTATTGTACTTACATAAACCATATTAAAGCTACAGTATCTAAAACGCAGTAAAGAGATGCAATGCAAGAGACACTTACTAGCTAGATTTAGTGCATTGTGATGCAGCTGTCAGCAGATGTTTTCCAAGGCGTTTTTCTCACTTGCTGCCCTCTGCATTTCCCATGCTTATTCCCCAACCAGGGTCCTATTAGAGAGCATGTACCTATGACTCCCCTAATTTCTCACTTGCTGCCCTCTGCATTTCCCATGCATATTCCCCAACCAGGGTCCTATTAGAGAGCATGTAACTAAGACTCCCCTAATTTCTCACTTGCTGCCCTCTGCATTTCCCATGCATATTCCCCAACCAGGGTCCTATTAGAGAGCATGTACCTAAGACTCCCCTAATTTCTCACTTGCTGTCCTTTATTTCCCATGCATATTCCCCAACCAGGGTCCTATTAGAGAGCATGTAACTAAGACTCCCCTAATTTCTCACTTGCTGCCCTCTGCATTTCCCATGCATATTCCCCAACCAGGGTCCTATTAGAGAGCATGTAACTAAGACTCCCCTAATTTCTCACTTGCTGCCCTCTGCATTTCCCATGCATATTCCCCAACCAGGGTCCTATTAGAGAGCATGTACCTAAGACTCCCCTAATTTCTCACTTGCTGTCCTTTATTTCCCATGCATATTCCCCAACCAGGGTCCTATTAGAGAGCATGTAACTAAGACTCCCCTAATTTCTCACTTGCTGCCCTCTGCATTTCCCATGCATATTCCCCAACCAGGGTCCTATTAGAGAGCATGTAACTAAGACTCCCCTAATTTCTCACTTGCTGTCCTCTATTTCCCATGCATATTCCCCAACCAGGGACCTATTAGAGAGCATGTACCTAAGACTCCCCTAATTTCTCACTTGCTGTCCTCTATTTCCCATGCATATTCCCCAACCAGGGACCTATTAGAGAGCATGTAACTAAGACTCCCCTAATTTCTCACTTGCTGTCCTCTATTTCCCATGCATATTCCCCAACCAGGGTCCTATTAGACAGCATGTACCTATGACTCCCCTAATTTCTCACTTGCTGCCCTCTGCATTTCCCATGCATATTCCCCAACCAGGGTCCTATTAGAGAGCATGTAACTAAGACTCCCCTAATTTCTCACTTGCTGCCCTCTGCATTTCCAATGCATATTCCCCAACCAGGGCCCTATTAGAGAGCATGTACCTAAGACTCCCCTAATTTCTCACTTGCTGTCCTTTATTTCCCATGCATATTCCCCAACCAGGGTCCTATTAGAGAGCATGTACGTAAGACTCCCCTAATTTCTCACTTGCTGCCCTCTGCATTTCCAATGCATATTCCCCAACCAGGGCCCTATTAGAGAGCATGTACCTAAGACTCCCCTAATTTCTCACTTGCTGTCCTTTATTTCCCATGCATATTCCCCAACCAGGGTCCTATTAGAGAGCATGTACCTAAGACTCCCCTAATTTCTCACTTGCTGCCCTCTGCATTTCCCATGCATATTCCCCAACCAGGGTCCTATTAGAGAGCATGTACCTATGACTCTCCTAATTTCTCACTTGCTGCCCTCTGCATTTCCCATGCATATTCCCCAACCAGGGTCCTATTAGAGAGCATGTACCTAAGACTCCCCTAATTTCTCACTTGCTGTCCTCTATTTCCCATGCATATTCCCCAACCAGGGTCCTATTAGAGAGCATGTACCTAAGACTCCCCTAATTTCTCACTTGCTGTCCTCTATTTCCCATGCATATTCCCCAACCAGGGTCCTATTAGAGAGCATGTACCTAAGACTCCCCTAATTTCTCACTTGCTGCCCTCTGCATTTCCCATGCATATTCCCCAACCAGGGTCCTATTAGAGAGCATGTACCTTACCTATGACTCCCCTAATTTCTCACTTGCTGTCCTCTATTTCCCATGCATATTCCCCAACCAGGGTCCTATTAGAGAGCATGTACCTATGACTCCCCTAATTTCTCACTTGCTGCCCTCTGCATTTCCCATGCATATTCCCCAACCAGGGTCCTATTAGAGAGCATGTACCTAAGACTCCCCTAATTTCTCACTTGCTGTCCTCTATTTCCCATGCATATTCCCCAACCAGGGTCCTATTAGAGAGCATGTACCTAAGACTCCCCTAATTTCTCACTTGCTGTCCTCTATTTCCCATGCATATTCCCCAACCAGGGTCCTATTAGAGAGCATGTACCTTACCTATGACTCCCCTAATTTCTCACTTGCTGTCCTCTATTTCCCATGCATATTCCCCAACCAGGGTCCTATTAGAGAGCATGTACCTATGACTCCCCTAATTTCTCACTTGCTGCCCTCTGCATTTCCCATGCATATTCCCCAACCAGGGTCCTATTAGAGAGCATGCACCTATGACTCCCCTAATTTCTCAGGGTCCTATTAGAGAGAATGCAGCAGGAAAGAAGGCCATACGTACAGCCCAAGTGCTCTTGGCAGTAGGCACCACGGGAGAACTAAGAAAAGCCCTGTTATACAGTAGTAGAGTATTGGAGTTGCAAGCAGAATCCTCTGGCGTAATCTGTGGGGGTTTGATGGTACAGTGTGGGAGCACAGGGGGGTACTGTTCAATTGAAGATGCCAGGTTAGGAAAGAAAGAAGGGATATAGATAATGGAGGTCACTGGGTGGGTGAGAAGAGAAAGGGGGATGCCTACATTTATTTTTAACTGATCTAATATTTATGCTCATGCATCGGCATTATCGGCTTTAAGCACCCCTCGTGTTGTGTGTCCAGTTGGGTTCACCAGTCTTAAACAGCACCATCCAAGATGAACTTCATTTTCTGATCCCATGTGCCACGTGAGCATGGAGAAAGATATTAGATGCAGGGATGTCAACCTAACCCATTTTTGCAGGGATTTTTTTTTTCACCCTGCACTGAGCACTAGCAATTATCCTGAACACACCTGGACTTATATAAGTGGAACTTCTAGGTGCACACACATATTTTCACTTGTGATTCGACAGAAAATGCAGCATAAATGTAAAGGAAAATACTGCCCAGTATTTTTAATGGGCCTGCTTACATATATGCGCTGCATTGCGCAACACATTGGATAAAATGTTGCATTATTTTAACATAAAGCAAAGCTAGATCAGACGAAAAGAAGTCAATGCAAGCGGGTACCTGCGTTGTGCTTGCATTTCCATAGATTTTTACCATTAACCTGTTCGGAAAAAAATGTTTTTTATTTCAAAAAAGCAAGTGCATCAAAAACGCAGCACATTTTAATACAGTGTCTCTCTGGCATATCTACAAAATACATGCTTTTAGTGCAACGGATATGTGTGAACAGGGCCTTATTCAACCCTGTTAATTTGCTGAGCTTAGTTGTCTTCAGGAGAATGGCCAATGCAAAGTGCAGAACTAGAGAAAAATCACCTGGCAGCAATGGCTCAGGTTGGCGTCTATGTAGACATAATTGGGACACACTAAACATGAGTACCTAGAGATGTGGGGAGTAGAAGATCCAAGGAGCCTCTTTAAAGTGGACCAAAAGTCAATAACAAAAAAGCCCAGAGGACCTACTCACCTTCCGGGCACAGGTCTGGATGCTCACGCAGCACACTGCCAACTACTGTTGGCTGTTCTGCTCGTTTTTCCGCAGATTCCTTCCCCAAGGCCTGATGCTCACCTTGTCCTCGTCCCAATTGCAACGCCGGTCACCTCGCCCCTGCCACCTTGATGCCATCTTGCTGCACCTGCACAGCCATCTCACAGCCTTTGGCAGTAGGAAACAAGGCTGGGTTCAACTTCAGACAACAGCCAGTAGTAATAAAACAGATCTGGTCAGACAAGAAACTTGACACTGGACATGGTCAGATGAGGAACAGATTGTTAGCCGGGCCTTGCACTGGATGTGGTCAGATGTGGCAGTGGCCAGCAACAGGGCTTGGCACTAGACGTGGTCAGATTTGCACAGGACTTGGTCAAATGTGGCACTGGTCACCAACAGGGCTTGGCAATGGATGTGTTCAGATGTGGCACATATTGACAGCAGGGTTTGGTACTGGATGTGGTCAGATGTGGCAGGGGCTGGCAACAGGGCTTGGCACTAGATGTTGCCAGATTTGGCACTGATTGGCAGCAGGGCTTGGCACAGATGCGGTTTCAAGTAGCACAAGTCACCAACAGGGTTTGCAATGGTCTGATGTGGCAGGGTCAGCAAAAGGGATTGACACTGGATGTGGTCAGACCAGGCATGGGTGGGCAAAAGATCAGAAAGAGACAGCTGTGTTGTGCACTGTGGCATGTGGCATCTACTGTACCATTGCTAAGCAGCTCTTTCCGTGACTGGTGCGGCCTGGCCAGGAAAGGGGACACCCACAACCATTCCAGCCAAAGACCAGTATGGAAATGGTGGGCAGGTAAGTACTGCACCGTGACTCTGTGATCCTGCAGTTTCTGTCCGGTCAAGACTCCTGCAATCTAATTATTTACCAATACACCTAAACAGCTTGTCATCCCCATGTCTAGTCTACATCTTCTTCTGGTTGCTTCTGGTTGCCTACTAATCCGTGAGTGTGTGTGTGTGTATATATATATATATATATATATATATATATATATATATATATAGCTTCTGTATTGCATTTACTGTTTCTATTTTAGTTTTGGTGAGTAGAAGTAGTAGTGGGCTTAGGCTGAGATTTTTTATTTATTGTGTCTTTCTATACTTAGGGCAGTTTGCTGGGTTGTTTTAGTGTTTGAGGTGTAGTTTGCTGTTGCTTGATTGCACTTTTACGATTCCGAGTCTGGGTGTAATTCATTGCTGGTCTCGCCTTGTAGCTGTAACAGAATACTGGAGACATAAATAGACCTGATACCGCACCATGCCAGTCAGTACTACATGTTACTTGCTGAGGAAGATATGGCAGCCTTCCAGTAACACTTCTCTGAATACCCAATAGAGGCTATATTAAAATTAATTAGACAGACACATGGGCTAATATATATTTCAGTGTTCTGCAATTGAGAATCTCTAGTTACAAATGTCCTTTTCTATTGTGAAAGGTGATTTCTGTCCATTCACCATTGATCAGTATGATTGCTAGCTATACTTACTCAAGAATGACCCCAATTAACAACAACCACATCTAACTCTGCTGTGGCATAGCTAGGGGGTTCCACATTTTCCTATCAGGATTTCTCTTCAGTGTATCATTGGATCCTTATCCTTGCTCATGTTCAGCCTCTCCTCTCCATGCCTCTTCAAGGATTGAACTTTACAAGACAAATTCCAAAATAAATAAAAATAACTGACCCTGTACAAAATGTGCTGCCCTCTACTTATCAGATTAGATTCCAGTTATTAAGCCAACACCAAAGTCTTACATCCAGTCTTTAATCGCCAAGGGTTCCACTGGATGCTAACAAATGGTGTAGGATACAAAATGGTTGTTCTGATCCATCTTAGGCTGAAGCTGACCCATTAGAATATGGATGATGGATGATGCCATTAATTAACCAGTGGGCTAATATATATTTCAGTGTTCTGCAATTGAGAATCTCTAGTTACAAATGTCCTTTTCTATTGTGAAAGGTGATTTCTGTCCATTCACCATTGATCAGTATGATTGCTAGCTATACTTACTCAAGAATGACCCCAATTAACAACAACCACATCTAACTCTGCTGTGGCATAGCTAGGGGGTTCCACATTTTCCTATCAGGATTTCTCTTCAGTGTATCATTGGATCCTTATCCTTGCTCATGTTCAGCCTCTCCTCTCCATGCCTCTTCAAGGATTGAACTTTACAAGACAAATTCCAAAATAAATAAAAATAACTGACCCTGTACAAAATGTGCTGCCCTCTACTTATCAGATTAGATTCCAGTTATTAAGCCAACACCAAAGTCTTACATCCAGTCTTTAATCGCCAAGGGTTCCACTGGATGCTAACAAATGGTGTAGGATACAAAATGGTTGTTCTGATCCATCTTAGGCTGAAGCTGACCCATTAGAATATGGATGATGGATGATGCCATTAATTAACCAGTGGTGATACATGTTTCTAATCTTTATTTAATGTTTGATTACAGCTGATTCAAAAGTATACTTTAAATAACCTAAGTGTATTTTATCAAATGTATTCCTTAATAAAGCTTCTTCAAATGTGTATTTGAATCTGTAAAATATATATACATCTGTTGCCCAGTAGGCAATACACAGCCACCTCCAGTGTATCCTGTCACTTGGCTTTCAGGCTACAGATGTCTCTTCCAGTCACCTAATTATGGATTCCCCAATACTTAGAAACATAGCTTGAATCCTTCCCTTTCTCAAACCAATGTTTGATTTTCCAAATTGCATTAATGTAACTCCTAAGGTCTTGGGGTTTCACAAATGGGTTTCTTGGGGATCAGTCATCTAAGCAGAGACCTGAAACCTATGTTGCGTCAGCCCCAGAAGTTGGTGGTAGGAAACTGGGCCCAGAGGCCTATGGGTAATCCCCCAGGCCGAATTCCTGAGTGCAGTGCAGCCTGGCTACCTGCTGTTGGCAGTGTTATACCTTCATGCTTGGGCTGTGTTTACTGGTGTCCCCTATAAAGTGGATCTGTCAGCTCCCTAATTGCAGTAATTGGCTGTCTGACCTATAGGCAATAAGTACTGCTTAAACTGGCTCTATGCAGTCTAGAAGGGGTGCTTCAGTATTAAAGTACATCCTAAATAGATAATGTCTAACCAAGCTCCTGATCCTGTAGGTTTTACCTATTACTGACTCCTGCATACCACAGTTTCTGCTTGTCATCTGTGTCCTCCAGTTTTGGCCCAGTCCTGATCCTCATACCCTGCAGCTCCTGACCCTTATCTTGGTTCTAAGTTGCCATCCTGTGCTAGTTTCCATGATCCTGTACCCTGCCGCTCCTGCCTGCCCTCTTCATTCTCTAGTTTCCATTAGTCCCATTCCTGTCATCTACTATAACACCGACAAGTAATCCTGTAACCCTCCTAGCCGCAGAGTTGTGTATACAGTAAATTGTACATTAGTATATGTGTTAGGTCCTGTAGTGGATGTGGCCACTTTTAAAATGATAGTGCTGAAGCTTTAGTATTGTAGGGGCAGATAATGTGTCAGAAAAGGTAATACCCCCACAGTCATGATGCTGAGGCTATAGTATTGCAGGAGCAGAACATGGGCTGGTGTTTCTTAGCTGGAGGATACAGAAGGGCATGGTACAGAGTGGCTGGGCATGGAACTAGAGAGGAATAATTGGATAGGGGGATTAGATGCAGCAACCCAACCGGTCCCAAAGCAGTGTGACCAACTGGAAATTCTCCTGGGGCACCCTATGACTAGCCTTGGAAGGGCATACGGGCTGGAAACCTGCAGTGCTGACAATTCGCTACAGTGATTCACTAAACTGTAATGCTAGTTGTAAAATCTAGGGTGGAAGTAAGAATTATCTCCAGGCTTTCTTGTATGCTTCTCACAGGTGGGATTATTTCTCTTGAATCTTGAATCAACCTCGCATCCCTAGACGAGTTTTTCCTGAATGGCTCTGAATTATGTGTCTCATCTTTATTCAAAATATGTACATATATGTTCATCATGTTCCTTCTGTATTTAGGACCTTATTGTTTTGTAACATTTTTTGTAAATATCACCCTGGTTTGAAAAGATTACACTTGACTGTCTACTCCCTACAACACCTAGAATCTTGCTCCAGGCCTATTTTGATTCTTCCTTTAATGCACAGTTTGATACCCAGCCAACTCTTGGTTACAATTACTATGTGAGACCAGCAATGAACTGCACCCAGGTAGGGAATTGGTAAAAATGATTTATTGTGCAAGTGATAACATGCCACACCCTAAAAACCGAAACCAGAAATTAGGACATTAGGATAGAGAGCAGAAACAACAACATAGAGGAGCTCAGTACTGGGCAGGAACCAGAGGATCGGGATAGCAAGCAGGAAAAATAGGGCAAAGGAGCACAGGACTGGGCAGGAACAGTAGGATCAGGAATTGGATGTCTGGTAGCTACTGAAAAAACAATGTTCCAAGGAAGCATATCAATGTGGTTCCAATTGTGGGCCATCCAGGAGGCGTGTGGAGGGCCTGTATAGGTAATTACAGTGAAACCAAATAAAACCATAAAGCACCATTTGTAAGACCCATATAGTGACATTGGGATGGAGTTACAGTAAAAAGCCACAAGAGGGCAGTGTTGACTAGTTTAGGTGGGGAGCCAACAGAGGGTATAAAGGGGACCCCCAGTAGAGGGAGGGCAGACGTTTGAGAGAGATTCTGAGAAGCAGACTTGGACTGAGACTCTGAGAGAAATCCCCAGTGTTTGCTGACAGAGCAAGAGAACCTGTTGTTAATGCTCTAATGGAGCAGTACTACCTCCAGGGCCGTATTTACCTTAAGGCAACCCCAGGCCTGTGCCTAGGGCGGGATCTATTTGACTGGGGCGCATTGATGTGGCATTACTGTTTTGTATTTTTTTGTCATTAATTGACCCGTGGCCGCTAAGTAAAATCATTACGGGAGCTACATGATCCTGGCACTATGACCCAGCTCCCCCGCACCTCCTTGTACTTCCGTATTCAGTGTAATCAGGTGGTATGAGCGACCCTGCCTGGCTCCACCCACCGCTGATATAACTCCGGCATGAAGAAGCCGGCAGTTTTCTTTTGCTACCGCAGGGGTCGCTTGTAGATTCTGCTGTGGCTGTCAAAGGTAATAACAACTAGGTGCGGGCGGGACCGAGCCACCGGGGGCATATGTTGATTCCTTCAATGTATTTACATACATGGGGGGGGGGGGGAGTATTTCACAAATGCCGGCTCCATGGGAAGGTTTTTCAGGTGACTGAGGCAGTCACACATGGCACAGGCACCGCAGTGGTTTTAGAGGTGCCACTCACAGTAACTGCTGCTGCATACTGTATGTTCGGGTGGCACCCTGCCCCCACCTTCACAGTCCAATCGCCTGCCCCTGCTGCCGCTGACAGCATTTGTTAACTCATGCCCTGCCACGGACACAGCTAAAAAGCAGTAGCAACGCTTCGTGGGCCGGAACTGAAGAGCTGGTTAATGTTCCCCGGCGGTAAAAACAAGCAACGGTGACAGCGATACATGGGGCCGACAGGGGGGCAGGGGCAGCATGCAATGGCTCCTTTCATGTGAGACATGCCAGCAAAGCCAGCTTTGCTGCTAAGCCGTCCTGCAAAGGTGCTGCTCACCATTTCTCCTCCTGCTTCCCACTGCCCACTCCTCCTGCTGTGTATGGTTCTCTCATCTGCTGCTCTTTTTCTCACCATCCTCCCCTCCTGCTGCCCAATATCTTCTTGTCCTCTTCCCCACTGTCCTCTCCTCCTGCTGCCCACTGTCCACTCCTCCTGCTGTCTATGGTTCTCTCATCTGCTGCTCTTTTTCTCACCATCCTCCCCTCCTGCTGCCCAATATCTTCTTGTCCTCTCCTCCTGCTGCCCACTGTCCACTCCTCCTGCTGTCTATGGTTCTCTCATCTGCTGCTCTTTTTCTCACCATCCTCTCCTCCTGCTGCCCACCATCCTCTGTTCTGCTGCTCACTGCCCCACTGTGCACTCCACCTGCAGCCCACTATCATCTCTTCCTGCTAGCCACTGTTTCCTCTTTCAACTGCCCACTGATCCAATCCTTCTGCTGCCCACTCTGCCCTATTTCTGCTGCTCGATTTCTTTTCATCCTCCCCCTCTGCTGCCCATATGCTTCTTTTCTGCTGTCCACTGTGCACTTCCTGAGGCCCACTATCCTTTCCACCTACTTCCCACTGTTCTTGCCTCCTGCTGTCCACCATCATCTCTTCCTGCTGCCCACTGTGCATACTTCCTGCCTCACATTATCTTCTCATCCCGGCTGGCCACTATCGCATCGTATATTCCTTCCGCTGCTAACTGTGCCACCAACTTTTCCTCCTGCTTCCCACCATGCTATCTCCCTGCAGCTCACTCTTCTCTTTTCCTGTTGTTTACCATTCCTTCATGCTGCCTAGTCTTCCTGATGCTCCATAGTCTCTTTCTACTGCTAACAGTCCTCTCTTCTTGCTACCCACACTACTTTCTTCCTGCTTCTTCTTCCTGCACACTTTCTTTCTATTCTGCCCCATCGTTCTCCTAAGTGTACCCCCTTTTTGCTGTCCTCTTGCCCTCCCTAGCAGCTCAAGACCCACTATTCTGCCCCATCGTTCTCCTAAGTGTACCCCCTTTTTGCTGTCCTCTTGCCCACCCTAGCAGCTCAAGACCCACTATTCTGCCCCATCGTTCTCCTAAGTGTAACCCCTTTTTGCTGTCCTCTTGCCCTCCCTAGCAGCTCAAGACCCACTAGCTGCAACACCATCTCCATATTCCCTCCTACAGCTGTCAGTCATATGACAGCCAGCAGCCAATCAGCTTCCAAGACCAATACAGCAATACACTGCCAGACCTCAGGCTTTGGGAAGGTGTGCAGCAGGGCATCGCAACTTGTGATGCCTACTTGCCTGGAATGAGCCTGTAACACATGTTCTGGCCTATGGCTGAGTGACCCAGACTTTGGGTTACGAACCCTGAAACTTCCCTGGTACTGTCATAGAAGTCCACAAGTTTTGGTGGGCAGACACTGCCATGGCCACATCTGGGTTTGGATCCTTTTCACTGGAGTTAATGTGAAACTAGGAGATCCATTTTCTTTAAGATTGATTGGATCTGAGCTCTTTACCATTGTTAGACATTTCTCATCCAAGATTTTCTTTGATTATTGATTATTTGTAAATGAATTTGATACACCCCTGGAAGAACCCCATGCCCATACCAATAGGCACCAGGCTCTTCCGCACACCTAGGGTCCCAAATAGGGCTGCGGTTAATTGGGTGGGATAGCAGCATGTCACCTGCCAATGCTGGCCCCTAATCTGGTGAACTGGTATAGGGGGTATCTGGACCCCTTAACAGTTCAGCCCCTGTCAAATTTAACTTTGGGCAGCATTGGGCATGAATACTGACACTGGGTGCTGCCACCTGGCCCCTTTAATACACAGAGGAGGAGCCTTTTTTGGATCTCCCCACTTAACTACATACATCACAGGAGAGGAGGGCCATGGAGGGGGGAATCCCAAGGAAACCCCCTCCATGTCCCTCCTCTCCTATGATGTGTAAGTCAAGTAGGGGAGGCCGCTCCCTGTGGCTCTTCCCCACCCAGTATGAAAGAAGGGGAACCTGTGTTCCATATTTATAAAAAAATAAACAGGGGGGGCTAATTCTCCAACAATTTTCACAACAATTTTTTTCATGAAATGCATGGGGAAAACCAATAATAGTTGTTTGTAATTCCAGGACTTAAACCGGACCAACACCTGTTTTTACTTTAACCGGTGTTGGTCCCGCTGTCTTCTGATAAGAAGAAGCTCGGGGGGGGCATTCAGAATGCTGGATCCCCCTCACACCTAATCGCACACAATGCTCGTAATACTCACCTTAATTACAAGCCGTTATGCTCTTAATGAAGGTGAGTATTACGAGCATTGTGTGTAGTTAGGTGTGAGTGGGCTCCATCGTTCTGGATGCTCCCCCCGAGCTTTTTATTATCAGCAGACAGCGGGACCAACACCCATTTAAGTAAAAACGGGTGTTGGTCTGGTTTAAGGGCCAAACTGCCGACCCCTGGCCATTACATGCCCTTATGCCCTATAGCAGTGGTTCTCAACCTTTTTATTCTAAGTACCCCCTAGCAACAATAATTTCAAAACAAGTACCCTGAAGGGGGTGATTAATTATACATAGTACCAAAATAAGTAGGCAACAAGCCTTGTGGCACTTTTAAAGCAAGGAAAGATTATGTTTTATTTATTTAAAATAATATACCAGACCAGTCAGACACCCCCTCAAGGTTTGGTCTAGGACACTGCCGCATACCTCCTGGGGTACATGCACCGAAGGTTGAGAAACAGTGTCCTAAAGCACAGATCCGGTTCCCAGTACCGACCCTTGCTTTGGGCTGCCGGGCTCATCCACACCACCAGGTCCCTTGTTGGTGAAGGTAATATTGACCTGGTATAGGAGTTCATGGGACCCCCTACCAGTTCAAAGGTGAAATGTAAAAAAAATAAAAACACAATACAGGTTTTAAAAATCATTTTATTATTCTTAATTAACTTATACTTACCTTTCCCAGTCCCTTATCCATCACTGCATCAGTTATTTACGCTCTGCCGGCATTTGTACTGGAGGTGAACACAGGTTCCCCTCCTTTTATCTGGGCTCCTGGCTGGGGAATCCATAAAGAGCCTTGGTGAGGCGTGACTTGCACAACACAGGAGGGGCATGGAGGTGGGCTTCCTTTGGCCGCAGGCATCAGTGGGTGACATGCCACTACCCCACCTAATTACCCACACCCCTATTTGGGACACTGGGAGTGCAGAAGAGCCCATTGCCCATCGGTATGGGCACCGGGTTCTTCCAGGGGTCAGATAGTGAAGCCAGCAGTGAAAGACCTAATCTTGCCAAAAAGTCCTGCAAAAAACACACTTCTGAATCAAACAAGTTTTTTTTTTTTTGGAGTGAATTTCATGTGAGTTCTCGCAAAAAAATGAAAATTCAAACAGAATAAATCTCTCTAAAAAAATCTGCTGAATCATGAGAGCCTGAAAAATCGACAAAAAACGGCAGAGATTGCAATGAATCAAGGCCATTGGTGACAGTTATTTAGTTCTGTCAATTGACAAAGAAAGTTATGTCATATGGGAGTAGCAAGCATTGATGCATTTTGCCAGTGATTGGACATCCCCAGAAGGCCAAGTAATGTGACAATAAACTCTATGATAACAAATGATACTGTATAACAAAGGATGCAAGAAACTGCAATAGAATTGTATCATGTGAATTTAGTATACAGTAATTCAGTATAATAAGTACATTGGTGCACTTATCTGGTAGCAATTATTTTTAGATCTTAGTTCTTACTGTGTCTGAACAACAAAGGCAACATAATTAAGTTGGAAGATGGCAGAGAAATGGGTTAATCACATTGGATTGGGTACCTGATGGTAATTTTGACCATTAATGGGAACTGAAGTGTAATGTCTCGCAATAGGGTTCAAGCTGTAAGTGTTGTAACCATGAAGATGATATATATAAAGAAATCTGGGCCCCTTTTCCCTATATTGTACACAAATAATAAAATATAAATTGTATGACAGCACTTGATACGGGCCAATAGTATTGATAGTTGAAGTTACGCTAGTGTTAATAATTATAAGAAGATAAGTGTGATTGGAAATTTTCAAAGAACAATATTTGTACCTCAAGTCTTTTTCAGCAACACTTTATTATATTGTACAATCCAGTTGTTATACCAAAATTACAATAAAAAGATTGAAACATAAAATATAAATTAAACATAAAAAATAAATAAAATAAATAAATAAATGGTCCTAGGTTGACAGATCTTATTTGTCCAGTGATTATTTCACTTTAATAATCACTGAAAAAATAAAATCTGGCAATCTAGGATCATTAATGTGGATTTTTCTATTATCTGTCATTAGGACTGTTTTTATGTTTAAATAATTGCCCTTTCCCCTCTAAAGGACCCTAATTGGTCAGGTGTCTCTTTAAGAAATGATTATAACAACTGGTCCAATTTTGGACGGCATTCTTACAAGGTTAGTTCCTAATAATAATAATTAATTTTTGTTATCACACACCAGAGAAATGAGGTATATTCGCCCCACACTAACATGATGCAGCTCTATTCTGCAAACTGTGGTGAAAAGGAAAAGATCATTCCTCTGGCAGCCACCAGGGGGCATGTGGCATATATTCGATACTCAATGAAATCAAGTCAAGTGGTAGATGAGGGAAATGCCTGTGTACTATTACTAATACACAAAACACATTTCCTGATTTACATTTTAATCAAATAGATACGAGTGTAACTGTATCCAAGTCAATTATACAATCTAGCTATTAGTAAATGATTGAGATAGGCTAGTAAAAATGGCCACAACGCTAGTCATATGTCTGATGTTGCCTAAAAATCTTTTAGCAGGAGAGGATGTATCCTGACAGGGACATGGAAGGGGTTCCTGTGTGTACAGTATGTCAGCATTTCCCCCAGAGAAGTGGCATAAGAGCCATGGTGCACATGGTTGATATGGGTACTTGGGAGGTATTTTTAGCTGGCTGATATTGGCAGTTGTAGCTTATGTATATTATTGGTCTTTTGTATGACACACACTTTTTATGCAATATATCTTTATTGAGTTTTATATAGACTTTACATACATAGAAACAACAAGATCACAGCGCTTGAAATATATGATGAAGATATCCAGTATGGGCATAGAAATAGCGAAACTGTGAAAGGTTGACAGTAATGATGACAACAGTGGTTTCCACGCAAAAACTTTACATTCTCACTATGTATTATTAAGACAGTAATGACAGTAATGCCCATAGAATAAAGCGCTAAGTGGAAATAGAGGCAGAAAAGATAGACACGAAGAAAGAAATATAGGAAGGAAAAGAAAGGAAGAAAGAGAGAAAGAAAGAGAAGGAATCTCCATTAGATCCCGGATCTCCGGGGAACTCTTATACACTTCCCATATTGTCCAGGCCTTATAGTGCTTCCCGGCCCCACCCTTGACACCGGCGAGTGCCAGTTCCTCCATCCTTTTGATACTTTCTAACTCCCCGTACCATTCAATTAAGGAGGGTACAGTATTGCAACGCCAATGTCGGGGTATTATTGATCTGGCTGCCGTAAGCATGTGCCTCAGCAGGCCCCTCCCCCCTGCCACCACCGAACCCGGAATCATCGATAGGAGGGTCACCTGAGGGGAGTTGGGGACACTCTCAAGCGTTGTGCACTCAAATATCCTCAGCACCCCCTCCCAAAAGTATTAATAGCGGGGCATTCCCACCAGACGTGAGTTAGGGTCCCACGGGCTCTGTTACACCTCCAACATTTGTCAGTCTCTGAACCCCTGTATCTTACCAAGTCTGCCGGGCTCCTATACCATCTGGTCAGGATTTTATAGTTTCTTTCCTGGGCCCTACAAGCCATCGAAAGTTTGTGCGTTAGAACAAAAGTCTTTTCCCACTCCTCCTTCTCAAACGTCCAACCCAATGCTTCCTCCCATCTTTTACAAAATAATGGGAGCCCTTCCTCCACACCCCCAGCCTGATGAATCCTATATAAGGTCGAGATTGCCCGGGAGGGGGGGGACTGAGCCCTGAGGAATGACACACACTTTTATGTGTTGCAAGCAGGATTGCCACCAGGCAGGCGTTTTTTTTTATTTACTGGCCACTGGCCTGGTTGCGCCGGTATTTGTTTTTTTACTTGTAATTGATGATGGGAATAGTATACCCGCAACACAATAACCAGTAAAAAAAAACAAATACCGGCACCGCCAGGCCAGTGGCCAGTAGATAAAAAAAAATACTGGCCAAGTGGCAACACTAGTTGCAAGTTGTTAAATAAATCATTTAACACAAGGGATAGCTGGTGTCCATTTTCTAGGGAAAAATGGGATTTTTTTGTATCACATCGCAACTCTCAACTCATGACTCAAGCCAGCAACAGCACTTCCTAACCATTCTGCTGCTATGGCAACCTGGCATTTCCTGACTGAACAATATATACATAAAACAATTAAAAGCATTTACCATATTGTAACTAAAGAAGCTACACATAAGCTATGGTCTCTATTTTAAACATATAAGTTTTTATGCTGCAGGCTAAGTCCACTTCAGAACATTGGATTGAAAATAGTTTTTTTATGTGATTTAATTTATTTATATTACATTGATCAACGTACAGTAAGACTCATTTTAGTACAAGAAATGCCAAATAACTCAAATTTTGTACGTGACCTTCATCAGATCGCCAGAATTCACTCGCCTTACCCCGATCCAATGGCGCATGCGTGGGCTTTTGTCTAATTAGAGCCATTTTCTGTATTGGGCAGGCTGATTCATTATTAGCGCCAGGTAGCGACAGATGAGCGTCTGTAGCAGGCATTTTCAGAGCGCCCTATAGTATTCGCTGTGCTCGGCCGTGGGTCGCTAGTGCAGCAATGATGAATACATTGTGATGAGTCGCTATTTGACCAGTACAGCGCTATATGGGAGCACATGTTAGCGACTGGTCAGTGCGACAGACTTACAACATATTCATTAAAAAAACATCCTCACAAAGCTCCGGCGCTGAAAAATGCTTTTCTGAAGCCCAGAGCGCCGGAGTATCCACAAGTAACAAAACGAAAACATATGGAATTACATTGCAATAACATTGTAACATGAACACTTTAATGCCAGACCTGTTATGTCATTTCTGCAGAAATATATAAAACATGAAAATTTTTTGAAAAAACTGCTTTTTCAATGCCAGAAGAGGTCACAACATTATTTGAGATTTAAAAAAAACAAAAAAAACAAAAACCCAGTTTAAAGAGAAGAAAAGGATCGTCCATTGAAATGTATGGGTGAGCGTCAGGTAGCGAGAGGTAATACCTGGGGCTGTGCAAGGCTGAACGCTGGCGCTGTTCGCTGAGGCTGTGAAAATGATGAATCAGACGCTACATGGCGCTATCCCAGTCGCTAAACAGATTCTGCTTGATAAATGTGTAATTGTGTGCCGTGTCCGGTGTTCAGCTGTCGCTACCTGTCACTACCTCTCATTAACAAGGCGCTACCTGACACTATCCATTCATGAATAAGGCCCTATGTCATTCGACAAACGTTTTTGAACGGCCGAACCCCCTGCCTCCTGCCCCAGCCAATCAGATAGACAGGAGTGGGAGCGTGTGCCCCACTGGGGATGTGGCCGCTTTTGCTCCCAATTGAAACCTATCAGAGCTGTTTGCCGAATAACCGTCATGGCAAATGGCTCTAATTGCACGAAAGCCTGTGCATGCACCATTGGACCGGGAACAGGTGAGTTGTACTGGGCAATATTGGGGGGGTGGGGGTTCACAAAGCAGGGCAAAGTGGAACAAAATCTGCATAATCGGGGAGGGGGTTGTGTTAAAGTGGACCAAAATCTGCATATTCGTGGGAAGGGGTTGTGTTGGAGTGGACCAAATTCTACATATACGGGGGGGCAGATGTATTAAAGTGGACCAAAACCTGATACTCAACTCCTGGGGCATCCCAATTTGGGATGTCTTGCTGTGTGAAACCTGTGAATCCCTGGTAAAACCTACTTCATTCCAAATCAAACGGTGCATGTGCGTGCCGCAGCCGCACTGCACTTTACCTTTAGCCACGCAATAGGCATTTGTGAATGAGTGGCACAGCCATTCCTCCAGCTACAGGCCAGCAGGAATGCGGCCGGCGGCATGTTTTCGTCCATTTGACCCTAAGCCGATGAGACCTCTTGTCAGCTAAGAGAAGCCAGAGTGAGTGTGCTTATTGGCTGTACGCCTGCGCATGCACTGTTAGATCGGTGGTTAGATTTAACTGGTGATCAAGGAGGTTTCCCATAGTTGGGCATCTCAGATCGGGATGCCATCGTACCTCCTCTACCAGCCTAGTGGGAGTTTTACTATGTGTTTTAGTTTGTATGTATGTGTTTTGGGTCCCAGGGAGGGGTTCTGCCTGTCTAAGCTATCTTGAAACGAACCAAAACCCGGTTATTTCACCCGCTGTGTTTTTGCCTGCTTAACAGGGGCATCCCAATTTGACTTTTGGTCTGGTGGTAGTGATTCCAAGGGAGCATCACAATTTGGGATCTGTCTAACCCCAGCACCTGCATTTACCAAGCCACAATCAAACCCGGCATCCCCTCCTCCCTGGCTATGCATGTTCTCCATAGCCTTCCAGGCAGTGGTTGGCACATCAGGGAAGCAGGGGATGCCGCTGCATTAACTTCATGTGCTGCATAGAAAAACAGTGCTGGAATGTGGCTTGGTAAGTGCAGGGGCTTGAGATGGGGTTAAACAGCAATTCTGCCTATGGGGCATCCCAAATCATCAATACCAGACCAAAAGTGGTTTAATTTTTAGAGGGGTGAAGGGAACACTACTGATTGTTTTGGCCCCAGGGAAACCTGCTTACTTTTGAGTAATATGTTTGCAGTCAACATGGGTCATGCTCACATCTGCCTGTTATTTGTTTGGGGGGGGGTCCACTCACACTCTCTCTATTGATTTTAGTGGAGCAAAACCTAGGATTTGGAATGCTGCACTAGTTCACCTGATCCTAACCTTGATCCAACCATCCCATGTTGCATGTGCAGCCCATTGTCTGGTCTCTGCTGTGGCAAACTTGAAAATCTGCAGTGGAGATGGCAGGAGATCGGGTGAATTGGAGTTTCACATAGAAACATAAAAGGTTGACAGCAGAAGGAGACTGTACGGCCCATCTAGTCTGCCCTTGTGCTGATGCCACCTTCACAAGCCCAGTTTTATTAACTTCTCCTCAATCTCCCATTGAAACTGGGCCTTGCGATTGGCCAGTGGTGGTCACAAGGTCCAGGTTTCCTTTGGCGGGTGGAATCCCGAAAGGGGAATCCAGACCATGTGACCGCCAGCAGCCAATTTAAAGTGGAACAAAAACCACCAGCCATCTGCTGGCTTTCCTCCATGGCATCCCGAAGCAGGATGCCTGCTGTATGAATGCCCCATGGTGGCGGTAAACACTCCCCTCTCCCGCCATGCCTGTTCTTGTTCAATCTGTTTACAATGGGGAGCACTCACTTCCGCATCCCGTGTGTGCACGTTCCCGTCCCAACCATTCCGATCTGGGAAGTAGGGTGCTTTACTGTTGTGTACAGCTCGAACCTTCATCCAACCCCAGTAATCTAACCTCCGCTGCAAGTAGTTGAGTACCCCTGCTCTAGCTCTGATAAATCCTTCCACCATTTTTGTTGCCCACCTTTGAAAAATGTCTTTTTGCAGGTAAGGTCTCCAGAGCTGCACACAGTATTCTAGCTGTGACCTCACCAGGGCTCTATACAGCGGCATCACAACCTCCCTCTTCCTACTGGTGATGCCTCGAGCTATGCAGCCGAGCATCCTGCTTGCTTTTCCCACTGCCTGGCTACACTGTCCACTCATCTTGCAGCTATCAGTAATCAGTACCCCTAAATCTCTCTCCTCCAAGGTCCTGGCTAACACAGTGCTGCCCATACGGTACTCAGAGCAGGGATTTCTTCATATTAAACTTTAAGACATTAAACTTCAGTTTCCACAGCTTTGACCATTTATCCAGTAAAGCTAAATCATTTTCCATGTTGCAGACACCTCCAGGAATATCCACCCTATTACTAACCTTTGTATCATCAGCAAGCAGGCAAACTTTTCTTACCAGGCCTTCTCCTATGTCACTTACAAATATTGAGCAAAAACCCAAAAGGGTTAAGGAAGGTGGCACCAACCAATCAAATAACCGTGGTGCACGACTTTGGTGAATCCAATAACATATGTACAAAGGAAGGGGGATGCCCCAAAACCCCCGTGGGAAATACTACTAAAGATTTACTATTGCACACACCCGATAATAAAAATATATCACTATTTGATATATTTTAATAAAAAAAAAAAAACTATCACTATTTTATTGCACAATCATTGTATCATTACAAAAAGGACATACAATTTAAAAAACATACAAAACAAACAATTTCAGAATCTGCCACCAGGGGGCGCTGCTGTACCAAGCTAAAATACACCCAGTTATATGAGTATATATAGTTAATATTAAAATCCCCAAACCTGTTCCAACATAAACATATTCTTACATATATAATATATTATTTACAAAAAAGTGCTAAGTGCATTATGCTGACTTAAATAAAGTGCATCAATCCCAAATAAACATTTGTGCAAATAAAAACCTTTATAGATCTAAACCCCTAGGAGACACAACAAAAACAGTGCTACTTATCTGGAACTGGGTGACAGCCGAGCGCAACCCCCCGTAGAGCCCACGCGTTCCGAGACTCAATGTCTCTTCCTCAAGGCAGAGTGCGAAGTGGAAGGTGCCGTGAGCTCCCCAGGCTATATACCCACCTATCCCCGCCGCCATTGATGGAGTGCCAGTGTGCCATGGACGCAGCCCGGCCGGAAATGCGTCACACCGCCAGAACCGGAAATGACGTCACCCGCGCTCCAGCATGGAGCCCGGAAGTGCGTCGAACTGACGCCCCACAGAAACGAGCCCATCCTTCCCCTGCAGAAGGGAGGTGTCCAGGGCCCATCTCAGATGGAGCGCGGCGCGGGACTGAGAGCGAGGGAGGTGAGTGTCACCCGGTGGAACCCACAACCAACCATTATTCACACAGAAACAGAAAATATTTTAAAGGACATTTGTCCAAACATCATAATCACTATGAAGTATTTACAAAATATATACAAGCAATACAATCAATATTATCGGCGTCTTAAAAGATGACAACAATACGTAACATCAGTAATAGTGTCAAGGGAACCATATAAGGGAAGGAAGATCCTCACAAAGGGGCCAGATGACAATATCGCCGAGAGGTGAGTTCGGGGGGTTCGGGGGGGTTTCACACAGCGGGGCACCCCGATCGGGGGTGCCCCACCGAAGTGGACCAAGACCCAGGATAGTCAAAATCCTGGGTGTTGGTCCACTTTAAGTCCACTTCATTTGAACTTTCCAAATCCTGCACAAACTGATCATTGCTTACATCAGCAGATAGATTCACATCTAGCTCATATGGGTTATATTGGCTTAGTCCAGACTTTGCATATTTCTGTTCTATATTGCGCAATCTTCCAAAGCCAACACTCTTTTCTTGGGAAGTCTTTGTGGGAGTAATGGCTGTATACAAAGCTGCTTAACTGGCTGGGATAGCTTCACAACTAAAGACTGTAATCTTGAAATCTTCTTCGACATCTGCATACAAATTGGACAGCATCACAATTTCCACAGAATACTAGGAAAAGCCAAACAACAGTTACACTGAACCAAACCAGACATTCTAGATAATCAGTATAGGTATGGCTAATAAGTAAATGCTGTACTCAGCGAAATGAATTTCTTTTTTTAATCCCTTCTATGCCACTGCACTTATGTCAAGCTGCTCTCACACAGACTGAAACTCCACAGAGCAACTCACCTGTTGTGTGTGTATATATATATATATATATATACACAAGCCCCTTTCAGTTAGGCTAATGATGGGTCACTATCACTTTTGCTATTTTAATTAGAACCCCACCCTATTTAACAGCAATAGGCCTCATGGTAGTAAAAAATTCACTTCATGAGAAAAAATCCTGAGATTTTTTACTACTACTGTAGTAAAAGCTGCCATTGACTTATTCCACAGCGGACTTATTCCTCATCATTGTGTTTTATCTGGTGATTCAGTAACAGCGGTATCCTCAGGCTTTTCTCTCATTCATTGAATTTTTTACTACTGTGAGAATTTGTTTCAACTCTTATTGAATGGAGGCCTATGCTAAGCTACACTCCTAGGTGGGACTCCAGGGCTAGCCCACCACCATATCCTCACAAATCAGGCTGCACACTACTTCACAATTATATACTGTTTATTAATCTAATAGAATTCCATGTGTATATCACATATATGACAAAAACATCACATTACATCATAAAAAACACATAATTAAAAACCCAAAGTGGGGAGGAACATATGGGCTTGCATATTCATATACTATCCATCAATATCACACCACCCAATGAATTCAATTTAAATATAAAGTATGGCTTTTAAATATAAAAACATACATATGCTGATGCTAAGAAGATAAAGTGCTAAGTGCCAGTGCAGCCTATCAAGGACAAAGTGATTGAATTGTATTAACTATAAAACAGTGCTACTCAATAAATGAGTATAAATAACTAAAACCATTAATCATATACAAACTGTGCAAATTAACAAGGAAAAGTGCAATGAAAAAGTGCAAAGTGCCTAAGTGCAGTCTAAATCGAGGCCTATGCTACCAATGCAATACTATCCAAATCACACATTTGATTTATACAAGGAACATACAATCCATAAACAGTCACTTACCAAATCCTATTCTACCCTTCTGTCATGCTGCACTTATGTCAAGCTGCTCTTACACAGGCTGAAACTCCACATAGTGGGGCATACAAAATTGGGATGCCCCGAAGGAAGCACAGGAAATGACCTGACCCGGGAGTAGTCTAGATTACAGGGTTGTGTGAATCAGGGTTTTGGTTTGCTTTAATTGTGGGCCCTCAAGAGGATCAGCTTACACACTGCCTAATAATTATGGGCCCACTTACATTCTGCCTATTACTTGTGGCCCTGAAGGGGATCTGCTTGCACGCTGCCTATTGTGGGCTCTGGGAGGGGCAGGTCCACTTGCACAAGGGTTCACACTCTTTATTTTCATTAATCAGCCATCGGTAGTGGAATCCACTTGCTTCCTGCCTATAAATTTTTACGTACTGGGTGGAGGATCCGTTTGCACTTCGCCTATTTATAAAATCAGGGGGCTGCTGACACTGGTTCTGTTTGCAGAGATTGGGGTTGTGTATTGGTAATTATTATTATATACTGTTGTTTTCAGTGTTTACAGCACAATCCTCTACAGTGAGAGAGCATGGCTTAGCCTCTCATGGTAGAATAGACTATGGGCCTTATTCATGAGGGGATAGCACCAGGTAGTGCCTGTACAGCGACAGGTAGCGGCAAGTAGCGTCAGGTGAACGCTGGACACGGCACGCAATTACACATTTATAAAGCCAAATCTGGTGAGCAACTGGAACAACGCCATGTAGCATCCGATTCATCATTATCCCAGGCTCAGCGTACAGCGCCGGCATTCAGCCTTGCAGAGCGCCACGTCTTACCTCTCGCTACCGGACACTCTCCCATACATTTCCATGGACGATCCTTAAATCCCTTTCCTGAGCCCAATTTTTTTTTCCCTACAAAAAAAAAAAAACAGAAACCTTCTGACATGTATTCTGGCCAAGAAAATTACATTTTTGAAAACTTTTTGGATTAATAATATTTTTATGCAGAATTGTCCTTACATGTCTGGTATTAAAGTGTATTTAAGTGTAATAACAATGTAATTCCATATGCTTGCGCTTTGTTACTGGTGGATACATGCTCAAAAACAGACTTTAATAACAGCCTCTGGCACTATGGGCTACATCGACCCGATTTTGAGCGCCGGAACTGTTTGAGGCTGATTTTTTGATGAATGTGGTGTGAGTCAGTCACACTGAGCTGGCACTACCATTCACTCCAATACAGCGTAGTACTGCGACACACATATCATATTCATCAATGCCGGCAAGCGACTGTGGCGCTCTGAAACAACGAACCATGGCTGAGCACAGCGACTACTAGCAGTCGCTCTGAAATCCACTCTACAGACGCTCATCTAGTGAGCCTGATTGATACTTTCAGAGGAGTAGCTAGGCTTCTGGCATCCGGAGCAAAGATTTGGAATTGCGCCCCCCTACTTGTGCTCAGGCCCCTCTTTGGCACCCCCGACCTGCTGTACCAGGGCACATGCCCCCCCAGCTACGCTCCTGGATATTGTATAGGAGAAATTGTGTCAGGCCAACATTGCTATGTCACTGATGCACACAGCCCGTTCCATGTATCATTTACCCCCCACCTGTGCTCAGGCTGCCCCAACCTGCTGCACCCGGGGCAATTGCCCCCCCCCCTAGCTACGCCCCTGGATATTGTGATAGGAGAAATTGTGTCAGGCCAACACTGCTGCTATGCTACTGATGCACACAGCCTATTTTGTGTATCACTTGCCTGTACCTTTCTGATTTAAAATATATTATGTAAAATGCATGCGTGTCGGGTTCCTCGGCCGGGCCAGTGAGGGAGGCTGTGTGTGCAGGACTCGCATCACTCTTCTTGTAGATCTTGGTCTTCGGTTGCCAATAGCAACAGATTGCAGGTAGTGAAAACTTTTTCCATAAAACAGACAAGCTCAGCGCTTTAGCAAATAATAATAATATAGCCTTTAAAAAATGCCATAGAAATCAACTTTTCCTTTAAGCTGTTTCTCCAGAGACTAAGGGGGTTACCTATCAAGGTATAGCGCCAGGTAGCGACTGGCAGTGACAGGTAGCGAATGGTGACCGCCGGGTGCTGTACGCAATACCACATTTATGAAAGCGATTCTGGTAAGCGACTCGTACAGCGTCACGTAGCGACCGATTCATCATCCCAGACGACTCAGTGTATACCACCGGCGCTCTGGTATTACCTGTCACTACCTGTCACTCTCCCATACATTTCAATGGACTTTCCTTTCCTTCTCTTTAAACAGGGTTTTCTTCTAATTTTTTGTATCAAATAATTGTGTCACCTCTCCTGGCCTAGAAAAGGTAATTTTTGAAAACTTTTTTTATTTTTATGCAGAATTGTCATTACAGGTCTGGCATTAAAGTATTAATGTCACAATGTTACAACAATGTAATTCCATGTGTTTTAGCTTTGTTACTAGTGGATATTTGTTCAAAAACAGACTTTAACCACACAGCTTCTGGTGCTCTGGGCTACAGCGACCCAATTTTGAGCGCCGGCGCTGTGTGAGGCAGTTTTTTTTTTGATGACTATGGTTTGAGTCGCTCACACTGACCAGTCGCTACCATTCGCTTCCATATATCGCTGTACTGAAGTTATAGCAACTCACACATCAAATTCATCAATGCCAGCCAGCGACTGAGGCGCTCGGTAACTGCGAACCATAACCGATCACAGCGTCTACTAGCGGTCGCTCTGAGCGCCTCGCTACAGACACTCATCTGCCAGTACCTGGCGCTAGTAATGAATCAGCCTCCACTTCCATGTAGTAAGACAAACTTTATTTTAGCACAACAGGATAACTTCCACATCAGCAGTAGAGCTTTCCGCTTTATCAAGACACCTTCACCTGTGTAGCTACAGAGCAGGGCACCACTGGGCCCACTCTCTCTTCTGGGCTCTCCCGAGGTCACTAGGACTGCCAATAGATATCAATGTCAATATCCCATGGTTGTTATTTTATGTGTTGTGTTAAGCAATTAAAAAAAGAAAACTCTGTTTAGCACTTTATTTGATATGCTGGTATGTTACAATTTGATGAGATGTGCACGCCACATGGGGGCGCCGTTCCATAGTACGCAGAGAGGCTAGTTACACCCCTGCAGGTCATTCAGAAACAAAAATAAGACAAGACAGCTTTTGTTAACAAAACAAACTTCCATGAATATTTATTTCTCAATCCACAGGCTAAGTTGCTTTCTACACAAGATTAATATATCAGTTTCGCGTTAAGAAACAAAAATGACACTGTGCCTTGTTCATTTAGTCTTTTGCTAACAGGAAACTGAATCATAAAATAAATCTGTTGTATAAAAAGATAGAAAAAAAATTATATTCATTTTAAAATTTACCGCAAATAAAACATTCCAAGTATAAAACTTTCTTTGGGAGACATTAGTATATCTATTTTTTTTTCATTTGCATATGCTCTGAATTAGGGAATATAAAACTCTGAATATATCTACATTCCTATTGTACCTCAGTATGAAAAGTCTACTATGAAAGGCCTTTTATCATTCATTTCTATAATAAATGTTATTCTGATCATAACCTCATTGAAGGCTGGCGAATATTAAAACACCATGTAGTGGACGTGCACAATAACACAGAATATAAACACACAAGGACTTTACTGCTATGAATAATTCATTAATACAGGCTTTATTCTAGCTTATTCTGAATTTTGCAAAAAGTCCAAACGCTAATGGTAAGAGGAAAAAGCACTAGAACTGTTGTTGAATCACCAGATAGTAAGACAATGAAAGTCAATGGTACTTACTACAGTGTAAAAAGGAGTAAAAAGTTCACTACTTTTTTTAGAAGTAAAAAGTAACATTGACTTTCATCATTTTCCTAAATAGTGATTCAGCAACAGCGACATTCTAGTGCTTTTTTTCTCCTAAAGTGATTTTTTTACTACAATAAGAATTCTTTTCAACTCTTATTGAATCAAGGCCTTTGTTTCAGTTCCATTCTCCTTAGGGATTACCTGACTTTTACACATAATCATTAGCAGCAAAAGGTCTTTCTATAAAAAGTGAATGGTTTTAATAATGAAATGCCTTGTATTTATATACTGTTTTCTCAAGTGTGCTTCAGGTGGAACAGTTTTTGTCACTGAGTTGCCTGGCCTAACAATTACAATAGGGTCCCACTACTCCCAAATGATTCGAATTTGGATTAAAAAATTGGCAGCATCAGATCACCCCAGCCTTAGGAATGACTTCACTTCTAAACTTAAAGTGAAACAGAACTCAGGCCGGCCGCTGGCATCCCCCCAGAGCATTCTGAATTGGGATGGCCCGCTGTGTAAAACCCCCCAGATCGCCAGTATCAGCTTACCTTTCCCCCATCCCACGGTGCAGGCACAGGCTCTCGTCCAACCAGAGCTATTTGCCATGCCTATGTAATTCGGCAAACGGCTTTAATTGTTTAAAATGGAGAGTGGGAGCATCCCCTGCATCATTGTGCTGTGCACTTTTTCCCGCCCCAGCCATTCAGATAGGCTGGAGCACACGCACATGTACCGTTGGGGATGCAGATGCTTGCGGTGCCCATTGAAGTTTAACAGAGCCATTTGCCAAATTCTATAGTTGCGGCAAATGGCTCTGATTGAATGAGAGCCCGCACATGCGCTATTGGATCAGGAAGAGGATAGTTGTACTGGGTGTTTTGCACAACGGGGCATGGAACAAAACCCAGGATAGTCAAAATCTTTACCATCACTTTCGAGTGCATTGATGCCTTACCTACATGTACACAGGTACAACTCACACCAGCCATGCTGCCATTGGTTTACCGGAACCTGCAAATATGTTCCTGGAGGCCAGAAATGAGCTCCATATAATTACCACTTCTGTGCTTCTGCACCACCACCTGTCAACGACCAAAGGGCCAAGTCATGTGACTGAGGCAAAGCAGGAGAGAGGAAGGGTGAGCAGATGGGTATTCCGAGAGATGGATGAATAAGAGTACATTGTAGTCCCAAAACACATCACACTTTGGGATACATAGATTTTATCGATGTGTGTTCCCACTGGACATTTAAAAGCAGCTTAAACTTTTGACGGATTTTATTAAAGATTTGCCCAGGGTTGAGGGACGAAGCGGTCCTTAGAATGTTGGTCGTGACTAACATTGCGCAATATTTTCTACATATGTAAGATTTTCATACACTATCTAGGGATCTAGGGTGTGTGAGATACTAATATATATTATTAGGTGCCTCGAAATTGAAATTCAGTAGTAGGCCATAGAAATGTTTATGCAAGGTTAAAAAAAAAACGCCATCTATCTATTGTCTACAGAAAGACAGATCATTTTTAATTGTGTCAGATTATCCATATCTAATCTCACATTAGATCAGCCTTCTAAATAGGAACTGGTCATTTATATATTACAAAAGAGCACTTTTGAATGCTAAAAGCTTTTAAAAAGATCAAGAAGTATTTCATATGCTGGAAATTGCCATGGCAAATTGTGTGTCTTAATGGCCACATTGTCTTTTCTTGTCCATTCAATTAGTGGACGCTACCTAACTATCAACACAATAAATGTATGTAGCACTAATGGGTGTTGTGGGGGCTAAAAGCTGATGTGCTGTCAAATTAAATAAAAACTGCATCTATTTCAATGATAAGGGAACAATGCAATGCATCTACTACAAGCTCTAATAATGCCCAAGGTTCCCACTGCAACCCGATGGATAATTGACCTTGTTATGTGGCACTGCTTGGCCATCTTACCAGTTGAGCTCCTTTAACACAGTTTAATTAGTGGGTATGGAAATGCCTTCTTAGTTGGGAAACAAGAGTTGCAGTAGATCTGCCAGTTTGAAGTTAGTTACTCTTATAACCTTGATTAGTTGATATCAGGAAGGTCCCACCTGTGGTCACAGTAATTCCGAGCAGATTTCCAAATAAAAACATGTGTTGAGTAGATTGTATATGAATTGGCGTGAACAGACCTTGGGGTGTAAACTTTTGGAGCACATACACATTAAAATTGTATCATACCTTTTAAAAGCTAAACCTGGCAAGCCTAACCTAAGGCTGCACAGACTGTGGCCTGAAATAACTTACAGCAGTACGATAGACAGCTACTTGCCCCCTTTTAAGTGCTCGTTTTTAAGGTGCGCAAGCAGACTGCACATATGCTAGAACTGTGTTAAAAAATATACATATTTACAATATAGGTCTTTTATAAGAGACAAGATGATTCTTTCTGCCATTTCTCATATGCCCATGAACAATAAGGCCTGTGCTGTGGTGACTCGCAGCCTTGATCCTATTTTAAATTGGTCTTTGTAGACCTTTTTTTTTGGTAGGCCTGGGTCCTGAGGAAAAATCTTCATAGATATCCATGACAACATTCCATATACACTCTTTAAATAACTCTTTAAGGGCAGACAAATATGAATTAAATACAAGTTGTTAAAAACAATTTTCTTCTTTCTTGAACACAGGTTCAAACATGAGCAAGTCCTCCTAAAATGTCTTAAGACCTGACTGAGTGACCTCAGATGTTTTCTTAATGACAGTGGCTCTAGTCTCATGATCCTTCCGAGTGCTGTTCGTGGAGGAGGAGCTGGCAGTTTGTAAATAGGGGTTTGGTTCTGGAAACATTGGCCATGAGCTGTTATATGGCATGGGACAATACTCCTCTTTTATGGTGACCTGCAGATCCGGCTTGTTGGACGTTACAAAGGTCTGCATGCTGGGTAGGTTACATAACGCTCTTGGGCTAGATGTCCGTACACACTCTCGATTTTCACTGTTTTTCTGGCTTTGTAGTCGGCTCTAAAAAAGGAAAAATAAACACTCATATGAAACGGACCTGGTATCTGTACTTACCATGTAACATTATAATGATGAACTTGGCTATGGCTACTAGAACACTAAAAAATAGGCTGAACTGGATGGACTTGCTGCCTGTCTTTTTTTGGTATGCATTCATCGATTAATCCACTCTGTGACCATTAACCCATTCATGTCCATGCAAATTCTGCTGCCTCTCACTTTTTGGTATAAATTGTTAGATCCACTACTAAAAGTGATCTCCCCTTCCTTGCCTCCTTACTAGTGCTCATATCCTGTTTAAATGTAATGTGATATTTTTGACTGCCCTCCTGTCCCCCAGCCCATAATCTCTTTAGACAAGCATATAACCTGGCTTAAGCAACTCCTATAACCTCACCGGGCACATGCCGCCAGACTCAAGCTCTACCACTTGTGATCCCCCCCTTTTGTCTCCTCCACCTATCCTTTAGACTGTAAGCTCACAGGGGCAGGGCTCTATTTCTTATTGTCTCCTGTACTCATTTGGTTTGAACTTTGTAGCATCTAGTTTGTATTGGTCACTGTAGAGTATGTTTTACCTTGTCTAATTATACCTTGTAAAGCACTATGGAAGATGATGGAGCAATATAAATGAAATTAATAATAATAGTAGCCCTTTGGGGAGGCAGGTAATGGGGTGGGGGTTAAATGCAAGTCACCCACCTGCCGCAGGTGATCTGCCAGCCCCTCCTGACCTGTGAATTGGTAAAGGGGTCTCAAGGACCCCTTACCAGTTCACAAATGTTAAAAACAAACACACGCACACAGAGGAAAAAAGTATTTTACTTTGCTTTGTTTTTTACTTACCACCCATCCATCGCAGATTCCCCGCCATCCACCAATGCTGTCACTGACAGCCGCAGATCACTCCCCCTTCTGCTCTCATCTCGCTGCTGACAGGGGCCTTTTATATCGGCAGAGAGAGATGGTGTCATCTCACTCCCATCATATATTTATTATATTTTATATGATTACAGATATTCCCCAAATTATACTACTGAATTCTAAATAACACCCAAATAGGATGTGAGCCTGAGACCCTGACATTAGTCTATAGTAAACAGACCATGCCCCAGGAATACAATAGACTGGGCTGCATGGTAGTGATTTTATATTTACACCTATATCCAACCAACTAGCCTGAATATCTGAGGTGTACGTGAAGCTGCAGGTCATTTCCTCTTGAAAAAGAATCCTTGAATATCTAATCAGGTTGAACCCAGACTCAGACATTGAATTCACATTTAACTCCCCTCACCTAGACATTAAATACACTTGCATTGGATGTTATTTATGAATAGTGATGTAAGCTATGGCTGTATCAATGAGAGAATGTTATACAGGCCTGTCCTGGCTTCTGAGGGGGTGAGTGTTTTGGGGACTTCTTTACCTTCAGGGGCCCCGGCCCAGATACTCGCTGTTGTCTTTCGTCCCCCCCCCCCAGGGAACAAAAGTCAGAGAGGGGGGGGGGGGGGGGGGACGAAAGACAACAGCGAGTATCTGGGCCGGGGCCCCTGAAGGTAAAGAAGTGGGGGGGGGGGGGGGAGTGGTAGCGGCGAGTGGTGTTAGTTGTGGTGTATTTTGCTTTTTACAGTGTGTTTTTTAGCCGCCGCGCCGCTTTGTACTATGCTTCGTGCCAGGTGGCGCTATAACCTGTGGCTTTTTTTTTTGCTTTGTCATGGCGCTGGCAGGGTCACGTAGGCACCGCTTTCGCGCTCTTCGGGGGGGGATGATGCGTATCGCGTCGTCCCCCTGCAGCCCGCCCCTCGAGGTACCTCTGCCGTCGCCATTTTGGATTAGCTGCGCGTCTGGATTTCTCCCTTTCTGGCTGCAGCGCAGTATCCTCCAGTGTGTCGCTTCATCTAGCGGTCTGTGGCTTGGTGACCCTGCGGTGTCCTTGGTCCGTGCGTCCCCCTTGGGGGGGGTTTTATTGGTCTCGTGGGGCATGTGTTGTGGGATGTGTCGTTTTTTACTTATGTCTTTTAGGCGGGATATTAGTGGGTTGTGGTTCTCCCGGCTTTACTCCTTCCTCCCCCTCATCCCCCCCCCTTACTGACTTCTGGGAGGGCATCCCGGGTGGCTTTTTGTATTGGCCTTTACCCAGCTCTGGCCTATTGTGCCTGTGTTAATCACCATATGGAGGTGTCTGGGGATAACGTGCTTGGGGGTCCTTCGTGGCAATCCCGGCTGTGTACCGTATGTGGGGTATCCCCTGTGAGTGACAGTGTCAGGGTGTGCGTGCCGTGCACCCAAAGTGTCCTTGCGCTCCAGTCTGGGCTGCCCGCTTCGCTCCCCAGCTCTGCACCCCCCTCGGCATCGCCTACCCCCCCGCGCCTGCATTTAGCCCCCAGTGAGGGGGATACTAGCAGGGGGTCACAGTCTGATCTGGCACTTCGTGTGGCCAGCATTGAAAGGCAGCTTGCTAGGCCTGTTCCACGTGAGGCCTCTAGCAAGAAGAGGCACCTGGCACCCAATCCTGCCTGGGTTACTGAGGAGCATGAGGAAATTGATCTTTTTGATGACCGTTACTCCCTAGAGGAGGGGGGAGCTTTTCCCGGGCTCTGATTCCTCTGGGGACCAGCAGGTGGGCTGCGACAGTGATCTTGGGTCTGAGTCTGAGGATTCCTGGTTCCCTGAGGACACTGCTAATCTGTTGTCTCACATTTTTGAAATCTTGCACATTGTCCCCCCTGAGGTGGCTAAGAGAAAACAGGGTGAGCTTCTTTTTCACCCTGTTAAGCAGCGTCTGGAGTTCCCTTAGCAGAGTCATTTCACTAACTTGGTGCTCAAGGAGTGGGAACATCCTAGCAGATTGCCCGCGGTGTCCAAAGGGTTGGATAAGAAATACTGCTTTCCTGCCGACCTGGTTAAGCGATGGTCGGGTCCCCCCCGCGGTGGACGCTCCCGTTCTAGGGCTGTCCAACACCTCAGTCATGCCTTCCCCTGACACTACTACACTGCGGGACAGCGAGGACCAGCGTATGGATCAGCTGGCCTGCCATGCTTTTACATTTGTGGGGGCTGGGCTGCGTCCGGCCTGTGCCTCTGCCATAACAGCTATTGCTCTTTGCTCTTAAGAGACAGATCAATCGTCTCCTTGATGGCGCTACAGCGGGTAGGGAGGAGTATAGGGCCCTCTTGCTTTGCTCTGAATTTGTTGCCTTTATCCTTACTGCCATGGATGATGTGGTACGGCTGAGTGGTAGGGCCTCTGCCCTTTTGGTGGCTATGCGCCGCTCTGTTTGGTTGCGTCAGTGGGCAGCTGACGCTGCTGCTAAGGAGGCTCTCACTGGGCTCCCCTTTGTGGGGCTGCGGCTCTTTGGTGAGCGTCTGGATGTCTTAGCCAAGGATGGTAGGCTGCCTCAATGGATGAGGCAGCATCGGCCTTTTTGGGGGTCCTCCTCTTCTCTCCCCTCCTTTCGTGCTCCCAGAGGAGGTCGTGGGTCCCTCTTCTCGGGAACCCGCAGGGACTCTTGGGGCCGTGGCAGATCCCATGGTCGTCCCGGCCTCTCCTGGGGTCCCAAGCCCAAACCTTCTCCAAAGCCCCCTCAGACATGAGGAGGCGCCCTCACCCATTCGGGTGGGGGGACGGCTTTGGCTCTTTGCTCGCGTCTGGAGGCTGCGTGTCTCAGACCGGTGGATTCAGGAGGTGGTGTCCTCCGGTTACAAGATAGAGTTTGCAGCCAGGCCGTCCCCAAGATTCATCAGATCCCGGATGTCTCAAAACCCTTTGTCAGCTCAGGGTTTGCGCCTTCTGACTCCAACAGGCATTGGACCACGAGTTATTTGCCTGGTGCCTGCCCAGGAACGGGGTCGAGGCTTCTACTCCAATCTGTTCACGTTCCCCAAAAAGGACGGGTCCCTGAGGCCCATCCTGGACTTGAAGGGTCTCAAAAAGTTTGTCAGGTTCAAGCATTTTCGCATGGAGACTCTACGCTCGGCGGTCAGTACCCTGCGCCCGGGCGACTTCATGACCTCAGTGGACATCAAGGATGCCTACCTTAACGTGCCAATTTTTTCAGGTCATCAGAGATTTCTCAGGTTCGCTCCTAGAGGATCAGCATTACCAATTTGTGGCCTTACCGTTCGGTATCACCTCGGCCCCTCAGGTGTTCACCAAGGTGCTGGCGGGTGTGATGGCTCTGCTGCGAAATCGGGGCATTCGCATCCTTCCTTACCTGGACGACATTCTGATTGTGTCTCAATGTCTTCATCAGGCCGAGAAGGATACTCAGGTGGTGACGTCCACTCTCGAGTCCTTCGGCTGGGTGATCAACTATCCCAAGTCTTCACTGTCTCCATCTTCAGTGAGGTCCTTTCTGGGCATGACTCTGAATACCTCTCAGGTCAAGGTCTTCCTGCCTCGGCAGAAGGTGGAGGGCCTGCAGAAGCAGGCACGGACTCTGCTCTTGTGTCCCCATCCCTCCATCCGGCAGGGGATGCAGTTAGTGGGTCTGATGGTATCCTGCTTCGAGGCGGTCCCCTTTGCTCAGTTTCACATGAGGCCTCTTCCGTTGCACCTCTTGTCAGTTTGGGATCGGGACCCTGTGTCCCTGGATCAGAAATTTGCTCTGTCCCCCCTGGCCAGACAGTCCCTCTCGTGGTGGCTGGACTCAAGGAACCTTCTAGTGGGCAGGACCTTTCTGCCTCCGTGCTGAGAGACTGTCACCACAGATGCCAGTCTGACCGGTTGGGGGGGCTTTTGGAAGTCTCTGAAGTTCCAGGGTTGGTGGGGCCCCCAGGAGGCCCATGCTCCCATCTTCAGGGTCGGGCTGTTCAGATCCGCTCGGACAACCAGACGCTAGCATGCGCTAGCAATGCCTTGGACGGAGTATCGGCTGCTCTATGTGTTCCCTCCATTCCCTCTGCTGGGCAGGGTGCTGCGCAAGATTGCCCAGGAGGGGGTACCAGCCATTCTGGTTGCCCCCTGTTGGCCAAGGAAGGTGTGGTTTGCAGACGTCGTGCAGTTGGCAGTAGATCAGTATGCCCTGCCCAAGGATCCAGATCTGCTCACTCAGGGACAACTGTGCCATCCCAATTTACAAACGCTGGCTTTAAAGGCTTGGCTGCTGAAACCTCCATCTTGATGGATAAGGGTTTGCCAGCCTCTGTTGTTGACTAGGAAGAAATCCTCATCTTTTATCTACTACAGGATCTGGCATGCTTACATTGCCTGGTATGAGTCCAAGTCCTTTCCTTGTCGGGTGTTCTCCATCCCCAGGATTCTGGAATTTTTGCAACATGGTTTGGATTCGGGCATTTAACTCAGTACTCTCAAGGGACAGGTGTCAGCCTTGGCAATTTTTTTCCAAAGATCCTTTGCCAATCACAGGTTCGTTAAGACTTTTTTCCAGGGATTTACTCACGTGCGTCCGCCACGTAAGCCTATGCTACCGGTTTGGGACCTGAATCTGGTGTTGCCTGCTCTACAGGGTCCTCCCTTTGAGCCTATACGTGGGGCTGCTTTGCCCATTCTGACTCTTAAGGTGGCCTTTTTGGTGGCCATTACTTCTGTCAGGCGAGTTTCTGAGCTGGCGACGCTTTCCATCAAACCTCCTTATTTTGAGAGGCCTCAGGATAAGGTGGTGTTTCGTCTAAAGCCGGATTTCTTGCCTTAAGTTGTATCTGCTTTTCATCTCAATCAGGACATTTTGTTCTGCCTTCCTTGTGTCCTAACCCTGCTAATTCCAAGGAGCGGACCCTTCACTCTTTGGATGTTGTCAGGGCTCTGAAGTTTTATTTGGTTGCTACTGAGTCTTTCAGGAAGTCTGACTCTCTTTTTGTTCTTCCTGCTGGACCTAGGAAGGGTTTGCCTCCTGTTAAATCCACTATCAGCAAGTGGATCCGTCAGGCGGTGGAAAAGGCCTATTTTGCTAAAGGGAAGGAACCTCCTTTTAGGATTACTGCTCATTTTACTCATGCTATTGGTGCTTCTTGGGCCTTTCAGCACCAAGCTTCTGTTGAACAAGTTTGTAAGGCCGCAACTTGGTCTTCTGTTCATACTTTTTCCAAGTTTTACAAGGTTGATGTTAAGGCCTCGGCGGATGCTGCTTTTGGCCGCAAGGTACTTCAGGAGGTGACTTGAACTGCCGGCCGTTACTCATTGGGGATCCCACCCTACTTTTGGATACTGCTTTTGGATGTCCCAACTGTTATGAATACTGAAGAAGGCCGTGCCATGCAATAAGAAAAAGACAATTCTGTGAGTACTCACCTGTAAAATTGTTTTTGTTCTTGCATGGCACAGCCTGCTTCACCCCACCCTTGTTATCGTTATTCTTGGTTGCCTCTTTATGGTGATTGTTCCAAGTTAATTGGGTTCCAAGTTTTTACCTTTTTACATTTTTTACCTTTATTCTCTCCCGGCTTTTCCCGGCTTCCAAGTTTTTACCTTTTTAAATTTTTTACCTTTATTCTCTCCCGGCTTCTTGTCTCACTGCTTGTCTACGCTGGGAACTCTATGGTTAATCCCGTTTTTATTGGGGGCCGGGAGATGCCACAACTCTTCTGCGGTACACTGCGCCACCTTGTGGCGGAATACCCAACTGTTGTGAATACTAAAGCAGGACGTGCCATGCAAGAACAAAAACTATTTTACAGGTGAGTACTCACAGAATTGTCTTATTTATACATCTTACTGTGTGCAGTGAATACTTTCTCACACAATAGATTGTATGTGCAAGGCATTTGAGGGAAGATATTTCTTCTTAGGACACTTCACTGGATGTCATATACAGTATGATAAATATACCTATAATATATTACACTTCCTTTTCCCCTTAACACTCGGAATAAAAGGCCCCTCCCTGTGGTGGGGAATGAGATGTTAAAAGCAACCGTGTCGGGGAAGAGGCGACACCCGGCATTGGATCTGGACAGAGCTGAGATTTTTTTTTTCTGCAAACCCAGGGAAATGCAAGGCACATAGATTCTACATGATTGGCAGTTAACAGTAGGAGAAGTGAGCACATATAATTTATGTGATTGCCCCTAATCTCTATCCCATGTTCTGTTTTCTTTGTTTTATTCCACTTTGCCTCAGTCACACTCTATTTTCATATTCTAGAACCCTCCCTTTCTTTAAGTTTTAAGTTTTTTAAAGTTTACATTTTATAAGGAGATAAGGCAGGTCTTATTTGCAGGGTTTGCATTTCAGGTTAACAAACCAGTTCTGTCTGAACTGCTCTTACTCTGTCTGTATTCCCTCTGCATTTATCAGTTCTATCTGACCACGTTGCCTCTTGCAACCCCCCCATCATCTCCATTTTTCTTTTTTCCAATTTGAACTTAGGACAGCTCAACCCCTCCCCCCCATTCCCCTAGATCAGTGGTTCTCAAGCTTTTTACGCCAAGTACCACCTAGTGACAAGAAGTTCCGAACAAGGACCCCCAAAGGGAGTGATTCATTATAAAAAGTACCAAAATAAGTAGGCCATAGGCCTCATGACACTTTTAACCCTTTAAACGCCAGCCACGTAAATTTTACGTGGCTGCCTCTCCAACAGTTAAACGCCAGCCACGTAAAATTTACGTGCCTGACTTTCCCCAGTAAAAAAAAAAAAAGTAAAAATAAAAGACACTTACCTGACCCCTCGTTCGATCCGGTCGGGTCTCCTCTTCAGCCAGAGGGGCTCCGATCGCCCATCGGGGCTCCTCCGGCTGCAGGGGAGGGCCCGGAACAGGGTGCCCCCCCCCCCCGTTTCAGCAGCCGCCCGGTTTACTGTAAAAAAAAAAACAAAAAAAAAAAAACAGTCACCTACCTTTGTCCCCGCCGGCTCCCGCAGGCTCTCCTCTTCACGGGGGGGGGCTCCGATCCCCCCCCCCCGCTCTTCTGTCTTCTGGAGGGGGCATAACAGCCCTCCTCCCTTGCTTCCTTCCGATGGCGGCCGCCATCTTGGTGACGTCACGGGGCGGGGCCAGATGACGTCACCGCCGGGTGTCATCGGGCACCCGGCAGTTCGTCTCTCAGATGCCGGTGACGGCTGGGCGGGGAAGGAGGGAGGTAGGCGATCCTCCGATCGCCTGCCTCCCCCCTTCTCTGCCCAGCCGTCACTGACAGCAGATCGCCGCGGGACACAGAAGATGAAGATCGGAGGTGAGTAAAGTAAAAGTTTTTTTTTTTTTTAATAAACTTTTTTAAAAAACGTGTCTAGTCTTTTATTTTTTACCATTTAACCCTTTGTGAACTGGTAAGGGGTCCATGTGACCCCTTATACCAGTTCACAAGGCTGGGGAGATGGCAAGCCACCTGCGCTAGCGGGTGGCTTGCCATTAACCCCTGGCACCCCCATTACCTGCCTCCCCAAAGGCCAGGGGGGGGCAGAAGAGCCCGGGCCCACATGGGCTATGTGGGCTCGTAGGCTGCAGGGTGGGGGGGCCACATAAGCTGGCCCCCCCACTCTGTGCCTACAAGTCCCCATAGCTGGTCCCGGGCTGGTTACTGTGGGTAAGGGGGACCCCACGTCAATTTTTTTTTTGATTTTTAAGGGTTTTTAACCCTTAAAAATCAAAAAAAAAATGGGGTCCACCCCCCCTGGGAGGGGGGACCCTATTTCATTTTTTTTTTTTATTAACCCTTTGTGTTCTGTCATCCAGCAGCTATAAAAGGCTTCTAGCAAGTGAGCAGAAGCCAGTGATCGCCGAGGGACAGAGTGCTCCAGGATGGATGGGAGGTGAGTACAGTGTAAAAAAAAAAAAAAAAAAATTAATAAAATATTTTTTCTCTTTTGTGTGTCTGTGTCATTTTTTACTTTTAACCTCTTGTGAACTGGTAAGGGGTCCATGACCCCTATACCAGTTCACAAGGCTGGGGGGATGGCAAGCCACCTGCGCTAGCGGGTGGCTTGCCATTAACCCCCGGCACCCCCATTACCTGCCTCCCCAAAGGCCAGGGGGGGGCAGAAGAGCCCGGGCCCACATAGGCTATGTGGGCTCGTAGGCTGCAGGGTGGGGGGGCCACATAAGCTGGCCCCCCCACTCTGTGCCTACAAGCCCCCATAGCTGGTCCCGGGCTGGTTACTGTGGGTAAGGGGGACCCCACGTCATTTTTTTTTTTATTTTTAAGGGTTTTTAACCCTTAAAAATCAAAAAAAAAATGGGGTCTCCCTCCCCTGGGAGGGGGGACCCTATGTCATTTTTTTTCTCGATTTAACCCTTTGTAGTGTGGATGGTTTTTGTGTTTTTTTTTGTGAATGTTATAAAATACTTGTTTCAGTTAGGGGGGGTCTCCTGGGCAGGAACGGGGGGCTACCGATAAATATGTGGTACCGTTCTAATCGGTAGAAATGGGGCTTTCACATGCAATATGATTTTCCTTAATAAAATACATTTTTTATTTAAAATAAAGGAGTCAATTTTCTAAAAAAAAAATTTTATTTATTTATTTTTTTTTTCACTTAATAATATTGTAAAAAAAAAAAAAAAATTACAAACAAGACATTTCATGTTAAAGTCTAAACTCTGCTGCAAAAAAATATATATATAATTTTTCTGAAAGTTCCAGCAAAAATGGCGCAAAACATGTCGCAAAACATGACGCAAAATGGGGAAAAATGGCCTGTCAACAGAGGGTGACAAAATCTCAAGTAGGCTGGCAATTAAAAGGGTTAATAGTACCTATGCATGTTGGGTATTGTTCTGTTCGGGGGACCTTGCGCTTTCAGACTTAGCTTGTTTTTTCTGGTTTGCATATTTATATTTTAGGAAAAGGTGTTTTTTATTCAGCTTTTTTATAAATTTTTTAGGGAAACCCTGCGCAACCAAAGAATTCTTTGAGGAATTAATTCCAGAAAGATGAGCCCACTACAGCAAGCTGGGTACCCTTAGAAAGCTTAACGTGTGTACTTTCAGGGAATATATGGTTTATGGGGGATATTCCAAATGTAAAGGGTTGTTTTGGTTGAAAAATCGCAAGGTGCGCACTTTGTCTGCAGAGCTGAAATTTTCAAGTAAAATTACCGTTACGCACATGCTTTACTTTGGGGTGTTTGGCAACTCTTCCCTTGACAGAACCTATGCATGTTGGGTATCGTTCTGTTCGGGAGATGTTGCTTTTTCAGATTAAACTTGATTTTTCTTGTTTGTATATAGTTTTTTTAGGAAAATGTGGCTTTGATTCTGCTTTTTTATCCTTTTTTTAGGGAAACTCTTTGCAACCAAAGATTACGTTGAGGGATTACTTCCAGAAAACTATGGCCACATCCACAAGCCTGGTACGCCTAGAAAGCCTGAGGTGTGTACTTCCAGAGAATATATAGTTTGTTGGGGGTATTTTAAATGTAAAGGGTTGTTTTTCTGGAAAAACCGCAAGGTGCGCATATTGCATAGCATAGTTGTATTTTATCTGAAAATCTCCTAAAGCGCTGTTTCAGTTTGGGGGAGTCTCCTGGGCAGGAAAGGGTGTCTACCTATACATATGTGGTACCGCTGTAACCGGGAGAAATTGGGATTTCACACGCAATAAGATTTTATTGACAAACTTACATTTTTTATTCCAAAAAAAACTACAATATGTAAAAATTTTTTTTTTTTTTTTTTTTGCACATATTTCACCCAAAAATATTAAGAATACACCTAACAAATGACAAACAAGACATTTCATGTTAAAGCCCAGACTATGCTGAAAAAAACAATATATCATTTTCCTGGGAAATCCCTGGAAATCCCCTCAAAAATCACAGTTGAACAAGGGGAGCGCAAAATAGTGCAAAATGGTCTGGCAACAAAGGGTGACAAAATCTCAAGGTAGGCTGGCGGTTAAAGGGTTAAAGCAAGAGGGGATAAGGTTTCACTTGTAAAATAATATACCAGACCCCCTGAGCACTGCCACGTACAGTTTGAGAAACACTGTCCTAGAGAAGAGAAAGAAGAAAAGAAGCGAAAACTGGTTGAACTGAGCTTCTCTTAGGTTCCTACTCATCAAAATTAATCCACGAAAGACTGAAAGATCGAAGACACACTAAATTGCTCCTAGTAAATCCCTCTCTTTTCCACGTTCCAATCATCTTTCTTTTCCACAAAAATGTCCTGCTTTTTTCTTTTCCTACCGTTCCTACTGTTTTTGCTTAGCAAACAAAATATTGGTAATGGAGAAAAAAACTCCCATACAGAATAAAGACCATAATGCAGAAAAAACATAACACTTACCACACCCTCTTCATCACTGGCCACGCTGTCTGTTTCACTCTCTGACGAATAGGAAAATATAGAAGAGAAGAAAAGAGAAATGAAAATAGTTTATAAAAAGTACAATTGAAACGAATATACCCATTACTACCCAACCAACTATTACAGTATATAGAGAAAGGACTTTTCATGTGGCATATATGACGCATAGATGACAACTCAATTATGGATTGGTCTTCTGAAGCCACCTACAGCCTATGCAGCCTTTATGTCTGTCAGCAACATTTTAGTCTAAAACCTTCCAGTGAGGCTGTTTCCCCTGGTCTAATGGTTCCTGGTGTAAAATCGGTCTATACCACTGCCCCAAAAAAGTGCAATACCCATTGCAACTGGTCAGAAAGTAGGTAGATTTAGCAAGGCCGGTGCAAGGGAAAGTGGAGCATAGCTGAAACTGTTGCCCAGAACAACCAATTAGTTTGCACTGTTTAAATAAATCCAGAAATATTGGCTTTCTCTGGCAGCTGCTCCAGTTTTCTATGCAAGGGTGATGCTAGCGAAATCACCAGAAGCCATGTCCCCAAGGTATAAAAAATCTCCTCAGAGGCAGGTATGGTGGGTTGGGAGCCGGAGATGAAGTGAGGGATGGTGGGGGGGGGGGGGGGGGGATTGGGTGGCTGCCAATGGGAGATGCCTCAGACACTAGGGGACACCACAGACCATGCCCTGCTGACTAAGCCATCTCCACTGATGTCCCCAGGCACCAGGAGAAAGATGGCATTGGGTTGAAACTTTATCAACTTTTTTTTACTGTAGCACACCTGTGAAGTAGTAAAGGGTCCCAATCACTCCTATACTAGAGTTCAAATGGTGGGGGTGGTCAGAAAGCCATGACCCCTGCCTAATTACTCTCACCCACACCAGCAGTGTGAGACTGGACCAGCAAAACACCAGAGGATCCTCCAGTAGGCCCCAGGGCCACTATGAGGGCAATATAAGAGATCCAGAACTAAAACAGTGTTTCTGAGTTTGCTATTCTTTTTTCGGTAACCAGTAAACATCCAATTGGATTTTATTACATTCTAATGGTGTTTTAACTGAAGGATGCTCCAGTCCCACCTCACACCAGGCACAGGGGTGTGGAATAGTTTGGTGCCCTTTGACATGGGTCTGGTGAAGAACATACCTAGAAGAACACTGGACCTGTGATAAAGGATGTAGTGGCAGGTACCATCCAGACTAGTATCCTGGCGGGAGCGGGCCAAGGTTTCCCCTTCCCTAGAGTTTAACCCGTATATCCGTATTCAGGGAGAAACAGATGCAGTTTGCTGAGATGGATGATTTCCAAAGCAGATAGACCCCTTTCTGGCACAGCACTAGTTTGCACTTTACTTTGCATTTCTTGATAAATTGGTTTGACAACAACATAAAGTATGGTAGCACATTGGTTTTAAGGATGAATCAAATCCTGTACTAAAAGGTATTTATTAGAAGGACAAAAGGAGGACAGACGCTATTTTTTCATGAAATGAAAAAATATTTTTTTTAACTCAACAGGGACATCAATATTGAAAGCTCAATATACGAGTTAGCAGCAACAACTATGCAGAATGCCAGAAACTGTTTTCTTTCTTTTCCTAGTTTGGGTAGACAGTTCAATTAGGGCAACATCTCTCTGTCTCACCTTCCATATCTATTGTTTAAGACAGTGGAAAAATTAAATGGGTCCCGGTTATGGCTCATACTGTACATTGTACATCATCGGAGGCAGCTAGAAAACTATAGCTTGAAACAGCAGGGAGAAATGGAGCTTCCTTTCTCTAAATGATGCCAAGTGAGCACAAATATGATAAATAAGGTGGAGAAGCAATGATGAGGCCCCCTTGACTTTCAGTAGATCTATAAAAATACATATATATTTACATATCTATAAATGAATGTATCTAAAGATCACTCCAAATACAAAATACATTTCTAATTTACAGTACAATACATTTATCAGAAAATTAGACACATCTCTGAAAAACTTGAAAAACTAGTATTTTTTATTAACCGAATACATAGTTTACTGGAGGTACAGTACCCTCTGTTGTCCAATCTGACCCTCTGCATCAACAATCAGTATGCCCCCCCCCCATTCTCAGACCAACACCCATTTGGTGTGAAATGGGTGTTAGTCTTCCTCGGGTCATCCCATGAAAAGTCTGTGAAAGCTGGGGGCAGTATACAGCACGTCCTGTTCCAATAATTCCTTACACTTGGGATATCTGCCACAAGGTGGCGCTGTGGACTGCAGAAAGACTTGTGGCCACTCCCGGCCCCATAAGCCAGGTACCTCCCACCAATTTCCAGTTTAGTTCTGCAGTCTGGACTGCGAAGATAGAAGATGGCTCTCTACTGCGCAGGGAGCGGGCTTTCCAAGCCTATGGCCCTGCAGGCTTATTTCCACCAGTTCCGGACCCACTGCCTATCAACCACGGCTTCCTGGTTCGGGTAAAGGTAGGACAGCACTAGGGTCAGGTGCTTAAGGAGCACTGCTCCGGGCCACAAGACCCTGTACCAAAGGGTAGTCGGCGACAGGTTTTGTTATGGTGAGCCTCTTTAGGATGCCCCTAAATCTTGGGACCCCTTTTTTAAAATCCCCCTTCCCTCCCTTTCCCTAGAGGTTGTTGGGACACCCTTGCTATGGCCCGCGCGGCTGGCAGGGGGTGCCCGGGGGAGTCCGTTATTGTGTGTGATTTTAATGTTGCGTTTATTGCTATGGCGTGCGGGCCGTCGTACGGTGCTCCGCGGGTGTTGGTGCTTATTTGCTATGTCTTTTGGCTTCAGTCATGGCGCCGGCGCCAGCGCCCCTCGTGATCTCAGTGTCGCGCTCTTCGGGGGGGGGCGCGGTTTGACGCGTTCTGCGTCATGCGCCCGCGGTCCGCCCCTCTAACTACTGCCGCCGGTGCCATTTTGTGGCCTCATCCTTGCGGTGCTGCGACGTGGTCTGGCTGTTCTGCTACTTCGTGCTTCTGTCCGCTCGGTCCGGAGTCCCCTACCAGGGTTTTTTATATGGATTTAATCTGTATGCGCTGGGGATGCTTACTTTGTGCTTGTTGTGTCTTGCAGGCGGGTCACCTTTGACTGTGGTTCTCCCAGCCCTGCCCTTTGCCAATCTCCCACCTTCCCTGGCGGGTTTTAGGGGGCATCCCACCAAGGGTGGCTATAGTTAGCTGTGTCCCTGTACTGGTTTGCGCCTGTATCAAAAATCACCATATGGAGGCTTCCGGGGATAATGTACTTGGGGTTCCTTCGGTACAAGCCCAATTGTGAATTATGTGTGGGGTATCCCCTGTGAGTGACGGTGTCAGGGTTTGTGTGCCCTGCGCCCAGCAGGTACTGGCGCTACAGCCTGGGGCGTCTGCTACGGGCCCTGGTACTGTGCCTCTTTCTGCTTCGCCTACCCCCCCACGCTTGCATCTGACCCCCAGTGTGGGGCATACTAGCGGGGAGTCACAATATGACTTGGCTGCACGGGTGGCCAGCATTGAAAAGCATATTGCTGGGTCAGACCCGCGTAAGGCTTCTGTCAAGAAGCGGCATTTATCTCCCGCTGCTTCCCTCTTTCCTGTTGAGGAAGAGGGACCTTACTCATTGTCTGGCTTTTACCCCCTTGAGGAGGGGGAGTTGTTCTCTGATTCAGAATCCTCTGAGGAACAACCTAAGTTATATGGTGGTACCGGGTCTCCTTTTGGAGAAGACCCATGGTCCTCAGATGACACTGACAGGTTACTGACTCACATTTTTGAAGTGCTTTGTATTTCCCCTCCTGCCGTGGCTCCACAGCAGCAGGGTGAGTTTTTTCATACTGTTAAACCTCGCTTGGAGTTCCCTGAGCACAGCCACTTTAATAATCTGGTGCTCAAAGAGTGGGAACGGCCTAGTAAACTTCCTGGAGTGCCCAAGAGTTGGGACAGGAGGTATCCCCTTCCTGCTGATGTAATTAAGCGTTGGTCATGTCCTCCCGAGGTGGACACGCCCGTTTTAGAGTTGTCTAATACATCTGTCATGCATTCTCCTGACACTACTACCCTGCGGGATGGTGAGGACCGGCGCATGGACCAGCTGTCCTGTCATGCCTTTGACTGCGCTGCGCCCGGTTTGTGCCTCTGCCATAACGGCTATTGCTATTAAAGGGCTGCTTAAGTGTCTCTTAGATGGGACCTCTGATGACGCGGGAGGAGAGGATTATAGATCTCTTCTGCTTTGCTATGAATTTGTTGCATATATTCTTGCTGCCATGGATAATACCATTAGAATGTGTGCTAGGACCTCTGCCCTTCTGGTGGCTATACGACGCTCTGTCTGGCTACGTCAGTGGGTAGCTGATAATGCTGCTAAGAAGGCCCTCTCTGGGTTTCCTTTTAAGGGGCTGCGGCTCTTTGGTGAACGCTTTGACCTGTTTGCCAGGGGTGGTAGGTTACCGCAACGTAGGAGGCCGTCTCGGCCCTTTCGGGGGACTGGTGCCTCTCTCCCCTCCTTCCGCGCTTCCAGGGCTGGTCGAGGAGTTTCCTTTGCTGGAGCACACAGAGACTATTGGAGAAAGGGTAGAGGACGTGGCTGGCCTGGCCTCTCATGGGGTCCCAAGCCCAAATCCTCCCCCATGCCTGAGGAGGCACCCTCACCCATCCGGGTGGGGGGGCGGCTTCGGCTCTTTGCTCACGTTTGGAGGCTACGTGTAGCAGACAGATCCCGAATGGGATTTATCAGATCCCGAATGGGATTGCGGCTTGCGGTCCAAAACCTTCTGAAGTTGGGGGTCATCTGCCCTGTGCCTCTCAGGGAAAGGGGCAGAGGTTTCTACTCCAATCTATTCATTGTTCCCAAAAAGGATGGGTCCCTCAGGCCCATCCTGGATTTAAAGCACCTCAACAGATTCAAGCATTTTCGCATGGAAACCCTACGCTCAGCAGTCAATACTCTGCGCCCGGGCGACTTAATGAAATCTGTAGACATCAAGGACGCTTACCTTCATGTACCAATCTTCCCAGGTCATCAGAAATTTCTCAGGTTTGCTCTGGAGGATCAGCACTACCAATTTGTGGCCTTACCTTTTGGTATCACCTTGTTTCCCAGGGTATTCACCAAGGTGCTGGCGGGTGTGATGGCTCTGTTGAGATCTCAGGGCATTCGCATCCTTCCTTATTTGGACAACATTCTGATCTCGTCTCAGTCTTTCCATCAGGCAGAGCTGGATACCCAGATGATGGTGTCCACACTAGAGTCCTTCGGCTGGGTGATCAACCATCCCAAGTCTTTTCTGTCTCCGTCACTGGTGAGGTCCTTTCTGGGCATGACTCTGGATACATCTCAGGTCAAGGTTTTTCTCCCTCAACAGAAGGTGGAGAGTCTTCAAGCTCAGGCCCAGTTTCTTCTTTCTTGTCCTCATCCCTCCATCCAACAGGGGATGCAACTGGTGGGCCTGATGGCGTCTTGTTTCGAGGCGGTACCCTATGCTCAGTTTCACATGAGACCTCTGCTGCTGCACCTCTTATCAGTGTGGGATTGGGACCCTGTGTCCCTGGATCAGGTGTTTGCTCTGTCCCCCCTGGCCAGACGGTCCCTCTCGTGGTGGCTGGACTCAAGGAACCTCTTGAGGGGCAGAACCCTTCTGTCCCCTTGCTGGGAGACTGTCACCACAGATGTCAGTCTGACAGGTTGGGGGGGGGGGGGCTTCTGGAAGTCCTTGAAATTCCAGGGTCAGTGGGGCCCCCAGGAGGCCCATACTCCTATCAACATTCTGGAACTGAGGGCGGTAAGGTTGGTTCTCGCCCAAGTGACCCCTCACCTTCGGGGTCGGGCTGTTCAGATCCGCTCAGACAACCAGACGGTGGTTGCCTACATCAATCATAAGGGAGGGACCCTGAGCAAGAGGGCCCTCAAGGAAGTGTCTCCGATTCTGTCATGGGCGGAGGAGAATGTTCCCTGCATCTCGGCAGTGTACATCCCGGGGGTGGAAAATCTGGAGGCGGACTCCCTGAGCAGGGGGACTTGCTCGTCTGGGAGAATGGTCCCTCAGCAGCAGGGTGTTTCGCTCTCTGTGCCATCGCTGGGGTCAGCCGGATGTGGATCTGTTTGCATCCCGTCACAATCACAAGCTTCCAGTCTTTGTCTCTCTGTCCCAAGACCCTCTGGCCTTAGCCATGGATGCACTGGCTATGTCTTGGAAGAGCTTTCGGGTCCTCTATGTGTTCCCTCCGTTTCCTCTGCTGGGCAGGGTTCTGCGCAAGATTGCCCAGGAAGGGGTGCCAACCATCCTGGTGGCTCCCTGTTGGCCAAGAAGGGTGTGGTTCGCAGTCATCGTGCAGTTGACAGTAGATCAATACGTCCTGCCCAAGGTTTCAGACCTGCTCACTCAGGGGCAGCTACGCCATCCCAATATACAAACGCTGGCTTTAACGGCCTGGCTGCTGAGACCTCCATTTTGATGGAAAAGGGGCTGCCTGCCTCTGTTGTCACTACCATGATTCGGGCTAGGAAGAGGTCCTCGTCCTTTATCTACTATAGGGTATGGCATGCTTACATTGCCTGGTGTGAGTCTAAATCTCTTCACTGTCGGGTGTTTTCTATTCCCAGGATCCTGGAATCTTGCAGCATGGTTTGGATATGGGCCTTCAACTTACTCTCAAGGGACATGTTTCAGCCTTGGCTATTTTCTTCCAAAGATCTTTTGCCAACCATCGTTTGGTTAAGACTTTTTTCCAGGGGGTTACTCACGTGCGCCTGCCACGTAAGCCTATGTTACCAGTCTGGGATTTGAATTTGGTTTTATCTGCATTGCAGGGTTCTCCTTTTGAGCCTCTGCGTGAGGCTGCTTTTCCTATTTTGACTCTTAAGGTAGCCTTTTTGGTGGCTATCACTTCTGTTGTTTGGCGTGTTTCTGAGTTGGCGTCGCTTTCCATTAAACCTCCTTTGAGCGACACCAGGACAAGGTGGTGTTTCGGTATAAGCCAGATTTCCTGCCTAAGGTGGTGTCTGCTTTTCATCTCAATCAGGACATTATCTTGCCTTCATTGTGTCCTAATCCTGCTAATTCCAAGGAGCGGACTCTGCATTCCTCGGATGTGGTCAGGGTTCTGAAGTTTTATTTGGTAGCTACTGAATATTTCAGATAGACTGATGCTCTTTTTGTTCTCCCTTCTGGACCTAGGAAGGGTTTGCTTCTGGCTAAATCCACTATCACCAAGTGGATCAGTCAGGCGGTGGTGCAGACCTATTCTGCTAAGGGGAAGGAGCCTCCTTTCCGCCTTACTGCTCATTCCACTCGTGCTATTGGTGCCTTGTGGGCCTTTCAGCATCAGGCATCTGTTGAACAAGTTTGTAAGGCCGCAACTTGGTCTTCTGTTCATACTTTTTCCAAGTTTTACAAGGTTGATGTTAGGGCCTCAGCTGATGCTGCTTTTGGCCTCAAAGTTCTGCAGGCAGCAGTGGCTTAAACGGCATGCCTTTGCTCTTTGGGGATCCAACCCTACCTTATGGACACTGCTTTTGGATGTCCCAAGTGTAAGGAATTATTGGAACAGGACGTGCTGTATACTTGGAAAAATACAATTCTGTGAGTACTCACCTGTAGAATTGATTTTATAGTATACAGCACATCCTGTTCCATCCCTCCCTTGTTATTTTTCTTGGTTACCTCTGTATGGTGATTGTTCAAAGGTTCTATTTGGGTTCTTATCCATTTTTGATTCTCCCGACTTCCTGTATAACTGCTTGTCAACACTGGAAATTGGTGGGAGGTACCTGACTATTTATGGGGCCGGGAGTGGCCACAAGTCTTTCTGCAGTCCACAGCGCCACCTTGTGGCGGATATCCCAAGTGTAAGGAATTATTGGAACAGGACGTGCTGTATACTATAAAATCAATTCTACAGGTGAGTACTTACAGAATTGTATTTTTTGCATTTCTTTGTATTTGTGTAAGACTCTTATCTAGTCATGAAATCCTGTGGCGTTCTCTATCTGCACTGGTGTCTGGGGGGTGGGCTCTGACACACTGTTCCCAGTAGCCAGAACATTGGCTGCCTCTGTATTCCTTCAGTCGTGGGAGGACGGGCAGGTGCGTGTGTCTCCCTGCACTCTATATACCCTGAGCTGCAATGTCTGTGACAGGTGGTCACCCAGGCAATTATGGGCAGATCCAATTGCCCTTTGGATTCTGAGCTGTCCAGCACCCAATTTATAAATGGGCCAATGAGCCCTTTCATTATTGGGTGGGCTATACAGCCCTTGCTATACTGTGGGCCTTTGTTGTATTGTAGTATAATAAGCCGTTGAGCCCTTGTCGTGTGCTTGCCCAATGACCCACAGTTTTGTCCTCGACCAATGGCCTTGCTTCACCATAGTCCTTTTAGCACTTCACCGCCACTTCAGTCGCCTGATAGACTGTTGTTTCAGCTAAGGTGTGATATGTGCTTATCTCCAATAACCCACTTGTTACCGACCTCAGCTTTGTTTTGGCCCTTCTCGGGTTGCTGCCTGTACTGTCAACTGCCTGCCTAAATTCAGACCTGCCAGTGTCTTCGGATACTGAAAAACCCTCTGTCTACTTGCTCCTTGACCCAAGGCTTGTTTTGGGGTCTTTCTTCTGCCTACTCTTTTGTGTTGTGATTTCTAGTGTATGTGTGCCCGGATATCTCAGTGCTCTTGTGCTAATAAGTCCTGAAAGCAACTGTGTCTAGTGAGACGATTTCAGCATCCCCCCAGATGGGGGCTTGTATAAAGGTGAAGCAGTATTGGAAATGGGAGGTTGCTGGCTGACAAGAAGGCAGGTGTCCCACTTGGAATTACAGTCTGTCTCTCTTTATTACCAACCCGGCATAAGAACATGATTCATTTTTTTTCTATTAGTAAAACAGAAGCACAGAAGAGACAGACAAGTACGCTAGATTTCCTGTGCAGATACAGAACATGGTGAGAGAGGTCTACCTCTCAGGGTGAAAAATAGGTGGTCAGTCATAAAGGTAAGCAAACAGCGATCTGTTTTTAAACTTAGCCTTTAATTTAGGCTTCAACGATGGTGTTTTTAATTATTTTGGTGCATATAATTCCTAGTCATGTTACTGGTAACAGCTACTCTCCAACCTACGTTTTTAAATAACACTCACCTTCGTACGAAGAGACCGGTGAGATCTGCAATGGATAATGAGGGCGATATGCTGTCTGCTCCTCGCTTTCTGTCATAACTTCCACAACTTGACATACATCAGGGGGATTGATGACAATCATTTCTTCTGCCATACTGTTACAGGTACTGCTGTATAAAGGGCCATCTGCTACAGAGAAACACACAAATCCAGACACTGTGAAACAGCAGAACTTGCTATTCAACCATAGCACAATAATATGTTGGTGATTAGTAGTAGTTCAGAATTCCAGCATTCACCTGGGATAGCCCAGCAATATGTGCCCGTACATGGGCAGAACACAATTGGATGTCAGCGGTGGCGTTGGTCCTGCCATCAGTTGATGGTATCCAGTAAGAGGTGAGTATTGGGGGATCCAGGAACCAGGCTTGTGGGGGGGAGAAGGATCACCGATTGGGATGCCCCCAAGTCAAAAGCAGCAGTACTGCCAGGTTTTAAAGGGTGCGGAGAACTTTACAGATACACGAAACTGATTCAAGGAACCACAAAGACACAGTTTCCATTGTGCGATCACAGTTAAACAAAAATAGAAATGTATGTGACTCATTTTTAAACTGTAAAAAACAATACCCCCTTAACACTATTAAAAGCAGAGATGTCAGTAAGGGAAACATAGAATATGTAAAAAAAAAAAAAAAAAAAAAGTCACCCGATATCAATGCTGTAGTAATGCTGTTTTCTTAAAGGGCAACTGTAGAATTTTTTGTGAATCAGGCTCTTTTATTAATATATATATATATATATATATATATATATATATATATATATATAATTACCTGTGACGTGTACAGTTTGGGGTACACAGAAAAGTTTGAGGAATAAGAAATAGAAACTCCCTGTCCCGTCAATTAGCCCTTTTAACTCCAAATTGAATATGCACAGCCTAAGTATTAGTAAAAGGTGCAGGCCCTGGGGAAAACCACTCATAGACCCTTGTTTGCAGTGGGATTCCAGGGCTAACCCACTCCACATCCTCACAAGTGGCCGCACAACTCTAAATTGAAGTTTATTAAATTTATTAAGAACAGGTACATACTACACTAATTAACATATATACATACAATATACATACATCACACTAAAAAACACATTAGCCCTTTGGGACTTTAGCCCTTTGGCCACTTGGGAGAGTCCAGGAAGTGGATAGAGAAACAAAGTTGAAATAATATATTACACGTTTAGTGGGATGAACAGTTAGATTATCTGTGTTACAATTGTAACTGTATAATGAAATGTGAATTCTAGATGTCTTTTATTACTATAATTTGTCTAACAAATACGTTTGTAAAAGAAACAAGGTTGAAAAAAACGTATTTTTTAAAGGAGAGAAAACTGCCATTCACTTTCAGCGTCTACCACGTGTACATTTCCACCTCGCTCTGAATCAGCCCCAAGGTAGACAATGAAAGTGATTGGCAATTTTCTCTTCTCACCTGGCTCCGAATCCACCCCTATAGGGAGTATTGCAGCAGTGGGCACCGTTCGAGAGGGCACTAGAGACCATGATGGAGCAGCATGGAGGCCCAGGGGAATCAAAAATACAATTCTGTGAGTACTCACCTGTAGAATTATTTTTACTATGCACAGCACGGCCTGTTTCATTTAATCCTTACATCTGGGTATTCCGCCACAAGGTGGCGCAGTGGACTGCAGAAGATTTGTGGCTCCTCCCGGCCCCATAAAACCAGGAATCACCCAATAGACCCCCAGTGTTGAAAAGCACTTATACAAGAAGCCGGGAGCTAATCAAGATAAAAAAGATAAAAGCCTCACACAACTAAACTTTGGGACAAATAAAAAGGCAACCAAAGATAACGATAACAAGGGAGGGATGAAACAGGCCATGCTGTGCATAGTAAAAATTCTACAGGTAAGTACTCACAGAATTGTATTTTTCCTAATGCACAGCACGGTTTCATTTAATCCTTACATCTGGGACATCGAATAGCAGTGTCCGTCAAAATAGGGTGGGATCCCCAAAGAGTAATGGCAAGCAGTTCAAACCACTACCGCCTGAAGTACCTTGCGGCCAAAAGCAGCATCAGCTGAGGTCTTAACATCAACCTTGTAAAACTTTGAAAAGGTATGAACAGAAGACCAAGTAGCGGCCTTGCAAACTTGTTCAACAGAAGCCTGGTGCTGAAAAGCCCAAGAAGCACCAATAGCTCGACTGGAATGAGCAGTAACACGAAAGGGAGCTTCCTTCCCTTTAGCAGAATAGGCTTGCAACACCGCCTGACGAATCCACTTGCTAATAGTAGATTTGGCCGGAGGCAAACCCTTCCTAGGTCCAGCAGGAAGAACAAAAAGAGCATCAGATTTCCTAAAGGACTCAGTAGCAACCAAATAAAACTTCAGTGCCCTGACAACATCCAGAAAATGAGGTCCGTTCCTTAGAATTAGCAGGGTTAGGACACAAAGAGGGTAAGACAATGTCCTGATTAAGATGGAAGGCAGACACAACCTTGGGCAGGAAATCCGGTTTAAGGCGGAACACAACTTTATCCTGATGCCTTTCAAAATAAGGAGGTTTAATGGAGAGCGCCGCCAGCTCCGAAATACGCCTGACTGAAGTAATAGCCACCAAAAAGGCCACCTTAAGAGTCAGAATGGGCAACGCAGCCTCACGTATAGGTTCAAAAGGAGAGCCTTGTAGAGCAGACAACACCAAATTTAAGTCCCAAACTGGTAGCATAGGCTTACGCGGCGGACGCACATGAGTAACTCCCTGGAAGAATGTCTTAACAAGCCTGTGATTGGCAAAAAATCTTTGGAAAAAAATTGCCAGAGCCGACACCTGCCCTTTGAGAGTACTAAGCTGAAGGCCCGAATCCAATCCATGTTGTAAAAACTCCAGAATCCTGAGGACAGAAAACACCCGACAAGGAAGAGTCTTGGACTCGCAGCATGCAATATAAGCATGCCAGACTCTGTAGTAAATACAAGACGAGGATTTCTTCCGAGCCCGAATCATGGTATCAACAACAGAAGCCGGCAACCCCTTGCCCATCAAGATGGAGGTTTCAGCAGCCAAGCCGTTAAAGCCAGCGTTTGTAAATTGGGATGGCGCAGCTGTCCCTGAGTGAGAAAATCTGGATCCTTGGGCAAGACGTACCGTTCTACTGCCAACTGCACGACGTCTGGGAACCACACCTTCCTCGGCCAACAAGGGGCCACCAGAATGGCCGGTACTCCCTCCTGGGCTATCTTGCGCAGCACCCGGTCCAGCAGAGGAAAGGGAGGGAAAACAGAGGAGTCGAAACTCCGCCCAAGGAATTGCTAGCGCATCCGTGGCGAAAGCCAGAGGATCCTGTGACAGGGAGACAAATCTTAGGAGCTTGTGATTGTGACGGGACGCAAACAGGTCCACATCCGGCTGACCTCAGCTGCGACACAGGGCGTGAAAGACCTTGTTGCTGTGTGACCACTCCCCCAGCCGAGACGTCCCCCTGCTCAGGCAGTCTGCCTCCTGGTTCTCCACCCCTGGAATGTAGACAACCGAGATGCAGGGAACATTCTCTTCCGCCCAAGACAGTATCAGGGACACTTCTTTGAGGGCTCGCTTGTTCCGAGTCCCTCCCTGATGATTGATGTAGGCTACTGACGTCTGGTTGTCCGAGCGGATCTGAACAGCATGACCCCGAAGGTGTGGAGACAACTGGAAGATAAGCAACCAGATCGCCCGCAGTTCTAGAATGTTGATGGGTGCATGGGCCTCTTGGGGGCCCCATTGACCCTGGAATTTCAGAGACTTCCAAACTCCCCCCCCAATCGGTCAGACTGGCATCTGTGGTGACAATATCCCAGCACGGAGGCAGAAAGGTCCTGCCCACTAGAAGATTTGAGTCCAACCACCACGAGAGGGACTGCCTGGCCAGAGGGGACAGAACAAATTCCCGATCCAGGGACACAGGGTTCCGATTCCAAACTGACAAGAGATGCAACTGAAGAGGTCTCATGTGAAACTGAGCAAAGGGAACTACCTCGAAGCAGGACACCATCAGGCCCACTAACTGCATCCCCTGTCGAATGGAGGGATGAGGACACAAGAGCAGGACCCGTGCCTGCATCTGAAGGCCCTCCATCTTCTGCTGAGGGAGAAATACCTTGACCTGAGAGGTATCCAGAGTCATGCCCAGGAAGGACCTCGCCAGAGATGGAGACAGTGAAGACTTGGGATAGTTGATCACCCAGCCGAAGGACTCAAGAGTGGACGTCACCACCTGAGTATCCTTCTTGGCCTGAAGAAGAGACTGAGCAGCAATCAGAATGTCGTCCAGGTAAGGAAGGATGCGAATGCCCTGGTTCCTCAGAAGAGCCATTACGCCCACAAGCACCTTGGTAAATACCCGAGGAGCCGAGGTGATACCGAACGGTAAGGCTACAAACTGTTAATGCTGATCCTCCAGAGCGAACCTCAGGAATCTCTGATGACCTGGAAAGATTGGTACGTGAAGATAGGCATCCTTGATGTCCAGAGTGGTCATGAAATCGCCCGGCCGAAGGGAACCGACAGCCGAGCGTAGCGTCTCCATGCGAAAGTGCTTGAACCGGACAAATCTGTTGAGACCCTTCAAGTCCAGGATGGGCCGCAGAGAACCGTCCATTTTGGGCACCGTGAATAGATCGGAATAGTACCCCTGACCCTGTTCCTGGTGAGGTACTAGACAGATGACCCCAGATTCCAACAGGCGTTGAACTGCTAGGCGCAACCCCTGAGCTAACAGGGGATTTTGAGGAATCCGGGATCTGAGAAATCTTGAGGGCGGCCAGGCCACAAACTCTATCTTGTAACCGGAGGACACCACCTCCTGAATCCACCGGTCCGAGTCTCCAGACATGAGCAAACAGCCGAAGCCGTCCCCCCACTTGGACGGGTGAGGGCGCCTCCTCATGCCTGAGGGGCCTTGGGAGGGGTTTAGGCTTGGATCCCCAAGAAAGACCTGGACGACCACGGGATCTGCCACGGCCTCAAGAGTCTCTGCGGCTACCAGAGAAGTGTGCGCCACAACCTCCCCTTGAGACACGAAAGGAGGAGGTGGAGGGCCCCCAAAAGGGCCGGGACTGCTTCCTACGCTGAGGAAACCTACCATCCTTGTCCAGAACATACAGACACTCACCAAAGAGACAAAGCCTGTGAAGGGAAGCCCAATGAGGGACTTCTTAGCTGCAGTGTCAGCTGCCCACTGGCGCAACCAAACCGACCCGCGCATAGCCACCAAGAGGGCCGAGGCCCTACAGCCCAGCCGGACGGCATCATCCATGGCAGCCAGCACAAAGGCAACAAAATCAGAGCAAAGCAAGAGGTCTCTGTAATCCTCCCTTCTTCTACCAGACATGGCGCCATCAGCAAGACGCTTGAGCTTCCTCTTAAGGGCAATAGCCGTAATGGCCGCGGCGCAGACCGGACACAGGCCTGCCCCTACAAAGGTGAAAGCATGACAGGCCAGCTGATTCATGCGTCTGTCCACGCTGTCACGCAGTGTAGTAGTGTCAGGAGACGGCATGACCGAAGTATTAAACAATCCTAGAACTGGAGCGTCCACTTCAGGAGGGCACAACCAGCGCTTGACCAGATCAGCCGAAAAGGGATACCTTCTGTCCAATCCCTTGGGCATCGTGGGCAATCTGTTAGGACGTTCCCACTCCTTGAGTACCATATTGGAGAAATGGCCCTGCTCCGGGAACTCCAAGCGTTGTTTGCCAGGGCGAAGAAGCTCACCCTGCTTCCTCTTCGCCACCTTAGGGGGGGCGATGTGTAATGTCTCAAATATGGCTGTCAACAGACTATCAGTGTCATCAGGGAGCCAGGTATCCTCATCAGAGGTGGACCCCAAGTCACTGTCATAGCCTTCCTGATGGCCCCCAGAGGAGTCTGAATCATGGAAAAGCTCCCCTTCCTCTAGGGAGTCACGGCCGCCAAACACATCAAGGCCCTCATCCTCCTTGGCAAAGAGGGAAGGCGTGGCGTCAAGATGCTGCTTCTTGCCAGAGGCCTTGCCCGCCACAGGTCGGGCCAGCTGCCTTTCAATGCTGGCCACGCGAAGTGCCAGAACAGATTGGGACCCCCTGCTAGTATCCCCCTCACTTGGGGCTAAATGCAGGCGCGGGGGAGTAGGAGATGCCTGAGGAAGCGCAGAACTGGGAAGAGAAGCGCTCGTCCCAGCCTGGTCCGCAATAAAACCTTGGGCGCACGGCACACAAACCGCACCACCACTACTCAAAGGGGATGCCCCGCACATAACACATAGCCGAGGTTGCACTCTATCCCCAGAAGCCTCCATATGGTGATTAACACAGTCACAATAGGCCAGTATAGGGTAAGGGCTAATACAAGCCACCCGGGATACCCCCCAAGGTATGCCTACAGAGAGGGCCAGGAGGGAAAAAGAGGGGGGGGGAGGGATAGGATCGGGAGAAACCACAATACATGTTATCCCGCCTGAAAGACATAAGCAAAAAGACACACAAGCATCCCTCAGCACATGCCCAGTAAGAAAAAAACCCTACGGGGGACTCACGGACCAAGAGCGCAGCGCGCGCAGCACACACAGGGATCCGGAGGAAGGTAGATCAGGGAGAGCTCCCACACTGACAAGAAGCCTCCGGAACTCAGTGCCCAAGCAGCGCAGCATGCAGGCAAGATGGCGCCGCAATCGAGCACCTCGAGGGGCGGGCCGCGGGAGCATGATGCGACACGCGTCATCCCCCGGTGCCGCCCCCACGAAGAGCGCGAAAAACGCACCCACGTGACCCGGCGCCAGCGCCATGACAGTCTAAGTAAAGACAGCAGTAAAAGCACCACGGCAACACTCACAACCGCCACCTGGAAGCGGGTGGAAATGGGCTTGCAGGGCCGCAGGCTTGGTTGCCCTGCTCGCCTGCGAAACATAGAGAGCCATCTTCTATCTTCGCACTATGACTGCAGAGAAAAGACTGGGTGTCTATTGGGTGAATCCTGGTTTTATATGGGGCCGGGAGGAGCCACAAATCTTCTGCAGACCACTGCGCCACCTTGTGGCGGAATACACAGATGTAAGGATTAAATGAAACAGGCCGTGCTTTGCATTAGGAAAACACAAGCAATGGAGGCCCAGAGGAATCAGAACACGAGCAATGGAGGCCCAGGGGAATTAGGACACGAGCAATCGAGGCCCAGGGGAATCAAGACACAAGCAATGGAGGCTCAGGGGAATCAGGACTCGAGCAATGGAGGGCCCAGGGGAATCAGGACTCGAGCAATGGAGGCCCAGGGGAATCAGGACACGAGCAATGGAGGCCCAGGGGAATCAGGACACGAGCAATGGAGGCCCAGGGGAATCAGGACACGAGCAATGGAGGCCCAGGGGAATCAGGACGCGAGCAATGGAGGCCCAGGGGAATCAGGACACGAGTGATGGAGGCCCAGGGGAATTAGCACACAAGCAATGGAGGCCCAGGGGAATCAGGACACAAGCAATGGAGGAGCAGGGAAATCAGCACATGGGCAATGAAGGCCCAGAGGAATCAAGACATGAGCAATGGAGGCCCAGGGCAATCACAACGTAAGCAATGGAGGTCCAGGGGAATCAGGGCACAAGCAATGGAGGTCCAGGGGAATTAAGACACAAGCAATGGAGGTCCAGGGGAGTCAGGATGTAAGCAGTGGAGGCCCATGGGAATCAGAACACGAGCAATGGAGGCCCAGGGAAATCAGGACACAAGCAATGGAGGCCCAGGGAAATCAGCACATGCGCAATGGAGGCCCAGAGGAATCAAGACATGAGCAATGGAGGCCCAGAGGAATCAAGACATGAGCAATGGAGGCCCAGAGGAATCAAGACATAAGCAATGGAGGCCCAGGGGAATCAGAACACGAGCAATAGAGGCCCAGGGGAATCAGAACATGAGAAATGCGGGCCCAGGGAAATCAGTGAATATTAGCAATGCCAGGAAGTATAAAAATTCAAAGTAAGTGGGGAGGTTTTACTGGCAGCTATGTGTGAAGAGGGAGCAGCAGCCTTCCCCCCCAAAAAATATCTGCATCAGTTTCCCCTGGTCGTTTCTGAATTCAGGCTCGCCACTCGCCAGTGTCCTTTTACAGCCTTGCCACCACCCACATCGGTCACTGTATCTCACAGCTATCTTAGTCTTATGTCCAAAGAACTCCAAGGGGGATGTAGATTGCGGATGTTCCCGAGAGCTGGAGAAGGAGGAAGCGCAGCGCGGGAGAAAAGGTGACTTCTTCACTATTTTTTGCCATTGATGGTCCCTTTAAATGAAGGCACAGACAGGGCTGTAATTGGCTAAGAAAGGGCAAACCCCAAAACATTATGGATCCTCAGAATAAGAAGAGGGATGTTTGGCTTCAGCAAAGTCACAAGGACTATTTGTGTGCTATTACAGCATGTTCAGCGGCATATCCACACACCGTCACTATAAGGTAAAACATGAGCTAAGTGCTAAGCATTTAAAACAAAAATCTCCATACCATCGTCAGTATGTCTTATTGTGGTTACATGGGGAAACCCCCTTACAAGCCTGTACAGTATATGGTTTCCTCGTTATTATTAAAGAAAACATGTGGGCAGGTTCACGGCGAAAAAGCAATTAAAAGCTTAAAAGCCAGTGACTTTTGGGTTCAAACGTGTCTCTCTGCTAACAGGTTCTCAGGTATGTAGGGGTGCCCATTTATATGCAAAGCCCACAAGAGCTGTTTGTTCTTCCACATGTGCTGCCTCTGCTGAGCTTGTGAGCTGCTGGCCGGCTTGAAACAGCATATGATCCTTCTTAGGAGTGAAGGCCTCGCTGAAGCACCAAGTCAACACGGTGCATGTCAGCACTCCTCCAAAACCATGCACTGAACCGTCAGTAATAGTCTAAAAAAAACTCCAAAACCAGGTGAAAGCCCAGGGGCATCCCGATTTGGCAAGCCCCACTGTGTGAAATCCATGATCACTTGTAATCTTAGCTTATTCCTCACTCCCACAGCACCTCTAGCAGCATCCCCAGCACCCCTCTATGTAAAGCATGCACCCCCACCAAGCAGGGGCGTAGCTATAGGGGTCGCCATTGCGACTGGGGCCCCCTCCTGCCCACTGTAACTGTCCGCCGCCGCGGGTCGGGCGGGGCCCGGAGGAGAGACAGAACGGGCTGCCTGGCAATGGATGAATGAGAGGCCTCAGCCCCGCCCACTGACTCTGCAGGGGCAGCTGGGAAAGAATGATGTCTGTCACAGCGCGCTATTTACTGAAGAAGCCGAGTGCTGCAGGCGAAGCCACAAGGTAGGAAGTGCAATAACTGGAGGAGCTGAGAAACAGGGGAGACAGGGAGGGGGGAGCAAAGATATCTACTGAGCCACCAATGCTAAGCTGTGTAATGTAACTAGAGGCCATTGTAGAGTAACCACGGGGGAGGGACAGAGAGAGGATGGCTGCACTGTGTGTAAAGGTCATGTCTGTTCTTTATTTCTGGCTACTTCACTCCACAAGTTTGTTTATCCCTCTGTCCATTTATTTATCAACCTCTCCCTCTGCCTGTCTATCTATCCACCCACCCCTGTATCCATCCATCCACCCCTCTGCTGGTACATCTATCTATCTATCTATCTCTCTCTCTCTCTCTCTCTCTCTGCCAGTCTATCTATCTATCTCTCTCTCTGCCAGTCTATCTATCTATCTCTCTCTCTGCCAGTCTATCTATCTATCTCTCTCTCTGCCAGTCTATCTATCTATCTATCTATCTCTCTGCCAGTCTATCTATCTATCTATCTATCTATCTCTCTGCCAGTCTATCTATCTATCTATCTATCTATCTCTCTGCCAGTCTATCTATCTATCTATCTATCTATCTATCTATCTATCTATCTCATATCTATCTATCTATCTATCTCATATCCAGGGGCGTAGCTATAGGGGTCGCTGTCACTGATGATGAGGGGGGGGGGGCCCAGTTTGACTCCTCGCATCGGGGCCCACAAGACTTTAGCCTGACGGATCCACTTGCTGATAGTGGATTTAGCCGGATGCAAACCCTTCCTAGGTCCAGAAGTGAGAACAAAAAAAGCATCAGATTTTCTGAAAGGCTCAGTAGCGACCAAATAAAACTCCAGAGCCCTGACCACATCCAGAGAATGCAGTGTCCGCTCCTTGGAATTGGCAGGATTAGGACACAATGAAGGCAAGACAATGTCCTGATTGAGATGAAAGGCAGACACCACCTTAGGCAAGAAATCCGGCTTAAGCCGAAACACCACCTTATCCTGATGCCTCTCAAAATAAGGAGGTTTGATAGAAAGTGCCGCCAGCTCAGAAACTCGCCTTACAGAAGTCATAGCCACCAAAAAGGCTATCACTAGTTTGGGAGTGGACATGGAAAAAACCACACCTTCCTCCCTTAGGGAGCACCAAAAAATATTCGCGAACCTATATCCTCAAAAATATATCACTTTTATTTACACATGAAATTTCATAAAAACACTTACATACAAATACACAAAGAACAAGACATTTAAAAACAGTAATGCTAATCCCCTATCATATCATCAAAATATCTCAAAACTCCCACTAATGGGATATCTTATTTATATACATAGTATGTGTCTCTGTTCTAATGCTGTAAACTAATCAAATTCTATTAAAATACAAGTCTGTATTGTGCAGGGAGAAAAAAATCTCTCTACATATACATACTTGAGTATTTGTGCCGGCACTTAAAGAGGACCTGAACCATATCCCCCTATTATACAAATCCTTATCACATGAATGATCAAAAAAACACCCCTTTACTGAGGTATGAGCACATGTTAAATGGAATAAGTAGTGCACCCCATAGCAATTGTTGCACCAAAAAGGCTACCTTAAGAGTCAGAATGGGCAAAGCAGCCCCACGGATAGGCTCAAAGGGAGGACCCTGCAGAGCAGACAACACCAGATTCAAGTCCCAGACTGGTAGCATAGGCTTCTCAGTGGAGCAAGAGGGTGTGGAAGTCAGGTGCGCCTCTTGCCAGAAGCCTTCCTAGGAATAGGCCCGGCAAGCTGCTTCTCAATGTTGGCCACACAAAGTGCCAGGTCAGACTGTGACCCCCTGCTAGCATCCCCCTCACTGGGAGCTAATTGCAGCAGTGGGGGGGTAGGTGATGCAGAAGGGGGGGCAGAGCTGGGAAGTGATGCAGGTAAACCAAGCTGGAGCGCAAGGACACTTTGAGAGCATGGCACGCACACCCTGACACTGTCACTCACAGGGGATACCCCACACATGGCACACAGCCAGGATTGCCCCGAAGGACTCCCAAGAACGCTATCCCTAGAAGCCTCCATATGGTGATTAAAACAGGCGCAATAGGCCAGCGCTGGGTAAAGGCTAATACAAAAGCCACCCGGGATGCCCTCCCACGGGATGCCCCCAGATCAGCAAAGGGTGGGGGGATGAGGGGGAGGAAGGAGTAGAGCCGGGAGAAACCTCAGCCCACTGGTATCCCGCCTGAAAAACATAAGTAAAAATGACACATGAGCATCCCACAGCACATGCCCCATGAGACCAATAAAAAAAACCCCAAGGGGGACTCACGGACCAAGGACACCGCCGGGTCACCAAGGCACAGACCGCAGGATGAAGCGACACACCGGAGGAAACATCGCTGCAAAATGGCGCCGGCAGAGGTACCTCGAGGGCCGGGCCACAGGGGGACGACGCGATACACGTCATCCCCCGGCCCCCCCCCAGAGAGCAAAAACAGCGGCCACATGACCCCACCGCCGCCATGACAAAGCAAAAACGCCACAGGTTATAGCGCCAACAGCCGCGGAGCACAGTACAAAGCGGCACGGCGGCCAAAAAACACACTGTAAACGGCCAAAGCACCACAACTAATACCACTTGCCACTACCACCCGCCCCTCCCCCCCCCCCCCGAACAAAGTCAGAGAGGGAGGGGGAGAGAGAGAGAGACAAGAAGGCAGCGGCGAGTATCCCGGACAGAAGGGGAGGGGGTGGGACCCCTGAAGGAAAAGAAGGGGACACAGTCCCCAAAACACTCACCCCCTCAGAAGCCAGGACAGGAACTCCGCATCCCTAGAAGGCTCACCATAAAGCCTATGACCGGCTACCCTTTGTGGAACAGGGTCTGCGGCTTGGAACAGTGCTCCAGGAGCACTTGACCCTAGTGCTCTTCTACCCTCACCCGATCTGTCAGCCAAGGCTGGGAGGCAGTGAGGGTCCAGAAACGGGTGGAAATAGACTTGCAGGGCCGCAGGCTTGGTTGCCCCGCTCACCTGCGCAAGAGAGAGAGCCATCTTCTAACTTCGCAGTTTCACTGCAGAGGAAACACTGGGAACTCTATGGATAATACCGTATTTATAGGGGGCCGGGAGATGCCACAGCTTTCTGCAGTACCACAAGGTGGCGGAATAACCCAACTGTTATGAATACCGAAGCAGGCCGTGCCATGCAATAAAGAAAATGAATCCACTTTAAAGAGGAACAACGGTTCTGCATACCTTTAGGAAGTCGGCATCCTCCTTACATTCTGCTGCTTTTTGTAAGCCCTGCTGTCTTAGCCGTCTAAGACTGACACCGCAGGGCTTATCCATCTTCACTGGGTTCCCCGCCCCCCATCCTCGCAAGGGTTTTCCATACAGCTCTCCTGGACCGAGATAAGCAGCGCAGACAATTCATAGTGTGAGAACCTGTGAGCGGCGCAATGCATCTTGGGTAGGTAACATGGCGGAAAATGGCAGAATGGACTAGCACAGAAGGAAGGACAGAAGACCGATAAGTACTATTATCCATTTGTGCGATCGGAGGTCTAAAGGGAACAGAGGGCAAAGTTTGGGGAGTTTTTGAGAACTCCCCAGACTGTCTAATGTTCCTCTTTAACATGCACCAAAACTCAACGTATACTCAACAACATATAATCAACAAAGACTAAGACCTCGTTCAGGTAGCCGTTGCCAAAGACACGACCACGGCCCACGTGTCTGCCCAGCAGCCAATCGTGGGTCTCCTCTACTGGAGACTTTTCCTGCTAGAAGAACGGGTGTTGGTCCGGTTAAATTAACTTGCACGACAGTGACAAAGCCAAGCCTTGAGCCATGGACCCCCTGCCTCAACAGCATGCTAGACTTCCAGGTATTGTGTTTAAGAAGGCAGCTGGTGAGCCACACAGCAGAGGCCTGCAAGCCAAATGTGGTTCCTGAGCTATAGGTTGGGGACCTCTGTGCTACAGCAATGTTTTCCAAGCATTCACAATGTACAAAGTGCATTACAGGCATACCTACCTACAAGATTTACAGTGCTATCAACTTCTTGTTTTACTTGGGAATATACCACTGTATACTGGGATGGAGTACACAGTCCATTCAATGATGGCACCACCGTCTGGACAGTTTCATCCTGAAGCACAAAATATGAACAATGTTAGATTAGATCTGGGAAAGGAAAGTCAAGTTTTTCCCCATAGTTTGAACTATGCCCTGTCGTGACTGTGCCCCTCATAACCTGTAAAGTGATGGCTTGGCCCAGAGTTTGAACATTTTCTTATATAGTCTGAACACATAACTTAACCTGGTTGCCTTGGTCCCAGTTCAGCTAGGGGCCCAGCTATCACATATACAGTCATGGCAGTAACTGTTGCCAACTAAAAATTAAGTAAAATGAATTATTCCTCACAGAAAAGCATTGCAGTAACACATGTTTTGCTATACACATGTTTATTCCCTTTGTGTATATTGGAACTAAACCAAAAAAGAATTAAAATAATAAATTTGGAATAAAATTGGACATAATGTCACACCAAACTCCAAAAATGGGCTGGACAAAATTACTGGCACCCTAAATATTTGGTTGCCCACCCTTTGGAAAAAATAACCCGGAATGTTGGACCACTGTTCCTTTGAAAACTGCTCCAGGTATCTCTTATTGGAAGGGAGCGTTTTCCCAACAGCAATTTTAAGATCTCTCCACAGGTGTTCAATAGGATTTAGATCTGGACTCATTGCTGGCCACTTCAGAACTCTCCAGCTCTTGGTTGCCATCCATTTCTGGGTGCTTTTTGACTTATGTTTGGGGTCATTGTCCTGCTGGAAGACCCAAGATCTCGGACGCAAACCCAGCTTTCTGACACTGGGCTGTACAATGCAACAGAAAATCCATTGGTAATCTTCAGATTTCATGATGACACACATCCAAGACACCCAGTGTCAAAGGTAGCAAAACAACCCCAAACCATCATTGGTCCTCAGCCATATTTCACTGTAGGTACTGTGTTCTTTTCTTTGTAGACCTCATTCCTTTTTCGAAAAACAGTAGAATGATGTGCTTTACCAAAAAGCTCTATCTTGGTCTCATCTGGCCACAAGACATTTTCCCAGAAGGATCTTGGCTTACTCAAGTGCATTTTGGCAAAAGTAGTAGTCTTGCTTTTTTATGTCTCTGTGTTATGTCTCTGTGTTAGCATGTGTATAGCAAAAATACAATTCTGTGATTACTCACCTGTAGAATTGGTATTATACGTATACAGCACGTCCTGTTCCGGAAGATTCCTTACACATGGGTAATACATCTACAAGATGGCGCTGGACTGTAGAAAACAGCTTGTGGCTCCTCCCGGCCCTATATAAGTCAGGGACCTCCCACAAAATCCCCAGTATTTACAAGCAGTTAACAAGAAACCGGGAGAACAATAACTTCAAAAAAAGAACCTATGAACAATCACCATACAGAGGTAATTAAGAATAATGATAACAAGGATGGGGTGGAACAGGACATGCTGTATAATACCAATTCTACAAGTGAGTAATCACAGAATTGTATTATTCTAAGTATACAGCACGTCCTGTTCCAGAAGATTCCTTACACATGGGACATCCAATAGCAGTGTCCGTAAGGTAGGGTGGGATCCCCAAAAGTAACAGTTTAAACCACTGCTGCCTGCAGAACTTTGCGACCAAAAGCAGCATCAGCTGAGGCCTTAACATCAACCTTCTAAAACTTAGAAAAAGTATGAACAGAAGACCAAGTGGCGGCCTTGCAAACTTGTTCAACAGAAGCTTGGTGCTGAAAAGCCCAAGAGGCACCAATAGCACGAGTAGAATGAGCAGTAAGGCGGAAAGGAGGCTCCTTCCCATTGGTAGAGTAGGCCTGTACCACAGCCTGACGGATCCACTTGCTGATAGTGGACTTAGCTGGAGCCAGACCTTTCTTAGGTCCAGATGGGAGCACAAAAAAAAGAATCAGTCTTCCTGAAGGATTCAGTAGCCACCAAATAGAACTTCAGAGTTCTGACCACATCCAGAGAATGTAAAACCTGCTCCTTAGGATTACTAGGATTAAGGCAAAGATAAGGCAACACAATGTCCTGATTAGGCAGAAAATCTGGCTTAAAACGAAACACCACCTTGTCCTGGTGTGTCTCAAAGTAAGGAGGTTTGATGGAAAGTGCCGCCAACTCAGAAACAAGGCTACCTTAAGAGTCAATATGGACAAAGGGGCCTCACGCAAAGGCTCAAAGGGAGACCCTTGTAATGCAGATAAGACCAAGTTCAAATCCCAGACTGGTAACATTGGCTTACGTGGCGGACGCACGTGAGTAATCCCCTGGAAGAAGGTCTTGACCAGACGATGGTGAGCAAAGGATCTTTGGAAGAATATGGCCAAAGCAGAAACATGACCTTTGAGGGTACTAAGCTGAAGACCCAAATCCAAACCATGTTGTAAAAATTCCAGAATCCTGGGGATAGAAAACACCCGACATGGAAGCGACTTAGACTCACACTAGCCAATGTAAGCATGCCATACCATATAGTAGATGGATGACGAGGACTGCTTCCTAGCCCGAATCATAGTATGAGCTACAGAGGCAGGCAGCCCCTTCTCCATCAGGGTGGAGGTTTCAGCAGCCAGGCTGTCAAAGCCAGCCTTTGTAAATTGGGATGGCGTAGCTGCCCCTGAGTGAGCAGGTCTGGATCCTTGGGCAGAGCATACTGATCTACTGCCAACTGCACGATGTCTGCAAACTACACCCTCCTTGTCTAACGGGGGGCCACCAGAATGGCTGGCACCCCTTCCTGAGCAATCTTGCGCAACACCCTGCCCAGCAGAGGGAAAGGAGGAAACACATAGAGAAGCTGAAAGCTCTTCCAAGACATTGCTAGAGAGACAAAGACTGGAAGCTTGTGATTGTGACGGGACGCAAACGGATCCACACCTGGCTGACCCCAACGGTGGCACAGGGAGTGAAACACCCTGCTGCTGAGGGACCATTCTCCCAGACGAGAAGTCCCCCTGCTGAGGGAGTCTACCTCCAGATTCTCCACCCCCAGGATGTACACATCTGAGATGCAGGGAACATTCTCCTCTGCCCAAGACAGTATCAGGGACACTTCTTTGAGGGCCCTCTTGCTCCGGGTCCCTCCCTGATGATTGATGTAGGCAATCGCCGTCTGGTTGTCCGAGCGGACCTGAACCGTCCAACCTCGAAGGTGTGGAGTCAGTTGGGCGAGAACCAACCTTATCGCCCTCAATTCCAGAATGTTGATAGGGGTGTAGGCCTCCTGAGGGCCCCACTGACCCTGGAATTTCAGGGATTTCCATAAGCCCCCCAACCTGTCAGGTTGGCATCTGTGGTGACTGTCTCCCAGCACGGGGCCAGAAAGGATCTGCCACCAACAGGTTTCTTGAGTCCAGCCACCACGAGAGAGACCGCCTGGCCAGGGGGGACAGAACCAGCACCTGATCCAGGGACAGAGGGTCCGGATCCCAAACTGACAAGAGGTGAATTTGAAGGGGTCTCATGTGAAACTGAGCGTATGGAACTGCCTCGAAGCAGGACACCATCAGTCCCACCAACTGCATCCCCTGCCGGATGGAGGGATGAAGGGAAGACAGAAGATGCCTGGCTAGGGCCTGAAGATTCTCCACCTTCTGCTGAGAGAGAAGGATCTTGACCTGATATGTATCCAGAGTCATGCCCAGAAAGGACCTCACCATTGACGGTGACAGGAAAGACTTTGGGTGGTTGATCACCCAGCCGAAGGACTCCAGTGTGGACACCACCAGCTGGATATCCAGCTCAGCCTGCTGGAAGGACTGAGAAGTGATGAAAATGTCGTCTAAGTAAGGAAGGATGCGGATGCCCTGAGATCTCAGCAGAGCCAGTATGCCCGCCAGCACCTTGGTGAATACCCTGGGAGCCGAGGTGAGAGCGAAAGGTAAGGCCACAAATTGATAGTGCTGATCCTCCAGAGCGAACCTGAGGAATCTCTGATGACCTGGAAAGATTGGTACATGAAGGTAAGCGTCTTTGATGTCTACAGAGGTCATGAAGTCTCCCGGGCATAGGGAATAGACAGCTGAGCGCAGAGTCTCCATGCAAAAGTGTCTGGATCTGACAAATTTGTTGAGGCACTTTAAATCCAGGATAGGTCTGATGGACCCGTCTTTTTTGGGAACAATGAAAAGATTGGAATAGTATCCTCTGCCCCTTTCCCTCAAAGGCACCTGGCAGATGACCCCCGACTCCAGAAGGTTTTGGACAGCCAGGGACACACCCTGAGCTGACAGGGGGTTTTGAGCCATTTGGGATTTGATGAATCTTGGGGGCGGCCAGGCTGCAAATCTTGTAACTGGAGGACACTACCTCCTGAATCCACCGGTCTGAGACGTGAAGCCTCCAGACGTGAGCAAAGAGCCCGAGTCGTTCCCCCACCCAGATGGGTGAGGGCGCCCCTTCATGCCTGAGGGGGCTTGGGTGAGGATTTTGGCTTGGGAGCCCAGGAGAGGCCAGGACGGCCACGTCCTCTGCCCCTTCCCCAGTGATCTCCTCGGACCCCAGTAAAGGAGACTCCTCGGCCAGTTCTGGAACCACGGAAGGATGGGAGAAAGGCACCCATCCCCCGAAAGGACCAGGACGGCCTCCTACATTGAGGTAACCTGCCACCCCTGGCAAACAAATCCAAACGCTCCCCAAAGAGACGCAGGCCCTTGAAAGGGAAGCCAGTGAGGGCTTTCTTAGCAGCATTATCAGCTACCCATTGACGTAACCAGACAGAGCGGCATATAGCCACCAACAAGGCAGAAGTTCTACCACACATTCTAATGGCATCATCCATAGCAGACAGTATATACGCAATAAATTCCTCACAAAGCAGTAGAGATCTATACTCTTCTCCAACCACATCCTCAGATGCCCCGTCCAAGAGACACTTAAGCAACCCTTTAATGGCAATAGCTGTAATAGCAGAGGCACAAATCGGGCGCAGAGCCGTCCCCACACAGGCAAAGGCGTGACAGGCCAGTTGGTCCAAGCACTGGTCCTCCCCATCCCGCAGGGTAGTAGTATCAGGAGAATGCATGACAGATGTATTGGACAACCCGAGAACGGGCACATCCACCTCGGGAGGACATGACCAACGCTTAACAACATCAGCAGGAAAGGGATACCTCTTGTCCCAACTCTTAGGCACTCCTGGCAGCTTGCTAGGCCGTTCCCATTCCTTGAGCACTAGATTATTAAAGTGAGACTGCTCAGGGAACTCCCAGCGTGGCTTAACCGTATGAAAAAGCTTGCCCTGCTGCTGCGGGGCCACTGCCTCGCCTGACTCGGCAGCCTGTCAGTGTCATCAGGGGACCACGGGTCTTCCCCAAAAGGAATCCCAGTACTACTGTAAATCTTAGGTTGTTCCTCAGAGGATTCTGAATCAGAAAATACTTCCCCCTCCTCAAGGGGGTAAGGACCTGAGAGTGAGTAAGGGCCCTTGTCTTCTGCAGGGAAGAGGGAAACCACGGGTGATAAATGCCGCTTCTTAGCAGAAGCCTTACGCGGGGCAGACCCAGCAAGATGTTTTTCAATGCTGGCCATCCGTGTAGCTAAATCATGTTGAGACTCCCCGCTATTATGCCCCTCTGAGGGGGTCAGATGTAAGCGTGGGGGGGTAGGGCGATGGGCGCAGGGTACACACACCCTGACATCATCACTTATAGGGGATACTTCACACACAACACATAGCCGGGCTTGTCCCGAAGGAACCCCAAGCACATTATCCCCAGAAGCCTCCATATGGTGATTATAGTGGCACAATAGGCAAATATAGGGTTAACGCTAATGATAGCAACCCGGGATGCCCCAATAGCCCGCTAGGGATGTGGGAGATATAATAGAATAGCCCAAAACTAAAAGGGGAGGACCGGGAAAAACCACAATGAGGTCTACCCGCCTGAAAGACATAAGAAGACATCCCTGTAAGAATACAGTAAACATATATAACAATCCACCCCGCAGGGGCACTCACGGACCGCGGTAGGAAACAGCAGACACGCAGCACGAGGGAGGCAAAAATGGCGTCCGCATATACCTCGAGGGGCGGGCCACTAGAGAAGTGATGCGGAAAACATCATCAACCGCAGAGCCCGCCTCCCCCACATGATCCCGCTGTCCAATGACGGCGCGGCAGAGCTTGAGGTAATACCGCCGCCGTCCACGGATCGATGTACAAAAACGCGGCGGCCAATAAAAAACACATTAAGCAAGACATGCAGGATACAACAAACACAAAATACAACAGGGACTGCGGTCGGAGCAGCGCTCCCAAAGCACCTAACCCGGGTGCTGTCCTACCTTCACCCGAACCAGTCAGTCGAGGCTGGGAGGCAGTGGGTCCAGAACGGGTGGTAATAGTCCTGCAGGGCCGCAGGCTGGTAAGCCCGGCTCGCCTGCGTATATAGAGAGCCATCTTCTATCTTCGCAGTCCCATGTGTAAGGAATCTTCTGGAACAGGACGTGCTGTATACTTAGAATACATGTGTTACTGCAATGCTTTTCTGTGAGGAATAATTCATTTTACTTCATTTTTTTCAGAGTTGCCAATAGTTACTGCCATGACTGTATATGTGATAGCTGGGCCCCTAGCTGAACTGGGACCAAGGCAACCAGGTTAAGTTACGTGTTCAGATAATATAAGAAAATGTTCAAACTCTGGGCCAAGCCATCACTTTACAGGGTCTCCTGCCATAGCGTTTCATTTCATACACTGATGCTCCCTGAGCCTGCAGGACAGCTTGAATATCTTTGGAACTTGTTTGGGGCTGCTTATCCACCATCCGGACTATCCTGCTTTGAAACCTTTCACTCATTTTTTTCTTCCGTCCTCGCCCGGGGACATTAGCTACAGTGCCATGGGTTGCAAACTTCTTCATAATGTTGTGCACTGTGGACAAAGGCAAATCTAGATCTCTGGACTTGAGAACCAAAATTGTGGAAAAATATCAACAATCTCAAGGTTACAAGTCCTCAGGCTCACACAGTTCTCTTCTTCTCTTTTTGTTGTCCATGCTTAGTGTGGCCACACAGACACACAGTGCAAAGACCAAGTGAACTTTTCTCCTTCATCGCCTCCATCTGCTTTCAGGTGTGATTTTAGTTCAATATCTTTTTTATTAAAGTTTTACATCAAACAATAGAATAGTACATAGCATTAGGACAGAAAAAGTAGAAAAGAACATGTTCATGTCCAGGTGTGATTTTTTTATTGCCCGCATCTGTTGCTTGCCCCAGGTGAGTTTAAAGGAGCATCACATGCTTGAAACAATCTTATTTATCCACAATTCTTAAAGGGTGCCAATAATTTTGCCCAGCCCATTTTTGGTGTGACATTATGTCCAATTTGCGTTTTTTCCTCCCTTTTTTGGTTTAGTTCCAATACACACAAAAGGAAATAAACGAGTTACTGCAATGCTTTTCTGTGAGAAATAATTCATTTTCTTAAAAAAATTTCAGGGGAGCCAACATTTATGGCCATGACTGTAGGTGTCTGGCACAGGTATTTCAGTACCTTATGTGCTCTAAATATTAAAATAAACTCACATAAACTAAAAAAAATCCAAACAAAAGCCACTAAACTTGTGATATACATTTGACCAAAGCCAATGCCGATACTCCCTTGTCAGGGTGTAGAGTTGGAAATGGATACTTTTCACTTTTCGATTAGTCCTGGAACACTAATTTCTTTTGCTGTCTCCTGCAATTTTTGCCTCTCTTTCAATTACATTCCTCCACATTGGTTCCGCAGCTGTCTCTGACCACAGCAGAGTACGCTCAAGACTAATAAAGCTGCTCTATGACATGCCCTTCCCTACTTGGCCACGATGCAGAAATTAAAGCCCCGCTGCAGCCGCTGCCCCCTAGTGCCTGGGACTGTATCCTTTGGCACTTCCATGCCATCATATAATTAACATCTTGAGATGCTCTGAAATGGCTCCTTTTACACTGTTTCCCCTTAGGAAGAGTATAAAAGAAGCCATTTCAAAGCTACGCAAAATCTCTGAATATATGTTAATACCCTATGTTTTCTATGCAAAGCTACCTTCTTCAATTCAATTTCTGGGTATTGGCTGAGCTGGAAAAGGCATGTCATGGAGCAGCTTTATGAGTCATCAGCATGCTCTGCTGTGGTTAGATTTGGGACCACTGTGGCGTGCCATGCTTGCTCACACTAAGAGCTCCAAGGGACAGAGTGGCTGTTAGACCACTTTTTGTGTGGTCCTAGAGGGATGGAATTAAAAGGAGGGATCGGCTTTGGAGTCCTGCCCCAGCTTCTACCCGGGTTGCAGGAAATTGAGACAGGCATCAGGTGCCCTAAGATTTACAGTCAATCTAGCCTCTAAATCATTTTTTAAAAAATTGACCAAACCCAGTTTCATCTTCATTACAGCTTATGTGCCCTCTTCTACATGTAATACCTAAATACTTTATACCTAGATATTTCATCATGTTGCTAAAATCCAGAACATTGACTCATCCAGGAATTGGAAACAATAGTAAAAATGATTATTCAAACCTTTTCGAGTTTCACTTTTTCCTCCTTTTCTGTTTTTGATCGTTTTGCTGAAAGGAAAAACAGATGAGAAAGGTTAGAATATTAGAAATTGTGCAGTTACAGTTTGGTACATTCCAGTCCGTCCAGACATATGTTCTAACATTTGGCCAGGAAACAGTGTTTAAGTAATCCTGAGAGTGCCTGTGCCTGTAATATGTATGACTAAGTGCTTCCCATAGCAAGGATTACATAACAGCCCACAAGCTTTCTCAATCCCTCCAGCACAGTGCAGCCAATACAATATAAAAAAATTACCCTTAAAGCGGATCTAAAAGCGGATGCACCTGCTGGCTTGTCTCTGGGGCATCCCGAATCAAGATGCCCCACAGTGTGAAACTCCCCTCCCAGCTCGCCCATAAAAAACTCACCTTTCCACGCTCCAACAGCGCATGCACGGGCTCTCGTCCAATGAGAGCAGTCTGCTGTGACTATGGGGGTTATTTAAGAAAAGCCAGGTAGTGCCATGTAGTGTCGGGTGAACACTGGGCGCTGTATGTGAAAACCACATTTAAGAAAGTCAATCTGGTGAGCGCCTCTAACAGCGTCATGTAGCATCACATGTATTACTAGCGGTGGCTTAGTGTAAAGCGCCGGCTCTCTATGTTCAGCAGCTCCATGTAGCACCTGTCGCTCACTGTCGCTCTCACATACATTTCAATGGTGTTTCATTTGGTTGTGTATAAATAGCGTGTTGACCAAGTAAACTGTAACATTTTTGGTTCAAATCATTGTGTGTCCTCTCATGCCCAGCAACCAAACACTTTTTTTGTTGTTGTTTTTTTTTTTTTTTTTTATTATTTTTTTTTATGCAGAATTGTCACAGTGTTATAACAATGTCATTCCATGGGTTTTCGCTCTGGTGCTGGTGTATATGTGTCGAGAAACAGACTTTGATCACACAGCGTCTGATGCTCTAGGCTTGAGCGCCCAGTTTTAGAGCGCCGACGCTGTGTGTGTGGTTTTTTCATGAATACGGGCTTTAGCGGCGAGCGCCGGACGCACTTAATTGGCGCTACCTATCGCTCGCTGCAGTGTTGTCCTGTTGCTAGATGTGGTGTAGTCTTCGGCGCTTTGACCTCGGGACACCACCTAGAATTCACGATTAGCTCTGCAGTGAATCCGGGAGAGCCCTTCGAAAGCGCCCACCACACATCACATTCATCAATGCTGGACGGGATAGTACAGCGCCACTTGTCCACCCACTAAGCTAGGTTATAGCGCCCGACACCCGCTTGCAGTGTTTACTAGCGGTTGCTCCTAGTGCCGCTACACAGACACTCACATGGCACTACGTGGCTCTAGTGTTAAACCAGCCGCTAATTGATTTGGCAGACTGCTCTCGTGATTTTCAATGGGAAGCATGCGCTGATGCATCCCCTGCATCCCTGATGTTGTGTGTACGCTCCTGCCCCAGCCATTCAGATACAGGGGATGCAGCAGCGCATGCTCCCTATTCAAGGACACAGCTCCTGTCCCCTGAATAAATGCAAGTTCTGTGTTAAATAAAAATCTGGAGAAATGCTCGCGCATGCGCCGTTGGGCTGGAAAAGAAGGTGAGTTTATGGGTGAACTAGGTTGTTTCACACAGCGGGGCATCCCGATTTTGGATGCCCAGGGGGGAGGGAATCAATCGGCCTGGGAATGTTATAGATTCATGGGCCGATCTTCATGGGTTTTGGTTCACATTAAAGCTGACCTCTAATCAAAAATACAGGGTCTACAGCCACCATCAGTTACACTACTATATGAGTATTCTGGGCCATCAGAGGGGTTCACAAATCGGCATGTCCCACCATGGAGGAGACCACCTGTGCACTCCCACCCCCTCCATTCCCGTGTTGAGCCACTTATACGTGACAATAATTCATTAAGGGCTTTATAAAGCCAGAGAAGATTTAAAAAATATTACTTACCTGACCACCCACAGACTTTCTCAAAGACCTGAAGCCTGAAAGGCCCCTATTTCTGTGCAACAGAGGCATTACTTACTGTGACCAGGCCCTGGTGCTGACATCAAAGTGGACCAAAACCTAGGCTTGAATCTAAAAGACTCCAAGTTAAATCCTTCCGTTAGGGGCATCCCAATGTGAAACTCCCTGGTTTACCTGTTTATTCACTTCCATGCCCAGCATGATTACTGCGCAGATTTAAATGTCTGGCTGGAGGGAATGGGGATGCTGTGGGGAGCATCGGAGTCTGGCTAAGCCACAGCCATGGGATCGGTGAGAGTTTACTGAGAAACCAGGGATTTCACAATGTGGAACATCCTAAATCATGACAGTGCATTAGATACGCAAGTACCAGACAGTGCACCTTTCAATGTTTCAGGGTGGGAAAGAGGGACAATAGTTAAATTAGGCCATGCCCCCTTATTGAGGGCTGGATATGAAATAGGGTGTAACAGTTACAACAGTAACACTCTGAATAAGCAAAAGAATAATTTATTGCTGCAGATCTGCATGTTACACCTCAGTATGAGGTATGACCTTCAAATGAGGGACAGTTGGGAGGTATGAGACAGGTACCTAGATTTTTTTTGGGGGGGGGGTTAGTAACCCTTTAATATAACACAATTACCACTACAGCATTAGGTACAAGGAGATGAATACTTTTTGAATTTATTAACAATAAAAGAACACTGATACTAGGCAAGATTTATATTAGCATCTTAATGCAAAGCATCAGCTAGTACTTCGATAGCCAGGGGTGTAACTTGAGGCTGTGCGTCCGCACCAGGACCCAGGAGATCAGGGGGACCCCATCATTGTTACCCGACCACCATAATTATCATATTTGTGTTCACTTGGCATCATTTAGAGAAAGGAAGCACCATTTCTCTCTGCCATTTCAGTTATTAGTTGTCCAGCTGCATCCAATTAAAGGACCGCGAAAAATGGACCAATGATAAAAAATCCATAAAGATATGATGGATGGTGGGAGGAGAGGTCACTTATACGGTCAGCATCAAGAAATATCCAGCCAGGCTTGTTTTTTTTTTTTTTTTTTTATTTTGATAGAAGGCAAAGGAGATCAGGGGTGACAGGCTCTGTCACCCCTGATACACTAAACCTGTCACCCCTGGATTTTATTCCTACCATGAGAGAATAAACCACAAGCTTGGCGGGAGTTTTTTCAGTTCTGGCGTATAAGTGACCCCTCCTCTCATTAGGCGACATCTTTAGATGGATTTTTAATATTACACTATCTCACGACAGTGCTCCTTTAAGTTATATGTAAAAAGGCCCCATTTAATATTCGCACCAAAGCCTGTGTAAATATTAATACTCAAGAGTCTTATTTATTAACAGGCGATGGAAACACATGTGTTAGGGCGAATCAATATCACATTGTGTCATGCTGTCAGACCAGTATGACGGAAGCTGGGATTTCCCACATTATTGGTAGTTACTGTATATTACATGTTTTCTTGCCATTTCTAATTCGATCTTATTTATTATGTCTCGTGCAGTGTATGTAATACTGACTTTAAAAAAGATATTTATTATATAGTTGCGATGGGTGTTCAATGAGTTTATAAATTGAAAGGACTATCGTGAAATTGTGTAATATTAAAAATCCAAATAAACACATTGCCTAATGAGGTCACTTATACACCTGAACTGAATAAAACTGCTGCCAAGCTTGTGGTTTATTTTCTCATGGTAGGAATAATATCCAGGGGTTTAATCTATTAGGGGTGAAAGAGCCTATCACCTCTGGTTCCTTTTCCTTCCATTAAAATTTATAAAACAAGCCTGGCTGGATATTACTTGATGTCGGGTGTATAAGTGACACCTCCTCCCACCATCCGGCATATTTATATGGATTTTTATCATCGGGCCATTTTTTGCGATAGTGCTCCTTGAACTTTCTACATTTTAGTGTAATCACCCATGATATTAAAGCAGATTGAGACCGCATAAGCCAGCCCTGAATGTCTTAACTGCCACCAGGGCATCCTGATTTAGAATGCCCCGCTGTGTAACACCCTTGGGATTGCCCAAAAATAACTCACCTTTGCCAGGGTCCCCCACAGTGTTTTCGTGACCGCATGCCTAGCTTTTCTTTAGTGGAAGTGCACTCCAAGGCCAGGCGTTCAGACTAGAGGGGAGCCCTGAATAGGGGTCATATGAATGGGATGGGGCGATGCCACACTGCCTATGTGGAATGGGATGGGAGGATGCCACACTGCCTGTAATGGGGTGCTTTAGCACAAAATTTGGTTTATAGTATTTTTTTTCTTATTTTCCAGCTCCAAATCCTAGGTGCATCTCATAGGGTAAAAAATATGGTAAATTGCTTGGCACGAAACTTCACTTGGTAAAAGCGATCATCCTTTCATGCATTTCTTTAGGCTTCTTTTAGAAGGAATTTAAATCACAGAACAAAGCTCCAAATCCCTCACTTTCTTTGTAGACCCCAATTATACTGCACTTTCCATCCTGTCATTTCCAGAGCTTTCATCAGATTGAACGGCTACTGTGTTTGTGGCATTTCTAGACACAGACAAACTCTCTAACACTGATAGCACATACTAGGGTAAATAACTTATTGAATAGCCCTCGTTTAGAGCAGTTACAGTACACAAAATCATAGCACACCTTTCTTTGATGGTCTTTCGGCCACTGGTATCATCCTGTATACTCTGAAGGCGTTGTTTCCTTTCTTTATACTTTTGTCTTTCACTTCTTCTATGTCTGGTAATGAGTTCATTGCACATCTAAAATTTGCCTTCCATGTCTTTGGGTCTGGCTTATCCACACCAGGCTGAAATTTTCCTGCAAGTTAAAGAATACCATTTTGTGATTACTCACCTGTAGAATTGGTATTATGAGTATACAGTACGTCCTACTCCAAATCTAATACTTACAGTTGGGATATACTCCGCCAGATGGCGCTGGACTGCAGAGACATCGAAAATAGGCTCCTCCCGGCCCCTCAAATACCCGGGGACCTCCCACAAATCCCCAGCATTGAAAAGCAGTTAATGAGAAGCCGGGAGAATTAAACAATCACCTATAACAATGATAACAATCACCATACAGGGGATCCAAGAAATGCAAACCAAGGGTGGGTTGGAGCAGGACGTACTGTATACTCATAATACCAATTCTACAGGTGAGTAATCACAGAATTGTATTATTCTTAGTATACAGTACGTCCTGCTCCAAATCTAATACTTACAGTTGGGACATCCAATAGCAGTGTCAATAAGTATGGTGGGATCCCCAAGAAAAATCAGCAGCAGGCAGTTTAAACCACTGCCGCCTGCAGAACCTTTCGGCCAAAAACAGCGTCAGCTGAGGCCCTAACATCAACCTTGTAAAACTAAAGGTATGAACAGAAGACCAAGTAGCGGCCTTGCAAACTTGTTCAACAGAAGCCTGGTGCTGAAAAGCCCAAGAGGCACCAATAGCACGAGTGGAATGAGCAGTAAGGCGGAAGGGAGGATTCTTCCCCTTAGCAGAGTAGGCCTGAATCACAGCCTGACGGATCCACTTGCTGATAGTAGACTTTGCAGGAGCCAAACCCTTCCTAGGACCAGAAGGGACCACAAAAAGAGCATCAGTTTTCCTGAAAGGTGCAGTAGCCACCAGATAGTATTTCAGACACCTAACCACATCCAAAGAGTGCAAAACTCTCTCCTTAGTATTGCTAGGATTAGGGCACAAAGAAGGAAGAACAATATCCTGATTCAAATGAAAAGCAGACACTACCTTAGGTAGAAAGTCAGGTTTGAAACGAAACACCACCTTGTCCTGGTGTCTCTCATAGTAGGGGGGCTGAATGGACAGCGCCACCAACTCAGACACGCGCCTGACAGAGGTGATAGCCACCAGAAATACAACCTTGAGCGTAAGAATGGCCAAGGCAGCATCCTGCACAGGTTCAAAGGGAGCACTCTGCAAGGCTGACAGAACCAAGTTCAGATCCCAAACAGGCACCATAGGCTTACGTGGGGGATGCACGAGTGACCCCCTGGAAAAAAGATTAGAGGGTGCTGAGCAAAGGACTTCTGGAAGAAAATAGCCAGGGCAGAAACCTGACCCTTCAGAGTACTGAGTTGGAGCCCCATCTCCAACCCATGCTGCAGGAACTCCAGAATCCTGGGAATAGAGAACACACGACAGGGAAGAGACTTAGACTCACACCAGTCAATGTAGGCACGCCAAACCCTGTAGTAAATGGAAGAGGAAGACTTCTTCCTAGCTTTAATCAAAGTATCCACAACCGAGGAAGACAGCCCCTTCTCCATCAAGATGGAGGTTTCAGCAGCCAGGCCATCAAAGCCAGAGTTTGTAAATTGGGATGGCGTAGTGAACCCTGAGTGAGCAGGTGATCTGGCACCAAGGGCAGAGCGTACTGATCTACTGCCAGCTGCACCACGTCTGCGAACCACACTCTTCTTGGCCACCTGGGGGCCACCAGAATTGCTGGCACCCCTTCCAGAGCAATCTTGCGCAGAACTCTGCCCAGCAGGGGAATTGGAGGGAAGACATACAGGAACTGAAAGTCCTTCCATGACATTGGTAGCGCATCCGAGGTCAGGGCCAGAGGATCCCGGGACAGAGAGACAAAAGCTGGAAGCTTGTGATTGTGGCGGGACGCAAACAGATCCACATCTGGTTGGCCCCAATGGTGACACAGAGATTGAAACACCCTGCTGCATAGGGACCATTCTCCCTGGCGAGAGGTCCCCCTGCTCAGAGAGTCCGCCAGGTGATTTTCCACCCCCGGGATGTACACAGCTGAAATGCAGGGGACAGTGGCCTCCGCCCAAGTCAGGATCAGAGATGCTTCCTGGAGGGCCCCCTTGCTCCGGGTCCCCCCCTGATGATTGATGTAGGCGACTGCCGTCTGGTTGTCCGAGCGCACCTGAACAGGCAGGCCCCGAAGGTGAGTAGTCAAGCGAGCCAGAACTAACCAGATCGCCCGCAGCTCCAAGACATTGATAGGTGTGTGGGCCTCCTGAGGGCCCCACCTCCCCTGGAACCGCAGGGATTTCCAGAAGCCCCCCCAACCTGACAGACTGGCATCCGTGGTGACCGTCTCCCAGGAAGGGGCAAGAAAGGATCTGCCCCCCAACAGGTTCCTTGAGTCCATCCACCACAAGAGGGACCTCCTGACCAGGGGGGAGAGCACACAGACCCTGTCCAGGGACGCTGGGTCCTTGTCCCATACAGACAATAGGTGAAGTTGCAGAGGCCTCAAGTGGAACTGAGCATAAGAGACCGCTTCGAAGCACGACACCATCAGGCCCACCAGCTGCTGGTGGGAGGGATGGGGACAAGCTAGGAGGGACTGTATCCAGATTCATTCCTAGGAATGGAGTTACCAAGGAAGGGGACAGTGAGGACTTGGGGTGGTTGATCACCCATCCAAATGACTCCAGAGTGGACACCACCAGCTGAGTATCCAACTCTGCCTTATGTAGAGACTGGGAAGTGATAAGGATGTCGTCCAGATAGGGAAGCACGCGGACGCCCTGACATCTGAGCAGAGACATCACGCCAGCCAGCACCTTGGTGAACACCCTGGGAGCTGAAGTGAGGCCGAAGGGCAAGGCCACAAATTGGTAGTATTGATCCATAAGAGCGAACCTGAGGAACCTTTGATGACCTGGGAACACAGGAATATGAAGGTAAGCATCTTTGATGTCCACAGAAGTCATGAAATCCCCTTGGCGCAGGGAGCTGATGGCAGAGCGCAGAGTCTCCATGCGAAAGAGCCTGCCCCTGACAAACTTGTTGAGAAACTTTAAGTCCAGGATGGGCCTGACAGAACCATCCTTTTTGGGTACTGTGAATAGGTTGGAATAAAAGCCCTTGCCTTTTTCTCTTAAAGGGACCTGGCAGATGACCCCCAGCTCCAGGAGGCCTTGCACTGCTTGCACTAGCTCCTGAGCTGACACAGGGTCCTGAGGAATCCGGGATCTGATGAATCTTGAAGGGGGAGCGGCAGCAAACTCCAACTTGTAACCGGAGGACACTACCTCCTGAATCCATCGGTCTGAGACATGAAGCCTCCAGACGTGAGCGAAGTGCTGCAGCCGTCCCCCCACCCGGATGGGTGAGGGCGCTCCATCATGCCTGAGGGGGCTTGGGAGAGGATTTAGCTTTGGGACCCCAGGAGGAGCAGGGACGTCCACGTCCTCTGCCTCTACCCCAGAAATCTCCCCGGGCCCCAGGGAAAGAAGCCCCCCCTTCCCTGTCTTGCACCACGGTAAGGGGAGGAGAAGGAACCCTGACCCCGAAAGGGCCGAGATTGCCGCCTGCGCTGGGGTAACCTGCCTCCCTTAGCAAAAAGGTCCAGGCGGTCTCCAAACAGACGCAGTCCTTTAAAGGGAAAACCAGTGAGGGCCTTCTTGGCAGCGTTGTCAGCAGCCCACTGGTGCAGCCAAACCAAGCGGCGTATAGCCACCACGAGGGCAGAAGTTCTGGCACACATTCTGATGGTGTCATCCAATGCTGATAGGACAAAATTTACAAAAACATCACAACTGGAGAGTGCATTAAACACCTCACAAGGCAAATCATCAGGGGCACTATCAAGCATATTTCTGATAAGGGTTCTAGTGGCCACAGTAGTAATGGCAGAGGCACAGACCGGGCGCAGCGCCGTCCCCGCACATGCAAAGGCGTGGGATGCCAGCTGATCAATACGCCGGTCTTCGGCATCCCGCAGGGTAGTAGAATCAGGGGAATGCATGACAGAGGTATTAGATAGCCCTAGGATCGGGGCATCCACCTCGGGGGGGGGGGGGGGGGTGACCAACATTTAACCACCTCAGCAGGAAAGGGATACTTCCTATCCTAACTCTTTGGAACCCCGGGAAGTTTACTGTGGCGCTCCCATTCCTTGAGCACAAGGCTATGGAAATGTGCCTGCTCTGGAAATTCCAAAAGTGATCTTGCTGTATGGAAAAGCTCCCCTCTTTGCCTGGGAGCCTCAACAGGGAGAGAGATAGACAGAACCTCAAAAATCTGGGTCAATAATCTGTCAGTGTCATCCGGGGCCCAGGGGTCAGAGCCAGAATCGTCATGACCCCTTGGTCTCTCATCAGATGAGCCTGAATCAGAAAAGAGCTCCCCTTCATCAGACGGGGTATAGCCACACAGATTCCAAAACTCCTCAGTTCCCATAGGGAAAACAGTAACATTAGGCGTCAAGTGCCACTTCTTAGCAGGGGCCTTACGCGCTAAGGACTTCGCAATAATCTGTTCAACAGAAGCCAGTCTAGAAGACACATCAGGCTGAGAATCCCCACTAGTATGCAACTCAGCAGGAGTGAGATTGGGGAGTAGGTGAAGTGAAACGAGGTGCAGCCACTGGCAGGCCAGATTGCAATGCAAGCACCTGCTCAGCACAGGGTACAAAGACCCGTGCCTTGTCAGCGTCAGCATGAGGCTGCCCACACGCTACACGCAGCCGGTCTTGTCCCAAAGGGACCCCGGTCACAATATCCTGGGATGCATCCATATGGTGATTATAGCGGCGCTATACGCCGGTAGGGAATAACGCTATATAGCAACCCTGGATGCCCCAATAACCCGCTAGGGAAGTGGGAGTATAAATTTTACAAGGCCTACAAGTTATATACTAAAACAGGGCCGGGAGAAGCCAAGAAGGGTTCGTCCCGCCTGAAAGACATAAGCAGACAAGACCTGAAGTACATCGTAACAAAAGAGAAGGAGATATAGCCGCACGCAAGGGCACTTAGGGACCGTGGTAGGTAGGGGTCCGTCGCGTATAGGCCAACCAAGCAGAAAAGATGGCGTCGGTATATCGACCCCCCGAAGAGCGCGAAGCCAGAAAGGCCAACAGCCAATGATGGCGCAACAGCGCCTGAGGTAATGCCGCCGCCAAGCACGGAACCAAGTCAGCGCGCGCGGCAAATTTAAAAAGCAGTAAAGATAATTCAGCGCGGCGGCTGACACAAGAATAAAGGCATGTCAAAAGAGAAAGCACAGACTGCATAACATACATATCTATACACATACACACCCCCCCCTCTTTTCCCCCGAAGACTACAAGGAGGATGAGGGAGGACGGCGGCCACTTAAATAGGGCCCACTGATAGGCAGGGGCAAGAGTGCGGGAGGGGCATCCCATACAGGCTCACCATAAGCCTGAACCGCCTACCCTTTGGTGGGGGATTGCGGTGGAGCAGCGCTCCTAAGCACCAACAGCGGTGCTGCCTGCCTTCACCCGACCAGCGCAGCCAAGGCTGGGAGGCATATTACTAGTGGAACGGGTGGGAATAGTCCTACGGGGCCGCAGGTTAATAACCCCGCTCACCTGCGAGTAGAGAGCCAATTTCTCGTCCTTCGCAGCCAGACTGCAGAGAAATTCTGGGGATTTGTGGGAGGTCCCCGGGTATTTGAGGGGCCGGGAGGAGCCTATTTTCGATGTCTCTGCAGTCCAGCGCCATCTGGCGGAGTATATCCCAACTGTAAGTATTAGATTTGGAGCAATGGTATTATTCCAAGTATGTCACACACCCCGCTTCCACTATTCATGACATATGGGACATCCAATAGCAGTGTCCGTCATGGGTGGGGATCCGAAACCAGTAAAACAAATGTACCAAATTAAACCACTGCAGCTTGCAGAACCTTGCGGCCAAAAACAGCATCCGCTGAGGCCCGCACATCAACCTTGTAAAACTTGGAAAAAGTATGAACGGAAGACCAAGTAGCAGCCTTACAAACGGATAGCTCTGAGCTCCAAGACATTGATGTGGTTGTGAGCCTCCTGAGGACCCCACAACCCCTGAAACTGATGATCCTTCCAGGAACCTCCCCAGCCCGACAGGCTGGCATCCGTGGTAACCGTCTCCCAACAAGGGGCCAGAAAGAATCTGCCCCTCAGCAGATTGCTTGGTTCCAGCCACCACTGAAGGGACCGCCGAACCCTGGGAGACATCAGAAAGGACTGATCCAAGGACTGTGGACATCTGTCCTAGCTCAGCAACAGTTTCATCCCTAGCCGGATAGAGGGGCGAGAATTGGTCAGGAGAATACGTATCAGCTCCTGAACCCTCTGTACCTTTGGCTGAGGTAGGAACACTCTGGCTTGAATGGTATCCAGATTCATGCCCAGAGAAGAGATCTCCCTTGATGGGGAGGGAGACGATTTGGGGTGGTTGATCACCCATCCGAACCTTTCCAGTGTCGTCACCACCGTCCTGGTGTCCAGCTCCGCCTGACAGAAGGAAGAAGCTGTAATGAGCAGGTCGTCCAGATACGGCACGATGCGAATGCCCTGGGCTCTGAGCAGGGCCATTACACCCGCCAGAACATTGGTGAACACCCTTGGTGCCGAGGTCAGCCCGAAAGGGAGAGCCACAAACTGAAAATGCTGATCTCCCACAAACCTGAGAAATCTCTGGTGCGGTGGGAAGATTGGTACATGCAGGTAAGCATCCTTGATGTCTATGGCCGTCATGAAATCCCCTTGGCGAAGGGAATTGATGGCTGAGCGCAAAGTCTCCGTGCGGAACCTCTTGGTTCTGATGAACCTGTTGAGAAGCTTCAAATCCAAAATGGGTCTTATGGAACCATCCTTTTTGGGAACCGTCAAAAGGTTGGAATAATAGCCCCAGCCTCTCTCTGAGGGAGGCACCGGGCATATAACTTCCATGTCCAGAAGATTCCTTACTGCCAACAGGAGCCCCTGCGCAGCCTGGGGATCCGAGGGCACTCAGGACCTTAGAAATCTGGGAGGGGGCCAGTACTCGAATTCCAGTTTGTACCCGGACGAGACCACTTCCAAAATCCACCTGTCTGTGACCTCCTGGGCCCAGACCTGGAAGAAGAGCCACAGCCGTCCCCCCACCCGTAAGGGTGAGGGCGCCTCCTCATTGCTGAGCTGGCTTAGCAGCGGGCTTGGGCTTGGAACCCCAGGCAGAGGCCGGACGGGCACGTCCTCTGCCTCTGTTCCAGGAATCACCTCTGAAGCCAAAGTAGGCAAGACCTCTGCCCGCTCTGGCACCACGAAAGGAAGGGTTGAAGGAGCTTGCCCCCCGAAAGGAGCGACGCTGTCTCTTACGCTGAGGCAGCTTCCCACCTTTCGCCACAGAATCCCATTTGTCTCCAAACAGCCGCGTACCCAGGAAGGGCAGAGCTGTAAGCGATTTCTTGGCCGCAAAGTCAGCCGCCCACTGGCGCAGCCAGACCGATCGGTGCATGGCCACCTGCAGAGCCGAGGTTCTACTACACATGATAATAGTGTCATCCATAGCTGCCAAAACAAAATTCATGAACCATTCACACCTCTTAAGGGCTATGAATTCACCGCTGGCCGGGTCGAGCTGGGGACCATGTAACAGGTCCCTAACCACAGACCTGGTAGCCACAGCTGCGAGCGCAGATGCACACATGGGCCGCAAGGCTGAACCCACACTGGTAAAGGCATGGCATGCCATCTGATCAATGCGCTTGTCCTCGCCATCTTTAAGGGTAGTGGCGTCAGGGGTGTGTACAACGGAGGTGTTGGACAATCCTAGGACTGGCACATCGACCTCGGGAGGGGAAGACCAGCGCTTCACCACGTCCACCGGAAAGGGATACTTCCTATCCCATCCCTGAGGAACGGCGGGAAGACGACACGGCTTCTCCCATTCTCTAAGAATCATGTTATCAAAATGATCCTGATTTGGAAACTCCAAGCGGGGCTTAGAGGACCCAAAGAATTCCCCCTTCTTAGGAGGGGCCTCCGCTGGCGGGACAATATCCCCAGCACCTGCCCGGCATCAGAATCAAGAGATTGCAGTTCTTCCATCTCAGATTCATCAAACAATTCCCCCTCCTCAAGCGGGGAATAATCAGACCAATCAAGAGGGTCATACTCATCAAAATCAAGCACCGGTGACAGATGCCTTTTCTTAGCAGGGGCCTTTCTGCCCACTGAGCTAGAAATACGTTTCTCGATGTTGGCCAGCCTAGCACATACATCGGAGTGCGACTCCCGGCTAATGACCGTGTCACTTGATGGACGGATAATGCGGGGTGGGGTAAGCGATGAGACGGGCGGCACTGACCCAGAGGCCTGGGGTCCCGTCTGCCGCGTTATGGCCTGTTGCGCACATGGTATGCAAATCAGTACATTCTCCCCCGTAAGGGGTACCCCGCAACCCACACATGGCTGGATTGTCCCGAAGGGAGCCCGAGCCAGGTATCCTGTGGAGCCTCCATATGGTGATTTTTAAGGTAGTCGTAAAGACCAGAGGGAATTATGCTGATAAGCTACCCGGGATGCCCCTTTAAGTCCCAAGTGGGAGGATTTGTAGGTGCCCAATTTACTGCTAGGGACCCTAGGACCGGGAGAACCCCCTTTTAAGCAAGGTACAGGGAGTCCTCCTGAAGTGGGCCATAAGTACATGCACACACATACAAAAAAGGTGAGTAGCAATTATAATGACCAGCGCTGCCCCATGAACTAGATGGGGCACTCGGCAAGGTTACAGTAAGAAAAAAAGGGGGCCCAACAGGGCACTCATGCAGCAGCAATGGCGTCCGGCCAGGCAGCAGACCAGAGAGAGAGAGGGAGAAGAAGGGCCGGGCCAGCGCGGATCGCTCCGTTCCCCCCTCCCTCCAACACCAGAAACGCGGCTCACAGCAGAAGGCTGGACTCCGCGTTAGCGCTGACAGCAGGGGGAGGGCGGGCCGCGGCAACCGCCCCCCTAAACACAACAGCCTGAGGAGAAGAAGCTCCCCAACATACGTCAGCGCGCTCTAAAGTGAAGCATACAGTAATGGCACCCAAGCACACAATACACGCATTCACACAAGAGATGGTGAAAAAAACAAAGAGTGACAAACAGACCACCCCCCCTCCCCCGTGGAGGGTAACAGGAGGACCCGGAAAGGGGGAGAATCCCGCACTAAGGGTGTAAGGGATAGTAAGGGACAGGGCATCCCAAACCGGGATCACCAACCCGGATACCGCCTACCCCTTTATATGGGGTCTCACGGGGGAGCATGGCTCCCTGAACACCTATTAAGGTGTTGTCTAACCTCACCTGGACCTGCAGCCGAGGCTGGGAGGCTAGTATAGGGTTTAAAATTATAAAGGTCCGGGCAGAAATAGGCAAAATGGCCGGGTGTAAGCCCGGCTTACCTGCAAGGAAGAGAAGCAGACATCTTCTGACTTGCTCGCCGTCCTGCAAAGAAGGAACTGGGGAATGAGTGGGAGGTCCCAGGTATTTATGGACCGGGAGGGGCTTCTTTATTTGCTTTCATATCTGCAGAAGTTCGCCCTCTACAGGTAACAACCCATATGTCATGAATAGAGGAAGCGGGGTGTGTGACATACTTGGAATATAACAGGAGTTTAGACTAGACTAGTAGATTCAAACACCAGTTCTCTTGAACTTTGTTTCTGGTTCTTTTGAAAGTTTGTTCAATTTTTTTTTCTGTGCTCTTTTCTATTTCTATTCATTGACTTACAGAAACTTCCCTAAGTAAAGCATCTAGCTGGGCTTAAATAATATGAATGAATGAATCCATATTGCTTGTTATCGGACTCTGTGATAGTATCAGAAAACTTTGGTCTCAATTTTTAATACAAAATTTGTGTATGGTTACAATGCAGTTAAAGCGATCACAGCTGAGATGAATGCAGGGGGCATCCCATTTGTGCCCCTACAAGCCGGGTTTTACAGTATTTTACCTACACCTCACTCCCTCAGCAAAACAGAGTTTAGCAATCTGCCCTGGTGGTCATGTGTCCCTTGGTGGACCGGAGATCCATAAAAGATGGGGCTTATAGGAGGGCATGCAGCTCTTCCAAGCTGTGATCAAAAATGGGCGTTGGATAGTTTTTGAAGCAGAATTCCAACCTCAAATTCATCTACTCCCACCCCGTCCCCCAGAAAGGGACTAATCCCTTGCCAATCCCACTGTGGAGGTAGGGCACATGGAGCCCTGCTTTTCTTTAGATTTACCTTGCCTACCCACTGAGGTGCTTAATTTAAGTCAATTTGAAGTCAATTTGAGTCAATTTTAATCACTCCTCAGGAGTGGAGCTGCTGCTACACCTATTGGCTGGCACACTTAAAGCAGAACAAATCTCACCAGATGCCAAGCCTGGAATCTAAAAGATTCCATGGCCAGCCGCTGACTTTCCTCCAGAGCATCTCAAATCGGGATGCCCTGCTGTGTGAAACCCCCCAAAGCATCCGTACACACTCACCTTTCCCCGGTCCAACAGCGCATGTGCGGCTCTCATCCAATGAACTGACGCAGTTCGGCAGGTGGCCTTTTATTGTTGTCAAAGTGCACATTACCGCATCCTGGGCGCCGTGTGTGCATTCCTGTTCCAGCTATTCCCATAGGCTGGGTGCAGATGCAGCAGCACAAACTTCCCATTATATAACTGCCAAAAGATGTAAACATAGCAAATGTTTCTCATTGGCTGAGTACCCACACATGTGCCATTGGACCGAGGAGAGGTGAGTTTAACGGTGCAAACTGGGGGGTTTCACATCCCCAATGGGAATGCCCCTGGGGAATAAAACAAAGACTGATACCAAGAAGGGAGCAGCAAAGCAACCATAGGCATGATAAGAATCTCCAGCAAGTAAATAAGTAAGTTCAAACCCCAGAATATCGCTGATCACCTGCACAGGACTATAGGTGAGTAGGTGGTGTTTATGGTTTTTGCCTGGACAGTACCTTTAAAGTGAATCTGTATGTGTGTTAATTCCTTCATAACTCCTGCCACAAAATACTAGCCTAACAAAGGACTGACTGGTGCCTCTTCAATGGCTTTTCGACCCCACGACTTGCATATGCACAAAAGAACTATTGATAGATAAACACAGCCTAATAAAGAAATCAGTCAAATAAGGGGGTGCCAGACATTGCGGTGCTTGTACGGCTTTGTCAATTCAAAAACATGGAAGGGGAACTCTAGTGTGTCCCATACATACACCAACAATAATCTGCACTCACCCTAAATAATTGGTACAGACCAACATATAAAAAATTGTTATGCTACTTTATTAAATGCAGCAATGGAACAACAAGGAACCCAAATGGGCATTACACAGTTAAAAAACATATACAAGACAATATAAAAAGAGAGGGTGGGGGGAGCTTAGGCAAGGCAATAATGGGTAATAAGTAATCACAATTGGTATATATTTGATTACATGCCAAGCAATGAAAAAATGCTTTTTCATTGCATACACATGTGCTCATTCCACAGATACTTATTCTAGATTGAGACTCTAGAAAATAAAACTCACCTCTTCTAAGAAGCATATACATTTGTGTTTTTCCATCAATAGTATTACCTAGAACTTGCGAAGTGATCACCTAATAGCTGTTTTTTTCTACCCCTTTTATGTAGGCTGTAAGCAACCATAGGCTGCTGGCAAATGCTAGAGTAGATTTCTGATTCACAATCAAACCATTCTGTTCTTTGTGTTCTTTCATAAGCTAGATTCATGATGTCTGTACATCCTGTAACTATAATTTATTCCCAAAGTGGTATGGAGCGTGCTGACACTGTATTAATCGATAATTATTATTGATTTTAATGATTTATAATCAATAATAATTAGAATTACTATGTGGGACCTGTTCTACATAGCTTTTGCAGCACTGAACTAAGGAAGTGAGGAAGAAAACGTGAGCATAAATATAACAAAGACATACAGAATATGTTCCCGAACTATAAGAGAATAGGAAGGAGTCAGACATTTTAAAACATGACAAAAATCCACAACAAAGTACTTCAACACTCCAAGTTCAATAAGCCATCACAGGCAAACTGCTTCCTATGGGTAAAAAACCCTAAGTCAACTTGGCAGCCTGCCATTTATTTCTTTTGGATTTGTATGAGGACCTGAGGGAGGTATGGAGGTAATTTCCTTTAAAAAATGAACACATTTACAGAGGTGTCTTAAAGTGACTGTCCAGACACGTAAAGAAACAAAAAGGATATTCACCTTTTGTCCCCGCAGCTGATCGTCTGGAGATCGACCGCAGCTATCAGGTAAGTCATTTATTTTGCACAAATCAGGCATGACACTGGGGGCAGTGGCTGGAAAAAAAGGGGGGGAATGCCCAATATGGGCATTAGATTAAAAAAATACCTGATAACCGCAATCCACAGCCGATCTGCAGGGCTTGAGTCACATGTCAGTCACCCAATGCATGTCCAACTGTTGCAGCAACGATTGAGTGACAGACATGATAGCCTGCGAGCTGCATGGCAGCCATGGAGCAGGCCTGTGCTACCATCATAAAGACCAGGGGATTGCTGGAATGAGGTTTTTCTTTTTGCACAAATCAGGCATAACACATGTGACTGCCAATTGTTGGAAATCATCTTTAATGCTCAATACTGTACCTGTGTGAATTGCCCAGTTTCTGAATAGAGGAGCATCTTTATCCAAATCCCACCCATGCCGTGCAGCGTGCATCCATGGAATTTGAAATATCTTCTGTTCCTGAAAATGAAACACAAAGTAAATACTTCATTCCAAACAAAGCAGATGTGTAAGAAGTCATAGTTAAAGTGGACCAAAATCCAGGATTTTGACTATCCTGGGTTTTGGTCCTTGCCCCTGGGGCACCCCGATCGGGGGTGTCCTGCTGTGTGGAACTCCCCAGGTCCCCCAAACAAACTCACCTCTTAACGGTCTTACAACGCATGCACAACAGCTCGTCCAATCAGCGCGCTCGGATCTGCATGAGCCCCTTCGCCCAGGAGCTCGCCAAATATGAGCGGATCAGACCGCATTGGCGGCCACAACCCCCGCTATCCTCTAACAGGAAGCATACCCGTGCTGGCCTTTCACAAATGGCTGGCGCGGGCACGCACCCTGCTAAAGGGATAACAGGGATGCAGCCGCTACTCGCGCATACGCCGCTAGACCCGGTACGAAGGTCAGTTTTCGGGCGACATGGGGGGTTTCACACAGTGGGACACCACAATCGGGAGTACACCGGGGAGCGAGTATGCCTGCCTATGAGACTCCAGGGTGGGTTTTAATCCTCTTTAAATCATAGAAATAATCAATGGAATAATGGGGAGGCCGATTCATTAATAGCGCCAGGTAGCGACAGATGAGCGCCAGTAGCGTGATTTTCACAGCGCCAGCTAGTATTCGCTGTGCTTGGCCGGGGTTTGCTTGTTGACAGCGACTCAGTCGGTGTGCGGTAATGTTGAATACGGGGTTAGGGGTCGCTGTTTCACAGGTTCCGCGTTGTATGGGTGCGCCTGACAGCGAATGGCCAGAGCGAACGGCTTGCTGCAGATTCATTAACAAATCACGCTCCAAAATTTCTCGCGCTGTGAATTCCTTGTTTAAACCCCAGAGCGCTGGCGGCGATGTGTGTAAAGTAGTTTTTAACCCCCAAACAACCTTTTTTTTTTTTATGTAAAAATTATACAAGTTTTTCTAAACATTTTGTAATATGAATACATGAATATCAGACCTGTAATATCAATTCTGCACAATTTTTATTTTTATTTTTTTTACTTAAAAAAAAATCCTAACATTGCAGAAGTGGTCACAGAATTTTTGACATTAAAAAAAAAAAAAAACCATTAATAGCAATTAATTATGATTATTTAAAGATTGCTCCATTGAAATGCATTGGACAACGCCAGGGAGCGCCAGGTCATACCTGGCGGTGTGATGGGATTAGCAGCGGCGCTGTTCGTTGCAGTCGGCTACATGATGAATCCCGCGCTAGCTGACGCTCTCGCCGGCGCTAGCCTCATTTAGCGTGATAAATGCGTCATTGTGACCGCCGCCGGGCGTACTTGATTCGGTAGCCGCCGATAGCTGGCGGTACCTGGCGCTCGTCAGACACTACCTGGCGCTAGCCCTTGATAAATAAGGCCGTAAGTATGACTGGGCCACAGTGCAAACATTAAATTGGAACCGATCCAAACTTATACAGGGACAATTTTCCTGTTATTTTATTTGGATACAACTAGACAACTAAAGACTGAAACAGCTGAGAGACACAAAACTTTATTGCTGTACATGATGCCATGAAAGCAGATATCTGATAAACTAGGTGGAGGATCCACATTGAAGGGGCCCCCTGACCGAATGGGCCCTGGTGTAGTCTCTACCTCAGCACCCTGTTATACTCCTGGAAAGAGGAAAAGTGCTTTCCAAGGAAAGTATCATCTCTTTATGTCTCAGGGCATCCAAGGCCCTCAGAAAACCTTGGGGCTGATTCAGAACCAGGCCTTTACCGTCTGTATATGAATATGAATAGTATTAAACTGACCGTTCTAAATACATCTTAATGAAAATGTTAAGCCAAGTTTGTACACGGGCCCCAAGGCCCAGGAATATGCCTGGCTAGCTGTAGATATAGAATGAAAGGCAGAGGCTAGCCCTGACTGCTGCCATTTTTTCATAGTTAATACGGTTGAAATAAGACATATGTCCATCAAGTTCTTTATTTTCTTGGCCAGTTATTTTCAGAGTAGACACATGGCCAGCAAGCCTAAGCTCATGGTACTAAATGTTCTGCTGGACTTTGCTTATCTTTCAGTGAGTAAGCAGAGCTCCACATCCGGCCTCTCAGTGCAGAGCCAGCTGAAACCGATAACTCTTTTTTCTGGAACAAAGTGGCCGTTCAGGCTCTTTGCAATTCCTGCTATATAAGATTACAACCTTCACACCAAGAAACGGCCTCAGATAACAGGGTTATACATACTGCATTTTTTCCTTGGCTACATGTCAGGGCTTTTTAGCTGCACAAGCCGAGTTTGCTGATACTTTACCCTGCACAACACAAGCGACATCAACATTACTGGTAACACTGTTACACTATCACTTTAACATGGCTAAAGAAAGGCTTTGCCGCTAAGGCCTTGGTTCTGTGCTATGTTTATTTTTCCATTAGTAATATTTCATTGAGGATTTCAAGGATATGTGTCACAAAATCACTCAATATTTAAAATCCATTTAAACGTGGTGGCTAATGAGAGGATAGCCTCTTATACACCCTATATGAAAAATGGCCCTCCAAGTTGTGGTTTCTTCTTTTATAGGGGTGAGCTGATTCATTGAAGTACCTGCTTCCTGAGCCAGCCTGTGGATGGGCCATTGTTTTCACAATAGCCCTTTAAATTGGACCAAAACCCAGCACGATTGGCCTGGGAATCTATAAGATTCCTAGGCCGACCGATTCCCTCCCCCCGGGGCATCCAAAATTGGGATGCCCCACTGTGTAAAACTCCCCAGATCACCATGTACACTTACCTTGCTTCCCAGTCCAACAGCGCATGCGTGCTGGCGGCTGCATACCCGCTATCCCTCAAGCAGGGTGTGTGCCCGCGCCAGGCATTTTCTGAATGGCCAGAGCGGGCACGCTCCTTGTTAGAGGAAAGCGGGGGATGCGGGCCTTAGAGCACGTGACTTCAATGGCTCCAGGCGTGCCTATTGGACGAGGGGGCGCGCATGGCGATCTGGGGGGTTTCACACACACTTTAACACTTTGGGGGAAAGGACCAAAACCCAGCACACACCTCAACGGGACTGCCAGGTAAGTTTAAAAAAACAAAAGCTCACTCACCTTGTCTCCCCCACAGCTGATTGACCCTAGTCCTGTTGTTTAACTCTACCCACCAACATGAGGGAGAAGCAGGGCGCCAGCACAGGGCAAACCTGGGCAATTGCCTGGCATCCTCAGGGGCCCACTCAGGCTCACACTTGGCCATTGTATTATTTTACAGTGGACCTGAACCACCAAATGCCGAGTGTTGTGCGCAGATCTGCTCATGGCTGGCCTCAGCAACAGGGGATAGTCAACAACAATGGAGATCCTGGCATGGAACGGAGGGCAGTTGATGGAAGCTCAGAAGGTGGTGAGAACAAGGTGACTACTGATAACAATGATGGAGTTTTTAGTGGCAGCAAGCAGTAAGGGCTGAAGGGTGCTTGGTGACAGTAGAGAATGCAACAAGGACTAGAGGACAACTGGTGGCTATAGGGAAGGCAATAAGGACTAGAGGATTATTGGTGGCTAAAGGGAAGGCAATAAAGACAGGAGGGTAATTGGTGGCTATAGGGAAGGCAATAAGGACTGGAGGGTGATAAGCAGCAGGAGATGACCCATTTGTGGCAGCAGAGCTAAAAGCTGACTGTGGCTCACTACTTTGGGGCCCACTAAGACTCTCTTGCCCAAGGGCTCACACAAACCTGGAGCTAGCCCTGGGGAGAGGGGCGATCAACTTGCTCTCTGCCTAATAATATTTGGGTGGGGGATACACTATAACTCCTTTTTTTGGGGGTCATATTTGGTGTCTATTACTTTTTCTTTCAAAATAGGACACCAATCAGAACTGAGGGAACGAAACACTAGTGAGCTAGTGGCTGTTTCATATCCACCTATTTAACAAGTATGTGAAGTCCTCGGCAATATCTACCAAACATATGTGTCCATTGGTTTGCCTTAAAGAGGAACATTATAGGTCTTGGGGAGTTAATAAAAACTTCCCAAACCTGGCTGCCCAGCCCCGATGTCCCTCCGGTTTAGCACTTACCTATTAAAAATGTACCTTTCCAGTCACATCGCGCTCGGCAATCCTCCACTCCCTCGTCATCCTCCGTAGGGCAGCGCCATCTTGGAAGCCGAAGGCTTCCCGACAGACACTGCTCTGCTCCTCAGATCTCACGCATATGCCAAGTCATTGCATAGGCAGCAATGACACTGGGTCCAGACACTCACGAGATTTAAAGAGCAGAGCGCAGGTGTCAAACAGCAGCGTGCGAAGAGGTGGGTATGCTCCATCATTCAATGACAGCTAAGGGACGGCTAAGGGTGGGGAGGGGGTGGAATTCAGCAGGATGTCAGAGTTTAAGATAATGCTGACATCTAAAACACAGTGAGGGATTATCTAAGAGGAACATCAGAAAGGTCTGATGTCCCTCTTTTAAGTCACTTTCCAGAACACTCCAAAGTCTTACCATTGTGTATGGCTACCCATGGCATACACCAAAAGCAAAGCTATGTTATCAGAGTAATTATAAAATAAAATGACATTGCTGAGTGCCATAAGCACTTTATGTGCATTGCACTGGAGTGAGCTGGGGCTTGAGTGACAGTGTGGAGGGCACCATTCTAGCCCATGACTAACAGAGGGGGTGTCAGCCAAGCCTCAGGACTGTATTTGTGGTCAGGATCAGGGGGAAAGTGCTGGTGGCAGGAAAGTGGAAGAAGAAGAAAGTGGAAGACAAGACTCTTCTTGTCATGGGACGGACACTGCATCGGGTAAGGTGCCAGGCAAATTATTTTAAAATTTGACTGGTCAATCCCTTTAAGTGTAAGTTACAGTACTATTCACAACGTTACACAATAATCCAAAGTAGACAGTAGGTCACATTATACCTAAACTAGACTTCCAAGCAGGATTTGAGTAGTCATTCTGTAAACAATCAGATCCACCGCCCAGATGGAAATCCGAGGACACTGCCCTCAACACGATCGGGCACGTCAGCAAATCTGGCTATAGTCTATGATCTGTCAGATGGTATGTGGGAGCTGAGAGCAGTGCCAGGGCTCTACCCTGTTATCAGTGGAGCTAAATAGCAGTCGCTTATCAAACCTGCCTGCTCACGCCAGTTACGTGGTACAAAACCCAGAGTGGCCACTGGCCTTTCTCAGGATCGGGATGCCCCATAGTCTGAAACCCCCTGGGGCACCGCAAAACTCACCTGCTTCCTGGCACCCTTGGCGATGTCAACACCCCGCAGCAGCATCTTCAGGCTGTAAACATGGTCCCACCGCCGGCCATTTAGATGGGCTGGGGGCAGGATCGCGTCCGCTGCTGGGGCCTTGCGCTCCTGATTGCTGAAGGTCTGCATGTAAACAGAGCTGCTTGCCGAGCAATACATATACACGGAAAACGGCTCTGATTGAACGGGCCATAGGACTGGGGAGTTTGTATGGGCGTTCTGGGGGGTTACACACAAATTTCGTATGACCTGGGGCTCTGAACAAAAACCCGAAATAGTCAAAATCTCAGGTTTTGGTCAGCTTTAATGTGATCAGACATGTGGCATTCATAGGGCAATTCTCAGGCAATACCACTGAGAAGAGAGGAGTTTTTTTTGGGAGAGCCACTTTACTTGTTTAAATGACAATAACCTGTTACTCTACAAATAGCTATCTGTAGGAATAAATCAAGGCAACTAGACTCGTATTATAAAAAGACGTTTCACTAGTCATCTGACTGGATTTCTCAATTCAGTTACTTGTACAGGAATGTGGCAGCAATAAATGGTAACTCCAATATAAATCCTCCATTTACCACATAGATTAGAGGGGTGAGGCGTGGATTGCATTAGTATGACTGGAGTAAACCTAGTCACCTCAGTCATGCTAATTAAAGATGAGTGAACGGTTCAATAGAGCCAGAGTGTGCTCCAAATTTCAGGGAAAATTCGTTTTGGCGCAAACCCAAATTTTTAGGGGATTGTTCAGCCCAAACATTTCCTGAGATCTTAACTCATCTGCTCTCTCGCTGTCCTCCATCTGTCCTGCGCCAGTCTCCAGTGCCCTGTGACATCACAGATCGTCTCTCCGCCATAGGGGAGGGGATTTATACTAGGAGTGACCTGTGACATCACAGATCGGCTCACCGCCGCAGGGGAGGGGATTTATACTAGGAGTGACCTGTGACATCACAGATCGTCTCTCCGCCACAGGGGAGGGGATTTATACTAGGAGTGCCCTGTGACATCACAGATCTTCTCTCCGCCACAGGGGAGGGGATTTATACTAGGAGTGACCTGTGACATCACAGATCGGCTCTCCGCCGCAGGGGAGGGGATTTATACTAGGAGTGACCTGTGACATCACAGATCGGCTCTCTGCCACAGGGGAGGGGATTTATACTAGGAGTGCCCTGTGACATCACAGATCTTCTCTCCGCCACAGGGGAGGGGATTTATACTAGGAGTGACCTGTGACATCACAGATCGGCTCTCCGCCGCAGGGGAGGGGATTTATACTAGGAGTGACCTGTGACATCACAGATCGGCTCTCCGCCGCAGGGGAGGGGATTTATACTAGGAGTGACCTGTGACATCACAGACCGGCTCTCCGCCGCAGGGGAGGGGATTTATACTAGGAGTGAGCTGTGACATCACAGACCGGCTCTCCGCCGCAGGGGAGGGGATATATACTAGGAGTGACCTGTGACATCACAGACCGGCTCTTTTATACCTACAGGCCACTCCTAGTATAAAAGTCCCTACCTGTGGCGGGGAGCTGAGCTGTCACTGCTGCTAGATGTGGAGGACACCCAGGCCTTTTTTAATTTTAAAGGGTCCATTAAAAAAGTTTTAAAAATTTGCATGGGGTACCCCCTATCCAGCAAAACCAACCCAGACTCCGGCTATGGGCTCTGGTAGACCAGGGCTCAGAGGCCGAGTGGCCACCCCCTGGTCCTGAAGGCTACCAGTGATGGAGAACTGATCTGTCGGAAGCCCAGCCAGGGCTGCTGAATGCTGTGGAGACTGGTGTGGGACAGAGCCAGGGGATGCTTATTTTTTATTTTTTGCTTTTTTATTTGTTTTAAGCAAGTTAGTTTTGCCGAACCTGAATTTCTTCAGGCCAAGCCAACCTTTTAAAGAGTTTGCTCATCTCTAATGCTAATGCTAGGTGTTAGCAATACTTAGTAACGCCAGTCACGCTGAAGCAAATGCAAATCAAAACAAGCACTGTCACACCCCGTAGTTGCAGGCATAGAACAGGTCAGTTACTGGGACTGATATGGGGGGGGGGGGGGGTAGGCTTGCCACCTGGCCGCAATTTTTTTATTTTACTGGCCTGGTGGTGCTGGTAATTTTTTTTTACCGACGATTAAGGCTGGGAAAATTCTACCTGCAATTACCGGTAAAAAAACAAATACAGGCATTGCTGGGTCAGTGGCCAGTAAAGTAAAAAAAAAAAAAAATACCGGTCAGGTGGCAACCTTACAGGAGCGTAAGGGAACCATTCACCACAGAGGCACCAGAATGCAGGGATGTGCCTTTGAAGAACTGCAGGATTTGAAGGTAACAGAGAAAAAGAAGAGTGGGGGGGGGGGGGGTATTAAAACATATAAAACTATAACTGAAAATAACTATTAATACAAATAATAAATAGCAAAAACACTAATATCTACATCTAATATCAAATCAGCATGAAAATATGTATACAGCTGTCAGGAGGTTTTGGTCTGCATGACTAAACCATTTCTCTTATTGTAGCTGACAACTATTTAGGTCTTTACATTGTAAGAAACATTTTGTTACATTTAATCCTCAGTTACAGCTACTACTGTCACACAATGTGCTGCTGCTCTTCTGCCATGAACACAAACCAGTGTCACTGATTTCATTGCTCAATGCTCAGAGGAGATCCCTCCCACACTGGGAATTAAAACATAGTTAATAGGATTTCTACAGGGCATCCCAAACCCCCCTCCACCCAAGCTGCACTTACCATGCTGCTATCAAGCTATTTATTCAAATGTGGTGCCCCCCCCCCCCCCACACACACACACACACTGTGTCTGCATGCTCTCTCCATACTTTAGTCTGAGGTTCGGCTGTGCTTCTGACCATGGGGCATCCCAAGTCATGGTGTCAGATATGTCTTTTGGTTAGGAAAGCGGGTAAGCTGGTAAACTTACACACACAGGTCTCATAGTGGGGTTTCATATACTTTACTAGAACTTTTAATCAGTAGCTGACATATGCCTTAGTCAAGTAACCCCTAACACTATATAATATATAGTCAAGTCCTTAAACCTTTGGTGGAAAATACACAGTTCATCAGGCTGTGACTTGGGGTAAGCATTAGTTTCTTTAAAGCTGAACAAAAACCACCTGGCTGGCCACTGGGCTTTCCTTGGGATGCCCCGCTGTGTGAACCCCCCTGGGGCACCCTGTAAACACTCACCTTTCCCTGCTCCAATGAAACATGAAACATGCATGGGTTCTAGTCCAATGAGAGCCATCTGCTGTGACTATGTAATGTTGTCAATGGAGAGCATGCATTGCCACATCCCCTGCATTCCCAGTGGCATGTGAGCGCTTCCGCCATAGCCATTCAGATAGGTAGAGGCGGGAGTACGCACGCTGCCAGGGATGCGAGAGCAACGAGAGCCATTTGCCATATTGGCATAGTCACGTCAGACGGCTTTGATTGGACGAGAGCTTGTGCATGCGCCGTTGGAATGAGGAAGAGGTGAGTAAATAGCGCCGTTTTGCAGGGTCTCACACAGAGGTGCATCCCAATTCAGGATGTCCTGGGTCAACTGCGATCCCTGAGACTACGATTGTTATGTCACTAAAGATCATTAAAGAAACAGTAAAAACACCCCCTAACATTACAGTACAGGCGCCTTACTTGCCTGAAAGTTGATTTTGCAGTTGAAATTTTGCAGGTTCAATGACACAGGACAACAAATGAGTAAGAGCCCAAATGGAGCAACAGAGAGCCAACCAGAGTCTACATTTTGTTCCATCATTGAAGGTTTCACAACAATTACTGAGTAAGCCATTTTACCCACTTGGAAGCCTCACTAGTTTTAATGTCTAATCTAAATACCTTTTATTTAGTTCTGAATAGCAAGGTTGGGTTACACTATTCTTCATATATTGGCCTCAATTCAATAAGAGTTGAAAAAAATTCTCAAGGTAGTAATAAATTCACTTGATGAGAAAAAAGCCTGAGAATGTCACTGTTGCTGAATCACACGCTAGGAAGACAATGAAAGGCAATGGACCTTTTTTATTATTATATATATTTATTATAGAGAAATGTTTACTTTTTTCTCTATAGTAAAAAGTACCTTTGACTTTCATTGTCTTCCTAGCTGGTGATTTAGTAACACTGAAATTCTCATGTGTTTTTCTCATAAAGAGAATTTTTTTCTACCATGAGAATTTTTTAAACTCTTATTGAATGAGATGCAAAAGAATATTAAACACATAACGACAGGCAAGGTTTCTATGAAACCCAATATGAAATAAGGCAAGATTTCTCCATGGGTCTTTCCACATAGTGGCTTGCAGCTCTGTTTTGGTCCTCACTCCCCATACAGCCAAATACATCTAGCCTAGTGCTGATGAGAGCCTAAGCTTGAAACACGTGCCCACTAGTTGGATGTATTTGGCTGTGTAAATTTAAAGTGGACCAAAACCCTCCGGGAATCTTATACATTTCCGGGCCGATCGATTCCCCAACCAAAATCGTGATGCCACACTATGTGAAACCGCCCCAGGTCGCCCCATACACTTACCTTGTTTCCCGGTCCAACGGCGCGTGCGTGAGCCATGGCCACATCCCTGCTACCCCTCTAGCAGGACGCATGCCCGAGCCAGGCATTTGTAAATGGCCGGCGTGGGCACACTCTCTGTTAGAGGGAAGCAGGGGATGAGGCTGCCAGCACGCTCATAGGCGCTGGCCTTTGACGAAGGATTAGATGACGTGACATCAGCGCGCTCGGAGCCGTTGACTGGACGATCAGCCGTGCGTGCACCATAGGCCCTGGAAGAGGTGAGTAGGGAAAGGACCAAAACCCATGATAGTCAAAATCCTGGGTTTTGGTCCACTTTAAAGCAAATCCTTGGCATTGTACCCTTAGCGTTCGAGGGCCCTGGATTGCTCAGAGACATAAAGAGATTATTTCCATCATCTGATGGGTAATGCTATTTTTCCTTGTGTTGGGTACTATGCAAATACTTTCTATTATAGTATATTCCTTTTCTCTTTTCCAATGGGACAGAAAGAAAGTGTACTGACATAACCCATGATAGAGTCCGTCCAATACCTGCTGGAATTGAGCTTCTAATTCAAAAAAAACTGCATCTTCCAATGTCTCCGGTGTTACTTTGAGGTTTCTGGCAGCAGCACTATTGTTGTACACATGTATTGCTGGAGGATAATAGTTTTAAATGGATCAAATGGGTGCCATACACAATGGGGGATGATGCTAGCGTATATGCAGGGCCAAACTCGGGTTAAAGCTAAACAAAACCTGGGATTTTAGCTATCTTGTCCTGGATTTGGGATCCCCCTAGATCGCTTATACCAACGCACATTTTCCCGGTCCGGCTGCAGATGCATGGGCTCTTGTCCAATCAGAGTTGTTTGCCTTGCATATTAATGATCAGTATTAGGGTTCTGTTTACCAGAGCTCAGCAATCAGAAGCGAGGGAGGCCGCATCCCCAGTGCCCTTTAGATCGGGGCATGCTCCTGTCCCCAGCCTATATTAACAGCTGGGCACAGGAATGCGTCTTAGCCCAGAGATGCTGGGGATGCGGCTGCGATTGTTTACATCCAATTTTGGGATGATCCCTGGGGGAGGGGGGCCAGCAGCCGGCCCTGAAGCCTTTTATACTCCAATGCCAGCCCATTAGAATGGGGACGAGGGAGAACTGAGAAGAATGGAGGAGGGGAAATGGAAGAGAGATCAGATGTGTAAGAGAATGAAAGGGGAGACGTGTCCGCATCCCCGCTATCCCTGTAGCGGGGCGCGTGCCCGCGGCAGCCATTTGTGAATGACCCGCATGGGCACGTTTCCTGTTAGGGAGAAGCAGGTGATGTGGCCGCCAGCATGCTCGGAGCTGTTGGCCGTAGACGCTGGCGCCCCCCCCCCGAGCGTGCCGATTGGGTAAGCGGCTGCTCATGCGTCGTAGAACCAGGAACAGTTGAGTTGGGGTGTTTCGCACAGTCAAAATAATGGGTTTTGGTCCACTTTAAGGTGGCTCTAGATGGGGCACAGAGATTGACATAGCACAACTGCAAAGCTTTCACACCCCCAAAGGCCGGCCATGTGTATATGGGCTAAGGTAATAGCTCTGTGAATGGGCAGCTTAAATCAGAACAAAAAAGTAGCCACCCTGGAATATAAAAGATTCCAGGGCCAGAAACTGGCTTCTCATAGGGAAGGTGTGAGAACTCCCTAGGTCACCAGTAATCGCTAAATTTTCCCTGGTCTAGCGGCATAATCGTAGGCTCTTGTCCAATGAGAGCCCTGTATTGTGATTGTCATTCGGCAAACGATTCTAATTATTTTCAACAGGAAGTGTGCCGCTGCATCCCATGCATCCCTGGCAGGATTTGAGATGGGAAGTGGTACCTGATGAAAAAAGGTTAGGACCCCGTGCTCTAGAAGATTCTAAACACACACAGTATATAAATATATATATATATGTGCTCATTACACACGGCTTCTGAATGTTACTGTAGCACGTGCAGTGTACACAGCGCAAGCTTTGACAAACACCTGTGCAGCCAGAGATGTCCAGTTAATGATTATCCTGCTTATATTTATGGTGACCGACTCTCCAGCCCCACATCACATCCTCATGAATGCACATTTTGCTTCAAAGTCTGGTGATAAAATGTTGTGTAAGTGCCAGGCAATGTTGGCTAATAAGTTACGTATACTCAAAAGTTATGTAAACCTTTAATGTTTCACCAAGGATGTTACAGCTCAGATAACAGGAAAATAAAAATACCTCAGGGATTGCAAAATGTGTCCTGTAGTCACACACCTTAATGACTATTGTAGGCATCATAAAAACAAATGTACACACTTTGGCCTTAAAAAAAATTAATGGTAGTAAAAAAATCTATGCATGAGAAAAAAGTCTGAGCCAGATAGGAAGACAATGAAAGGCAATGGCACTTTTTTACTCCTGGGAAAAGTATTACACTTTTTACCTCGTTTTACATGTAGTAAAAAGTGCCATTGACTTTCATAGTCTTCCTATCTGGTGATTCACTAAAAGTGAATTCTCAGGCTTTTTTCTCATGAATTGAATTTTTTACTACCATGAGAATCTTTTTCAACTCTTAGTGAATCAAGGCCTTTACCCCTGGACTTGGCTGCATTGCATCAGTGCAACACTGGCTGCTTCTGCCCACTTTAAAGTGGACCAACACCCAAGCGGATCGGCCCAGGAATCTATACGATTCCTGGGCCAATCCATTCCCTTCCCATGGGGCATCCAAAATCGGGATGCCCCGCTGTGTGAAAAACCCCCAGACGCCCAAAAACCTTACTTGGATCCCGATCCAACGGCGCATGCGCGGGCCACGGCTGATTTCATGCTTTTCTTTAGCAGGGCGCGCTCCCTGTTAGAGGGAAGCGCGAAATGAGGCCGCCAGCGTGCTCGGAGCCACTGTGGTTGGACGCCGCTTGTACGTGGATACCACAGAGGCTCCAAGCGCGCTGGATGAGCGGCTGCACATGCGCAGTAGGAGCGGGGTGAGATGAGTTTTATCGGGCTTTCTGGGGGGTTCCACGCAGCGGGGCACCCCCGATCGGAGGCCCATATCAAGAAGGCCGGCTAACGTGACCAGCCCGCATCCCCGGTTTCCCTGTAGACTGCGCCTAATCTAAATAGCTGGGAATTGAGTGTGCTGCATCTGGCGAAGACTGTGTTGTGGGGGCCGCGGGTAAAGGCGACCCCAGGGGTTGCACACAGAAGGAGGACGGCATCCTAATTTTGGGTGCCCCAGGGACAGGCCAATGGATGGCCCTGGAGTCTTTTAGACTTAGACTTAAAACCTGCTTCGGGCCAGATGATTTGGGATGCCCCACTTTGGTAAATCCACCATGATCGTCGCAAAATGTTACTTTCCTGCGATCCCACAATGCACAAGCAGTCTGCAGTGGCATCTCCAGCAAGCCTCTGGCTAATGCGCGCTCCCGCACCAGACCTACTGGATCGGATGCTGGAAGAGTGACCTATGTCATTTTAAAATTTTACAAGAAGCCCTTAAAGCAGACCAAAACCCACATTTTTAACTTGCACCCCCTGAATTGCTGCCCCCATGAAGAGCACCAATGATCACTGCTCCTGCTTCATTTTAATCCCAGATAATGGTGCATGTTTTAGCTGTAAAGCTCCACCTCCTCCATTCATAGCCGCTGTTGAGTGTGGCAATGATGTCACTACCACACCTATGCAATGACTGATCACCCTCCATCCTACAGAGAGGGACAACCAAATATCCATTTCTAGTTCTACACCCTAAGAAGGGAATATTGGCAGGGGATTTGACCAAATGTATTTCACAAGTTCAGTGGCTTTTGGCCCTCTTTAAAGAAATCCCCACAGGAAAAAAGGGTTTCTATGTGCTGCCTTCGGCTGCCACCCGGGTGGTGCCACTTGACTCAAGACAAGTAAGATGCTTTTTTTTTTTAGCCCTGGCCACTAGACTGGACTTTCGCTTGAAACCATGTGAGAACATTATTTGCCTTGTAATTCTGTAACAGGGGAAGCCGTTGCATGGGCGATGCAGGAGCAGTGGATCCCGGGTGAGGGAAGGGTGGCAGGGGGCGGCGAGGTTACACTTAGACTGGACATCCAATTTAAAGTTCAGCTATTGATGCCACTTTCATTATAATGGCACCCTAATAGCTTTATTCATTCCATGATAAAACGTGTTTTATAGCAGAGAAGGTGGCAGGACCCACCAGGATCTGGTTAGAGAACCGGTGCCCCGGGGGGGGGGGTTCATACATTGGGGCATCTGGTGTGGGATGCCGCAGGGGCAGGCTAGTGGCCAGCCCTGGAGCCTTTTAGATTCCAGGCCGGCTGCCGTGGGGGGGGGGGGGGTGATTGGTCCACTTTCTACTTGGAAAATGGTTGCGAGCCACAATGAATAACAAAGATTTTCTACAACAATCAGGATCCTCACAAAAATTCCATTTTTACACTTGTATGTCCTTCCACCACACCCCCCCCCCCATTGCCACATTCATAGCTAACAATCCTCATATACTAGTAATACACATGCTGATTGCCTTACCTCTCCAAATATATGGATCCCACTTTTATAGCCCATCCCCCCATCTGTCCCTTAAACCGGACCTTCACCACGATTTATTGAAAAGCCCAAACCATTAAATAACGATTCCCCAGCATCTAAAGTTAACATATTTTACGTTTTTAGTCACTTACTTACTTATTCTTTCCCCCACTGGGTTGCAACTCTGTTCAGGAATTTAGGATACGGGCGCTGCCATCTTAACTCAGAAGCATCACACTTACTGAGGAGAGAAGAGTGGGATAAAGTACTGGGGGGTGGGTTATAGCTGTGCTTTGCTCAGACAGAGCAGAGCTGGGGTCAGGAAAAGGTCAGCAATCCCAGAATGCAGAGCGACACAGTCAGAAGACACTTTGCAGGCTGCCTGATGTTCCATGAGCCACCATCTTGGATGTTAAAAGGCTCATAACATGCGGTAGATGCAGGTAGGATGATTTTTAATGTGAGCAATCTGTATGTACAGGGTGTGGGAAACATATAAGATAGACTCTAATTCAGAGTGAAGGTCCGCTTTAACTGTATTCTTAATACACCAATGTTAAAGCTGGCCAAAACCCATAGAGATCAGCCCAGGAAACTATAAGATTTCAGGGCCGCTTGATCTCCACCGGGGGGGATCCAAAATCCTGCTGTGTGAACCCCCCCTCCCCCCCCCAGGTTGGCCAGAAACTCCCCTTGTTCCCAGTCCAACAGCGCATGTGTAAGCAGCGGCCGCATCCCTTTAGCAGGGCACGTGCCTGCGCCAGGTATTTGTGAATGGCCAGTGAGGGCACGCTCCCTGTTAGAGGATAGCAGGGGATGTGGCCACCAACGAGTGCAATGATTGGACGAGAGGCCGCACATGCGCCGTTGGACCTGGGAGAGGCGAGTTCGTTCAGACGACTTGGGGGGGTTTTACACAGTGGGCATCCCTGATCGGGGGGCCCCAGGGGCAAGGACCAAAACCCAGGATAGTCATAATCCTGGGTTTTGGTCTACTTCAAACATGCAATTGATTATAGAAATAACTATTCTCTTATTATAGTGCCAGAGATGTCACCCAGGGGAGGTGTTGCAGCATCAACGTCACCAGGTTCCTCCAAGCCAACTTTGCCACCTCTATTTGGCAATGCGCAACTCCTATATCACTGTCCTTTCAACCTCTCATCATCTTTAGTAAGCCGCTATTGAACAACCAACCAGCAGGTCAGGGGCCACATCAGATGGCTCAGAGGGCCACAGGTTGAGCATATGTATTGCCACTAACCCAAAAGCAATATGATTCCCTATCTTTAGGGAGAGCAGGCAGGTAAGAAGGTTTCACATCTAGGCCATTCAGCCACACCTGCGCATTGCAAAAGCTGGTCTGAGCAAATCTATGCACGAATTGTCAGAAGCTAGTGAGCATGTGCAGAAGTGACTAGCCCTGGCCACGCTACTGCTGTGTTTGTACCAGTGATCCTGAATTTGCAGTGTATGACCCCAGTTACCCTCTGACCTCGAACTTCTGACACGACTGCATTTTCTTCTAGGCATGCCAGTCACTGGCAGCGACAATACAAAAACTATGGTGTCACCGATCAAGGAACTTTATTTGCTTTAATTTGGTCATCACATTTTTGTATTCATGGAACCCATAGATTTTCTGTTAATTTAACATCCTACATTTAGAAAACAACAGGGTGGAAGGCTAGAATACAAAATCGCAAGGGGTGTAACTATAACACCGAGGCCCAGAAGGCCAGTGGGGCCTGGGGCTGCCACCTGGCCAGTATTTTTTTTTTTATTTATTTTTTATTTATTTTACTGGCCACTGGCCTGGCGGTGCTGGTATTTGTTCTTTTATTAGTAATTGTAATTGCGGGTATACTTCAATTACCAACTATTACATTACGTTCATATTAGTACAACGGGCAAAGTTCCAATATATGATGATCCAATGATGTAATGGATGCATGATGACATATAGAATTATTAATGTGTAATTAGCCATATATGGCAAGTGTTTTTACCGATATTAAATAAATGTTTTTGTAAATTCAAAGGTAGCAAGTGGTGTGGTTACAGGGCTGAGCCAGTAAACGATCTCCAGGGTTACCTAGCCCTGGTTATTATATAGAATATTGAAAATAATTTAGTGTTTAAACCGGACCTTCACCCTAAATTAAAGCCCATCCTATATGTTTTCCCCACCCTGTAAATATAGGATGCTCACATTAAAAATCATCCTCCTGCATCTACTGCATTTTATGAGCCTTTAAACACCAAAGATGGTGGCCCATTGAGCATCAGGCTGCCTGCAGACAGGAAGTGTCTTCTGACTATGCCGCTCTGCATTCTGGGATTGCTGACCTTAACCTGACCCCAGCTCTGCTCTGTCTGTGCAAAGCACAGCTATAGCCCCCCTGCACTTTCCACCACCCCTTATCCTCAGTATGTGATGCTTCTGAGGCAAGATGGCGGCGCCCATATCCTGGAGTCCTTAAACCAGCGCTGGGCTGCAACTCTGTTCAGAACATTTTCCTTTTTCATTTTGTAACGCAGTAATCTGCACAATAATGCCCATTAATTATGCATGTGTAGATATTCCCCTAAGCCAGAACCTCACTTGCTTTCTTAAATATTCATGTCTGAGGTCTATTAACATTTTTGATTGACCAACAGAACTGCAACTGTATAATAATAGAAGGAATCCTCAAAAACACAATGTGCTTAATAACTGGTTATTTGTGCACGCAGTGTATGTGTATTATGGAGGTGAAATTGTGACGACCCTTTGGATAATATGGACAGATGTGAATTTATCTGTGTACTCTGCACAATATGTAAGTGCCGTATAAATACACAAAGAATATTGACTATTGGGGCGTTTACCTTATTTAGCCATTTCAAACCCGGAATAAGATCAGCATTTATCTGTTCCTCTAACCACGGCCGCATCCGCATCCTTTCCACAGGCATCTTTTCCAGACTTGTTGAATGAACCTGCGAGAAAGTTTGGGGAAATCATTTATTCAAAGCATTAAAAGGAGATAATAAATATTATATGGATAGAAAAATGATATTTAAAGTGGACCAAAACCCTCTAGGGGCCGCTAGATTCCCTGCCCCGAGGCATCCAAAATCAGGATGCCCAACTGTGTGAAACCCCTCAGGTTGCCAGAAAACTCACTTTCTTTCCCGGTCCAATGGCGCATTCAGCAGGGCTCGTGCCTGTGCCAGGCATTTGTGAATGGCCAGTATCTTTCCTTGCCGATATGGTGTAGAACAAGAAATGGATATTTTCTCTCTTTTAATCGTCCTGGACCTCTTTTTTTTGCTGTCCCTCTCTGCAAGATAGCATAGGAACAGTCATTGCATAGTTGTGGTAATGACATAATTGCCACACACAACAGTGGCAGTGAATAGAGGAGGCAGAGTTTTACAGCTAAAACAGACGCCATTATCTTGGATAAGAGTGAAGCAGGAGCAGTGAGAAATGCCAAAAGGTCCTCTTCATGGTGGGAGCAATTCAAGGGATACTAGTTAAAAATGTGTGTTTTTTGGTCGCTTTAAAGGCTGTATATAGGATCCCTATATAAAGTCTGGGCCCTATCATAACCCACGCCCTACAATAGGCGATGGTTGGGCCCCATAGCAGTTATGTTTAGACCATGCTTCAGCATTCAACGACTGCATTACAGTCTGTGTGTTCTAGGGGCTATACTCTCTATATGCTGCCTTTATTTTATCACCTGCACTGTGCATATTTTAGGAGGCTAAGGTTGGATACACGTGTAGCCTGCACAGGGCCGGCATCAGCACCCGGCAAGGCAGGGCAGCTGCCAGGGGCCCCACTGACAGGGCAGCCTTTGGGGTGTGCAATGGTGCTTGGGGTGTGCGATGGTGCTTGATCGGCGGACTGGAAGGGCACCGCCACATCTCCTCGCAGCGTGCCAGCAATGACCGAGGTGGCGGTGCATCCAGGGGGCCTCTAGATTTGGAAGTCCCTCTGATGGGACGTGACTCTTCACCACAAAGGGGCCCACTGAGACCATGCTGCCCACGGGCCCACATAAACCTGTAGTCAGCATTTTGGTAATAGCAGGCTCTGGGGGAGGATTTGTTGGCATTGTGTGCTGGCAATGGTTACAGTCTTGTTTTAAGTTAACTGAGCAACAGCTAAGTCTTGCACTTCTACAGCATAGGATCACCATGTATGGTTGGAAATGTGGTGACAGTGTGGTGACAAGGGCCTCGATTCAGAGTTGAAAAAAATTCTCATGGTAGTAAAAAATTCAATTCATGAGAAAAAAGCCTGAGAATGTTGAATCACCAGCTAAGAAAACAATGAAAGTCAACGGTTTACTCCTTTCTACACTGTAGTAAAAGCTGCCATTGACTCTCATTGTCTTTTTATCTGATGATTCAGTAACAGTGACATTCTCAGGCTTTTTTCTCATGAATTAAATTTTTTACTACTGTGAGAATTTTTTTCAACTCTTATTGAACCAAGACCAATGTGTGTATTTTTACCAATTCTCCAAAATGAGCATTGTTCAGGAGCAGAAATTGGGGGGGGGGGGGGGGGGGGTGCATTCTGACTATTTGCCCGGGTGCCTGGAAGCGTAGCTGCTCCTCTGGGTATCTGGGTATGCCCCCAGAGACATGATGCTGGGGCTACAAGCATTGTGGAATGGGGTGGGTACAATGGAAACAGGTATGAGGGCAGTTTTGGGAAGCAGGGAACTTAGGGGTCCGGAGGTTAGAAAAAGGCTGAGTGAATTATTGTACAGGAGCTGGTCCAGTTGGCCCCAAAGCTGAGCGGCCTGTCGGGAATTCCCCCTATGGTTCCTATTTACATTTTTAAAGTGGACCAAAACCCAGGATTTTGACTATCCTGGGTTTTGGTCCTTTACTCAATCGGGGGTGCCCCGCTGTGTGAAACCCTTTTCCGGTCCTACAGCGAATGTGTGGCCGCTTGTCCAATCAGCGTGCTCCGAGCCGCTGACATCACATTGTCAAAGCCTTTGTCTAAGGCCAGCAGCTCAGAGTGCGCTGTCGTCCACATCCCCCGCTTCCCTCTAACAGGGAGCATGCCCATGCCATCCGCTCCCAAATGCCTGGCGCGGGCATGCATCCTGCTAGAGGGATAGCGGGGAAGCGGCTTGCGTATGCGCCGTTGGACAGGAAAACAAGCTAAGTGTATGGGGCAACCTGGGGGGTTTCACACAGCAGGGCATCCAGATTTTGGATGCCCCGGGGGAAGGAATCGATCGGCCCGGGATCCTTATAGATTCCTGGGCCGATCAGCATGGGTTTTGGTCCACTTTAAACAGATTGTATCTTTGGTTGGACCCCGCAGTTAACGCAGGTACCATGACAATTTCCACTTGATACTGCTGGGAATAGCTGCACCTTGAGAGGCATTAGCTCGGCAGATGGCTGCCTAAAGTGTTTTAAAAAATACTGTTTTGTGAGTACACCTTTAAAACGGATATTATGAGTGTGACATACACTCCGCTTCAACTCCTCATGACATTTGGGTTATTCTCCAGTAGAGGGCGAACTTCTGCAGAGATGAATGCAAAAAAAGGAGCTCCTCCCAGTCCATAAATACCTGGGACCTCCCACCAATTCCCCAGTGTAAGAAAGCAGTAAGGAGACCAGGAAGAACCAAATATAACAAAACTAACAACCAAGAAACAATGGTTCACCATATAAAGGATCCAAAATACCAAAAGGGTGGGGTGAAGCGGAGTGTATGTCACACTCATAATATCCATTTTAAAGGTGAGTACTCACAAAACGGTATTATTCCAAGTGTGACATACACTCCGCTTCAACTCCTCATGACATTTGGGACATCCAATAGCAGTGTCCGTCATGGGTGGGAACCATAAACAGTAAAGAATGCACCAACTTAAACCACTGCAGCTTGCAGAACCTTGCGGCCAAAAACGGCATCCGCTGAAGCCTGCACATCAACCTTGTAAAACTTGGAAAAAGTATGAACAGAAGACCAAGTAGCAGCCTTACAAACTTGTTCAACAGAAGCCTGGTGCTGAAAAGCCCAGGACGCACCAACAGCACAAGTAGAATGCGCAGTGACCCTAAAAGGGGGAGTCCTCCCCTTAGCAGAATAGGCCCCAACAATGGCCTGACGAATCCATTTGCTAATGGTAGACTTGGCGGGCGCCAAACCTTTCCTGGGCCCGCAGGGCACCACGAAAAAGGCATCCGTCTTGCGGAAAGAAGAAGTAGTCACCAAATAGTACTTCACACAGCGAACCACATCCAAATTGTGGAAAACCCTCTACTTGTCATTGCTAGGCTTAGGACACAAGGAAGGGAGAACAATATCCTGATTGAGATGGAAAGCAGAAACCACCTTAGGAAGGAAATCTGGCTTAAAGCGAAAGACCACCTTGTCCTGGTGTCTTTCAAAGTAAGGGGCCTGAATCGACAGAGCCGCCAACACAGAGACACGCCGAACAGAGGTAATAGCCACCAAGAAGGCACCAAGAAGGTAACCTTTTGAGTGAAAACAGAAAGAGCAATATCCTGTAACGGCTCAAAAGGAGGACCCTGGAGAGCCGAAAGAACCAAATTCAAAACCCAAACAGGAACCATAGCCTTCCGAGGGGGTTGAACATGAGTGACCCCCTGGAAAAAATTCTTAACCAGCGGGTGTAAGGCAAAAGATCTTTGGAAAAAACAGACAGAGCAGAGACCTGCCCTTTCAAACTGGAACCCAAGATCCAGACCGTGCTGAAGAAACTCCAAAATCCTAGGGATCGAAAACACCCTGCAAGGCAAGGCCCTAGCCTCACACCAGTCAATATAGGACCGCCAAGTCCTATAGTAAATGCCAGAAGAGGACCGCTTCCTATCTCTAATCAAGGTCTGAACAACAGCCTCAGACAAACCTTCCTCCTTCAGAATGAAGGTTTCAGCAGCCAAGCCGTCAAAGCCAGCGTTGGTAAATTGGGATAAAGTAGTTGACCCTGAGATAACAGATCTGGAAACATGGGAAGCCGGTACTGATCTACCGCCAGCCTTACAACGTCTGCGTACCAAACCCTTCTTGGCCACCTTGGAGCCACCAGAATTGCTGGTGCCCCTTCCATAGCCAGTTTGCAAACTACATTGCCAAGCATGGAAAAGGGAGGAAACAGGTACAGAAACCCCAGATCCTTCCAAGCAAGGGACAAGGCATCCACTGCCAGAGCTAGAGGATCCTGAGATAGAGACACAAAGGCCGGGAGTTTGTGATTGTGCTGTGAGGCAAAGAGATCCACCTCCGGAGTCCCCCACTTGCGACAAAGAGACAGAAAAAACCCCGGGGTTGAGAGACCTGCTCAGGGAGTCCGCCTCCGTGTTCTCCACTCCCGGAATGTAGATTGCTGAAATGCAAGGAACATTGCTCTCTGCCCAATGCAGGATCAGAGAGACTTCCCTGAGGGCACTCCTGCTGCGAGTCCCTCCTTGGTGATTGATGTAGGCTACCGCCATCCGATTGTCTGATTGAATCTGAACCGGAAGACCCTGTAAGTGCGACGTCAGCTGTGACAGGACAAGCCGGATGGCTCTGAGCTCTAAGACATTGATGGGGTTGTGAGCCTCCTGAGGACCCCACACCCCGCTGAACTGATGACTTTTCCAGAAACCTCCCCAGCCCGTCAGGCTGGCATCCGTGGCAACTGTCTCCCAGCGAGGAACCAGAAAGGACTTGCCCCTCAACAGGTTGCTCGACTCCAACCACCACCGAAGGGACTGCCGAACCCTGGGAAACTTCCTGAACGGTTGATCCAATGACAGCGGACACCTGTCCCAATGCGTCAATAGATGAAGTTGAAGAGATCTCATGTGAAACTGCGCAAACGGGACCGCCTCGAAGGAGGCCACCATCAATCCCACCAGTTTCATCCCCTGTCAGATAGAGGGGCAAGGATTGGCCAGAAGAAGGCGGATCAGATCCTGAATCCCCTGCACCTTGGTCTGGGGTAGAAACACTCTGGCCTGAATGGTATCCAGATTCATGCCCAGGAATGAAATCACCCGTGATGGCAAGAGAGAGGACTTGGGGCGGCTGATCACCCACCCGAACCTCTCCAGGGTCGACACCACCTGGTGGGTGTCCAGCTCCACCTTACGGAGGGAAGAAGCTGAAATCAATAGGTCGTCCAGATACGGCACAATGCAAATTCCCTGAGCTCTGAATAGGGCCATTATGCCCGCCAGAACCTTGGTGAAGACCCTCGGCGCTGAGGTCAACCCGAAGGGAAGGGCTACAAACTGAAAATGTTGATCGTCCACCACGAACCTTGAGGAATTTCTGATGCGCTGGTAAAATTAGAACATGCAAATACGCATCCTTGATATCTATGGATGTCATGAAATCCCCTTGACGAAGGGAATTGATGGCCGAGCGCAGAGTCTCCATGCGGAACTTCTTGGTTCTGATGAATCTGTTGAGGACCCCGAGGTCCAGAATGGGCCTTACAGAAACTTTTTTTTTTTTTGGGGGACCATGAAAAGATTGGAGTAGAAACCCCTGCCTCTCTCCGACGGAGGCACCGGGCATACAACTCCCATGTCCAGAAGGTTTTTCACTGCTAACAGGAGCCCCTGTGCAGCCTGAGGGTCCAAGGGCACCCGAGACCTTAAAAATCTTGGAGGAGGCCAGTACTCGAACTCCAGTTTGTACCCGGAGGAGACCACTTCCAAGATCCAATTGTCTGTGACCTCCCGGGCCCAGACCTGGAAGAAGAGCCGCAGCCGTCCCCCCACCCGTGCGGGTGAGGGCGCCCCTTCATTGCTGAGCTGGTTTACCCGCAGGCTTGGGCTTAGAACCCCAGGCAGAAGCGGGACGGGCCCGACCTCTGCCCCTGTTCCAGGAAGAGCCTCTGACACACGAGAAGGCCAAACCTCTGCCTGCTCTGGCACCTCGAAAGGATTGAAATAGCCTGCCCCCCGAAAGGGACGGCGCTGTTTCTTCCGCTGAGGTAACTTACCTCCCTTTGCCACAGCATCCAACTTATCTCCAAACAGCCGCGTACCCAAGAAGGGAAGAGCTGTGAGCGATTTCTTGGCCGCAAAGTCCGCCGTCAACTGACGGAGCCATACCGAGAGGCGCATGGCCACCAATAAGGCTGAAGTCCTACTACACGTAACAATAGTGTCTTCCATAGCAGTCAAGACAAAATCCATGAACAATTCAAATCTTTTAAGCATAGTGAACTCAGCGCTGGCCAGATCAAGGTGAGTGTCATTTAACCAGTCCCTAGCAGCCACCGACACCAGCGCAGATGCACAAACAGGCCACAAGGCCGAGCCAACACTGGCAAAGGCATGGCATGCCATCTGATCAAGGCGCCTATCCTCACCATCCTTTAGGGAAGTGGCGTCTGGGGTGTGAAGTACGGAGGAGTTGGTCAACCCCAAAACTGGCGCATCGACCTCGTGAGGAGCCCAGCGCTTATCCGCTTCCACCGGGAAAGGATACTTCTTATCCCATCCCTGAGGAACACCCGGAAGCCGACTAGGTTTCTCCCATTCCCTAAGGATCAGTGCATCAAAATGACCCTGGGTAGGGAACTCCAAACAAGGCTTGTGGCCCAAAAAAATTCCCCCTTCCTTGAGAGGGGGCACCTCAGGCGGTGCAATATCCAAAACCTCCAAGAGATGTGACAAAACCGTGGCCGTGTCAACAGCATCCCCCAGCGCCTGCCCAACATCAGCCTCGCCAAACCGTACATCGTCAGCCTCTGACTCCTCATACAATTCCCCCTCCTCTAACGGGGAATAATCCGACATATCAAATGAATCATCATCAATATCCCAAGTCGCCTGGACCGACAACAAATGTCTCTTTTTAGCCTGGGCCTTCTTGCCCACCGCGCTAACCATAAATTCCTCGATGCTGGCCAACCTAGCACAAACATCGGAATGCGACTCCCCGCTGGCACCAATGTCACTTGGGGTACGGATAAGGCGGGGAGGGGAAGGCGATGAAGCGGGGGGCGCCGACCCAGAAGGCTGGGCACCCGACTGCCGTGATATGGCCTTTTGTGCACATGGAATACAAATAAGCACATTCTCACCCGTAAGGGATGCCCCACAACCCACACATGGCCGGGATTGTCCCAGAGGGAGCCCGAGCCCGGTATCCTGCGGAGCCTCCATATGGTGATTCTTGTGGTCAGTCGCAAGACCGCAGGGAATTTAAGCAATAAGCAACCCGGGATGCCCCTTAAAAGTCCCAGTGGGAGGATTTTTGGGTGAGCAATCTAAGCCTAGGGACCCCAGGACCAGGAGGAACCCCTTAAAAAGCCCATACACGTAGCAATCTGAAACACACAAGCAATAATACAATCACACTGAAGAAATACTAAAAAATACCAATATATTAATATTGATACACAATACAACCATATGCTCAGAATATTCTATAATTAAAAATATCTATATATCCATATGAAAGCACAAAAGCATGAAGAGGAGGCCCCCAGCTCAAGGAGGGCCTGCGCAGAAGCTAAGGAAGTGGCCGCACAGGCGCTTACCGAGGAGTAAATCAGAGCAGCAGCCAGAGCAATCACACAAGATGGCCCCCGGAGAGTCACACGAGGAGAGGAGAGGAAGAAGGGGGGCGGGCCAGCGGCAAACGTGCGCTCGTCAGGCCACGTCCCCCTCCCAGCAACGCGGATCCCAGCCCTGGGCTGGCCCGCATAATCGCGCCAAACGAGGGGACGGGGCTACCGCGCCCGCCGATGGCCCGGTCCCGCCCCCCCACCTAACACAGCCTGAGGGAGAGAAGCTCCCCAGGCTGAGTAAAGAAGGTAAAGAGTGAAGGAGACCACAATCAACCCCAGTCAGCACCAACACGCACACAAGTGAAAGACACACACACACACACTCACACAGTGCTTCAGTAATTAAACAACCGTGGGTGAGGCCAGCCCCCCCCCCCCCCCCCCCAGAGGGAAAGGAAGGGACCCAGCAGGGGGGAAATCCAAGCTGGAATCCGGTCATAGGGATTAAGGGACAGGGCATCCCATACCGGGATCACCAACCCGGACAACCGCCTACCCCTTGCAATGGGGTCTCATGGTGGAGCAAGGCTCCTACAACACCCATAAGGTGCTGCCCACCAGGACCTGCAGCCAAGGCTGGGAGGCTCAAATAGGGACAATTTAGAAAAGGTCCTGGCAGCAATAGGGACAAAAATGGCCGGGCGCGAGCCCGGCTTACCTGCAAGTAAGAGAAGTCTTCATCTTCTGTCTTGCTCGCCTTCCTGCAGAGAAGGAACTGGGGAATTGGTGGGAGGTCCCAGGTATTTATGGACGGGGAGGAGCTCCTTTTTTTGCATTCATCTCTGCAGAAGTTAGCCCTCTACTGGAGAATAACCCAAATGTCATGAGGAGTTGAAGCGGAGTGTATGTCACACTTGGAACATAGTTACCCAAGACCTGTTGCATTGTTTGATAAGCTGTTTGCACAGGATTGTTTTGTGGTGTACTTTGGAAAGATGTGCATGCACTGCCTTCCTTTAGGTATATACATAGGATCACAACACAAGTTAAAGGAAAAGTCCACTTTCATGGAGCTTTCCTTTCAGACCTCAGATCAGTTATACCAGTGGGCATGAGACTCGAATCTTACTGCTCCTGTGGCTTCAGTCCACAGAGCTCCTATTGATTTAAATGGCCGCCTCCATACATAGAAGTTTCCATTTATAGCCCCTGTCCAGGCACAATTACCTTCCTCCCACCTCACCCCCCTTGGGAATAATGCAAAATAGCCAAAGTATCTCAAAATCTCAGATTATGGAGTCCATTCCGAAAGGAGAAAACTTTGAGGCTGATTCAACACCAGGTGAACATTTACATCCGGTTGTTGAATCAGCCCCAAGGTATACAGTGGTTGTGAACGTCAGTTTTCCATCCTAAAAAGGAGCGAGTCTCTGAATCGACAACTATATGTAAATTCCTTATATATTGTAAGCAAATATATATTGTCTTCTATTCATAGGTCATGGCTGAGCTGGGAAAGGCATGTCATGGGGCAGCTTTTTTGAGGCGTGAGCCTACTCTGCTGTGGTCAGAGACAGCTGCAGGATGGCTGTGGCTTGCCATGCTCGCTCATATTGAGAGCACCATGGGACAGAGTGGCTGTTGGCCCAACCCCTCTCTCTATACCTGGCCTTCCCCGTAACCTTCACCCAGCCAAGGCAACCCAGCTCAGGTTCTGCTCCTGTAATGCTATAACCTACAGCTAAAGAAAGCCAGAAAGAACGCAGAGGACAGGGCTCAGTTGACGAAGGGGGGGAGGGGGGGGGCAGAGTTACAAAAAAATCCCAGGCCGATTTTTACTGCATATATGTTAGACTTGTTACATGGTTAACAAATCTCTGAAACCTATCACACTCTGCTCCCTTCAAATTTGTACAGACGATATTACAAATGCCCAACAATCAGGACTTCGCTGCCTGACGCTACTGTCGCTCTATGTCACCTTTCTTAAAGCGGACCAAAACCCACTGAACTTGTGAAATACATTTGGCCAAAGCCCTTGCCAATATTCCAATCTCAGGGTGTAGAACTGGAAAACGATATTTTCCCTTTTCGAATGGTCATCGAACATTTTATTTTTTGCTGTCCCTCTCTGTAAGATGGAAGACGATCATTCATTGCATAGGCGTGACAATGATATAAATGATGGAATTAAAAGCACTGTCTCTATTTTTGAAGATGACACAAAGATATGTATCACAGTGCAGTCTATGGAAGATGTTCACAAGCTTCAGGCTGACTTGGACACTTTGAGTGTCTGGGCATCCACTTGGCAAATGAAGTTCAATGTGGAGAAATGTAAAGTCAGGCACTTGGGGTCTAACAACCTGAAGGACACTTATATCCTCGGGGGAGTAACACTGGGAGAGTCACTTGTTGAGAAGGATCTGGGGGTATTGGTAGATCACAGGTTAAATAACAGCATGCAATGCCAAGCAGCTGCTTCCAAGGCCACCAAGATACTATCATGCATTAAAACAGGCATGGAATCACGGGATAGGGATGTCATTTTGCCTCTTTACAAGGCACTGGTGCGCCCTCACCTGGAATATGCCGTCCAGTTCTGGGCACCCATTCATAGAAAGAACGCCCTGACTATGGAAGGGTGCAGAGGAGAGCCACCAAACTAATAAGAGAAATGAAGGATCTTACTTATGAGGAAAGATTACGAGAATTCAATCTGTTTGGTTTTGAGAGGAGACGACTTGGGGGGGGGGGGGGAGGCCATAAGTAACTTGTATAAATATATAAATGTCCAATACAAAAAATATGGGGAAAACACTATCTCAGGTAAAATCCTCTCTAAAGACAAGGGGGCACTCCATTCAACTGGGAAAAAAAGAAATTCAGTCTCCGGAGGTGACAATCATTCTTTACCATAAGAACTATAAATCTGTGGAATAGCCTCCCCCAGAAGCTTGTTACAGCATCAACCGCTGACAGCTTCAAAAAAAAGATTAGATGCTTATTTAGAAGAAAATAACATTAACAGTTACTATTAGCTGTTATCAGTAAAAAATGAGGAAAGATTACGAGAATTCAATCTGTTTGGTTTTGAGAGGAGACGACTTGGGGGGGAGGCCATAAGTAACTTGTATAAATATATAAATGTCCAATACAAAAAATATGGGGAAAACACTATCTCAGGTAAAATCCTCTCTAAAGACAAGGGGGCACTCCATTCAACTGGAAAAAAAGAAATTCAGTCTCCGGAGGTGACAATCATTCTTTACCATAAGAACTATAAATCTGTGGAATAGCCTCCCACAGAAGCTCGTTACAGCATCAACCGCTGACAGCTTCAAAAAAGGATTAGGTGCTTATTTAGAAGAAAATAACATTAACAGTTACTATTAGCTGTTATCAGTAAAAAAATTAAATAAATAACTACCCCAACACCCTTGGTTGAACTTGATGGACATATGTCTTATTTCAACCGTATTAACTATGTAACAGTGGCAATGAATGGAGGAGGCGGAGCTTTACAGCTAAAACAGGCGCCATTATCTGGGATTTATTTTCGTATGTCTATATCTGTATGTTCGGTGTATTCCATTCACAAATACATACAGCTGGTTGTTTTATTTTTTAAAATCAGCAGTCTGCCGATAACACATTCCATTAACATTAACTGAACTAGATAAAAGATTTGCTGGGTTATTTCTGTAGGGACACATATACCAGAACATTTCGGTAATGTTGACCGACGATAAGAGCAGGGTAAAGGTAATTCCACTTCCACGAAAGCCTGTTCTAATAGCAAAGATTCTTGAGGGTAGGGCTGTGTTACTGTTGCCTTCAGCATGAAAAGTATTTGGCATTATCTGACTCCACTGTTTCTTTTAGAACAACAGAACAAAGTGCAGGCTCAAGGGAGGTGTTTTTCCTATTGTGGTGCTGCTCTGTAACACTTAAAAGGAATAAATCTTTGGCTGACTGGGTGGAAGGCATGCAATTATGATAATGGCGGCATGCAGTCTTTAGAGAAGAGCCAGAAATGGGGTTTTAAAGCGGACCTTCACCCTGAATAAGAGCCTATCTTATATGTTTCCCACACCCTGTACATACAGATTCCTCACATTAAAAATCATCCTACCTGCATCTACTGCATGTTATGAGCCTTTAAACATCCAAGATGGCGGCTCATGGAGCATCAGGCAGCCTGCAAACAGGAAGTGTCTTCTGGCTGTGTCGCTCTGCATTCTGGGATTGCTGACCTTTTCCTGACCCCAGCTCTGCTCTGTCTGAGCAAAGCACAGCTATAACCCGCCACCCTGTACTTTATGCCACTCTCCTCTCCTCAGTAAGTGTGATACTTCTGAGTCAAGAAGGCAACGCCTATATCCTAAATTCCTTAACAGAGTTGCAGCCCAGTGGGGGAAAGAATAATAAGTAAGTGACTAAAAACTTAAAATATATTAATTTTAGATGCTGGGGAATCGTTTAAGGGTTTAAGGCTTTTCAATAAATCATGCTAAAAGGACTGGCTCAAATGGGATGACTTGTACACACCCAAGGGTTCAGCCCCAAAGCCCCAATGGAGAGACTCATGTTAGACTTAGTATAAGGGGGCTAAAGAGACCCAAGAATAAACTTCTACTCAGAGGTAAGGTAAATAAAAGAGCTTTCTGGAACAGAAAGTATATACAGAGCACCCAGCTTAAACAGGACCTTCAGCATAATTTACTGAAAAGCCCAAATTCTTAAAAATCAGTATCTAAAATTAAAATAATTTACATTTCTTGTCGCTTACTTATTATTCTTTCCCCTGTTGGGCTTCAACTCTTTTCAGGAGTCCAGGATACGGGGGCCGCCATCTTGCCTCAGAAACAACACATATTGAGGAGAAGGGTGAAAAGTACAGGGTGGCGGGGTTATAGCTGTGCTTAGCACAGACAGAGCAGAGCTGGGGTCAGGAAAAGGGCAGCAATCCCAGAATGCAGTGCGGCACAATCAAAAGACACTTCCTGTCTGCAGGCAGGCTGAGACTCCATGGGCCGCCATCATGGATGTTAAAAAACGGCATAGGTGCATGTAGGGTGATTTTTAATGTGGGCAATCTGTATGTAGGGGGTAGGAGAAACATACAAGATAGGCTCTTATTCAGGGTGAAGGTCCAGGGTGAAGGATTAATAGTTGTACCCAACACTCTTTGCAGTGGGCGGGGCCATGCAAATCATCTTTTTACATCTCGAGGGACATCCAAATGTTGCTAAGATTAAAAGGTAGATCCCTAGCCTGAACTGATCAATGGCAGAACTAAGGAAGTAAGGGGTATGGAAGTAAGCCTGTAGCACCGCCCCCCCCCCCCCCCAAAAAAAAAAAAAATAAATAAACAAACTGCTGTGTGAAACCCCTCAGAATGCCGCAACCAGCTCAGCTCTTTCCGCTCGTCCAATCAGTGTGCTCGGAGCCACTGCTGTCAGGACACTGACCTGCTGACGTCATTGATGATGTCAGGCGGGATTTGGCGACCTTTCCAGGTCAAATAGTAAGTGGAATGTGTTAATCTGCTTGACTTTGTTCTTGTGGGTCCCTGATGAAGGTGTATCAACACCCCAAAACGTTGGGCATATGGATGCATATTGGCGCAAACTAGTGGATGGAATTTGATTACTGCATGTATATATTTTTTGCACAATACAAGCAAACCTGGTAATGAGGAGTGCTGGCTTTCATCTGACAAATGCCTGGGGCAGGCACACGCCCTGCTAGAGGGATAGCGGCTGCAGCTCGCGTATGCGCCGTTGGACCGGGAAACAAGGTAAGTGTATGAGGTGACCTGGGAGGTTTCACACAGCAGGGCATCCATTTTGGGAGCGAATTGATCGGCCCGGAAATCTTATAGATTTCTGGGCCGATCGGCGTGGGTTTTGGCCCACTTTAAGTGTGCTTTGGCTTGCAGTCCCCCAGTACAGAATAGAATTGATGATGGAGAGATGGGTTGGCTAAACAAGGGAAGCTTAAAAGGAAATTTCACTGTGGGTCACATCCCAGATCAGATTAACCTCCCAGGAAGAGGCTTATCCACAGAATATATTCTGTTGCCGTGTTTGGCTGTTGTCATCTCAGGGAGCGTTCCACTCAGTCCCCCCACTTCCAGACAGAGGTGTATGCCAGTGACAAACCTAAAACATCCATAAAGAATAATGGGTCCCTCGGCCTGGGCTCGTATTCCACACAAACCCGCACTAGACCCGTCCTGGTGAGCTCTGATTACCTTCTACAGAAGGGGTGTGCATTGCAATGAATGGAGTGGGCATGCTCCAGTGCCTGTGACTGATGCAAAGGGGCTGGACCACATCCTCTCATGTCTCCTGTGATCAGAGGTTGGGCACCCAAGGAATCCGTGGGAGTATGTATGCTAAGGGATTCAAACTTCTGAGCTCCAGAGATAAATGCAGAAGCAGTGAAGGAGAAAGGGTGAGTATTAGTCTTCTTCTATTAGTTTGCACAGTTCCTTTAATATTATGGGGCAGTTATATAAGTTATGGCCTAGTGCAGGGGTACTCAACCACTTCTTGTAAAGGTCCATTTAAAAGGCATCCGGTGAGAGGTGAAGGTCCAGACAGAGTACTGTCGCGGGTGGATAATTATAAATCAGCACGGGGGGGGGGGGGCATAGATTCCCCATACTAAACTTGTACCTTGCAATGGCACTTCCCGCCCCCGCAGTATTTTATATTGCAATGCTAGGTGCTAGGGAGCCATGACACTGGCAGGGAGACACAACGCCGATCAAGGGACAGCACAGCACAGTAACACAGAAGAAACTGAGTGCAAGGCTGTCAGGTCAGGGGTCTGGAAATCTGGTGCCGAGGTTCGCATTCGGACCCTGGTCTGCCAGTTGAGTATCGCTGGCCTAGTGGTAAGGAGCAGTTACAGATTTAATTCCTGGCTGGGGGCTTGATTAAAGTGCTCTTGAGCAAGGCACCTAATCCCCGAACTGCTCCCGGGTGCCATTGCTAGGGCCACCCACCGCCCCAGACATGTGTACACCCACATGGCCCCATCACCTTTGCTGTTGGCAGAAATAACCCTTTGTTTGGTAGTATTTCTATATAAGTTAGTCATGGCCTAGTGGTAAGGAAGCAGTTACAGATTTGATTCCTGGCGGGGCTTGATTGAAGTGCTCTTGAACTAGGCACCTAATCCCCGAACTGCTCCCGGGTGCCATTGCTAAGGCCACCCACCGCCCCAGGCATGTGTACACCCACATGGCCCCGTCACCTTTGCTGTTGGCAGAAATAACCCCTTGTTGGATAGTATTTCTATACAATGAACAGAGCTAAAGCAGCATATTAATTCCAGTAGGCCTTAGTTTGGTCTCTGCAGGTGGTTATCGATCTAACTTACTGGATTGTACATACTACGCTACAGCACATGTAAGCCCCTGCCACACGGTGCCTGCATCCACAAATTCAGAGAAAAATATTAAAAACTGGAGCAGAGATTGTAGAATCAGCTAGCTGGAAGGATTATTCATTACTTTGTGTAGCGCTGTCAGGACTTGCAATCCTCTAGCAAACACCAGCTGCAAGTTCAAACACACATTTCACTGTAAGGCAAACTGAAGTGAGCAGGCACTGCATTAACCCTTTTCCTGTCACATGGGCTCCACATATGAAAAGAACTACAGTTTCGTTTCGCACAGCACTGCTCCTGTTTTAGTTTCTAAATTAATACAAAAAATAAATAAGATGAAACCGAAATAGACTAATTTAGACAAATATTTCCTGTTCTATTTTTTCGTTTCAGCTAAGAGTGGGGAAGCTTTGAAGCGATGCTCACCTTACACCTTCAGCAACACATCACATCTGATTCCATTCTTCAATACTTACCAGTTCAGGCAATCCAGCTTAGGGCCAGACTGGGCACTGGGCATACCAGGGCCCTTGGTCTCTGCACGGGCCCACTCAGGCTCAGCCTGCCTGCAGAATGATTCTTCTGTAGGCCCCTTGTGCAGTCTTGTTCATGGTTGGCCTTAGGACCAAAAGATGGTCATCAGTAATGGAAAAGGTGGTGAGAATTAGAGGGTGATCAGCGGCAGCTTAGATGGTGGCGAGGACCAAAGGATGATCAGCAGCAGCGGTGGAACCTTGCGTGGCAGTGGAGAAGGCAACCAGGATCAGAGGACAATTGGCAGCAATGATGGAAAAGTGACTGAGGACTGGGGGGTGATTTGCAACATTGGAAAAGGCATCAAGGACCAGAGGATGATCAGCAGCAGAGGATAAGTGAGGATTAGAGCAGTGGTACTCTACCTTATGCCAAGTACCCCCTAGCAACAAGCAGTTACAACTAAGTACACCCAAGCGGGAGATCTATTATCGATGTTCCCAAAATAAGTAGGTCAGTGGCCTTTAAAACAAGAAGGAAACGTTTTACTGTTGGAATAACATACCAGACCCATAATAACATCCCTGTTGGTGCACCCCTGAACATCACTGTGTACCCCCTGGGGATCATATACTGCAGGTTGAGAAACAGAGGAAAATCGAAAGAGAAGGCAGCGAAGAAGACACTAGTGACTCTCTCACCCAAGTGGCCACATAAGCCTGGAGCCAGCCGGAACGGAGAAGGCAGTGAGGAAGACACTAGTGACTCTCTCACCCAAGTGGCCACATAAGCCTGGAGCCAGCCGGGACGGAGAAGGCAGTGAGGAAGACACTAGTGACTCTCTCACCCAAGTGGCCACATAAGCCTGGAGCCAGCCGGAACGGAGAAGGCAGTAAGGAAGACACTAGTGACTCTCTCACCCAAGTGGCCACATAAGCCTGGAGCCAGCCGGGACGGAGAAGGCAGTGAGGAAGACACTAGTGACTCTCTCACCCAAGTGGCCACATAAGCCTGGAGCCAGCCGGGACGGAGAAGGCAGTGAGGAAGACACTAGTGACCCTCTCACCCAAGTGGCCACATAAGCCTGGAGCCAGCCGGGACGGAGAAGGCAGTGAGGAAGACACTAGTGACTCTCTCACCCAAGTGGCCACATAAGCCTGGAGCCAGCCGGGACGGAGAAGGCAGTGAGGAAGACACTAGTGACTCTCTCACCCAAGTGGCCACATAAGCCTGGAGCCAGCCGGAACGGAGAAGGCAGTAAGGAAGACACTAGTGACTCTCTCACCCAAGTGGCCACATAAGCCTGGAGCCAGCCGGGACGGAGAAGGCAGTGAGGAAGACACTAGTGACTCTCTCACCCAAGTGGCCACATAAGCCTGGAGCCAGCCGGGACGGAGAAGGCAGTGAGGAAGACACTAGTGACCCTCTCACCCAAGTGGCCACATAAGCCTGGAGCCAGCCGGGACGGAGAAGGCAGTGAGGAAGACACTAGTGACTCTCTCACCCAAGTGGCCACATAAGCCTGGAGCCAGCCGGGACGGAGAAGGCAGTGAGGAAGACACTAGTGACTCTCTCACCCAAGTGGCCACATAAGCCTGGAGCCAGCCGGGACGGAGAAGGCAGTGAGGAAGACACTAGTGACTCTCACCCAAGTGGCCACATAAGCCTGGAGCCAGCCGGGACGGAGAAGGCAGTGAGGAAGACACTAGTGACTCTCTCACCCAAGTGGCCACATAAGCCTGGAGCCAGCCGGGACGGAGAAGGCAGTGAGGAAGACACTAGTGACTCTCTCACCCAAGTGGCCACATAAGCCTGGAGCCAGCCGGGACAGAGAAGGAAGTGAGGAAGACACTAGTGACTCTCTCACCCAAGTGGCCACATAAGCCTGGAGCCAGCCGGGACGGAGAAGGCAGTGAGGAAGACACTAGTGACTCTCTCACCCAAGTGGCCACATAAGCCTGGAGCCAGCCGGGACGGAGAAGGCAGTGAGGAAGACACTAGTGACTCTCACCCAAGTGGCCACATAAGCCTGGAGCCAGCCGGGACGGAGAAGGCAGTGAGGAAGACACTAGTGACTCTCTCACCCAAGTGGCCACATAAGCCTGGAGCCAGCCGGGACGGAGAAGGCAGTGAGGAAGACACTAGTGACTCTCTCACCCAAGTGGCCACATAAGCCTGGAGCCAGCCGGGACAGAGAAGGCAGTGAGGAAGACACTAGTGACTCTCTCACCCAAGTGGCCACATAAGCCTGGAGCCAGCCGGGACGGAGAAGGCAGTGAGGAAGACACTAGTGACTCTCTCACCCAAGTGGCCACATAAGCCTGGAGCCAGCCGGGACGGAGAAGGCAGTGAGGAAGACACTAGTGACTCTCTCACCCAAGTGGCCACATAAGCCTGGAGCCAGCCGGGACGGGAGCCTCTGCTGACTCGTATTCTCAGGCCAAGGTCTGCTATTGGAAGAGACATGGTCTCCATGGAAACAGCCCTGCATACAATAAAGTTGACAAGGCAGCTACATGCTGACAATTTTTCAAGCTACCTTGTATACTGAAAAACATATGGTGACACTACACTACACGCAATTATTTCTATTGAAAATGTTTACAAAAGTACAAAAAAGAAAAAGGAGCAATTATACAGATGTACAATTACTTTTTTAGTGGATGTAAATATGTGGGCCACTAATTTGCCAGGGAGGATTTTACCAGCCTATGGCCGGCCCAAGACGTCCCCCCACACAACCATGATACTGGGGCTATAGCAGTGGGGGCTGGGGTTCTTTGGCTTGTGGGTACAGTGGGGGTGTGTACAGGGGGGGGGACTAAGGGGCAAGGATTGAATGGAGGGCACCCAACTGGCTCCAAAGCAGTATAGCCCACAAGGAATTGCCCGGGTCTCCCTATATTCAGTCCACCCCTGGCTGTTGCAGTCCAGGCCAAGTTTATCTAATAAGACCTTACTAGGTTCTTTGACGACTGATTTACCTAAGATAGTGTAGACAGGTTGATATACTGTATCCAAGACCAGTGGCCCCCAACTCTCTCCTCGAGGGCCACACAGATGTACATGTGAAGTCATTAAAGCAGCAACCGACCTATAGAGCTGGCTATGTGGAGAAAGGGGTTTCATCATGAAAACAATGCTATTAAAACAGATCTACGCTCAAAAATGACTGCGGTTCTGCATTACTACTTAGCAGCAGGTCAACATGACCTGGGCTGTCCCTCTGCTATGTAGTACTACGGAACTACAGACATTAGCTGCGCTTTACGTCAAATATATAGTTGAACCCAGGGGTGGACTGGCCATAGGGAGAATTCCCAATGGTCCGCATTTACAGCCAACTGAGCCCACTCACAGCTTTGGTTAACAACATACTTACAAATATCACCCAAATATTTGGTATCTCTTATGTGCACTTATGTCACATTATATTTCAGGGTCGATTCAGCACCAGGTGAGAAAAGTCTACGTTTTAGGAGAAAAAAAAAATGGCATTCAGTTTTATGGTCTTCCTTGGGGCTGATTCAGCAACCAGATGTAAATTTTCAACTGCTCCTGAATCTTTCCTAAGGTAAACAAAGTCAATGGCACTTTTCTCCCCTAAAAAGTAGTGACTCTTCTCACCTGGTGCTGAATCAACCCCCTTATCATTGTTATAAACAGACTTTCTCCATAGAATAAATGTATTATTTTAAACTATTAGAATGAATGTCTATATCCAAATGCATACAGATCAAATCATCTGCAGAAATGCGTTAGGTCTTTGAGGACAACCGGTGATGAAGAGGACTGACAATAATGCACCTCGTGACATTTTTTAAGCTGCTGAGGTAAGTATACCACCTAGGCAAAGAAATTCTGTAAAAATCATTAAGTGTAAATTAAGGCAGTGATTACAGTGGCTAACAGGATTAGCCAAGACTGCATCAGCTTTAAAGCGGGCCAAAACAGACGGGCCTCCCCCTGGGCCATCCAAAATGGGGATGCCCCGCTGTGTGAAACCCCCCAGGTCGCCCACACACTTACCTTCTTTTCTGGTCCAACGGCGCATGCACGTGCTGCGGCCGCATATCCGCGATCCCTCTAGCAGGGCGCGTGCCCACACCGGGCATTTGTGAATGGCTGGCGCGGGCACGCTCTCACACACCGATCGGGGGCAAGGACCAAAACCCAGCATATTTAAAATCCTAGGTTTTGGTCCACTTTAAGGCCAGGACTCCACCATACAGACCATTGATTAGAGACTTAAGCCCTTTTGTGCTGTGCCCGCCTGTGCCCACCGTCTATCTAGATTGCTGGTAGCCAGCCACCCGGACACACACCCGGCCAGACATTCAGAATGGAGTGCCGGGTTTGTTACTGCAGTGCACACCCACACCAGCCATTACTGGGGTCCTGGAGGGGAGGGGGGGATGAAGGAAGAATTTAAGTAAGGAATTAAAGTATGAGATCGCCGATTGGCCGCCAACCTGCACATGTGTCAAAGGTCGCTGCAAGGAGAGTTTTTACAGACAATCCCCAGGGATGCCGCTGGAACGGAACACCATTCAGGAGAGTGAAAATCTTGGGTATTGTTCCTCTTTAACATGGCTGGGGGTAAAGTGGGGCTGAATACCAGGGGGGGGGGGGTGTTGTAAGAAGAATGGATGAATTCTAGAACATGCTCAGGGCGAGGCTATAATCAGTCAAGCTGGGTTCCAAAGTACAGCCCACCGGGAATTCTCCCTGTCCTCCCTATGGACAGTCAGCCTCTACTGTGGGAGCTACAGGCATGACATTTTTTTTTAAACCTATCTATGTACTTTTTTTAAATGCGCACTAAACAGAATTATTAGAAAAAAAAAATAGGCTGCAGCTAAGGAAAGTGGTGACATTTTGAACGATAGTTAGGGAAAGGAAAAATACAATATTTCCAAAAATGTTACCTAACTTTACCTAACACTGTAATGAGGATAGAAAAATAAATCCTTCTGGTTTATGATCTCACAGAACAATGTAAAAAATGTTTGCACCGCTCGTGTGCTTCCTGCTTCCTGAGCTTCCTGTTTCACATTCTAATTATAGATCCATGTATACGGTTTCTGTTCAGAAAACGCTGCACTGAAGTATATCGCTGAGTACAATTACATAGACCGGGGGGGGCAATAACTTATAAAAGTGGACCAAAACCCAGGATTTTGACTATCCTGGGTTATGGGCCTTTCCCCAGGGGCACCCTGATTGCTCTGATGGCCGCATCCTCCACTTCCCTGTAGCAGTGCGTGTGCCCGCGCCAGGCATTTGTGAATGACCGGCATGGGCACGCTCCCTGTTAGAGGGAGGCGGAGGATGCGGCTCTTAGACGTGCGTGGGACCGCTATAAGGTGAGTTGCTGCAGCGATCTGGGGGGGGGGGGGGGGGTTGACACAGCGGGGTACCTCTGATCAGGATGTCCCTGGGGAAAGAAGCAAAATCCAGGATAGTCAAAAATATTGATTATCCTGGGTTTTGGTCTACTTTAAGGTGACCTAGACTCCTGCTGTTATAAACACATGATATATACAGCCCCAATGCTGAGATTCCATATCCGCATACTTCTATGTTCCATGCCTGTTTCCTCCATTTCCCCTTATTGTCTCTGCACGCCAGCAACCATCTTTGAACTGTCCCCTCTAAATCTTGTTACCTGCTTCTGGACCAATAGCAGTGGTGAACCGGCCAATGGGAGGGCCCCGAGAGCTCCGGGTAGTTGTAGTGCTTTGGGTCTAGGTGGCTGGAGATAGTCCTCCACACCAGGCCTGTCACTGAATCCATGCTCTGCCAGTGCACTGCTGCCCACTTTACACCCTGCCCCCCCAAGTTTCCCCCCAGCCCATACCACCATTTCCTGCCCGCTGTACCCCCAGCCAAGGCACCCAACCCATGCTCTGCCCCTGCAATGCTTTAGCCTTTAGCATCGTGGCTAGAGACAAGGCTGGTTTTAGACAAAATCTGGCTCTGAGGCAAAATTGTAAAAAATTAAAACTAAACGATGTGAAGAACAAGAGTCTGGTAAAGTGGATGTCCAGTCATATTTAAAAATATATGCTCTAAGCGTGCCCGACCATTTAAGCCAGGTACATGCACGGAGGGGTGTATGCCACTCTATGCAGCCTACGCAGCCTTCCCAAGATGGTTGCACCCAGTGCCTGAGACGACAGAGGAATGTCGCTGGATTTCAGGCGAGGTAAGCAGTTTTTTTGAACCCCATAGCCCTTGTCTAAGCACCAGAAGATGGAGGCAGGATGAGGGGGGGGGGTAATATATGACTGGACATAAAATAACAGGGAAACACCTCTAACGCGTGTCGCAGTTAGAAGATCACTGCTTTATCAGAGATCAAGTAGAACACACTACTGTCACTACTGTTGTGCTAGATACAGTACCTCATGTGGCGGCATATTTTTACATGCCATTTAATTGCAAAAGTAATGGTAGTTACTGGTCTCTGGAGAAGGCACAATAGCATGTTTCTGAGGTTGGCTTAGAACAGCTACCAAGCAGTTTGAGATTCAACCTTTTCTAAGCATCAGGTTGGCATTTCTTTTATCTCCCCGCAGAAGATTAGACCCAATGACTGTATCAGATCTGAATTGCAAGTGTAGTTTAAACTTAAATGTCACAATATGAATATTAGTTCTGTGAAAACTGTAATGCCTGAATGTCTGCTGCAAAAGCACACATTCTGAGTTTCAAGCATTGTGCTAATGTGTGCACAGGACCTGAAGGTAAATTAAAGTAAACCAAAACCCAGGATTTTGAGTATCCTGGGTTTTTGTTCCTTGACCCCAGGGCACTCCAATCGAAGTTGTGTGAAACTGTTGCCCAAACTTGTGGGGGAGGGAATCTAGCGGCCCTGGAATCTAATAGATACCAGGGCAGTCGGGGTGTGGGTTTTGGTCCACTTTAAGGACAAACTCCATTTAAAATGCTACTAGCCCATTGGGCTAGAAAAAAGTAAATCAAAACCAAGTCAGTTTTTTAGCGGGTATGGTTCATGTTCTGTTGGAGACAGGAGTTGGGGGTTTAAGGCCAGTGCTTGCATTATTTGTTTCTGTGGGTTTTATTTATTGTTTAAAGTTTAAAATGACTAAAGCCACTAAATCCCAGTCATGGTGACAGTAACCCCCTTCTCCCCCATTATTCCAGACCTTCCTAACCTTATGCGGTATCATGTCTGCATGTCATGCTCTCATCATTGGTGTAAGGTAATAATTTGCATATGCCCACCTGCTATAAAGGATTCTGGGAGAAATGCAATTATCCTAGGCCCCATGCATACTTCCCATTTTAGGAAAGCACTCTCTGTCTTTTACCTTTCCCTTGAGGGCTTTTAGATCTCTTTAATCTCACTATACTGCCTAACATGGGTCTCTTAATAACCAGGCTTATGGTGCTCTCATCATACAATCCAACTATACAGATCCTTAATGTTTACCTCCTCATCCAAACTGGCAAGAGCTAAAAGAACAAAACTAAGTGAGCATCCATTGATACATTGCATTGCAGGTCCCCCCCTCCCCCCCCAAAAAAATACAATTCTGTGAGTACTCACCTGTAGAATTGGTATTATAAGTATACAGCACGTGTACCTGTTCCTTACACATGGGTTATACATCCACAAGATGGCGCTGGACTGCAGAAAAAGACTTGTGCCCACTCCCGGCCCCTTAACCCTTTCGCTGCCAGCCTACCTGCAGCATTTGCCACTCCCTGTTGCCAGACTGAGTTTGACTGTTTTGCGCTACACATGTTCAACTGTCATTTTCGAAGGGATTTCCAGGGATTTCCCAGGAAAATTATATATTGTTTTTTTCAACAGAGTCTGGGCTTTAACATGAAATGTCTTGTTTGTGTTTTTTAGGTGTATTCTCAACATTTTTGGGTGAAATGTGTGAAAAAAAATAAAAAAAATATATTTTTTTACAATTTGTAGAGTTTTTTTGTAATAAAAAATGTAAGTTTGTCAATAAAATCTTATTGCGTGAGAAACCCCAATTTCTCCCGCTTACAGCGATACCACATATGTATAGGTAGACACCCTTTCCTGCCCAGAAGTCTTTTATAGCTGCTGGATGACAAATGGTTAATTAAAAAAAAAAATGACATAGGGTCCCCCTTCCCGGGGAGGGGGACCCCATTTTTTTTTGGATTTTTAAGGGTTAAAAACCCTTAAAAATCCAAAAAAAAAAATGACGTGGGGTCCCCCTTACCCAAAGTAACCAGCCCGGGACCAGCTATGGGGGCTTGTAGGCACAGAGTGGGGGGGCCAGCTTTGGTGGCCCCCCCACCCTGCAGCCTACGAGCCCACATAGCCTATGTGGGCCCGGGCTCTTCTGCCCCCCCCTGGCCTTTGGGGAGGCAGGTAATGGGGGTGCGGGGGTTAATGGCAATGCCACCCCCCCAGCCATGTGAACTGGTATAAGGGGTCTCATGGACCCCTTACCAGCTCACAAAGGGTTAACTGTAAAAAAAAAAACACCACACAATAAAAAAAAGTATTTTATTAAAAAAAAATAATTTTTTTTTACTGTACTTACCTTCGATTGCAAGCTCTTGTCCCTCGCCGCTCAGCTGACAGATGCCTGTGATCGGCATCCAGAGAAGGAGAAGGCAGGAGATCAGAGGATCTCCTGTCACCTCCTTCCAGGGCACCGATCACCGGCATCTGAGAAGCTGAGAAAGCTGAAGCCGGTGATCGGGACCGGGATGACGTCATAAGCCCCGCCCCCAAGGGGGCGGGGCTTAGAGGCAAGATGGCGGTCGCCATCTTGAAGAAGAGAGGAGAGAGCCTCCCAGGCTCCCTCCTGAAGATCGGTAAGTCCTGGGGGGGGATCGGAGGCCCCCCAGGTGAAGAGGAGGGACAGCGGGAGCCAGCGCACATGGAGGTAAGTGAATGTCATTTTTATTTTTTTTATTTTTTTACAGTTAGCAGCTGCTGCTGCAGAAGCGGGGGGGGGGGGCGGCCTATTCCGGGGGCTCTCCTGGAGCCATCCGACCCCCCACGGGGGATCGGATGGCACCAAATTAAAGAGGAGACCCGGCCGGATCCAACAAGGGGTCAGGTGAGTATTTTTTATTTTTATTTTTTAAACTAGAAGCGATCAAAGTCAAGCACGTAACACCTACGGGCTTGGCACTTAAGGCCCAGCCAAGCCAGCACGTAGGTGTTACGTGCTTGGCAACAAAAGGGTTAAATAGCCAGGAACCTCCCACTAATTCCCAGTATTGACAAGCAGTTAACAAGAAGCCGGGAGAATCAAAAATGAATAAGAATCCAAAATGAACAATCACCATACAGAGGTAACCAAGAACAATGATAACAAAGGGTGGGGTGGAACAGGACGTGCTGTATACTTATAATACCAATTCTACAGATGAGTACTCACAGAATTGTATAATTCCAAGTATACAGCATGTCCTGTTCCAGAATATTCCTTACACATGGGACATCCAATAGCAGTGTCCGTAAGGTAGGGTGGGATCCCCAAAAGTAACGACGGGCAGTTTAAACCACTGTCGCCTGCGGAACTTTGTGGCCAAAAGCAGCATCCGCTGAGGCCCTAACATCAACCTTGTAAAACTTATAAAAAAGTATGAACAGAAGACCAAGTAGCGTCCTTACAAACTTGTTCAACAGAAGCTTGGTGCTGAAAGGCCCAAGAAGCACCAATAGCACGAGTAGAATGAGCAGTAAGGCGGAAGGGAAGCTCCTTCCCCTTAGCAGAATAGGCTTGTATCACCGCCTGACGAATCCACTTACTGATGGGGGATTTAGCCGGAGGCAAACCCTTCCTAGGTCCAGAAGGAAGAACAAAAAGAGCATCAGTCTTCCTGAAGGATTCAATAGCTACCAGATAAAATTTCAAAGTCCTAACCACGTCCAGAGAATGTAATACCCTCTCCTTAGGGTTACTAGGATTAGGACACAAGGAAGGCAAGACAATGTCCTGATTGAGATGAAATGCAGACACAACTTTAGGCAAAAAATCTGGCTTAAACTGAAACACCACCTTGTCCTGGTGTCTCTCAAAGTAAGGAGGTTTGATGGAAAGCGCCGCCAACTCAGAAACACGTCTAACAGAAGTGATAGCCACCAAAAATGCTACCTTAAGAGTCAAAATGGCCAAAGGAGCCGCACGCAGAGGCTCAAAAGGAGAACCCTGCATAGCAGACAAGACCAAATTCAAATCCCAGACTGGTAACATAGGCTTACGTGGGGGGTGCACGTGAGTAACCGCCTGGAAGAAAGTCTTAACCAAACGATGATTAGTAAATGATCTTTGGAAGAAAATAGCCAAAGCTGAAACATGTCCCTTGAGGGTACTGAGTTGAAGACCCAAGTCCAAACCATGTTGCAGGAACTCCAGGATCTAGTATTAACTACAGAGGCAGACAGCCCCTTGTCCATCAAGATGGAGGTTTCAGCAGCCAGGCCTTTAAATCCAGCGTTTGTAAATTGGGGTGGTGTAGCTGCCCCTGAGTGAGCAGGTCTGGATCCTCGGGCAGGGCGTATTGATCTACTGCCAGCTGCACAACTTCTGCGAACCACACTCTTCTTGGCCAGCAGGGGGCCACCAGAATGGTTGGTACCCCTTCCTGATCTATCTTGCGCAGCACCCTGCCCAGCAGAGGAAACGGAGGGAACACATAGAACTGGGCCTGAACTCGAAGACTCTCCACCTTCTGTTGAGGGAGAAAAATCTTGACCTGAGATGTATCCAGAGTCATGCCCAGAAAGGACCTCACCCGAGACGGTGACAGGGAAGACTTGGGATGGTTGATAACCCAGCCGAAGGACTCTAGTGTGGACACCACCAACTGGGTATCCAGCTCGGCCCAATGGAAGGACTGAGACGTGATGAGAATGTCGTCCAGATAAGGAAGGATGCGAATGCCCTGAGATCTCAGCAAGGCCATCACGCCCGTGAGCACCTTGGTGAATACCCTGGGGGCCGAGGTGATACCGAAAGGCAAGGCCACAAATTGGTAGTGCTGATCCTCTAGAGCGAACCTGAGGAATTTCTGATGACCTGGAAAGATTGGTACATGAAGGTAAGCATCCTTGATGTCTACAGAAGTCATGAAGTCGCCCGGGCGCAATGAATTGACCGCTGAGCACAGGGTTTCCATGCGAAAATGCTTGAAACTGACAAACTTGTTGAGACGCTTTAAATCCAAGATGGGCCTGAGGGACCCGTCCTTTTTGGGGACCGTGAAGAGAATGGAATAGAAGCTTCTGCCCCTTTACCTGAAAGGCACTGGGCAAATGACTCCCAACTCCAGAAGGTTTTGGACAGCAAGACACAAGCCCTGAGCTGACAGAGGATTTTGAGCCATCCGGGATCTGATGAACCTTGGGGGCGGCCAGGCTGCAAACTCTATCTTGTAACCGAAGGAAACCACCTCCTGGATCCACCTGTCTGCTACACGTCGCCTCCAGACATGAGTAAAGTGCCGAAGCAGTCCCCCCCACCCAGATAGGTGAGGGCGCCTCCTCATGCCTGAGGGGGCTTGGGAGAGGATTTGGTTTTGGGACCCCAGGAGAGGCCGGGGCGGCCACATCCCCTGCCCCTGCCCCAATAGTCTCCGTGTGCTCCAGTAAAAGAGACTGGCCCTTGGAGCCCGAAAAGAGAGGAGAGAGGCACCAGACCCCCGAAAGGGAAGAGATGGCCTCCTGCGTTGGGGTAACCTACCTCACCTTGCAAACAGGTCCAAGCGTTCACCAAAGAGGCGCAACCCCTTAAAGGGGAACCCAGTAAGAGCCTTCTTAGCAGCATTATCAGCTACCCACTGACGCAGCCAGACAGAGCGGCGTATAGCCACCAAAAGGGCAGATGTCCTTCCACACATTCTAATGACATCATCCATGGCAGAGAGGATATAAGCAACAAAATCATAGCAAAGCCGGAGAGATCTATACTCTTCTCCTCCCGCGTCATCAGAGGCCCCATCTAAAAGACACTTAAGCAGCCTTTTAATAGCAATAGCTGTTATGGCAGAGGCACAAACCGGACGCAGCACAGTCCCCGCACAGGCAAAAGCATGACAGGACAACTGGTCCATGCGCCGGTCCTCACCATCCCGCAAGGTAGTAGTGTCAGGAGAATGCATGACAGAGGTATTTGACAACCCTAGAATGGGCGCGTCCACCTCGGGAGGACAAGACCAACGCTTAATCACATCAGCAGGAAAGGGATACCTCTTGTCCCAACTCTTTGGCACCCCAGGCAACTTACTAGGCCGTTCCCATTCCATGAGCACCAGATTATTAAAATGAGACTGCTCAGGGAACTCCAAGCGTGGTTTAACTGTATGAAAAAGCTCACCCTGCTGCTGCGGAGCCACTGCAGGAGGGGAAATACAAAGCACTTCAAAAATGTGAGACAACAACCTGTCAGTGTCAGTGTCATCTGAGGACCATGGGCCTTATCCAAAAGGGAGTCCCGGTACCACCATAAATCTTAGGCTGTTCCTCAGATGATTCTGAGTCAGAGAATAATTCCCCCTCCTCAAGGGGACAATAACCAGAAATGTCAAAAAAATCCTCAGCCTCAACAGGGAAGAGGGAAACAGCCAGGATAAATGCTGCTTCTTGACAGAAGCCTTACGTGGGGCTGACCCAGCAATATGTTCTTCAATGCTGGTCACCCGTGCAGCCAAATCAGATTGGGACTCCCCGCTAGTATGCCCCTCACTGGGGGTCAAATGTAAGCGCGAGGGGGTAGGCGAAGCCAGAGGGGGAGCAGCCCCAGGGCCAGTAACAGACGACCCCGGCTGCAGCGCAATCGCCTGCTGGGTGCAGGGTACACACACCCTAACATCATCACTTATAGGGATACCCCACACGCCACGCATAGCCGGGCTTGTCCCGAAGGAACCCTAAGCACATTATCCCCAGAAGCCTCCATATGGTGATTTGAGTGGCACAACAGGCCAGTATAGGGCTAACGCTAATAATAGCTACCCGGGATGCCCCAAAAGCCCGCTAGGGAAAAGGGAGATTGCCAAGGGGAGAGGGCCGGGAGAAACCACAGTACTGAGTTCACCCCGCCTGAAAAACATAAGAGAAAACCCCATAAATATACACACGAGAAAAATACACAGAAAAAAAAACACCCCGCAGGGGTACTCACGGACCGCACAGGGAGCCAGCATAAAATGGCGCCCGCATAGACCTCAAAGTGGCAGGGCGTGGAGATGTGATGCAAAAGGTGTCATCCACAGAGCCCGCCCCCCCCGAAGAGCGCGAATAGCGCCCCACGTGATCCGGCCAGCCAATCACGGCACCGCAGCATTCTGAGGAAATGTCGCTGCCGTCCGTGGAGCGCTGTACAAGCGCGCAGTGGCAGCACACAAGTGAAAGTAAGACAAAAATACACGCTCAATTAAAGTGATCAACGCCACCCCTCCGCCCCCCCCCCCCCCCCCCCCCGGAGATCTCCCCGAGGGAGAGCGAGGCAAGGGAGAGCAGCAGCGGCCCAAAAGATAGTAGAAGAGAGGGGGATGGGGGGCACCTAAAGGGATACGGGTTAAAGCAAAACCCAGAGTGCGGGGGGGGCATCCCACAAGGCTCACCATAAGCCTAACCGCCTACCCTGTCAGAGCAGGGACTGCGGTAGGAGCAGCGCTCCTCAGCACCTGACCCTGGTGCTAAACCTACCTTCACCCGAACCGGTCAGCCGAGGCTGGGAGGCAGTGGGTTCGGAACGGGTGGGAATAGTCCTGCAGGACCGCAGGCTAATAAGCCCCGCTCACCTGCGCAGAGTAGAGAGCCATCTTCTATCCAGACTGCAGAAAAGAACTGGGAATTAGTGGAAGGTTCCTGGCTATTTAAGGGGCCGGGAGTGGTCACAAGTCTTTTTCTGCAGTCCAGCGCCACCTTGTGGATGTATAACCCATGTGTAAGGAATATTCTGGAACAGGACGTGCTGTATACTTTGAATAAATAACAAAGGGGGGGGGTATGCAGAGGTAGTAACCACATAGGAGGAGAACATAAAGTCAGGTGGTACTCTGTAGTTGCTCCTCCTCCTTGGACCAAAACCCAGACAATCGGCCCAGGAATCTATACAATTCCTCTCCCCCCCCATGCATCCAAAATTGGGATCCCCCGCTGTGTGAAACCCCCCAGGTCACCCATACACTTACCTTCTTTTCCGGTCCAACTGCGCATGTGCGAGTGATGGCCAAATCCCCACTTTCCCTCTAGCAGGGAGTGTGCCCGCGGCAGGCATTTGTGAATGGCCGGCACCGGACACGCTCCCTATCAGAGGGTAGCGAGAGATGCGGCCGTCAGCACACCCTGAGCCGCTCGCCTTAGACGAAGGGACGTCAGCTGATCCGAGTGCGCTGATTGGACGAGCGACCGAGCATGTGCCGTTGGAACGGGAAGAGTTTGTTTCAGCGACCTGAGGGGTTTCACACAGCGGGGCACCCCCGATCGGGTCAGACTCAATCACATTTATTCAAAGTGGACCAAAACTCAGGATTTTGTCTATCCTTGGCTTTGGTACATGCCCTGCTGTGTGAATCCCTCAGATAGCCGATGCCAACTCACTTCTCAGGCCTACGGCGCTTGAGCGGCCGCTCGTCAAATCAGCTCACTCATCCGCCATTAGACCGGAAAGCAAGGTAAGTGAATGGGGCGACCAAGGGGGATTTCACACAGAGGGGCATCCCAATTTTGGATGCCCGGAGGGGGAGGCAATCAATCCGGGTGGGTTTTGGTCCTAAATATTTACCCCTAGGGCTAGGGAGGAAAATGATATTATGTTAGACACAGGGGAACATTTATGCCCGTTTGAAGAGTTAAAATAAATTAGCTGTGTATTAGCAGGTGCTCAATACCCCGGCAGGAGCTCAGCCAGTGCCACTGCTGTAGTAGATGGGCAATAATCAACCACAATGCCTGCAGTAGCCTCCCTAGAAGCAGATCCAGAAGCTGCAGATCCAGGGAGGAGCGTGATTCTGGGTGCTGTTGGATCAGTCAGCAGTCAGTAAGTTTAGCATGGGCAGAATTGACTGAAGGTCAACTTTACACAGTGGTGCTAGAACTGCAGCTTATCAGATTGAATTGCATATACAGCATGTATATATGATGACAGAGGCCTCACAGACAAACTTCTACCATAACTGAGATTAGGGGGAATAAAAGCTTCACATTGCATCAGGCCTCACCCGACACACAATAGATTAGTCTCTAGAAGTGCACGTAGACCTACGATGTGTTCACACATTTATTTTTTCTGCATATTTATAAAGCACTTATTCCCACCACTCGTTACACAGTGGCAGATCGTGTCCCACATCACTGAACACAATGTAATGCTTATGCCAAAACAACACACACTATAGACAACCAGTCAAATATGGTGTAAGGAGCATGGAGTACCCGGAGGAAGGCAATACAAACACCGGCACAACAAACAACCTCTAGTCTCACATTGTCCAAGGCAGAATTTACACCCAGAAGTACACAAAAAGGAACTAGAGCTTTGAATAACTAAACATATAATATATATAATATTAAAGGGAATCCATGTCCTAAAGTGCAAACGATAAAGGAGTTATCAGACATTAAAAGTGTATAAAAATTTTACTGCCCTCCCCATGGAGGATGTTGCAGATGTGACAATGGAACGCGTAGGAGCGGGGACACTGTCACCAGCTTAGCACCTTAATATTTGCAGGGTAGTATTTTTATACACTTTCATGTTTTGATAACTCCTTTAAAGTTTGCACTATGATATCAATATGTACAATTATATTATTATGATTGGCTTGCACTTTAATTATTATTATTGTTTATTTATATAGCGCCATTATCTTCCGTAGCACTTTACCTAGTAGTAATTACAGACAGGATAGAAACATAAGGTACACATACTATTTCAAATGCAGTTTTACAGATGGATATTCTGAGTACTTTAATGCTTAGTTATGTGTGATTAAGGTTGTGTACATTGCATTTTGCACAAATTACTGACTTTTGGAGAAAGTGCTCATTGCATTTGTTGCACATTTTTTACCATCTTTGGGGAAGTAGATGTTTATTGATTTAATATTTATAATATCAATATGTTGTATACATTTTTCTACATATAATTCTTGGGTACAATTTATATCATATGTATTTGGGATGCCCCGGTGTGTTTTCAGCAGTTTGTGCTTTTGGGACTTTTTTGTTTAATACATTTAAGTTATTTTATTAATCTTGGGAATAGGGCACTTTTTATACCCAATCGGGGGGGGGTGTTTTGTTTTTACTGTGATAGGCTATTTGGGTTGATGCACATTGCTAATATTAATTTTGATTATTCAGTTATTGCTTGAGCTGTGCACCTGGTTTAACATTAAATACAATTCAGTTACTAAACTCAGACACAGCAAATACAGATGATGCTTTCATTCTGTACAGGATACTATGTGACACAAATAAAATAAGTAAGGTGGAGGGCAAACAGTGATGGAGCCCCCTGACCTCCTGAGTCAGTTGCTACCTCTGCACTGTAGTTATGCCCCATTGAAGATTCACACAGTTTTCGGTTTTCTAAAAGCATTGTCCTTCAAGAATAAAAGTGATGAAGTTGGGAGTATGGCATTTCATTAAGTGAGATTAGAGAGTGGTTGGCGACATTACACAAGGATTGCTCATGCGGATGTCATGGGTAGGGCCAGCTTGTCAGACAGGGTATAAGGAACATTGTAGTAATAAGTGAAAGGTTATCAAGGGAAACATTACAATACCGTGCAGTATTGCCTCCTCGCCTCTCTCAGCTTGTTACTCTCTAGTTAAAAACCCTCATTTTGAATATTATATAACTGAAAGGTGACCAAAGTTTTCAAAATGAGGGGGGTCCCATATTAACTTTAGGGCAACCAAAATTAGGATACCCATTAAAGGATCTCTAATCAAACAACGCAGACACAACATCTGCTCTGCTCCTGATATTCTCCTGTCCTCCTCCATGGTCACGTCTTCACACTCCAGCCTTCAAGATTTCTTCCGTACCACTCCACTTGCCTGGAATGTCCTCACCCGCACAATCCATCACTCTCCAACACTCCAAGCTTTTAAAAGTGCCCTCAAAACTCACCTCTTCAGACAAGCATCTAACCAGCTCTAAGTAACCCCAAAATTCTTCACAGGGTACATGCCACCAAACTCAAGCTCTACCACTTGTGTCTCCACCACGAGTGACCACATAAGCATTCTGTAAGTCTTCAAAGGGCCAGTTAATAACAAACACAAAATGAAATGCAAATAAAACCATATAAATCACAGATGCAGATGATGAATTATTTTGCCAACAACAGCAGCTTCATAATGCCCAAGACAATAAATAGTTTTACCCAGCACAGATGCAGGCATAGAATTATTTTGCTCAGGGCAGCCCTACAAATGTTTTTCCCACTCCACCTGGCAATAGCTAGCAATAACCCCTGGATAAGATGTAGCACCATCTTTCGCACCAGTAAGGTGGGTGGGATAAGCGTGCATAGAGACAGGATTGTGCTCCACAGTGGAGCCCAGCACAAAAAAAGGCATGGAGGGCCGCATCTGGCCCCCGGGCCTCGAGTTCGACACATGTGCCTTAGACTGTAACCTCGCAAGGGCAGGGCTCTCTTTCCTATTGTCTCCTGTTCTCCCAACATTTGTAATTATACATTTAGATAGCACTATATATAAATAAATAACTATAATAAAAGGAGAGTTTTAGAGTACCACACTCTTGTTTCAGATCTGCCAGCTCCAAAACAGGGAACGTGTCACCACAAGATAAATATCAACAGTGAAAGATCATGCAATGCACCTCCTGCAACCAAGCAATGAGACAGCCTGATCCTTCATAACTAGCAGTAGAGGCAACAAGACCATAACATTTAAAAAAAGGGTCCGCAGTGCCCCTACCCCCCCCCCCCCCCCGACATCAGTGTGATCCTGTGTGAACACTAAGTCCTTGTGAATAGTACCTCTAAACCAGGGGTGCAGAGCCTTTTTTTGGTCAAGGGGCCACAATGTCATATTGTTCCACTTCAAGTGGCCGCAAATGTAAGCTGTGAATTCCTTTATTCCTGGTAAGGATACCAGAGGTGGGTAGAGATGAGGTAAGAAGGGGCAAAGGTAAGGCAGGGAAAGGTCATTTCAGCAGAGATAAAGTGGAAAGAGGTGGAGGTGGGAAGAGGGGAGGTGGGTAGAGGTAGGCAGAGCTGAGGCCAGGTGAGGTGGGTAGAAGTGAGATAAGAGAAGCAATAGACAGAGGTGAGGTGGGTAGAGGTAGGCAGAGGTGAGTCTTGGTGAGGTGGGCAGAAGTGAGATGATAAGAGAAGCAATAGACAGAGGTGAGGTGGGTAGAGGTAGGCAGAGCTGAGGCCAGGTGAGGTGGGTAGAAGTGAGATAAGAGAAGCAATAGACAGAGGTGAGGTGGGTAGAGGTAGGCAGAGGTGAGTCTTGGTGAGGTGGGCAGAAGTGAGATGATAAGAGAAGCAATAGACAGAGGTGAGGTGGGTAGAGGTAGGCAGAGCTGAGTCCAAGTGAGGTGGGCAGAAGTGAGATAAGAGAAGCAATAGACAGAGGTGAGGTGGGTAGAGGTAGGCAGAGGTGAGTAGAGGTGAGGTGGGCTGAGGTGAGATGATAAGAGAAGCAATAGACAGAGGTGAGGTGGGTAGAGGTAGGCAGAGGTGAGTCTTGGTGAGGTGGGCAGAAGTGAGATGATAAGAGAAGCAACAGTCCAAGGTGAGGTGGGTAGAGGGGAGATAGGAAGAGGTGGGTGGGAAGGAGTGGGCAGAGGTAAGGAAGGGAGAGGAGAATTGAGCAGAGGTGAAGTGGGCAAAGTTGAGTCGATAAGATTTGAGCAGAGGTGACATAGTAAGAGAAGTGATGGATACAGGTGAGGTGGTAAGAGGTGGATAGGCATAGGCAAAGGTAAAATGGGAGAAGGCGGAAAGAGCACGTGTGTCGTTCACCTCTACAGAGAAGTATATCGGTGACCAACTTTGTGCTTCGGAAATTCTAGAGGAAAGCTCTGCACACTAACTTCTTAGGGGTGCTGAGGGCCAGAATGAGGGCAGTGCAGGCCGCATGTTATGCATCCATGCTCTAAACAGACCTCCAGCCTCCAGATTTGAGGCCCGCTTTAATTCCCAAGGCAGCACTGTGAATCCGGAAATCAGGGAGTTTGACACCTATGCTCTAGAAGTAGGAGTAGGTGGAAAATGAGTAGGATACTAGTACTGTAGGGGGGCCCTGTCTGTAATATTTAAGGCACCTTTGCTTGGAATATCCAGCCTTGTGAGTCATTCATAACTGCTCTGGAAAGACCATTAGGACTTAAACTTAAAACTTATCAGGAGAGACTTAAAGAACTTAATTTGTACAGTCTGGAGGAAAGAAGGGAGAGGGGGGACATGATTGAGACCTTTAAATATGTGAAAGGATTGAATAAGGTTCAGGAGGGAAGTGTTTTTAAGAAGAAGCTAAATGATAGAACAAGGGGGCACAACCTGAAGCTAGTCGGGGGGAAGATCAGGAGCAATGTTAGAAAATATTATTTTACAGAAAGAGTAGTAGATGCTTGGAACAAACTTCCAGCAGAGGTAGTTGAAAAATCAACAGTCAGTGAATTTAAACATGCCTGGGATAAGCACACATCTATCCTAAGATAGAGTACATACAGTATACACATAAGAGCAGACTAGATGGACCATATGGTCTCCTTCTGCCGTCAACCTTCTATGTTTCTATTAGCAAGGTTATTAGCAGGGTTTGGGCCAGCCAGCTCACATAAGAAATAGGAAACTGAGTGATAAAGGTCAGTGCTGGCAGCATCCGTGCAGGGGGAGGAGGCCACTCCATAGCAGCACTGCTGTACTCACAGAGCAGTGATGTGTAATCACCAGACCTGTTCTCCAGCCTTGTAAAGCTCAATAGTAAGCCATTCAAGCAGACACATTCCTCCGTTTCTGCCTGTTCGGGGTGTGGCAGCCATCGCTGGCTGTTCTCTGCACTTCTTGCTGAGCCCGGGTCTATGAGGCCGGATGGCAGTCGCTGATTACTATGGGAAAATGACAAACATCCATAGGGCCAAGAGAAAGGAAAACCAACAACGCGCATTACTGATTAGATTACCAGTTTGCTTGTAGTGTAAAAAAGTTGAATGTCTGTTTCGTCTAGAGCAGCGGCTCCCAACTGTTTCTCATTGAGAACCACACTCTATATTCCAATGATCTCAAGTAACACCTGGGTTGTACGTATGGGTTGTCAGGCACCTAAAACTGTGATAAAAACACACAATGCTCATACTCAAAAATAGTTTAGTATAGTTGGAGACGTTTTGCACTCACTGCGCTAATCAGAGTTAGGTAAAGTATAGCTGCTACAGATGACGTTGGGGTACAAACCTTGCAATCTGAGTACCATCAGTGTTAATTGTATCACTGGTTGGGATGGAATTAGAGGCTGGAGTGGAAACAGCCTGAGATCAGATGGCACCCACCTCTTTTTGGCGCATTTGGTTAGGTGTGCTTTTACCTATATTGCTCATATTACTGGTTGGGATGCCCTGCTCTAGAGCTGGATGCCTATTCTCAGCCACCTCCATTGTTTGAAAAAGGAGTGAGCAGCCTTGTAAAGAGGAACATCAGACCTAAAATAAAAAGAAGCCGACCCCCCCCCCCCTCCTTCATCGGCCCCTGCTTATCTTTTGGATGCCACCGCTGCTACTTCCTTCAGTGCCCAATACTCACCCCGCGGCAATCTAGCAGCTACGAATAATAATAAATCAATCAACCAATATTAGCTTTTAACCAATTAATACACAACAAGCTCCACGTGCAATACTTATATCTTACTAATAAGCTCAAAATATTAAAACCACATGTAAAAAGCACAGAGCTATACAAATTTCAGATTAAGTCCTTTTAAAGGTTCATCCAATTGTTCTTTGAATCAATAAAGTGACTGTTCAATCAATCCTTGTGCGATCTCACCACCAATTGTATGCTCTTACCAAAGATGGTCTGATAATACACTGAATCAAGAGATCCTGAGATCACTTCCCACTTTTTTCAATAATTATAAGCTTGTCTCCACCAATGAGATATAGATTATATATATTGTGAATAGCATCCATAACAAGGTCATGCAAAAGAAAATAATAGATCCATAGTGCAACAATGCTAAAAACTGATGCTTTCTTTATTTATAAGCCAATAAAACACTCACATTAAAATGATAAAAAAAACTTGCATATCAATCAGTCATTTGGCCAAATCACACTGCTCAATTTCCTAGTAGAAAAGAGGATGTTTGATACCGCCGACTCCCAACGCGTTTCGTCGCCCCCTGCCGCGAAAAAAAAACGATATTATACCTTATACACCCAAACTGAATAAAACTCCTGCCATGCTTGTGGTTTTCTTCTCCTGGTAGGAATAAAATCCAGGGGTGACAGGTTTAGTGTATCAGGGGTGACAAAACCTGTCACTCGATTTCCTCTTCCTTCCATTAATAAAAATAAAAAACAAGCCTGGCTGGATATTTATTGATGCCGGGTGTATAAGTGACCCCTCCTCCATCCATCCAGCATATTCATATGGATTTTTATTACTGGGCCTTTTTTTCGCGATGGTGATCCTTTAAGCTTGTATTGGCTGTAGAGCGACCAGAGCACCCGGCGCACCGCCTCCTTTGACCCAGGCTGACCTCTCTCTGGTGGGCATCCCAAGTTAGCATGCTTGGGGTGCAATTTAAACCGGACCTTCAGCATGATTTGATGAAAAGCCCAAACCCTTAAAAAACTGGGCTGCAACTCTGTTAAGGACTATAGGATATGGGCACCACCATCTTGACTCAGAAGCATCACAAGCTTAAAGTGGACCAACACTCAGGGGTGATTGGCCCGGAAATCTATAAGATTCCCAGGCCAATCACCTCCCACCCCGCTGGACATCCGAGATCGGGATGTCCCGCGGGGTGAAACCCCCCAGAAACCCCAAAAACATCTTACCTGATCCGCCGCCGCCTCCCGCGCGCCCATCCAGACGTGCGCGCGCCGGCCCTCTGAGAACGGCCGGCGGGGGCGCGCGCGCCAAGAGTGACGCGCGGGAGGCGGCGGCGGCGGCGGAAGAGGCTTGTACGTTCCTGTCCCCCGCCTAGACGTTGGCGGGGATTGGCTGCGGCGTTCACGTGGGAGCGGGGAGAGGTGAGTTTTTTGGGGTTTCTGGGGGGTTTCACACAGCGGGGCACCCCCGATCGGGGTGCCCCACCGAAGTGGACCAAAACCCAGGATAGTCAAAATCCTGGGTGTTGGTCCACTTTAAGAGACGCCAGGGGGCAAAAGTACAGGGGTGGGTTATAGCTGTGCTTTGCACAGACAGAGCAGAGCTGGGGTCAGGGAAAGGACAGCAATCCCAGAATGCAGAGCAGCACAGTCAGAAGACACTTCCCATTTGCAGCCGCCATCTTGAATGTTAAATGGCTCATAACATGCAGTAGATGCAGGTAGGATGATTTTTGTGAGCAATCTGTATGTACGGGGTGTGGGAAACATAGAAGATATGCTCTTATTCAGTGTGAAGGACCGCTTTAACAACCCTCCTGGTCATAGGCCGGCAAATGTGCTCAGAATCTGGCCACTAATAAAACATGTTGCTGTGTACAAGCCAGTATCACTTTCTATTTTCTAATAAGAATAAGTACCCCCTGGGTGGTGTGCATGGGTTGTCAGTCACCTAAAACTGAGGAGAGGAGAGGAGAGAGCACACTAAAGCTTAGCTGCATAGTGAGATCTGCTGAAGAGAGCCCATGATACAGGGAGACGTCTCCTGCTGCCATTGCTAGAGACTCACCGCCCACTTATGACAAAGTCATTGGCCTCAAATCAACAAGAGTTAAAAAAAATTCTCACGGTAGTAAAAAAAAAAAAAATCTGAATTTCACTGTTACTGAATCACCAGCTAGGAAAACAAAAAGTCATTGGCACTTTTTTACTCCTAAGAAAAGTAGAGAACTGTTTACTCCTTTCTACACTGTAGTAAAAGCCGCCATTGACTTACATTGTCTTTTTATCTGGTGATTCAGTAACAGTGACATTCTCAGGCTTTTTTTCTCATGAATTGAATTTTTTACTACCATGGGAATTTCTCTCCACTCTTATTGAATTGAGGCCATTGCCTAATTAAAGCTCTGGGATCCTATAGTGAATTTACACTAGCTATATGGGTTACCTTAATTATTCTAGAAAAGCAGATGAGATGGGTCGCAGGTTACCAGGATCATAAGTACATGCATGCTGGATGTTTTTGCTCAGCAACTTGGGATTTTAAGAAGCCGCACCTACACAACATGTAGCACGTGGGCTTGGGAAATTCCCGCTATAGCATATCGGCATTCTGAAAATTCAAACACATGACCATCTCTCTTTAGGCTAGAATAACACGTTGTGGTCTAGGGTCTGTGAGCTGCACTGTGCTGTATTTTGTAGCATATTCTGCGTGCAGTAATACAGTACATGTGTAGGCAGAGTCTTTAAAGTGAACCAAAACCCACTGCGATCGGCCCGGGAATCTAAGATTCCTGGGCCGATCGATTCCCTCCCCCGGGGCATCCAAAATCGGGATGTCCCGCTGTGTAAACCCCCCCAGGTCGCCCCATGCACTTACCTTGGTTCCCGGTCCAATGGTGCATGCGTTAGTCGCCTCCCCGCCTGCGCACTCCATTAGAAGGTAACGGGGGATGCGGCCATCAACGCGCTCTGAGCCACTGGCCTTAGACGAAGGCTTAGATGACATGACGTCAGCGGCTCCGAGCGCGCTGATTGAACGACTGGACGTGCATTCGCCGTAGGACCAGGAAGAGGTGAGTTGGCTTCGGTGATCTGGGGAGTTTCATGCAGCGGGGCACCCCTGATCCGGGGCAAGGACTTTAAAAACAACCACAACCAGTCCTAAATTCTAAGCTGCTACATCCCCCACTTCGTGCCCAGTTATGTCCACTGTATTTGTTGTGCTTATTCCAGTGCACAAGGTCAGATTAAAGCTGACCAAAACCCTCTAAACCACCCCCAAGCCCCCTATCCACTTCACCCCCAACACGAGTACCTGGGGCAATGCTGCTGGCTGGTTTATATATATTTTCGCCACTTTAGCCCCGCCCAGTTGTCAGATTTGAGATTGCTTATGTGAAGATGCATGCTGACCACATCCCCAGCTTCCCTTTAGCATGAGGTGCGCTCCTGTCCCCAGTCCTTTTTTTTTTTTTGCTGTGGGAACAGGCTACTGTGGGGCCAGTTGGGCTACTGTAGGGATCAGGCAGCAGCACACTGCATACCTCATCTGGCTGTGTCTGAAACAAAGCATTCTGGGAATTTAAAGTGGACCAAGACCCAGGATAGTCAAAAATCGACGATCGGGGGTGCCCCGCTGTGTGAAACCCCCCAGGTTGCCTGTACAAATTCACCTCTTCCCGGTCCTACAACGTATGCGCAGCCGCTCGTCCAATCAGCGCTCTCGGATCTGCTCCCGCCCCTTCGTCTAGGAGCTCGTCTGATACGAATGCCTGGCACAGGCACATTCCCTGCTATAGAGATAGCGGGGATGTGGCCACTGCTCGCGCATGTGCTGTTGCACCAGGGAAGAAGGTGAGTTTATGGGCGACCTAGGGGGTTTCACATAGAGGGGCATCCCGCTTCTGGATGCCCAATGGGGCAGGGAAATCTTATAGATTCCTGGGCCGATCTCTGTGGGTTTTGGTCCACTTTAAATCTTGGGCAGGCAGACGGCCACAGTCAGCACATAGCAAATGCTACCACAGATTGCGAATATATTCTAGAATGAGCATAAAGAATGAACACAGTGATCAATCTACCCAAACCAATCCAAGAGCATATAAATTGGGATACCCTGCTATACGTGTACCCGCGCTAGACATTTCACAATGGCTGCACAGACGTGCCTATAGCTAAACGTGAGAAGGAATGCGCCGCGAGGTAACTCTCCATGCAAATCAGAAACGTAAGCTGCCGATTGGCTGAGCGCCCCATGTTTGTACCATGGTAACAAGAAAAAAGTGAGTAATTGAGGCAATCTGGGGGGTATACACACAGCAGAGGCATCCCAAATGAGGAAGAGTATATCCCAATGGTGATTTGTGGGTCCTTGCATATCTCCCAAGTGTCCCTGAATCTTTTGAATCCATGTCCCCCGTTGTTCTCATTTGTCCCTTTTTGATGTGTAACATGCAGATACCTGGAGAAAGTAGCCTGGGTCTTGGGCTACGGAACGCGTTGGGGACCTTCTCCTGGCACTAACCTTTTTTTTTGGTGGGGGGGGCATCCCGGGATCCACACTCAGGTGATGTGTTATCTTCATCATTTATTTGTTGTGGTTTTGCACAGTTAGCATCTTGCTCATCTGGCCACATTAGTCTTGTTGTTTAGTGTGGGAATAATATAGGCATGTTTATAGATTTTTGTATTGGTATTTGCACTTTATAGTTGTATGAATTGTGTTTTAATTTTTGACATTCTGATCAACTTTGGGTTTGTTGTATGTATCTAAAAATGGATTGTCTGTGATGTATATGTTTTTAAATTTGTGTGTCTTTATGTGATGGATACTATTCAATAAATATGAATTGATGAGATTTGGTTGAATTTATTGTGGTTGAGGGGGCGCTGCTTTTTGGAACTACTGGGGTGGTTTCTGGCACCACCACTTTTTGAGTCATTTTAGGAGTTATATTTTCCAAATGCAAACATGGCCACTGACAATATTGATTATTGGTCCTCATTTACTTATTGATTGTGTGGTGCGGAATATATACATTTACTTGGTCTAACATGCAGATCTGCATCAATAAATGATTCATTTGCCTATTTAAAGTGTTTAATATTGCTGTTACAATCTATCACCTGTCCACCCCTCAAAGAGGGGGCGTGGCCTAATTTAACAAACGTCCCCCTTTCCCACCCTGAAAAGCTGACGGGTATGTCCTTGTAGACCAGGAGTTGCAGGGGTTTAGGTCCGCATGAGCTGCATTTCGGCCACATATTCTCTATTAAAATAAATGGAAGCACAATTTTAACAACTCCTAAGAGAAAAGTGCATTCAACTCGCTGCAGCAATGGCGGCCATAGAGTGCAGCCTATGCGGCCTGCTCCGGGCACAGGGCCACACACCCCGCTGCCTTCAGCTGATAAGCAGCCGGGCACAGTGATTGGTCCGCAGTCATGGCCGCGCTGCCCCACCCCCACTATAATACAGGTTGCCAGCAACACAAGCCCGCCCCCTTCCACCCTGACATGTCGAAAAGGACGCCGATTGGCTGTTACCGGCCTCTCCCTCGAGCGCTGCGATTGGCCAGACAGGAGATCAATCAGCGAACTTCTTAATGTGAAAGCGCTGGATGAGGTTAACCCCTGAAGCGCCGGAGAGAAGCGATGCTGCGGCCTGTAACACTGGGAGCATTTCTGTGACGCGTGTGCAGCTCACACTGCAATGGCTGGAAAGGGCCCAGCAGCCTCCCAATGGGGGGAGGGGTGGGAAACAGCCGCCCCAAGCATGCCCTGTAACTGGCACACAGAGCTCAACTTTTTTTTTCTCAAAGCCTCACTTTCTGTTTGGTAAAAAAACATTAGTAACCCAGCTGTTCAGTCTAAAAGACTCCAGGGCTTTACCACGTGGTATCCTGATTTGGGATGCCTTTGTGTGTGAACTATCACTGGCCACCCAGAGAGTCGCCCCCTGGAAGCCATCCCATGGTGCATTCGCTGGTATCCCCAGCACTCCCCTATCGGGGTATGACTGGCGACAGGTGCGTGCAGCAGAGGGCACCTGACAATCGCTACCATTCAGAACTAATTGCTGGGTATGAATATGCCCCACCACCATATTACCATATTAGTGTAACCAGGGCCGGCGTCAGCACCAGGCAAGGCGGGGCAGCTGCCGGGGGCCCCCACCCTTGCATACCCACTATGCAAGCGATTCCATCCCTGGGGTTTGGTCCGCTTTACCGGGGCATCTCAATTTGGGATGCCCCCGTTTGTGAAAATACCCCCCTAGTTTGGCCGTTAACTCAAACTGCCGATCCCACAGTGCATTCACCAGTTTAAACCGGACCTTCCAAATGATTTATTGAAAAGCCCAAACCCTTAAAAAACGATTCCCCAGCATCTAAAGTTAATATATTTTAAGTTTTTAGTCACTTATTATTCTTTCTCCCACTAGGCTGCAACTCTGTTCAGGACTTTAGGATACGGGCACCGCCATCTTGCCCCAGAAGCATCACACTAAGATAGGCTCTTATTCAGAGTGAAGGTCCGCTTTAAGGAAAGTAATGAAAGGGGGGGGTCACACACAGGGGCATCCGAAAATAAGGAGAATCTAGATTCGTTTACACTCCAAAGTCAGGTTTAAAGGGGTTTGGTGCGCTTCAAAGTAGACCAAAACTAGAGTTTTGGTCCAAATAGCATGATCCTTAGGGGGGCATCCAGATTTGGGACGTCCCTCACCACAAAGGGGCCCACTGACACCATGCCGCCAAGGGCCCACATAAACCTGGAGCCGGCCCTGAGTGTAACTACAGAAGGTGCATCAGGGCCCATGAAATCGGGGGGCCCAACACTATTTATCCATAGAATCATGTACAGGAAGGAAAGGCCATTTATTTCTACCATTTCAATGTTTTTTTTAGTCTAATCTTATTCCTTGAAAGAGGAGCAACACTCCCTTGAGTCTATAAGGCACTATAGACTATAGGGGGGTTGGCCTATCCCTGATTCAGGACAAATTGGGGTGCCCTTCTGTGTGAAACCCCCCAGATCGCTCCATCTCCAGCATGCCTCTAGCTAAGTGCACCCATGCCAGGCCTGTCTGAATGACCAGCGGGGGCACGCTCACAGCTAGAGGTAAGGGCTCAGTGCAACAAAGGAAATCCACACTGGGAGGGCTATAGATTCCCCAGGCAAATGCTTGTACCTTGCAATGCCACTTCCCGCCCTGCAGTACTTCATATTGCAATGCTAGGTGCTAGGAAGCCATGACACTGGCAGGGAGACTAAGCAACGCTGATCAAGTGGGCAGCTCTGGTCACGACAACACAGAAGCCATTGAGGGCAGGGGTCTGGAAATCTGGTGCCGAGGTCCGCCAGTTGAGTATCGCTGGCAGGTTTGATTTTCGGCCAGGATATGACTGAAATGCTCTTGATCAGGGCACCTAACCCCCTAACCTTTCCCCAAATGTCATTGCTAGGGAAGCCCACCACTCTGGGCATGTGTGGATTGGTTAAATGCGGAGCAAAAATTCCTTTGTGTGCGCAATGCAAGCATGCAATGACCATATATGGCCTAAAAACAAATAGAACAAGTGCTGATGATTGGAGAAGGTGAGTTCACAGTTACAGGCGATCTCACATTGGAGAGGAACAAAACTCAAGACACTACATTCCTTAGGTGGTGTTCCTTTTAAAAAATGGCATCCTAGGGGCCAAATGTGACAAGAAGAAGAGTGCTGGGGAACGGTTTCACATGGCCAAAGGGTGGGGAGTTGGGGCGCAAGTTAACTTTTCCTAAATAAGAGACAGGTTGCCCCCCCCCCACCATTGACCCCTTATCTCACCCCAGTTTTTCTTTCCTAAGGGACTGTATGCCGCAGCCTCCTATTAGAGGAGTGTCAGCCCCTTACAGTGTGTGCCTTGGCTTCCAGTCACGTGAGAAGCAGACATAGCACTAAATATCGGTCTCCATCCCAAATGAAAATATAAATCAGTCTGTACTCACTTGCTCCTCCTTCAGCAGTTTCCTCAGGTGCTACAACGCCTAATCTCAGAAACCAAGAAAACAGGTTCCATGATCTGTTTGTGCACCCTGCCATCTCTATTACAATAAATGGAACAGCATGCTCCATTCACTGTGACATTGGCAGGGAAGCAATGTCTTGCCAATGGTGAACAGCTTCTAGAAGAGCTGCTGAGGGGGAGGGAGGTTTAGGCCTAAGGGTTAGCCCGTGAAGCCCTCCTAAGTACCCAAAGCAGTCCTAAAGTCAGGTATAAGGCCCACCACATTTAGGGGGATACTCCATCCCCGTAGGGTCTTGCTTTGACAAGGGACCAGAAACTACAGCAACCAGTATATCCCAGAACTGTGTGCTGTGGCTTCCGGTCCACCACGGGAGGAAACGCCTGGAGCTGGGGAGAAGGGGGAAGTAAAATCACCTACATCCTCTCTAAAAAGGAATGGTGTAGCTTAGTTTTAAAGCAGACTTCCTACCAGGAAATCACACCGCACCCCCCCCCCCATTCCAATTTGTGTTGCCGCCCCCACAAGACAGAAAATTAGGCAGGCATACTCACTTTGTTTGCGCATTACAAACGGCCTTGCAAGCCCAATTGGTCATCTGCAGTGGTGGGATTGTTGACTGGTGAGTATTTTGTCTGGTTTTAGTGCTTTTTTTGGAAGGGGTGCTTAAAATGGGATGTGCAGGGGTTAAAAGCGGCCTCATGTTTCACTGACCACTCCTCTGCATATCCCCACCAGCCATTCAGAAAAGGTGAACAGGGCCGTGCATGTGCCATGGGATCGCCGGTGAGGTGAGTTTTCTGGAGATTCTGTGGGTTTCACTCATTGTGGCATGCCAAAGTGGGATGACCCACAAAGAGGGAAAACCCCAGACCAGGAGTCTAATACACTCTAGGCCGGTGGTTGCTCCTCTTTAAGGACACTTCTTGTTTGGCCATTGCAGACAGAAAATAAACAGCCAAATGTCCAAATCAAAGCTTTTTAAGAAAATATGTATATAAAGGGGACACTACCCCCAAAACAAGTAACAGCCGGGTTGGGGGAAGCAGGATCAGCATGATGGTCCTGGATGGAAGCACAATCAACTCGGGGGACTACTTGTTTGCAGTGCTGGACTTTAAAACTTGCCTGGGCCCCGGTGCAGACAGTAAATGGGGCTCATACAGTAATGATTCTCATTTGAACTAATTTAAATACAAAATAGACTAGTAAAGATTAAAAAAGACAAGAGAAATGGAGTTTGCTTTCTGTACACAGTGCTAGTTGAGCTGATAAATATGTTAGAAAAGCAACCAAGGAGGGCCCCTCACCTCATGGGCCCCTAAAGCTGTTGCCATCTCTACACGCCCAGTAGTTCCACCCTTACCTAGTATCACGTCAGCCCCCCATCCCCCCCCCATCCACTCTGGGGTGTGAGGATGACAGATTAGGTTTAAATGAGTGTTTGAATAGTAGGGAAAATAGTTCCTGACAATGAGGGAAGGCGGATATGTGGCCCCCAGCCAATTAGCCTGGTTGTATGTTCTCATACAGGACACGTGAATATCATCATGATTCATGTGAGGGATCTTTTGTGCCCAGGAAGAGGTTTTACAAATCATGGGAATGTGAAAGTACTGTGTGTTGGTGCAACGGCCAGTAATAGTTTGCTTCCTCATGCCATAAGGAAAAGATCATTCCTGCCCATCTTGCAGGAGCACAGACATATTTTCCAGGTGACAATACTAGAAATCTGCTCTAACACAAATATCTCAGAACAGGCCGCAAATCATTCGATGTCACCCGAGTGTTCAACGGGAGCCAGAGGCTGCTGTCAAACCAAATATAACTGTATATAATTCACTGGCCCGCCACACTGGCCTGCATGGACTAATCATCAATTGATCTTTGCAAGATACAAGGACTCGGGCTGCGGGGACCTTTTCATCGGGTTCATCAAGGGCCTCTCATTGTTGTGCCTGATGATGGGGTCCCAGCGGCCCAGAACCTGCAAATGAAAATATAGGCAGTTACTCCATTCAGGACTGAAGTGTGCCAGTGCTTTTGCAACAGATGGCAGACATATTTCAGGAGTGTTAGAAGCTGCTATCATGATATAAATGCAACTTATACTAGCTTCCCTGCACACTGCAAGTGCCAAATCTGACCTGCAGAGCTTAAAGTGGACCAAAACAAATATGATTTGGGATGCCCCCTGGTTCTCTGCAGCATCCCTGCTTTCTCATTTCTCGCAGATTCAAGGTTTGATCCCACCAAGTTCTGCGGGCTGCTATCCTCCGGTTTCTTCCTCTGCCTCGCTGTGGGTCCCTGCTGCCAGTCACGTGGGGGGGGACCCCCTAATTGGTTGGCAGCAGAGGTGCATCACGAGACTGCTTGAGAGCGTTTAGAGAGAAGAGCGCTTTTGCTGAAACTGGAGGATCAAGCCTGCGGGCTGACAGGTAAGTATCTTGTTTTTTGGAGAGCTTGTGCTGTCCATTTCAGGTCTGCTGGGCATGGCAAGTGTGTAGAGCAGGGATGCCACCAGAGGCCTAGATGATAGAGGTTTATAGGAAGACCCTGGGGGGTTTCAAACTGCAGGGCATCCCAAATCAGGATATTCCCAAAACAAGGAACAGCCCTGCCCTAGAGTCTAGGGCCTGACAGATGGGTTTTGGTCCTCTTTAAATGACCAACTCTGTTAGCTGTTCCTGTACAGAAGTGTCACAAAGTTAAAGTGGACCTTCACTCTGAATAAGAGTCTATCTTATATGTTTCCCCCACACTGTACATACAGATTGCTCACATTAAAAATCATCCTACCTGCATCTACTGCATGTTATGAGCCTTTAAACATCCAAGATGGCGGCTTATGGAAGCCGCCATTTTATCAGGCAGCCTGCAAACAGGAAGTGCCTGCAAACAGGAAATGACTGTGCTGCTCTGCATTCTGGGACTGCTGACCTTTCCCTGACCCCAGCTCTGCTCTGTCTGAGCAAAGCACAGCTATAACCTGCCCCCCTGTACCTTATCCCACTCTCCTCTCCTCAGTAAGTGTGATGCTTCTGAGTCAAGATGGCAGCGCCCGTATCCTAAATTCCTGAACAGAGTTGCAGCCCAGTGGGGGAAAGAATAATAAGTTAGTGACTAAAAATGTAAAATATATTAATTTTAGATGCTGGGGAATCGTTTTTTAAGAGTTTGGGCTTTTCATTAAATCATGGTGAAGGTCCGGTTTAACATCCATTGTCATGATACTGCACATTCAATATAACAACACAACCAGGTGTCCAACTCCAGAAGTGTTTTTTCCCCAGACACAACCGACTTCTGACACATAGTTTAGAACTGTTCCAGTAGAATGCTAAAATAAATAAGCCACAGATAGGATTCAATTGTCAATTGCTAAAATAAAACGAAGGAGCTCTGCTCATGCTACACCCGGCCAGCTGCTCCACAGGAAAAAAGCATGTTCCAGCTAGTGGGGCAACAGCTATGGGCGTTTTCACATGTACAGCAAAGGCCCTGCCAGCAGCGTTGTGAGGCGCACAGCACTAGCGATCTCCCTCTATGTGAGTGAAGAACGCTGAACACCCTCCACATGCTGCACACAGCCATTGTGGGGAGCTCAGGCCAAAAGCACAAGTGCTCTCCAGTCACCATGGTCTGAAACCAGACTAAAAGTAGAAAACAAAGAGGACCTAGGAGCACATCTGTTTATCTACATTCAACCCATCCTTTTCACTGTTTTATCACAACCTGCGGGCCGCGGACCAAAAGTAAAAAAAAAAAAAAAGAACGTCTAGGAAATTGCCCCCCTCTGGCATTTGAGAGAGCCTAAATCCATGCAGATGTTATGGAATAACAGGCTGATTCTTTGCTGCAGAAATGCATGGGAGCGGCCATCTTGTCACACACATAAGCATTAGGAAAGAACTGTGCCAGCAGCAGCCCACACCAAACTGAGATAAATGCCTCAGAAACATGGGCAGCTTGTATATTATGTTATATAAACACACACACTGAATAACCAGCTGCTAGAGGGATTTTGTATGTGAGGGGGAAAGCTGCAACAATGTTTCTTTATCACCATTCACTGCGGAATCTGGATTTACTGCACACCATTTAGTCAGTGTAAACATATGTATCTTCTATAATTTTACAATTTTGTCAGTTCTGCGGGCAGAGTCATTACAACTGATGGCTTTCTACTAGCAATAAAGGAGGATTGCACTGATATGTGAGGCAATCTTGGCTGTGGGATTGGGTTTTTATAAGCTGGACTCATGTGTGCGGTAAGATGGCTGCGGTAAACTTTAAAAACAAAATGGCAGATCATGTATCTGCAGGCCACCTGCAAACAGGAAGTGCTGCTGGGCTTCCTGTCACTGCACGTTGTCCGCTATGTCAATTTAATCCAGGTAGCAGCATGGCTGAGATGCTGGGAGAGGAAGCTCCAAAATGGTCGCTACCTTTCTTTTCCAACTGTGCCAGGCTGTTGGTCCGGTTTAAGTAATTTTTGACTGTTGGTCAGCTTTAAGAGTTTTTTTTTTAACCCTTGGCCCTGCCTGGAGGAGGGGGCAAAATTAATATTATTATAAGTGGACCAAAACCCAGGATTTTAACTACCGTATTCTGGCTTTTGGTCCTTGCCCAACAATCTGTCTCCACAGACTCCACTCCCCTACATTCATATGTAACAATCCCCACATGCTAGCAATGCACATGCCAATTGGCTCACTTACCTATTTAAAGCCTTCCCACATCTTAACCATGTTCCCCCTATATTCAGCCTAAGCTCCCACCAATGCTAAGCATACAGTTATTATAGAAAAACTATTTTACCAAATGATTCTGCCTAAGATTTCACCCAGGAGTGGTGTTGTACCATCATTGTCACTGTGTTTATCACTGCTGTCACCTCAATTTGCTGATGTGTCCCTCCTATATTTCTCTCTGTGTAATCACCCATCCAAATGTATCCCTATTAAAAGGAGCACTATAGCGAAATTGTGCAATATTAAAAACCCATATAAACACCCCGGCTAATGATAGGAGGGGTCACTTATACACCCGAACTGAATAAAACTCCCACAAAGCTTGTGGTTTTCTTCTTCTAGTAGGAATAAAATACAGGATTTACAGGTATCAGGTACAGGTACAGGTATCAGCCTCGATTTAATAAAGGTAGAAAAAAATTCTCATGGTAGTAAAAAATTCAATTCATGAGAAAACAACCTGAGAATGTCACTGTTACTGAATCACCAGATAAAAATAAAATGAAAGTCAATGGCAGCTTTTACTACAGTGTAGAAAGGAGTAAACAGTTCTCTACTTTTCTTAGGAGTAAAAAAAGTGCCATTGACTTTCATTATTTTCTTAGCTGGTGATTCACAGTGAAATTCTCAGGCTTTTTTCTCATGAATTGAATCTTTTACTACCATGAGAATATTTTTCTACCTTTATTGAATCGAGGCCTTAGTCTGCCCCCCCTGATGTCCTTTTTCTTCCATTAAAATTAAAAAACAAGCCTGGTTGGATAATTTTTGATGCCGCGGGTGTATAAGTGACCCCCTCCTCCTGTCATCCAGCATATTTATATGGATTTTTATTATTGGCCCATTTTTTCACGATAGTGCGCCTTTAACTACATTTACACGACAGTACTATTTACCACTACTACTTTTTCCACAGCAGGTCGGGGGGGGCCACATCATATGGCACCAAGGGCCCCCCAATTGAGCATATGTGCTTTAGAAGCTCTATTGAAGACAGTTCATACATGCAAGGAATAAGTGGCTAGGGGCTGGATGTTAGGGCATAGTAGACAGGTTTATATATAAACTTCCCAGTGTCTAACTTTTTATACAAGAGAAGCCGCTCTAGTCCTGACAATGAAAGGTTACTTCCCCTTTTAGCCTCATTAATGTCTGGGTTTCATATAAAGCAATTGTCCTCATGTTGCTAAGTACAGATCAATACTGATGCGCCATGCCCCACCTTACACAAGCCTGTACCAACTGCAATATCGGGCAAGAAACCAAACCTGATCTGCCCAGTACTCAGTGAAGTACCATCTACCAAGTACCTCTTATAAAATATTCATCAATAAAATATTCAAATAAAATGTTCCTAAGATATGAGCATAATCCCTCTGAGATGGACAAGCGCATATCATTTTTTGCATAACACAGCTAAATAGGGCTTTATCCATTCAGCATGTGTACAATTCATTGTAAGCAATGGAAACAATGTATTCTCTTTATTTTAACTATTTTTACCTAGATTTGAATTGCTTCTAAATATCTCCTAGATTATGATCCGCCTGGGCCAGGTTTGACTCCCAACGGCCAAGCATGAGTGCAGAGAATGCAGACTGAAGGCAAGTGATCCCATAGCACATATTATAACAAACAACATGACACAAAATAGCTACATATTGTCTAATATTTTCATACATTAGAGCCAAGGAAACAACATGACCCAGCTTGAAGCCTCCCAGAGAGCAGACAGTGAAATCTGAGCTATTCCGAAGCCTTTTACTGTACCTCATACTGGAAATAGCAGCTTGTCAGCTGGGTGCTAGTCGCCCAGGAGTGTGCCCAGCATTCCTGGCCATCCTCTAAAAATGCTGTTATGATCACTAACAGAAATAGGCACACTGATCACTAACATAAATAGACAGTGATTACTAACATAGACACGATGATCTCTAACAGAAATAAAAACACTGATCAATCAAAGACATAGAAACACTGATCACTAACAGAAATAGAAATACTGATCACTAAAAGAAAGACACAATGATCACTAACAGAAATAGACACCGATTACTAACATGGACACAATGACCACTAACATAGACGCAATGATCACTAACAGAAATAGAAACACTGATCACTAACAGAAATAGAAACACTGATCACTAACATGGACACCACTGATCACTAACAGAAATAGACAATGATTACTAACCTAGACACAATGATCACTAACAGAAATAGACAATGATTACTAACATAGACACAATGATCACTAACAGAAATAGAAACACTGACCACTAACAGAAACAGACATGGATCACTAAAAGAAAGACACCATGACCACTAACAGAAATAAATACTGATTACTAACATGTACACAATGATCACTAAATGAAATAGAAACACTGACCACTAACCGACACAATGATGACTAACAGAATTAGAAACACTGATCACTAACACAGACTGATCACTAACAGAAATAGAAATACTGATCACTAACAGAAATACTGATCACTAACAGAAATAGAAACACTGATCACTAACACAGACAGACTGATCACTAACAGAAATATACACACAGATCACTAACAGAGACACAATGATCACTAACAGAACTAGAAACACTGATCACTAACAGAAATAGACATCACTAAGAAATATACACACCGATCACTAACAGACACAATGATCACTAACAGAATTAGAAACACTGGTCACTAACACAGGCAGACTGATCACTAACACAAATAGTCACAGTGATCACTACCAGAAAGACACACTGATCACTACCAGAAAGAGACACTGATCACTAACATAGACACAATGATCACTAACATAGACACAATGATCACTAACATAGACACAATGATCACTATTAGGAATAGACAAACTGATCACTAACAGAAATAGAAACACTGATCACTAACAGACACAATGGTCACTAACAGGAATAGACACACTGATCACTAACATAGACACACTGATCACTAACATAGACACACTGATCACTAATAGGAATAGACACACTTATCACTAACATAGACACAGTGATCACTAAGAAAGCAGAAAATTCCCAGGCGCCTTGCTAAAAAAGAGAAACCGCCTTAAAACTGCTGCAGCTGTTACCTGCATAATGTGAGCACTATATGGATGGCCGTGCACCAATCCATCCTGCATAATGTGAGCACTATATGGATGGCCGTGCACCAATCCATCCTGCATAATGTGAGCACTATATGGATGGCCGTGCACCAATCCATCCTGCATAATGTGAGCACTATATGGATGGCCGTGCACCAATCCATCCTGCATAATGTGAGCACTATATGGATGGCCGTGCACCAATCCATCCTGCATAATGTGAGCACTATATGGATGGCCGTGCACCAATCCATTCTGCATAATGTGAGCACTATATGGATGGCCGTGCACCAATCCATCCTGCATAATGTGAGCACTATATGGATGGCCGTGCACCAATCCATCCTGCATAATGTGAGCACTATATGGATGGCCGTGCACCAATCCATCCTGCATAATGTGAGCACTATATGGATGGCCGTGCAATGCCTGGCATGGAGAGAGATCAGCGTCAGCAGCCTGTCAGCTCTTAAATCCAAAAGCGAAATTAAAACTTCACCTCATCTCTGCCCCCGATAGACGCTTCCTAACGGCAAGGCTCTGTCTTGTTTTCCTCTTGCCTTCATTTCGTAACCAGTGCTTCCTGTGTGTTGTATGAAATGTGCTTGTAGCTGTGTCCGCCGAGGAAAGCTCACACAGTCATGTTTAGATGCCCTGGCTGGCAGATGATCGGTGCATATGTGTTCGGTACTCACCACTAATAAACGATCGCAGGATCAAAACTAAAAGTGACGGCTCCAGATCGAAAGCAAAACAAGGAGAGGAAAGTGAGAGAGCTCAGGCTGATCATCATCCCCCCTCCCAGGGTTTGTTTGTTTCATGTTAGCTCAGCACAAGGACAGCGAGGGGCGGGGCCACTGCTCTCACCGCAGCCTTCTCATTGGTGGGCAGGCTCACCGCAGCCTTCTCATTGGTGGGCCCGCCCTCAGGCGCCCAACCATTCTCAGTAAAAGGCAATTTCATTTTCACTTCCCTATGTTCTCCCGCTACGTCACTGACAAGTCAGGCAGCCGAGCGAGCAGATATAGAAGGCAGCGGCGGTGACTGGAGAAAGGCTGCTGCATATGTGGCCCCCAAGAGGAACAAAAGTCTCAGCTCAACCATTTCCTAATATATAACACGTCCTAATACATACAGCTCGCGAATAACACCCCTGAGGCCTAGCTAGCAGGCTGGAGCTGTGTTATCCAATACAACATGTGGTGCTGTAGGGTGGGCCATGCTTGCATTTGTGATTAGCTTGTAGTGTGGGGTAGTCTGAATAATGGAATAAAACACACCACACTAGATAAATAAGAACCAATTTAGAATGTAACGGTTGAATATTAGGCAAAGTATTGAACACAGTAGTTGGTGTATATAGCCACTGGATTAAGGCAATATATGACTATAATTTCTACTTGAAGAATATGGAGGAGGGGGGGGGGGATATCTCAAACAAAGGATAAACTTGTGTCTAGGTCACTTTATCATTATATATCGCTATTTGGATAACTTTAAAACACACAATCAATAGATAGATCAAACAAGCTATCAATACATACATAATATACCGGTATGTAAAATGTAAGATTAACTATATAATAAACTTCAGGTAGATGATGCTCTAAATTTATAACTATGCTGTAAATAGTGAGGAGAACTGAGAAAAGTTCACTTATCCTTAGACCAAACGATCTTGGTGGAAAATGTCCTGTTATTGCTGACTAAAATGATGCTGTTTCTTTAAATATTTTCCGGATATTTCTTTCTTCAAGTGGTCACGGCCTCAAAAACTCTCCTAAATAAAATTACCAAGGGCGTCCTCCAACCGCGCTGAGTCCCTTTCTTTGCACTCTGCAGGAGGCTGCACAGAGTGAATAACACACAAAAAAATAAGCCTTTACACCCCTCACAGTTCAGCAGTGAGGTTAATAAGGAGAATGTTAATTTCAACCAAAAACGTCACTGTGGCCCTATAATTTATGTGGGCTCAGAAACACATACAAACACAGAATTGCTCCCTATGGCCCACCTCACGGACTCTGCTCCCTCAGAGCTGTGCTGTGCCTTTTATAGCCTGCAGGAAGGACTGCACCAGCCTCTCTCTCATGGCTGGCCCCGCCCACCCACACACACAAGAGTTTTCCAGAACCCTCCAAGCAGAGGTTTGTTATATGTCGGTTACACATTTCCCCCTTTTTTTATTAGCAGTCCTCTGCCTATAATTGATAATTTTCCAAGTTTTGTGGAAGCTGCCCTCTAGTATCTCTTTTTGGATATCTAGCTTCTATTTCAGAATCCCTCGCTTTTCCCCTTTCCTCCTCAATCTGTTGGGGAAAATGTCCTTGGGGGCCTCCTATGAGGGATGAGGGCTCCACTCCTAGTTCTATTTCTTCTACCTGTTCCTCTGTTAAATTTAGTTCCCTTTCCACGAGTCTCTCTTTTACCTTGTTTGACCCTGCAGGAAGTTGGGGTTGGGTGACCCACCAGTCATCCTCCTCTAACCAATTGTTTTTGTTGTTGGGACTATCCACAGACGTCTTTAACAGCTCTTCTTCGGAAGTGACTATAAATCCACATGGTCTAAGCAAGTTCCAGTGTAACCGCCATTCTGATCCCTTCCCATCTTCTCTTTTCACGTCGTACACAGGCAAATTAGGAAAAGGCTGCTTTATTGCAACATAAGGATCAGTTTCCCATTTTGCAACAAGTTTATTTTTTCTTTGTGCAAAGGTCCGACGGACTAACACTCTGTCTCCAGTTTGCAGTAATGGGCACTTCTGGGTAGGATTTTCCTTGGTTTGTAACCTTTGATGGACCATTTCTTTACTTCGTAATAAGCGCCGCCTATGTTCCTTCACCCATTGATCAGTAGCTCTAGGTTCAACCACTTCTTGGGTTCCCAATACGAAGTCCAGGGGTAATCTTCCTGGTCGCCCAAACATTAAGTAGTACGGTGTAAATCCTGTGGATGAGTGTAACATATGGTTATAAATCCAAACCACATCATCGATATGTTCAGGCCATTGTTCAAGCTTTTCACTTCCCAGGGTTCTGATTAATTCCAACAGGGTTCAATTAAGTCTTTCACAAACCCCATTTCCCTGAGGATAGTAGGGACTAGTATGTACTTTATGAATTCCATGAAGCTGGCACAGTTCCTTAATTATTAGTGCTTCCAAATTAGCGTCTTGGTCAGAATGTAGTCTACATGGGCAGCCATAAGGTCTGAATACATTTTTCCATAGTAGACAAGCCGTGGTATGGGCTGTTTGATTATGAGTGGGTATCACTATTGCAAATTTTGTAAAATGGTCTACACAGACCATAGCAAATTGATGTCCAGAAGAGGATTCGGCAATCTTGATAAAGTCCACGGTCAACAGGTCAAAAGGCTCATTAGCCACTATAGTCATAGGTTGGGTGCGTTGTTCTTGGCCTTTATGGATATTGCATTCTTTACAACTTTTACATGCTTGGACTAGGTGCTCCTTCATCCGTGGGAAATAAAAGTACCTTCTTCCCAGAGCCTCCAATTTATCACCTTGGAAGTGACAACCCATTTGGTGTAGAATTGAACTAATACCTTCCACCATTTCAATTGGCACTACAAACTGCCAAACACATCGCTCTTCTCCATTTTCCCATGCATGGCGATACAGAACTCCATCCTTGATGAACAATTTGTCCCATTGTCGACAAATGCTCTTCCTCTATCAGTCAACAGTTTTCTCTCCCGGTAAGAGGGTTTATCACCAATTTAAAGGTGAGTCAAAATTTTCAACAAATCTAAGTCTTCAGACTGCCATTTCTGCCATTCCCCCTTGTCACATATTTCTGCAGTTGTAGCATTTATCTGAACCTCCTCAATCTTTTTTTCTATGATTTCCAATGGGCGAACTCGTAAGGGAGGAATTTCACATCTGATCGGAATCAGTGTCCAGTTTCCCCAAGGGGAAGCAAGATAGGGCGTCGGCATTGGTATGATTATGTCCTGACCTATAGTGAATATGATAATCAAATGAGGCCAATCGAGCTACCCACCTCTGTTCAAGGGCTCCCAGCTTAGCAGTATTGAGATATAGTAAGGGGTTGTTATCAGTAATGATATCCACTCGACCCCCGGTTAGATATTCACGAAATTTTTCAGTTACCGCCCATACAATTGCTAGGGGTTCGAGACTAAATGAACTGTAGTTACTAGGATTCCTTTCAGTCGGTCTGAGAGAGCGACTGGCATACGCAATGACTCTCTCTCTTCCTTCTTGTTTCTGTGCCAGAATTGCACCTAATCCCTGGAGACTGCCATCAGTTTGTAATATAAATGGCTTACTGTAATCAGTGTACCCCAAAACTGGAGCCTCTAAAAGTTTTTGCTTTAGTTCATTGAAACTTTTTTCCTGTTCCTCTTTCCATACAGATTGGATGTTTCCGGCCACGCATTTGTTTTAACTTGCGGTTTACCCCTAAGTAGTCGATGGAGAGGTTCTGCACTTTGAGCAAATCCTTTGATATACCGCCTGTAGTAGCCAACTAGTCCCAGGAAACCTCTTACTTCCTTCACAGTATTTGGCCGAGGCCAATTTTTCACGGCCTTTTTCTGGGTCGGTTGCTATTCCCGATTCTGCAACTATATGCCCGAGATATTTGATTTGTTGTTGAGCGAATTTGCATTTGCTGGGTTGCAGTTTGAGTCCAAATGCAATAATTATTTGTAATACTTGTTCAATATGTTCTAAATGTTCCTGGAAATTTCTATAAAAATTATCACATCATCCAGGTAGATGAGAACAGTTTGAAAGTTTAAATCTCCCAGACATCGTTCCATGAGTCTTTGGAAAGTACTGGGGGAATTTGACAGTCCGAATGGCATTCGGTTAAACTCATTCAGTCCCATGGGTGTAATGAACGCTGTCTTTGGTTTATCTTGCTCTCTAATAGGCACTTGCCAATATCCGCAGGCTAAATCTAGGGTAGTATATAAGGTAGCTTTTCTTAATGCCGCCAATGATTCCTCCACTCATGGCAAGGGATACGCATCTTTTAATGTCAAAGCTTTTAATTTTCTATAATCTACACAGAACCGGAGTTGTCCATTTTTCTTTCAGACCAGTACGATGGGATAAGCCCAAGGACTCTGACTTGGTCTCACCACTCCTCCTTCTATCAATTTATCCAATATGTCCTTTACTTCTTGATAAAGTGCTGGGGGAATATTTCTATAGCGTTCACAACTTGGTTTGTCCTCAGTTGTGACCATATGATGTTTAATAGCTGAAGTATGTCCCACGTCATCTTCTATTAGGGCAAAAGCTGTTATATTGCGTCTCAGCAATTCTAATTGGTCAGGAGTCAAACATGAATCACCCAACTCCAACTGGGTCCATAACTCCCCAAGCTGTGCGGTAATGGAAATTTCAGCATGTTTTGTCTGATGGGGTTTCTCTAGGACAGAATTAACAGTGGACTCTACTGCATGTACTTCAGCTATCAAGAAATGGTGGGGAAATGTTATGGGTATCGGCCCTAGATTGATGAGTCTGACAGAAACTATCCCTTGTGTGACATGGGAGAGAGTACATCCTACCAACCATTCCCCATTCACTCCAAATTCTATGATTGGTTCCACTAGCAAAGGGATACCTTGGACTCTACAATGACCCCCCCCACCCTCAAGGGTATGATTACCTCTTTTCTAGGGGGGAGGACTATTTTTTTCTTAGGGGGTGTGCGTATAACTCCCACCCTCCCTCTGTTTTTACGCAAGGTGTAATGTATGCTACATACTCTTTTCAACTTGAGCAACCATTTTTGATCATTTTGTTTTTCAGAGATTTGGGACCAATATGCTGGTCCAAATTTATTAAACATTTGACCATCCAGTTCCCAAAGAACATTTATTCCCAATATTACTGGAGTAGATGGCAATACAGTGTTTTGTGTGACGATCAACCCTTTTTGACCAATAATTTTATCAAAAAGTTCAAGGTCCACCCAAGTCACCTCCAGTATGGGTAAAGGTTGGTCATTGGCAGCCTTTAACTTAATGTCAATCTCATCCAATTTATCCAGGTTGGCAGCGATCTGAAGATAGGTTTCGTTAATAATTAATGACACCTCTGAACCAGTATCAATTAAACAACTTATCATCTGTCCATTCATTTTTGCTTTTATCACTGGGCAATTGCCCACTACCGCTGTAAATAACTCCGGGGTCTTAGTATCATTTCCTCCTACAGCTTGCCCCTCAGCTGTAGGATGCTCTATTTTAAAGGTCGAGGGTGAGGAATACCAGACCCCGATGCCCCGGAAACAGAACCTCCTGAACATTGTCTTGCTAGATGTCCTGGTTGACCACACCTCCAACATCGACGTTGGTCAGGTCCTTGAGAGTCATATTCTGCTCTTCGATATCCCCGTCCTCCCGCCCCTTTACTCATAACGGCCTCTTTTAATGGGGCCAATTCTTTTTTTAAAACAGTAGTTAGGCTTTCCCCTAAATTTTTTATAGAATCTGTCAAAACTTTTGTTTCTTCCCTTTTTGATTCACTGTAGTCCTCCCCCTCTTCTTTGGTTTGTATTGGTCCAATAGAGATTCATATTTCCCTCATCTCGATTTCGATCTAATGCTTCCACTAATATGCGATCAAATTCTACATCCTCGTCAGCCTTGACCATATCTCTTAAGGACCTTTTCAGAGTAGGGTTTCTTATTCCATTAATAAATTGATCCCTTATTTTTTGGTCCATTGCAGGGGTCTGATCATCCTTACTCCCCTCACTTTTGGAATTTTTTTTCCAAAGTTTTTGTAATGTCACAGCAAATTTCTGAATTGACTCTCACTCCAACTGTTTGCGACCATAAAAACGAGTTTTGCATTTTGCTGTCTCAGTTGTCTCCCCATACAGTAACTCTAGCCTTTTTATAATGATATCCAGACTAGTTCTCTGAGATTGAGGCAACACCAGTATAGCCTCACGAGCTTCTCCCTCCAGTGATTGTAACGCCAGGTCAACTTGGTGTGCAGGTTGGACTTGATACAATCTGGCAGTAGTGCGTAGCCTTTCTGCCCAATCTCCCATTGCCAAATTATATCCATCAAATTCAGGTACATTAGCTCCCGCTGTTCCCATAGGCACAATAATGGGGAGGGGAGACCCAACCCCACTAGTTTGGCTAGACATTGTTTCACTAGATTCACAGGCATCTACCGAGGACTTCATGGCACCGAGTTTTTGATCCTGCCGACTACAGCCAAAAATATGTAGTGTCGGGTAGTCTGAATAATGGAATAAAACACACCACACCAGATAAATAAGAACCAATCTAGAATTTAATGGTTGAATATTAGGCAAAGCATTGAACACGATAGTTGGTGTATATATGTATATAGCCACTGGATTAGGGCAATAAATGACTGTAGAAGAATCTAGTATAATTTCTACTTGAAGAATATGGGGGGGGGGGGAGTATCTCAAACAAAGGATAAACTTGTGTCTAGGTCACTTTATCATATATGGCTATTTGGATAACTTTAAGGCACACTGTATGCTCTGTGTAATTCAAACAATCTATCAATACATACACAATCTATTTAAAATGTAAGATTAACTTTATATAATAAACTTCAAATAGATGATGCTCTAAATTTGTAACTATGCTGTAGTGAGGAGAACTGAGAAAAGTTCACTTATCCTTAGACCGAACTATCTTGGTGGAAAATGTCCTGTTATTGCTGACTTAAATGATGCTGTTTCTTTAAATATTTTCCGTATATTTCTTTCTTCAAGTGATCACGGCCTCAAAAACTCTCCTAAATAAAATTACCAAGGGCGTCCTCCAACCGCGCTGAGTCCCTTTCTTTGCGCTCCACGGGAGGCTTTACACAATGAATAACACACACAAAAGGGGGTCTTTACACCCCTCACACAGTTCAGCAGTGAGGTAAATAAGGAGAGTGTTAATTTCAACCAAAATCTTCACTGTGGCCCTATAATTTATGTGGGCTCAGAAACACATACAAACACAGAATTGCTCCCTATGACCCACCTCACGGACTCTGCTCCCTCAGAACTGTGCCTTTTATAGCCTGCAGGAAGGGCTGCACCAGCCTCTCTCATGGCTGGCCCCGCCCATCCACACACACAAGAGTTTTCCAGAACCCTCCTAGCAGAGGTTTGTTATATGTCGGTTACAAGCTATGGAACGTAGCAGTGACTGGAAAAAGGCTGCTGCAGATGTGGCCCCCAAGAGGAACAAAAGCCTCAGCTCAACCATTTACTAATATCTAACACGTACTAATACATACAGCTTGCGAATAAGCCTCCTGAGGCCTAGCTAGCAGGCTGGAGCTGTGTTATTAAAGCAGACCTTCACCCTGAATAAGAGCATACCTTATATGTTTCTCACACCCTGTACATACAGATTGCTCACATTAAACATCATCCTACCTGCATCTACTGCATGTTATGAGCCTTTAAACATCCAAGATCGCGGCTCATGGAACATCAGACAGCCTGCAAACAGGAAGTGTCTTCTGACTGTGCCGCTCTGCATTCTGGGATTGCTGCACTCTGAGTCTTAAACGGCATGCCGTCAGCGGCTCTGAGCACGCTGACTGGATGAGCGGCCGCACATGCGCCGTAGGTCGGGATGTGGTGAGTTTCTTCGGGCGATTTGGGCGGTTTCACACAGGGGGAAAGGACCAAAACCCAGGATAGTCAAAATCCTGGGTTTTAGTCCATGTTAAAGAGGAACATGCTGGCAGCCGCATCCCCGCTACCTGCTGCCAGGGTGCAGGCCCGCACCGAACAGCCACAAATGCCTGGTGCAGACGCGTACCATGCTAAAGGTATGGCTGACAGCACATATGCTGTTGGATCAGGGAGAAGGTACGTTTTTAGGGGGTTTCACACAGCAGAGCATGCCATTTCGGGATGTACTGGGAGGAGGGGGATCAGGCAGCCCTGGAATCTTATAGATTATGAGTTTTGGTCCACTTTAAAGCAAAGGTATAAACACATTATGCAAAAGAATCAATTCCAAAACATTACGTTATATTATCCTCCAAAAACAGATTGTATTATTATGCCATGAGTGAATAGAAGTACAGGTCCCTCCCACTGGACTCGACACTCTCCCCAACGTGTTTCACAGTGAAAAAGCTTTTTCAAGGCTAGGTTTTAAAGTGGACCAACACCCAGCCCGATCGGCCCAGGAAGATATAAGATTCCCGGGCCGATCCAATCCCTCCCCGCGGGGCCTCCAAAATTGGGATGCCACGCTGTGTGAAACCCCCCAGGACGCCCACAAACCCTACCTGGATCACGGTCAAACGACGCATGCGCGGGCCACGGCCGCATCTCGCGCTCCTCTCTAGCAGGGCGCGTGCCCGGGCCGACCATTTGTGAATGGCCGGTGTGGGCACGCTCCCTGTTAGAGGGAAGCGCGAGATGCGGCCGCCAGCGTGCTCGGAGCCGCTGAGGTTAGACGCAGCTTTGACGCGCATACCTCAGCGGCTTCGAGTGCGCTGATTGGACGAGCGGCCGCGCCTTAGGAGTGGGGTGAGGTGAGTTGAATTGGGCGATCTGGGGGATTTCACATAGAGGGGAAGTGGACCAAAACCCAGGATAGTGAAAATCCTGGGTGTTGGTCCACTTTAAGGACATCAAATTGATGTCTTTATTCACCAAAGGAAATCCTAGTTTTCCTCATCAGGATCCAATAATAGTCAACTATAATGCTGCCTGCTGTACCCGAGGGATGTGGGGTAATCCTCTGATGTTCTCTGTTTTGGGGGTTTGCTGGGTCTTGTGGTGCACTGTCATGGGCTTAGACGTAAAGAGACTAAATGCGCATTTGTCCCATGTCTGCCCCCCGCTGTGCCTCAACTATTGGCAGCCAATGACGTTTGTAGGTATTCTCCAGCTATTTTCCAGCTTGAGTGTAGGTAATAAAATGGTCCCCATGTGCCGTTTTAATGCAAATTTCTATCCACACATGCATAAAGGAAAGGACAGCGTAACCTTTCCCTGATTTTTGTATGTAATACATTTTCTTGGCCTTGACATGTAATATTTGAATCGTAATGATAAGAGAAGGATGGTATAAAGGTTGTGTTTTACAGCGTATCAGCCATGTTTTTCCTTAAACACTAAACATCAAAGAACAAAGTGCAGATAAAATATAAAAGTATTTCATACATAAATGGAGGCATCATGGAGTGTGGTCTTTTTTTTTGGAAACTTAAAGGAACACTCCCTTTTTGTCAGGTTTTTGGTGTTCCAGAAGAGGAATTGTTTTCCTCTTTTGGAATGTAAAACAAACATCTGCGTTAGGATTGTGCCCTCATACCTGTTTCTTATATTCTTGTGGCTCTGTGTTGCTCAAGTGGGAGTGGCTTTTCTGGCCTTGAGTAAGGGTACCTACTTTTTGTCCCACACATCAGATTGGTTGGAGTCTGGCGATCAGGGCCAATACATGAGGTCGGTTTGATGGCAGGTCGGGTTGCCATGCCCTCTCCGGACTAGCATCAATCAGTTGTGCTGGACAAAAGATAAGTACCCCTTTTGTTTTTTTATTTGCTTGTTGAATAACTTTAAAGTGATTTAGCAGGGAAAATAACCCAAAAGGGTGCTTACCTTTTGTCCTGTGCCACTGGTCACTGCAGGTCCGGCACTCCAGAACTCGCCGGCTCCTGCCCCCTGGTGACGGGATTGACAGCGGGACACAATCGTGACTCTCCATCAATGACCAGGGTGTGGCCACGCCCTCTCCATTCATTGCAATGGAGGTAGTGGATGAGGCCTTACACACCCCCTCTCCATTGTAGTGAATGGAGGGGGCATGGTCACACCCCCTGTGTCTGATGGCAGGGGGCGTGGTCTGGCACGGAAGTGCCAGAGAATAGAGTTTCAGGCCCCAGATGGCATGGGAGGCGGCGTCTGCGGCGGTGGCCACGATAAAGCGATCAGGTAAGTTCTGGAGTGCCGCACCTGCAGTGACCAGCATCGCAGGACAAAGGGTAAGTACTCTTTTGTTTTTTATTTCCCTGCTGACTGACTTTAAGTGCTCCCCTATATGTGGTAGGGTCTGTCCAGGCAAACAGCTCATACCATACCACACCATACAGACATGTTCTCTATTTACCAGTGATCCTGGGGACAAACAGGCGAACACCCACCATATCAGGACTGAAGCGGACAGCATGGCCGTTTTCCACAAAGGTCACTGGTGAATAAATACCTAGGGTGCAGGTGTTTCTGAGCACCAGGCCTGGACCCACCAGCTGCGAGGGAGAAACTGTATTATTTGATTATTATTATTATTATTTTTTGTGTTAGCCTGGACAGTCCCTTTAATTTTACCTTGTGTTTGTGTAGTCTTTGGAATTAGAAATCTCACTCTGTACACAGAGGTTCCTAGACATTCTACTATTTCACCCTAGAAAGACCATGGCTTTTAAGCGTCATCATATAACAATATTTTACTGCATATCACATTTTCATGCTGATGTATGTGACAATTAAAGACACTTTGTAACTTGTACCAGGTGGGAGACCTCATCTCACCCACAGTCACATGGAATGCAGAAGAACAAGCAATTAAAATGTACAGTATGAGAAAGCTCTACATTAGCATAGGGGTTGTCTATTCCAATATACTAATGCACAATAGCCACATAAATGAATAAAACAAGTAAATGGGCAATAAAAAATATTGTACTAGAAAACAAATACATGGGCACCGGAGCACATTTGCCAGCATTTAAGCCACTTCTCTTGCATATGACACTTGGACGCCTGATTCGTCTGTATCTTTTGTGGCAGTTTGCGTCATTTTGTTGGCAATTGCCTCCACTTTTTTTATTGGCAATGTTATCTTTCAGTAAGCAAGCATTGAATATGCTCATCAAGTCAAAATGTCTGTTCTTAAAGAGGAACTTTGGAGGCTCTGAAGTCTTTTCAACTTCAGGGCTATGAGAGTCCCATTCCTTGGGCATCCTAAGTTGCCTGTTTACCTGCTCCCGGAGCCCTCGCTGCATCTCAGTGCCGCGGGTGTTTCCCCGCTCACCCCTAGCTGTGCCTTTACCCATGCCAGGCCTTTCTGAATGGTCATGCCCACAGCTGGAAACATGCCCACGGTGGCACACTCTGCTTCCTTCTAGCACAGCCGTGGGGAGCTGAGCGAAATCAAGCGCACTGATTGATAATAAGCACGCTCAGTTTCAGTCATGCCTGCACTGTGGGAATAACAGGAAGGTGAGTATTTACGTGGAACCAACATGGGATGCCCTGCCTAGGAGTAACAATACCTGGGAGAGTGAAATTCCCCCAGTGTTGTTCCTCTTTAAGGAAGACCAAAACCCACCCTGGAGTCTATGAGACTCCAGGGCAGGAATAGTCCCCCCTGAGGCACCTCGGTCCAACTGAGCATGCGCGAGCAGCGGCCGTATCCCCGCTTCTTTTTAGTAGGGTATGTGCCCACGCCAGGCATTCGTGAATGGCTGGCGTGGGCACACTCCCTGTTAGAGGGTAGCTGGGGATGTGGCCACCAGCTTGCTTAGATTTAATCATATTAGACAAGCTCCTGGACGAAAAGGCTTGAGCAGACCCAAGCGTGCCGTTTGGACAAGCGGTTACACATGTGTCGTAGAATCGGGAAAAGGTGAGTATGTTCAGGCGATCTGAGGGGTTTCACACAGCGGGCATGGACCAAAACCCAGGATAGTCAAAATCCTGGGTTTTGGTCCACTTTAAATAACCAGCTTGCATTGGCCCATTAGGATTCTCCCTATAGGGCGGCCGTTGTCAGTGCCTGTTTGTCTTCCTATGCTGGAATTACCAGCGCCAATGTGTACTTCCCTGTTCCTTCTTGCCGCTGCATTTACTATTTTTTATGAAGCAGTGGAGCTTGGCTGTGGATCTTAGAGACACTTTCGTGAAAGTCTGCTGCAAAAAAAACTGTTGCAATAAAAATATAGCAAACTTTGTAGTGCGTTTAATTACATGTTGAGTCATGGAGGTTAGATGAATGCATTGGTGTGACAATCGGGAAGTAAACGTGATTTGTGACAATTCGTATAATTATAGTACAGTGCGGCTAGAGCCTCTGACTGCAATCCCAGCTGCACTTGTGAGCGGCATCACTCGAGTCCTTTAGGCTGTGCGTGGCCATGCACAGCCATTCAGTTGCGATAGGCAGGGCTGTGCACAGCCGAGAAGAGAGGCTCTGGGGAAAAGGTACGATTTGCGGGTGACTCGGGGGTTTTATAGAGCAGGGCATACCAGTTTGGGGTTGCCTCCATGGGAGGAAATAAGCCCGTCTTGGAGTCTCAAGGACTACAGGGTGGGTTTTGGTCCATTTTAAGTGCCACTAAAAACTGGAGTTCATTTTACAACTGCGCCATTCTGCGTTGTGAAGAAAGCTCTAGTCATAAATTCATTGGCGCTGCCGCGCTTCTTAAATAGGTCCTTCACTCTGAATAAGAGTCTTATATGTTTCCCACACCCTGTACATACAGATTGCTCACAGTAAAAATCATCATACCTGCATCTACTGCATGTTATGAGCCTTTAAACATCCAAGATGGCAGCTCATGGAACATCAGACAGCCTGCAAACAGGAAGTACCTTCTGACTGTGCTGCTCTGCATTCTGGGATTGCTGACCTTTTCCTTACCCCAGCTCTGCTCTGTCTGAGCAAAGCGCAGCTATAACCCGCCCCCCCTGTACTTTATCCCACTCTCCTCTCCTCAGTAATTGTGATGCTTCTGAGTCAAGATGGCGGCGCCCGTATCCTAAAGTCCTGAACAGAGTTGCAGCCCAGTGGGGGGAATCGTTTTTTAAGGGTTTGGGCTTTTCAATTAACCATGATGAGGGTTCAGTTTAAATAAAGCATAAACTGGTGCTGTGGTACCATTAACGTCAAACGGCTTTTAATGGCGCAGGCGCTTCATAAATCAGACACTTTAACTTTAAAAAAGATTTTATCACATTTATGCTTTTTTTGTGTGAAAGCTGGAGGGACTGTCCCACTTTTGAGGCTGTGACCCCCTGCTCCTTGTTGTTCTCCTTTACCCCCCTTTGAGGTGTAACATGCAGATCTGCAGCAATAAATGATTCATTTGCCTATTTCAAGTGTTTATATTGTTAACTGTTATAACTTATTCATCCCTCAATGAGGGGGTGTGGCCTAATTTAACAAATGTCCCTTTTCACAACCTGAATAGTTGGTAGGTATGCAAGAGCACGAGGGTGGATATAACCCAGCATTGTACTGGCATCAGGGGGCTTCTGTTAATGTCCCTGTCCAGGAACACACTAACTTCCACCCACCTTAACCCCCTTGAGAACAGTAAAAAAATACCATTTTGTGAAATACTCACCTGTAAAATGGGTATTATAAGTATGTCACACACCCCGCTTCAAGATATCCATAACATGTTGGTAGTACCGACCTGAAGAGGGCGTTCTGCAGAGATGATAGGAAAAAGAAGGCCCCTCCCTGATCCATTAATACCTGGGACCTCCCACTCATTACCCAGTATAAAGAAGCAGTAAGGTAAGGGACCAGGAAGAGGCAAATATAAGTCAAAACAACGCAAAGTTCACAATATAAAGGATCCAGAATACAAGAAGGGCGGGTGAAGCGGGGTGTGTGACATACTTATAATACCCATTTTACAGGTGAGTATTTCACAAAATGGTATTATTCTAAGTATGTCACACACCCCGCTTCAAGATATCCATAACATGTGGGACATCCAATAGCAGTGTCCATAAAGGGCGGGGATCCAAAACAAGGCAACAAGGTACAACTTAAACCACAACAGCTTGCAGAACTTTGCGGCCAAAAACAGCATCCGCTGAGGCCCGAACATCAACCTTGTAAAACTTGGAAAAAGTGTGAACAGAGGACCAAGTAGCGGCCTTACAAACTTGCTCAACAGAGGCCTGGTGCTGAAAAGCCCAGGACGCCCCAACCGCACGAGTAGAATGAGCAGTGACACGAAAAGGGGGACTCCTCCCCTTGGCAGAATAGGCCCCAATGATGGCCTGACAAATCCATTTACTAATGGAAGATTTGGCAGGAGCCAAACCTTTCCTAGGCCCAAAGGGCACCACAAAAAAAGCATCAGTCTTACGAAAGGAAGACGTAACCACCAGATAATATTTCACAACACGAACTACATCCAAGGAATGCAGCGCCCTTTCCTTGTCGTTGCTGGGATTAGGACATAGAGAAGTCAGAACAATGTCCTGATTCAGATGAAAGGCAGAGACCACCTTAGGAAGAAAATCCGGCTTGAAACGAAAGACAAACTTGTCCTGATGCCTTTCGAAGTACGGAGCTTTAATGGATAAAGCTGCCAACTCAGAAACACGCCTAACCGAAGTGATAGCCACCAAAAAGGCCACCTTTTGAGTAAGTGAAGACAAAGCAACCTCATTCAAGGGCTCAAACGGAGGACCCTGTAGAGCAGAAAGAACCAGGTTCAAATACCAAACTGGAACAAAGGGCTTCCTAGGAGGCCGTACATGCGTAACTCCTTGGAAAAAGGTCTTGACTAAGGGATGAAGTGCAAAGGACCTTTGGAAGAACACCACCAGGGCAGAAACCTGCCCCTTCAAGGTACTAAGTTGAAGCCCCAGATCCAGACCATGTTGAAGAAACTCCAGGATTCTGGAAATGGAGAACTCCCGACAAGAGAAAGACCTACTTTCACGCCAGTCAATATAGGACCTCCAAGTCCTATAGTAAATAGTAGAGGAACAAAAGATAAGGAACAAAAGAGCATGCATACAAAGAAGGATGGGGGAGAGGGGGCCCACAGGCCACTCACAGTACCGTGGGAACGTGTAATGGCGACCAGACCGTGAGGAAGAGGCTTTTCTGACTAAGAAGATGAGAAGGGGGCGTGGTCAGCGCGGGACGCGCGAGACGCCAAGCTCCGCCCCCCCTCCTATGCCAAGCATTAGCTCCGCAGCGGCGCCAGAGATAGATGGGGGCGGGCTGCAGTGACGCGCCGCAAGACCAAGAGGATAATCGTGAGGGGAGATTCCCCTCAGAGAAAAAGAGGCGCCGGCGCCGCAGCGAATGTGTGGCCGCGGCGCTTGGCCCATTAAAAGTAAATTAAATTAAATGTGTCAGTCTGCACTCCTATCACCGCTGGCACACAATACAAGGAGGGACGGACCCCGGCCCCGCGCCGAAGGTCCGGCCCCGCCCCCCCCCACTACATGGCATCCATACAGTGCGTGAGGTAAACTACCTCCGCCATTATTAAATAAGAAGAAAAGCCCAGCACCGCACAGAGGCCTCCTCAATAACGGCCGCGGCGCTGACAATAAGGACAGTTAAAGAGACAAACACACCATAACTGTAGTAAAAGACAGAAAAAGTTAAGAGCATAATAAAGAGAATAATAAAGAGGAGACCCACACCCCCCATCCCCACTGTGGAAAAGGGATCCTGGGAGGGCCATTCCAACGTTAAAACTAAGGGACAGGGCATCCCAAGCCGGGGTCACCAACCCGGTGTAACCGCCTACCCTCTTGTATAGGGTCTCACGGTGGAGCGTTGCTCCTGAGCACCTAAGGTGCTGAAATACCCTCGCCTGGACCCACAGCCAAAGCTGGGAGGCATATGTATTCTAGGGAAAAAAGGGTCCAAACGGAAATAATTAAGTAGCGGGCCGGGAATCATCCCGGCTACCTTAAATCCCCCTGTGCAAGGAGGAGACATCATCTTCTGACTTGCTCGCCGTCTGCAGAGATGGAAAACTGGGTAATGAGTGGGAGGTCCCAGGTATTTATGGATCAGGGAGGGGCCTTCTTTTTACTATCATCTCTGCAGAACGCCCTCTTCAGGTCGGTACTACCCACATGTTATGGATATCTTGAAGCGGGGTGTGTGACATACTTAGAATATGAGCCATTTCAAAGCATCTGAAAATCTCTGATTATATGTAAATATCTTAAATATTCTAAGTGATGCTGTTATATTCACATTAATTTCATGGGTCATGGGTGAGCTGAGAAGGGCATGTCATGGCGCAGCTTTATAAGTCATGAGCATGTCCTGCTGTGATCAGAGACAGCTGCAGGACCACTTTGACTTGCCTTTCTCGCTCACATTGAGAGCTCCAAGGGACAAGTGGCTGTTGGGCTGCTTTTTTGTGAGCTCTTGGAGGAATGAAATTAAAACAGGGCACATTTTTAAGTCCTACTATGGAATCTACAGCTCGATGCAGGAAATGGAGACTGGAAATGGGAATGGCACACGACACAGCCTTCAGGTGACCTAATTGCTGCCTTATTATTGCTGTTGGATTTACAGTCCCTTTGTGGGAATTAGAACAAAGTGGCACTCCACTGAGCATGCATAGATGTAGGTGCATTGAGCCAGGGCCGGCTCCAGGTTTGTGGGGGCCCTTGGGCAAAATAGTCTTAGTGGGCCTTAAAGTAGTGAGTCTAATCGCCTTCCAGTCCTTATTGCCTTCCCTTTAGCCACCAATCATCCTCTAGTTCTTGTTGCATTCTCTACTGTCACCAAGCACCCTTCAGCCCTTACTGCTTGCTCCGCTGCCACTAAAGACTCCACTACTGCTGTCAGATGTCACCTGGTTCTTGCCACCTTCTGAGCTTCCATCAATTGCCCTCCATCCCATGCCACCTTCTCCAATGTTGCTGGCCATCCCCTGTTGCTGAGGCCAGCCATAGACAGGTCTGTGCACAACACCCGGCATTCGGTGGTTTGGGTCCACTGTAAAATAATACCATGGCCAAGTATGAGCCTGAGTGGGTCATCGAAGATGCCAGGGGCCCAGGGTAATTGCCCAGGTTTGCCCTGTGCTGGCGCCGGCCCTGATTGGTGCGCATATGCTGATTACCATGATTTGTGATAACACTGCTTCAAGGCATTGAAAGGATACTGACACCAGATAACCTTAGAGAAATAAGTGCTCAATAACAAGCCAGGGGTTGGAATTAGAAGAAAGGAGAGAAGGTTCACAGCAAGTATTGAATGTGAAGACAAAGCTGTCGTACACAAACTAGATGGACTCAAACCAAAGAAAGCACAAATAAATCCAGAAGTACAGGGAATCATGTCAAACGTCATTCAAGAATAAGTCATCTAATTCAATTGGTGTGGAACAAATATTATGCATAATCATGTGTCCAGAAATCCCCTAAATACAAGGTTTGTGAGACAGGCAGGCTGATTCATTACTAGCGCCAGGTATCGGCAGATGAGGTGCTAAGAGCGTCCGCTAGTATACGCTGTGTCATTTAAGTTTTTTTTCGTCCGCTAGTATACGCTGTGATCGGCTATCGGGCGCTGTAAAAGAGCTTCTCAGTCGCTGTAGTAACCTGTCCGGCATTGAAGAATGAGATGTATGTTAGGCGCTCTGACACCAGTACAGCGTTGCAGGTAGCGAAAGGTCATTGCGACCGACTCTCAGAGACTCACACCATATTCAACAAAAAAACAGACACACAGCGTTGGCGCTCTGGATCTGGCCGCTATAGCATAGATCGCCAGACGCTGTGTCATTTAAGTTTTTTTTCGAACACATAACACCAGTAACAAAGTCAAAACACATGGAATTACATTGTTGTAACATTGTGACATTAATATTTTAATGCCAGACCTGTAATGACAATTCAGCATAAAAATATAACAAATCAAAAAAAAAATCAAAGATTACTTTCTAGGCCAGGAGAGGTGACACGATTATTTGAGAGAAAAAATAAAATAAAAATAAAAAACCCAGTTTAAGCAGAAGAAAGGGAATGTCCATTGAAATATATGGGAGAGCAACAGGTAGCGACAGGTAATACCTGGCTGAGCTGCCTGTAATGATGAATCGGACGCTACATGGCGCTGTTAAGTCGCTCACCAGATTCGCTTTCATAAATGTGGTTTTGCGTACAGCGCCCAGCGTTCACCAGACGCTGCCCAATACCTGCCGCTATGCCTTGATGAATAAACCCCTAAAGCGATATCTGCAAAAGGCAGATATGAATTTTTTATGTGTCAGAGAATAGTAGTTAATATTTTTATTTAAGAATGGTAGTTAAAGTTGATCATTCACAATAAACTGTATATATATATATATATATATATATATATATATATATATGTAGAACATGTAGTAAAAAGTTATAAGGGGGTTGGCGTACTAGCAAATGTTTCCATTCTGACTTCATTAAAAAAAAAAGGCGATTTAGCTTCCTGCATCAACCGTTACTCGAAAAGAAGGAAGTGAATCCCAGACCGGGCAAAAGGCATTTCCTGCAGCAGCATGCTACATGGCAAGGCTTCCATCTCTGGCCTGCCATACACACAGGGCAGTTTCTAGGCAAATAAACGATCACTGTGGAAAGGCACAAAATTCTGCTTCCTATGGTGCTGCTGGTGCCCCATAATTTTATTTTCCATGTTGTGCCCCTTCCCTAGCAGCAGGCAGTGCCGCCTTCCCACGACTGAGCCCAATTTGGGGATGAGGGGTCTGATGTATGGTCAGCAGTATTGACCGAACTGGCTGGGATAAAGGCGACCCTTGCATACACATCGTCTTCCCCCCCCCCCAAAAAAAATTGGCCCTGCACATTAAAGTGGACCAACACCCAGGATTTTGACTATCCTGGGTCTTGGTCCACTTCGGTGGGGCACCCCCGATCGGGGTGCCCCGCTGTGTGAAACCCCCCCGAACCCCCCGAACAACTCACCTCTCCCCGCTCCCAGCGCCGACGTACAAGGTAAGATATTGAACGTGTAAGCGGCGGCGGCCGCCGCCGCCTCCCTCGCGTCACTTTGAACGCGCGCGCCCCCGCGCCGGCCATTCGCAGACGGCCGGCGCGGAGGCGCGCACGCCTACAGGGGCGCGAGGGAGGCGGCGGCGGCCGGCCGCCGCCGAAGATAAGGTAGGTGAGTTGGGGTGTTTGGGGGGGTTTCACCCCGCGGGACATCCCGATCTCGGATGTCCCGCGGGGTGGGGGGTGATCGGCCCGGGAATCTTATAGATTCCCGGGCCGATCACCCGTGGGTGTTGGTCCACTTTAATTGCCCTGTTTATGTCACGGGGGTCACGAGCCACTCACCTGGCCTTCGGTCCCGCGCCGGCTGCGGTCGGTCGGCCGGAGCGCTGGCGGGGCGGCGTCCTCGGCAGGTGGCTGCTCGGCGGCTTCCGTCCCTGACCGCCGCTCAGCTGTTTCCGCCGCGAGCGGCCGCTCGGCTATTTCCGTCGCGAGCGGCGCCTGGAGCGGCCACGTCCCCGGCGTCGCTGCGCGCTCCTGACGCCCAGGACCGTGCTCGCGCGCGCGAGCACTCAGGATTTATGCCCTCTGGCGGCGCTGCACACAGCGCGCCCGCCGGAGGTAATCAGTTTAGGGCCAATGAGCCCAAGGTTGTTTTTGGGCGGAACGCCCTTTAGTTTGAATGGGGCAATCAGCCCTAGTTTCCTAGTCTGCACCAATCATGTCCCTCAATCTGGTCGGCCACTTCCTATAAAGGTGTTCCCATTACATTTGGTCTTTGCCCGTGATAGCGTGCTGCTGGGTGTGAATTGGTGTCTGTTCCGTCTACGTTATCTTGCCGTGTATGACCATCCTTGATCGCTGCCTGGACCGACCTTAGCCTGTTTTCCTGACTACGATTTTGCCTGCTCCTCTGTACTGTGTACCTGTGATTCCCCGGTTTGACCTTTGGCTCGACTCGACTATTCTTCTGTCTCATCCTCCTGTACTGCGCTTCATTGGACTGATCTGCCGTGTATGACCTCTGCTTGTTTGACCCTGCCCAGTCTCGTTCCTGGTTCGTTTGCCTTCCCCTGCATAAGTCTGCATCCTTTGTGCTATAAAGTCCTGGGGGCAACCGTGCCCGGTGAGGTGTGTTCAGCGTCCCGGCAAACGGGGGCTTGTCTATAGGCGAAGCTAGCAGCGGAGATTGGGGGTTGCAGACTTAATTGGAAGGTGGGCGTCCTACGGGACCTGACAGTTTAATGGCATAACAACAAATAACGGCTCAGGTGCCAGAAAAATGATGCGGAAGAAAAATATGTTAAAGTGGACCAACACCCTGGGGTGATCGGCCCGGGAATCTATAAGATTCCCGGGCCGATCACCCCCCTCACCGCGGGACATCCGAGATCGGGATGTCCCGCGGTGAGGAACCCCCCCGAAAACCCCCCAAAAACTCACCTCCTCGGCGGCGGCTGCCTCCCGCGCGCCCCTCTAGCCATGCGCGCGCCCGCGCCGGCCGTTTGCGAATGGCAGGCGCGGGCGCGCGCACTGTCAGAGGGACGTGCGGGAGGCGGCGGCGGACGCGCTGGCTTGTCCGTCGCTGTCAGCGCTTGTCCGTCGCTGTCACCCGGCCACGTGGGAGCGTTTTGAGGTGAGTATTGGGGTGTTTCTGGGGGGTTTTACACAGCGGGGCACCCCTAATCGGGGGGTGCCCCCCTGAAGTGGACCAAAACCCAGGATAGTCAAAATCCTGGGTGTTGGTCCACTTTAAAGGACCTACTAGGCTTCAGCTTGTGTAAATCGTGCTATGTTTTATATTCAGCCGTTCCTCATTTGCTGCACAAATAAAGCAGCAAAAGCGAGGCTCTCTATTTAAAACACAGCACATACTGTATAATGGAATCCCTCACATCCTTTCAGAAAGAAAACTTAACAGTAATCTTTTACTTTCAGTCTTATTCATATAAAAATTCAGCTGGCGCCAGATGAGCGGCTTGAAGGAGGAGCTATTGGCAGCCGCACTCAGTGGCGGGCAGCGAGGCAGCTCTATGTCTGCACTCCCTCCCAGCCAGCGGGTAGCGCAGTGCACAGCTTATCGGTGCGGCTGCGACCCCTAGCACTGCCTGGGAGCGCAGAAATGTAGCCGCTTTTATAAAGAAAAACACAATCAGAAGGGGATTCCAGACACACTGCGCCTACAGAAAACCCTTGTTTTGAGCTTTGAGGGGGGGTTGGGGACACATTCAAAATTGAAAAACATTGGGGACACATGAAAGGCAGGACACGTTTTGCACGGCCCAAATCACGGCACAACACAAAAGTGCATAAAATACATCCCAAAACAATTGCAAACAGCCCAGGGATCCTGTGGCATATAAAACAAAAGAGGGGTGGCAGCCACTCAGACCAATTAAAACTAACCTGGGAGGTGCACGTTAGCAGGGCAATTACGAGACTACAGCACTCAACCCTGTTAGCTTGCTGACCAACCTATAATCTGTCTCTAAACTTGGTTACAAACAGGGGGCTCGGTCACACACATCTGCAGAAGTATGGTGAAGCTGCACCACTAGCGCCAAAGTGCCCCTGTGAGGTGCCGTCCTAACTCTAATCTCTGAGAGCCCCATTTGCGACATACAATGCAATAGATACATTGCGAGCAGGCTTACCTGAGGTTGCCCTAAAACCTCGCAGTACAGCCTAGACCCCACACCCCATGTGTTTGCACCAGACAAAACAAATAAAAAAATTGTGGCCTAAATAATTATAACCATCCCATTCCAATGAAATATATTGGATAAGGCCACAAAGTGCAGGGTGAGCGCCTGGTCTTATCTGGCACTGTAGGGAACTCATGCTGTTTATAGATGGGACACTATCTGATAAATACACCTTTTGCACTGGGACCTGACATTCACATGACGTTCATCTGGCACTACGTGGCGCTAGCGCTTCTTTGTTATCTTTTACTTCAGATCATAAAGAATGGCAGCTGCTGTGTAAAATAGAAGCTTGGAAATGATCACATGTGACCAGATGTGATGTTTTCAGCACATGAATGAAAGAATAAGCACTGCTCCTATATTCTTAAATCAGAAAGGGCTAATCATTCTCTTACCTCCATAATAATAATAGAGATTCTTTAATCTTCTCTGATGAAATGTTCTCTACGTGGGTTGTATCTCTTTCATTTCTTTCGCTCTGCTATGCTTCAATTCTTTTACTTTCACTTTTCCCTCATGTGTTAAAAAAACAAACCTGAATAAAGACAGTGTTCTGCATCATCCTGCCACCATCGGTCCTGATCCTTTTCTTGTGGCTGGATTTAGCAATTTTCTTCAGCATAAATCTATGTTTGCCTAACAAAAATGGAGCTCACAGGTGACAGGGGCGGAGGATTACAAACGGGGAGGCCGATTCATTAACAGCGGCAGGTAGCGACAGTTGAGCGACTGTAGCGGCATTTTCAGAGCGCCCGCTAGTAGTCGCTGTGCTTGGCCGTTGTTCGGTAGTTGATAGCGACTCAGTCGGTGTGCAGTAATGTTGAATTTTGGGTGAGGAGTCGCTATTTGACAGGTTCCGCGCTGTATGGGAGCGCATGATAGCGACTGGCCCTAGTGACCGGCTCCCACCATATTCATTAAAAAATCACGCTCAAAAAATTCTCGCGCTGTAAAATGCATGTTTAAACCCCAGAGCTCTGGCGGCGATGGGTTAAAAGTAGTTTTTTAACCCCCAAACAACCATATTCTTGGAAACCAAAAAAAACAAGTTTTTAAAATAATTTTGTAATATGAATACATTAATATCAGACCTGTAATATCAATTCTGTACATTTTTTTTTTACCTTAAAAAAATTATTTAAAATGGCAGAAGTGGTCACAGAATTTTTCACATTTAAAAAACAAAAAAACAATTAATAACAATTAATTATTAATATTTAAAGATTGTTCCATTGAAATGCATTGTAGAGCGCCAGGTAGCGAGAGGTCATACCTGTCGCTGTTCAAGGTCGGACGCTGGCGCTGTGGGCTGAGGCTGGAATAATGATGAATGAGTGGCTATCTGGCGCTATCTCAGTCGCTAAGCAGGATTGGCTTGATAAATGTGTGATTGTGGTGGGGAGCCGGCGCTCTCGAGGCGGGGCCCGTCATTACCGGCCGCTCACCTGTCGCTACCTGTCGCTATCCCTTGTTAAATAAGGGCCATAATCTTTCCTTTTCTATATGTGTTTTTAATGTCTTCCAATTGTAATCTAAAATAACAGATGACATTAGCAGTTTGGCTAACCACAAGGCTGCATCGGAGGGGGCCAAGAACGGCCCCATCTCCCCATGACATGCTCGCTGGAGCCGAGTTGCTGGTTGCTGCCCCGGGGGACCCCATGGCTCATCTATTGATTACAGGGTAATGTACCATATATTATCTTTGACTTTTTAATATTTGGTTAGCGGATGTCTGCCACACAGCAGGCTGCTCTATTCTGATAGTATTTTTCACTTTCATTGATTTTTAATATTTGTAAGGAGCACATTATTACAATAACTCTTTATTCCGACACTTTATCATAGATACACTATAGCACTGGTCACTTTATTGTAAGATACACATTGTGGATAAACTTTTCTATGATCAGTTGTTTATATATGCACTGATACTTTTTTAGCTTGTAACTGTTCTCTTTTCTCATATCTGTATTATTTTGGCTGAGTTGCAGACTATATACCCGCTAACTCTGTCACTTTTATTGTTATTGACTTTTGTGATAGAATACAACTGAACGTATTAGAGCCTTTCAGGTTGGGATCCCCCTATGGCATGTGTGTATGTATTTTTAAATGTTGTATTGTATGTCTTTGTTGTCCTATTTTGAGCCTTAATAAATGAAAAAATCTTTTAACTTCAATGTGGTGAGTGCGGACCTTTCTTAGCACTTTCAGGGGCATCCCCAGAGCCCCTGATACATATTGTCTACTGGAGACGAGTTAACAAACAATCGCTCTCTTAAAGTAATGTAATGTTCTATATGGAGTGGAAGGTTTCAATTCTAAAAGCAGGTCTGCTAAGTATGATCAGGATTCTGGATGCCCAGCAGAACTGTTTTTTCTTTGGAATCTCAATCCCAGCTTGAAAGTGAACTAAACCCATCTTTTTGAGCTAGTCTTAACTACATGCCCCAAGTACGACAAATTGTTAAGTGAATATTTAATAAAAATACAGAATCCCTGATCTTGATCATAGTAACATAGTAACATAGTATGTAAGGCTGAATAAAGACTTCCAGTCCATCCAGTTCAGCCTGATTAACTCCTTCCAGTGGTCTAGTAGCCATAGCTGGAAATATTATTACATGCCAGGAAGGCATCAAGGCCACTTTTGAACGTTTTTACTGTATCCATCATTACTACCTCCTCTGGCAGCGAGTTCCATAGTCTCACTGCTCTTACAGAGATGAATCCCCTCCTATGTCGGTGGAGAAAGCACCTTTCCTCTAACCTTAGTGGATGCCCCCGGGTTATAGTTACACTCTGAGGTATAAATAGATTGTGGGACAGATCTTTGTAATGACCCCGAATATATTTATACATAGTTATTAGATCACCCCTCAATCATCTTTTTTCTAGACTAAATAAACCTAACTTGGACAATCTTTCCGGGTACTCTAGCCCCCGCACTCCTTTTATTAACTTTGTTGCCCTTCTTTGAACGTGCTCCAGTTCTGATATGTCCTTCTTAAGCACAGGTGCCCAGAACTGTACACAGTATTCCATATGGGGTCTGACCAGTGACTTGTACAGGGGTAAAATGATGCTCTGGTCATGAGCACCTATGCCACTCCTGATGCACCCCATGATCCTATTTGCCTTGGCAGCAGCTGCCTGGCACTGATTACTATAGTTGAGCTTATTGTCAACTAAAACCCCTAGGTCCTTTTCCATTGTTGTTTTACCAAGTCTTTCTTTATTTAGTGTGTAATCATGACACAGATTTCTCCTTCCCATGTGCATAACCTTACATTTATCTGTGTTAAACTTCATTTGCCATTTAACTGCCCATGCTTCCAATTTATCTAAATCTGTTTGTAGCTGCCTGCTGTCCTCCTTTGTTTTAATTACTTTACTCAGCTTAGTATCATCTGCAAAGATTGAGACTTTACTGTTTAATCCATACCCAATGTCATTGATATATATATTGAAGAGAATTGGTCCCAGAACTGACCCTTGTGGTACTCCACTAGTAACAGTGACCCAATCTGAGTGTGTACCATTGATAACCACCCTCTGCTTCCGATCATTAAGCCAATTTCCCACCCATCTGCACACGTTTCCTCCAGTCCAAGCATTCTCATCTTTTGTACCAGCCTTTTATGTGGCACAGTATCAAATGCTTTAGAAAAGTCAAGATATATGATATCCAATGACTCCCCTGATCCAATCTTGAACTTACCTCCTCATAAAAGCTGATTAGGTTTGTCTGGCAGGAGCGATTCCTCATAAATCCATGCTGATATGGAGTAATAAGGTCATTTTCCCCAAGGTGCTCCAGGATAGTATCCCTTAAGAAACCTTCAAACAGCTTGCCCACCACAGATGTTAAGCTTACCGGTCTGTAGTTCCCAGGTTCCCCCCTAGATCCCTTTTTGAATATTGGCACCACATTTGCCAAGCGCCAATCCATCGGAACAAACCCTGTAGTTATGGAATCCACAAATATTAGAAATAACGGCTTGTCTATTACTGTACATAACTCCCTTAAAACACGAGGATGTATGTCATCTGGTCCCGGTGATTTATCGATTTTTATCTGCTTGAGACGGTGCTGGACTTCTTCCTTGGTTAGACCAGTGACATTTAATGGAGGGTTTCGGTTATTCCCCTGCATTTCACTCAGCATGTCAAATTCTTTTGTGAATATAGAAGCAAAGAAATTGTTTAGTAAATTTGCTTTCTCCTCATTTCCCTCTATAGGTGTCCCCTCCTTGCTTTTCAGGGGGCCCACACCCTCAGGTTTGTACCTTTTACGGTTTATGTAGCTAAAGAATAATTTGGGGTTAGTTTTACTCTTTTTCGCGACCAGTCTTTCTGTCTCCAGCTTAGCTGCCCTTATCTGTTGTTTACATTGTTTATTTTCTTCTTTGTAGTTTTTTAACGCTTCCGCTGTCCCTTCCTGCTTTAAACGTTGAAATGCCTTTTTTTTGTTGTTTATTGCCCCCTTAACCTTTTTATTTAGCCATATCGGTTTACATGTGTGTCTAATAGTTTTATTCCTGTAAGGTATATATCTGTCACAATGAAAATATCCCAGTCAATGCAGTGTAGGGCATCTCTAAGTTGGTCAAACTTTGCCTTTTTGAAGTTCCGCGTTTTTGTGGCTCCTTGATAAGGCACCCTAGTGACTGCTAATTGGAAATTAATGATATTATGATCACTGCTTCCAAGGTGTCCCCCAACCTGTACCTTTATTACTGGTACATTGGTTAATGATTATTCAGTTAGAGATTGGGGGGGTATAGGGAGGAGGGAAGGCATAGATATAAAACTCCATGGGGACTGAACTCCCTCATCAATCACCGGTCTAGGAGATCTATAAGGCCTATAGGCTAAATATAAGCTAAATGTATATATACGCATTTAATGCCTCTTAATCCACAATGAGGAAACAAATAAGTACCTCCCATCAGATAGAGCCTAACCCAGACACTAAATGATGACACGTGAGCTAACATTAAGGTGACGGAGGTACAGGGTCTGAGTGGAAAACAAGAATAAAAAAAATAAAAAAACATCTTTTTGACTTATATTCCCCACATCACTTACCCTACAGGGAGTTTCCTTTGGATGATTTTGCCATCCTGTATGATCCGGAAATTTCTCAGAAGTCCCAGTTTGCCAGGGTTTGAGTGGCAGGACCAGCGATGCTGTTGTTCAAATTCCAAATGCTGGGTCCCCCCCCGGGCCACGTTCTGGTGACGTTGAAGTCCATGAATTAAAAGAGGGTTTACAGTATGTCATGGGCAAGCGAAATTAGCTATTTATTTTCTACTCCTCTGGGAAACTGGCTAATTTGGTTTAGCGGTTTTGCATCACTGGTGGGTTTGGGTCCGCTCTAAACCTCCAGTGCTGGCCTACTCTTTCATTTAATTCTGACCGGACTCCCTCTTTAACATGCAGTGGTGGGGCTGCTCTGCTGTGCATCTCACCTCTTCCAGGTCGCGCGTCCCATGTGACTGCGAGCTACCTATCAGCGCAGCCCAGCACTCTACTGTGAAGCTGCTGGCCATGCCAGTTAATATGCAGCTCCGCAGCTGCTGTAGAGGGATTCTGGAAGAGGTGAGTATCTGGATGTCTCCATTCTTTATCTTAGTGGTGGAGATGCACAGCAGGGAACTGCTGCATATTAAAGAGGGTGTCTGGTCAGAGTCAGTTCCTCTTCAATAGAGAATATCTGCCTGGCTAGAAGGTTCTTAGTTCAGGGGGACCCCCTCTTTATTCTCTGCTGTAACCCTGTTGCTGACCACCCACCCCCACTAGTACTAGTGGGGTTTATTCATCAAGGGATAGCAGCAGGTGGTGCCTCGTAGGGGCAGGCAGCGTCTGGTGAACGCCGGACGCTGTACACAATACTGATGAGCGTCTCTAACAGCGCCATGTAGCGTATGATTCATCATTACAGGCAGCTCAGCGTATAGCGCAGGCGCTTTAGCTTTCAGAGCACCAGGTATTACCTGTCGCTACCTGTCGCTCCCCCATACATTTCAATGGACGTTCCTTTTCTTCTGTTTAAACAGGGTTTCTTGTTTTTAATATTTTTTTTTTCTCTCATATAATTGTGTCACCTCTCCAGGCCTAGAGTCATTTTTGAAAACTTTTTTGATTTTATATATTTTTATGCAGAATTGTCATTACAGGTCTGGCATTAAAGTATTAATGTTACAATGTTACAACAATGTAATTCCATGTGTTTTCGCTTTGTTACTGGTGGATATGTGTTCAAAAACAGACTTCAATCACACAGCGTCTGGCGCTCTATGCTATAGCAACCAGATTTAGAGCGCCGACGCTGTGTGTGTCTGTGTGTCTTTTTGTTGAAAATGGTGTGAGTCGCTGAGAGTCGGTCGCAATGAGCTGGTGCTACCTTTCGCTCCTTGCAGCGCTGTACTGGTGTTCGAACGCCCAACATACATCTCATTCATCAATGCGGGCCAGGGCGATTGAGGCGCTCTGTTACAGCGCCCAATAGCCGATCACAGCATATACTAGCGGTCGCTCTAAGCGCCTCTGTACAGACGCTCATCTGACGATACCTGGCGCTAGTAATCAGCTGCCTGTTCATTCGAGCCTTGGTGTGTGTCTATGCTGTCATTTGATGGACTGCAGGGGCTGCATTATGTGTCTACAGCATATATAGATTGACACATGGGGCCTTATTCATGAAGCTCTAGCGACAGGTAGTGCCTTGTAAGCGGCAGGTAGTGGCAGGTGAACGCCGGACATGGCGCACAATTACACATTTATGAAGCCGAATGGTGAGCGACTAGAACAACGCCATGTAGCGTCCTATTCATCATTATCTGAGGCTCAGCGTACAGCGCCGGCGTTCAGTCTTGCAAAGCGCCACGTATTACCTCTCGCTACCTGGCGCTCTCCCATACATTTCTATGGAAGATCCTTAAATCCCTTTCCTGATCCCAATTTTTTTATTTTTTTTTAAATAAAATATCTAAACTTTCTGGCATGTATCCTGGGCAAGAAAATGACATTTTTGAAAACTTTTTGGATTAATAATATTTTTATGCAGATTTGTCCTTACATGTCTGGTATTAAAGTGTTCATGTTACAATGTAATAACAATGGAATTCCATATGTTTTTGCTTTGTTACTAGTGGATACCTGTTCAAAAACAGACTTTAAACACACAGCCTCTGGCGCTATGAGCTACAACTACATGATTTTGAGCGCCAGCGATGTTTGTGGCTGTTTTTTTGATGAAAGTGGTGTGAGTCTGTTGCACTGAGCTGGGGCTACCGTTCGCTTATCATACAGCATAGTACTGTGACTCACACATCATATCACAAAACAAAGCTCTGAAACAAAGAACCATGGCCGAGCACAGCTCTGAAATCCGCACTACAGACGCTCATCTGTCGCTACCTGGCGTAAGTAAAGAATCAGCCTGCCCAATGCTCATATGCACACAAGGAGCCCAGGCAGCTTTAGAGCTGATACTTCTGAAAAGGACAGGGCTAGAGCCTGTGGACTGGGAAGTCGTTTTTTGGAGTTCTACAATGAATTTAAAGGAGACCCAAACTCGAGGGGTTCTACATTTTAAAGGACAAACTTTTTTTTAAAGAAAAAGTCCACTTTCGTGGACTCTGCATGGGGCGTTCCCCATTAGGAGGCAGTTGTGGCTGGCCATGGGACATGGCCCTTGAGGCACCTAACCCCCCAACTGCTCCCAGGACGCACACTATTCCGGGCACATGTTTGCACTTACTGCCCCTTAGTGTGTTCACTGGTGTATTCACTATTAATTTGTGTATTTTGTTGTGTTTCGCACATTTGAACAGATGGGTTAGAAGCAGAGCACAAATTCATTTGTATGCGCAAACATACAGTGGTCATATAAACACATTAGCATTATCCGACTCTCTACAGGAAAGTATGTTGTGTACGGAGGTGCCCACTGATCTCAAAACCAGGTGAAAATTCTCACTCCCTTTTTTAGAAAAACTGCCATTCACTTTCATTGTCTACCTTGGGACTGAAAATGTACACCCTGTAGACAATAAAAGTCAATGGCAGTTTTCTCTCCTGAAAAAGGAGAATTCTCACCTGTGTGATATTGTTTCTCCACACAGGGCAGGCTGTCTGGAGCTTGGGATTTTGCTATAAGCAGTTCACACCAAACTGAGAGAGATTCACCTAGAAAAGAGATCAGCATGTCTGTCATGTTATACATACTCACACACTGAATCACCAGCTGCTCCAGGGAATGAATGTAACTATGGGGGTTATTTAAGAAAGGATAGCGCCAGGTAGTGCTTTGTAGCGGCAGGCAGCATCTGGTGAACGCTGGGCGCTGTACGGGAAACCACATTTATGAAAGCGAATCTGTTGTGCGTCATGTATCGTCACATGTATTACCAGAGGCAGCTCAGCGTATAGCGCCAGCGTTCTAAGTTCAAGAGCGTCATATATTACCTTTCGCTCAGTGTCGCTCTGCCCTACATTTCTCTGGGGTTTCATTTGTTGGTGTTTAATTAGCGTTTTGGCCAATACATTTTTTTTCAAATCATTGTGTGACCTCTCCTGGATGCAAACAAACACTTTTATAATATTTTTTAGATTTTTATGCAGAATTGTATTTACAGGTCTGGCACTAAAGTGTCATTGCCACAATGTTAAAACAATGTCATTCCATGTGTTTTCACTTTGTGTTCAAAAACAGACTTTAATCACACAACGACTGGCGCTCTATGCTACAGCGCCCAGCTTTAGAGCGCTGACACTGTGTGTGTGTGTCGTTTTTTCTTTCTTAAAGCGGACCTTCACTCTGAATAAGAGTCTATCTTATATGTTTCCCACACCCTGTACATACAGATTGCCCACATTAATAATCATCCTACCTGCATCTACTGCATGTTATGAGCCTTTTAACATCCAAGATGGCGGCTTATGGAAGCCGCCATCTTATCAGGCAGCCTGCAAACAGGAAGTGCCTCCTGACTGTGCTGCTCTGCATTCTGGGACTGCTGACCTTTACCTGACCCCAGCTCTGCTCTGTCTGAGCAAAGCACAGCTATAACCCGCCCCCCTGTACCTTATCCCACTCTCCTCTCCTCAGTAAGTGTGATGCTTCTGAGTCAAGATGGCGGCGCCCGTATCCTAAATTCCTGAACAGAGTTGCAGCCCAGTGGGGGAAAGAATAATAAGTTAGTGACTAAAAACGTAAAACATATTAATTTTAGATGCTGGGGAACCGTTTTTTAAGAGTTTGGGCTTTTCATTAAATCACGCTGAAGGTCCGGTTTAAGTATGGTGTTGAGTACTGAGTGCCGGACGCGTTACCTATCGCTCGCTGCAGCGTTATACTGTTGTTAGAGCGCCCAACACACATCACATTCATCAATGCTGGCCAGGTTACTACAGTGACCGCAACACTTGGTTACAGCGCCCGATACCCGCTTACAGCATCTACTAGCGGTTGCTCTAAGTGCCGCTATACAGACGCTCTTCTGGCAATAGGTGGCACTAGTAGTGAATCAGCCTGTATGTATCAATGCAAGGCAATGGCCTTGGCTGTTTTAAGAGCTTTCTGAGCAGTGCTTAGTCATTACAGCTGATGGCTTTTTACTTCTGGATAGAAAAAATAATTATCACAGCGAGATTTATGGTAATTTTGACTGTGGGAATGGGTTTTACACAATCAGGCCTCTCAAAATTGTGGCAAGATGGCTGCTCCCATGCAGTTTATGAGCATAGAGTCTGCCTGCTATTCCACAACATCTGCATGGAGCTATGCCCTCTCAACTAACTTAAATCACTGATTGCAAAAGGAGGAGGTTTAGAAGAGCAATTTACTAAACTTTAAGGTCCACTTTAACATGTGAATACCAACATGTTTTCCCCATGAGGCAAGATTTGTTTTCCACATCCTACAATAATATCCAACATTTACCTGACATATGTTTGTAGTAAAACTCTACAAATGTTTAATGTAGGCACATGGGTAAACCTTCCCAGCATGCATCAGTGTCCTATAATCAGAATGGATACTGAACTCGCCTGAGCACTGAAATATCTGGGATGCTTGGAATTGCCCGTACAGAACAATCTTAATAGGCTGCTCTGTACAAGTGCAACTTTACCGCTAAACATGCGGCGACATTCAAAGGAAAGCTGATGAAGTAGTGGAGGCAGAAGTGAAAGGCGAGGTAGATAAACAGGAAGGTCTAGGGAAATTCCACACTCTGTTAACAGTGCAGTAATTAATGGTTACCTAAAGTGCCTCTGCTCTGCTGATCATTACTGGTAACTGATTTGTAGATCTGAAGTGAAAGAATCATATGTCCTAGTAACTGCTCATGCTAAAAACAGGGGTGATTCCTCTAAAATCATGCTGGATTTTATAATAATGGGTCTATAGCATAGAGGACAAACCGTGTGAGATCCTAAATACATTTTAAAGCAAAATTACAGATACTTCACTTGAAGTAATATTTTACTACCAGACCTGCTTTGTTAGTAAAAATCAGGCTAAGGGGTTTATTCATCAAGGGATAGCGGCAGGTAGTGCCTCATAGCGGCAGGCGGGCAGGCTGATTCATCATTAGCGGCAGGTAGCGACAGATGAGCGTCTGTAGCAGGCATTTTCAGAGCGCCCGCTAGTAGTCGCAATGCTCGGCCGTGGGTCGCTACTTTATAGCGACTCAGGGCCTTATTTATCAAGGGATAGCGCCAGGTAGTGTCTCACTAGCGCCAGGTAGCGCCAGCTATCGGCGGCTACCGACTCCAGAACGCCAGGCTGCGAACACAATCACGCATTTATCACGCTAAATGAGGCTAGCGCCGGCGAGAGCGTCAGCTAGCGAGGGATTCATCATGTTGCAGACTTCAGCGAACAGCGCCGCTGCTAATCCCATCACAGCGCCAGGTATGACCTCTCGCTACCTGGCGCTCTCCAATGCATTTCAATGGAGCAATCTTTAAATATTCATAATTAATTGATATTAATGTTTTTTTTTTTTTTTTAAATGTCAAAAATTCGGTGACCACTTCTGCAATGTTATATCTTTTTTTAAGGTAAAAAAAAATAAAAAAAAAATTTGTGCAGAATTTATATTACAGGTCTGATATTAATGTATTCATATTACAAAATGTTTATAAAAACTTGTTTATTATTTTTTTCCAAAAATAAGGTTGTTTGGGGGTTAAAAAACTACTTTTAACACATCGCCGCCAGCGCACAGGGGTTTAAACAAGCATTTTACAGCGCGAGAATTATTTGAGCGTCATTTGTTAATGAATATGCTGGGAGCCGTTCGCTATGGCCATTCGTTGTCATGCGCTCACATACAGCGCGGAACCTGTCAAACAGCGACTCCTAACCCCGTATTCAACATTACCGCACACCGACTGAGTCGCTGTCAACAGCCGAACAACGGCCAAGCACAGCGAATACTAGCCGGCGCTGTGAAAATCACGCTACTGTCGCTCATCTGTCGCTACCTGGCGCTATTAATAAATCGGCCTCCCCGTCGCTGTTCAGTAATGTTGAATACATTGTGAGGAGTCGCTATTTGACCAGTACAGCGCTGTATGGGAGCGCATGTTAGCGACTGCTCATAGCGACCGACTCACACCATATTCAGGAAAAAAACAGCCTCACAAATCTCTGGCACTGAAAAATACTTGTTTGAATCCCAGAGCGCAGGAGGCGGTGTGTTTAAAGTCTGTTTTCAAGCATCTATCAACTAGTAACAAAGCGAAAACATATGGAATTACATTGTAACAACATTGTAACATGAACACTTTAATGGCAGACCTGTAATGTCATTTTTGAGGAAATATTTAAAAAATGAAAAAATTATGAAAAAACTTTTTCGATGCCAGAAGAGGTCACAGAATTATTTGTGATTTTTTGGAAAAAAAAAAAAACCCGTTTAAAGAGAAGAAAAGTTTCGTCCATTGAAATGTATGGGAGAGCGCCAGGTAGCGAGAGGTCATACCTGGTGCTGTGCAAGGCTGAACGCTGGCGCTGTTCGCTGAGGCAGTGAAAATGATGAATCAGACGCTACATGGCGCTATCCCAGTCGCTAAACAGATTCTGCTTGATAAATGTGTAATTGCGTGCCGTGTCCGGCGTTGACCAGTCGCTACCTGTCGCTTCCTCTCATTAACCAGGCGCTACCTGACACTATCCCTTCTTAAATAAGGGCCAAAGTCTAGTGAACGCTGGGCGCTGTACTAAATACCACATTTATGAAAGCGATTCTGGTGAGCGACTCTAACAGCGCCATGTAGCGTCTGATTCATCATTACAGACAGCTCAGCGTATAGCGCCGGTGCTCTGGATTCCAGAGCGCCAGGTATTACCTGTCGCTACCTGTCACTCTCCCATACATTTCAATGGACGTTCCTTTTCTTCTGTTTACACAGGGTTTTTTGTTTTTATTTTTTATTTTTCTCTCTCAAATAATTGCGTCACCTCTCCTGGCCTAGAAAGAGTCATTTTTGAAAACTTTTTGATTTGTTATATTTTTATGCAGAATTGTCATTACAGGTTTGGCATTAAAGTATTAATGTCACAATGTTACAACATGTGTTTTCGCTTTGTTACTGGTGGATATGTGTTCAAAAACAAAGACTTTAAAGTGGACCAACACCCAGGATTTTGACTATCCTGGGTTTTGGTCCACTTCGGCGGGGCACCCCCGATCGGGGGTGCCCCGCTGTGTGAAACCCCCCATAAACCCCCAAAGATTCACCTCTCCCCGCTCCCACGTGAACGCCGCAGCCAATCCCCGCCAACGTCCAGGCGGGGGACAGGAACGTCCAAGCCGCTTCCGCCGCCTCCCGCGCGTCACTCTCGGCGCGCGCGCGCCCCCGCCGGCCATTCACAGAGGGCCGGCGCGGGCGCGCGCACGTCTGGAGGGGCGCGCGGGAGGCGGCGGTGGCGGAAGCGGCGGCGGATTAGGTAAGATCTTTTTGGGGTTTCTGGGGGGTTTCACCCCGCGGGACATCCCGATCTCGGATGTCCCGCGGGGTGGGAGGTGATCGGCCCGGGAATCTTATAGATTTCCGGGCCGATCACCCCTGGGTGTTGGTCCACTTTAATCACACAGCGTTTGGCGCTCTATGCTATAGCGACCAGATCTAGAGTGCGGACACTGTGTGACTGTTTTTTTGTTGAATATGGTGTGAGTCACTGAGGCCCTTATTTAAGAAGGGATAGCGTCAGGTAGTGGCTGGTTAATGAGAGGTAGCGACAGGTAGCGACTGGTGAACGCCGGACACGGCACGCAATTACACATTTATCAAGCAGAATCTGTTAGCGACTGGGATAGCGCCATGTAGCGTCTGATTCATCATTTTCACAGCCTCAGCGAACAGCGCCAGCGTTCAGCCTTGCACAGCGCCAGGTATGACCTCTCACTACCTGTCGCTCTCCCATACATTTCAATGGATGAACCTTTTTTTCTCTTTAAACAGGGTTTTTGTTTTTTTTTTTTAAATCACAAATAATTCTGTGACCTCTTCTGCCATTGAAATAGCATTTTTTTCAAAATTTTTTCATTCTTTATATATTTCCTCAGGAATGACATTACAGGTCTGCCATTAAAGTGTTCATGTTACAATGTTGTTACAATGTAATTCCATATGTTTTCGCTTTGTTACTAGTGGATAGATGCTGAAAAACAGACTTTAATCACACCGCCTCCTGCGCTCTGGGCTTCAAACAAGTATTTTTCACCGCCAGAGATTTGTGAGGCAGTTTTTTGCTGAATATGGTGTGAGTCGGTCGCTATGAGCAGTCGCTAACATGCGCTCCCATACAGCGCTGTACTGGTCAAATAGCGACTCCCCACAATGTATTCAACATTACTGAACAGCGACTGAGTTGCTATAAAGTAGCGACCCACGGCTGAGCACAGTGACTACTAGCGGGCGCTCTGAAATTGCCTGCTACAGAAGCTCATCTGTCGCTACCTGGTGTTAGTGATGAATCAGCCTGCCCAAGTCGGTTGCAATGAGCTGGCGCTACCTCTCACTGCCTGCAACGCTGTACTGGTGTTAGAACGTCCAACATACATCTCATTCCGGCCAGGTTACTACAGAGACTGGGGCGCTCTATTACAGCTCCTAATAGCTGATCACAGCATTTACCAGTGGTCGCTCTAAGCGCCTCTGTACAGATGCTCATCTGCTGATACCTGGCGCTAGTCATGAATCATTCTGTTTGTTATGCTAATTTCTACGTATGCAACAAACACTTATCTCTGTCAATTATTGACAATCAGGTGAGAACTAGAGCCAAGAATCATCCTGGTATTTTACCAGCCCTGCTCAGCCCATCACCCAGTCCCACTCCGGTAAATTTTGACTATCCTGGGTTTTGGTCCTTGCCCCCAGGGCACCCTGATCTGTGTGAAACCCCCCAGGTTGCCGAAACCTACTCACCTTTACCCGGTCTTACTGCGCCTACACGGCCGCTCATCCAATAAGTGCACTTGGAGCTAGTTACATCACAATGCCTAAGCCTTTGTCTAAGGCCAGCGGCTCCGAGCTCGCTGACGGCTGCATCCGCCGCTACCCTCTAACAGGGACCATGCCCGTGCCGGCCATTCACAAATGCCTGGAGCCCTGCTAGAGGGACAGTGGGGATGTGGCCGCGGCTTGTGCATGTGCTGTAGGAACGAGAAAGAAGGTAAGTGTATAGGGCGACCGTGGGGGGTTTCATACAGCGGGGGTTCCCGATTTTGGAATTGGTTGGGCCGGGAATCTATAAGATCGCTGTGGGTTTTGGTCCACTTTAAGTACATGCAGTACAAAGTGTAACATATGTTAGCTGGCAACTTCAAAAACAGCATCTCATGACAGCTCAAGGACCACTACCAAAGAAATGGTCACACAGTGATTGCTGAACTGAAAGTGATCCTGTGAGGACTTGTGGCTAGTTAACAAGAGACCCCCCCCCCACCAGGGGCTCTGTGCTCAGCTTCCTTTTAATATGGTGCGTACACACGATGGTGTTGAGCACTGCTTGCACTTTATATTAATCTTGGAAGAGTGCTGCAGGCAAGGTCCGTCTTAGGTCAAGTGGCACCTTGTGCGAGAGAATTTTGGATGGCGCATTACATGCGTGTGATCGGCCCGAGAATCTATAAGATCCGTCCGATCTATCTGAACAATTCCCTCCCCCCAGGGCATCCAAAATCGGGATGCCCCCGCTGTGTAAACCCCCCCAGGTCACCCATACACTTAGCTTGTTTCCCGGGTCCAACGGCGCATGCCCGAGCTGAGGCCACATCCCTGCTATCCCTCTAGCAGGGCGCATGTCTGCGCCAGGCATTTGTGAATGGCCAGCACGGGCGCACTCCCTGTGTGAGGGTAGCGGGGGGTGCGGCTGTTAGCGTGCTCTGAGCTTCTGGCCTTAGACGAAGCTTAGACGATGTGATGTCAGCTGCTCTGAGCGCGCTGATTGGATGACTGCCCAGGCATGCGCCGTAGGACCTGGAAGAGGTGAATTACCTAAGGCGATCTGGGGGGTTTCACACAGTGGGGCACCCCCGATCGGGGGGAATGGCCGGCGTGGGCATGCTCCCTGTTAGAGGTCCCTGTTAGAGGTCAGCGGGGGATGCGGCTGTTAGCGTGCTCGGAACTCGTCCAATCAGGGCGCTGATGTCACGTTGTCTAAGCTTCGTCTAAGGCCAGCGTCTCAGAGCGCCCTGATTGGGCGAGTGGTCGTGCATGCGCCATAGGACCGGGCGGAGGTGAATTGGCTAAGGCGATCTGGGCACCCCCGAGGGAAAGGACCAAAACCCAGGATAGTCAAAATCCTGGGTTTTGGTCCACTTTAAACTTTCATTACATTTATACAAAATTCAGGTGAAAGAAATAACACCTGTTCATTACACCTTCATAACCCACTCAGGGCTTTTTGCAGCCCTTCAGCTATCTGTGCCAGCACCCCAATCTTTAAAACTGTGCCACCATTCAGCTGCTTTCTGGGCCCCCAAATTAAAAGTGGATTTCCCTTAACTTCAAATCAGTAAACAGAATGCAAGCAGACCTCCCCCAGAACCCAGAATTATAAATTGGAATGGATTTCCCAGACTTTAAAATAAAATGGAACAAGCCATCATTTTTACTATACTGGGTTTTATTCCTCTTCCCAAAACACGAGGCCCTGCTGTGTGAAGTCCCGTGAATCAGATCCCCTGAATCAGGGTGACCCCACTGCTTATGGACGGGTTCTCCTTCAAGCAGCTTTCTAAGCCTCTCATACATCTGAGCAACTAGATAGAGTGCTAGCCCGTGAAATAGCCACCCTGGGATCATCAGCGAGGGTAGTTATACTCGGGGATTCAGTGGTTTAAACTCCAGGGCTGGCCAAAGATGCTTATTGTTTCTCTTTAATAGGTAGAGCACATGACCACACAAAAGCTAATAGAAAGTGTGAGCCAACCAGCAGGATCTAAAATTACTAATAAACAAGAGAGAATAGATCTATCACTGCAGAATGTGGTGTGTGAACCAAGGAGTTGTACTATATAATCTATGATGAAAGGAAAATGGAAAATGTAATACTTACCTGACGGTAATTTTCCTTTCCTGGCCCCTATCCATGGAAGGATATTATGGATTAGTCTCGTCTAATCAAACCCCCCCTCCCCCAGGACAGCTACTTTATAAGTTTTTGCCCCTACTCCTTCAGCTCATTCTATACCAACTCACCCAGGGTGGGCTCTATGCCGCCATGGATAGCCGCCAGGAAAGCAAGGCGGCAGGTATTGAATTTTCCATTTCCCTGGTTCCTCTACGGCGTCATACTATGGGATACATAAGGGGTGCCCGCTGCGTGAAACCCCCCAGGACGCCGAGACCAACTCACCTCTTCCCGGTCCCAAGGCGCGTCTAAGAGCAGCGGCTCTGAGTGCCCTGGCGGCCACATCATCCGCTTACCTCTAACAGGAAGCGTGCCCTCGCCGGCCATTCACAAATGCCTGGCGGGCATGCGCCCTGCTAGAGGGATAGCGGGATGCGGCTGCATGCGCCGTTGGAACGGGAAACAAAGTCAATGGTGTGACCTGAGGGGTTTCACACAGCGGTGCATCCTAATTTTGGATGCCCGGGGGGGGGGGGGGGGTTAATCGATCAGCCCGGCAATCTTATAGATCCCCGGGCCAATTTTGAGCCCAAGCATGGGCAAAGATATCTACACACCTTCTGGTTCCAGTGGTGGCAATTACATAGAGACAGAGTACAGCCTGCTGCAGAGAATTGGCACCTTGTGTCCCCTCTTTGCTCTTCTCGGCCCTGTAGCATTTTACAGCCACACTGGGATGCAGATATGAGTATTATAGTCTATCCTCAGGCTTTCTTTTGTTGTTTTACATTGTAGTTTATTTTCTTTCTAGGCAGCATGTGTCCCAGGCCTTAAAGTGGACCAAAACCCAGGATCTTGACCAGACCTGGGCAATGTACGGCCCGCGGGCCGTATACGGCCCTTTGCTAGGCTCTTACCGGCCCGGGCTGAGCTGGCCAGTAAGAGACGCAGAGGAAGGGAAAACATGCCAGACTCGACGAGCCGAGTGGCCGATCGGCTGCTGCTTAACTTAGGTGATCGCCTGTGTACAGTGAGAGAGGCTTAGGTTAAGCAGCAGCTGATCGGCTCGTCGGGTCTGGCACATTCTCCCTTCCTCTGAGGAAGCCAGACCCGATGAGCAGGTGATAGAGACCTGGGGACTTTGGAAGGACAGAGTAGGAGCTCCAGAGCATCAGTAAGTCTGCTCAGAAAGATTATGTAGTTTGCTTGTGTTTTCCCTTCCTGCCTGCTGTCTCTTTTTCACCATGTACCTGCCCACCATGCTCTCACCATGTCCCCTTCCTGCTGTCCACCATGCTCTCACCATGCCCCCTTCCTGCTGTCCACCATGCTCTCACCATGTCCCCTTCCTGCTGTCCACCATGCTCTCACCATGCCCCCTTCCTGCTGTCCACATGCTCTCACCATGTCCCCTTCCTGCTGCCCACCGTGCTCTCACCATGCCCCCTTCCTGCTGTCCATCATGCTCTCACCATGCCCCCTTCCTGCTGTCCACATGCTCTCACCATGCCCCCTTCCTGCTGTCCACCATGCTCTCACCATGTCCCCTTCCTGCTGTCCACCATGCTCTCACCATGTCCCCTTCCTGCTGTCCATCATGCTCTCACCATGCCCCCTTCCTGCTGTCCACCATGCTCTCACCATGCCCCCTTCCTGCTGTCCATCATGCTCTCACCATGCCCCCTTCCTGCTGCCCACCATTCTTACACTTTGCCCCAGCTGATATGAGCTCTCCTTCCAGACTACCAGAAGCCAAGGGCTTCTCTGATTGGCTGGGAAATTATCACATCAGAACGTTTGAAGTGGACCAAAACCCTGCTTTATCAGCCTGGGAATCTTATAGATCCCCTCCCCACGGGGCATCCAAAATCGGGATGCCCCGCTGTGTGAAACCCCCCAGGTCGCCCATAAACTCACCTTCTTTCCCAGTTCAACGGCGCATGCACGAGCTGCGGCCGCATGCCCGCTATCCCTCTAGCAGGGCGCGTGCCTGTGTCAGCCATTTGAGAATGGCCAGCGCGGGCGCGCTCCCTGTTAGAGGGAAGCTCAAGATGCAGCCGCCAGCGCACTCAGAGCCGCTGAGCTTAGACGTCGCTTAGACGCCCATAGCTCAGCGGCCCTCCACAATATTTTTAGTTTCTCATGTGGCCCCATGGAAAAAATAATTGCCCACCCCTGATCTTGACTATCCTTGGTTTTGGTCCTTGCCCCTGGGGCACCCTGATCGGGGATGCCACTCTACCCAATCTCACCCCTCCTCCCGGGTCCTACGGGGCATGTGCAGCCTCTCGTCCAGTCAGCGCGCTCAGAATCACTCCCGCCCCTTCGCCCGAGAGCAAGGCAAGCGGATGGGAGTGCACTTACTGCTAACCTCTAACAGGCAGTGTGCCTGCGGGGCATCCCGAAATTGCATGCCCCAGGGGGAGCGAGTATGCCTGTCCTGGAGTCTCATAGACTCCAGGGTGGATTTTTTTGTCCACTTTAAGCCCTTTTACACTAGTTCCCACACTATAGCAAGAGGAATGATTGCTATCAAGAATGGGGAACACTGACATCTAGTGGACAGTATAGAGCACAACAACCAGAGTAAATAAAGATTATTTGCATGGCTCTGCCTATTGCTCCACCCTGTCCACTTTGCTTTTCCCATAGACTTTAATGTGCTCTCTTTTGGAATCGCCATGTTCCCCTGCGATTACTTTTTTTTGTCTTCGTAAAATCCCCAGTGTCCAGAGAGTGCTCTTTACCTTGTGCCCTCAAACAGGGTTTTTTTTATCTCTCCTAGCTATCTATAATAAAGCAGGACAAAACCCAGGATTTTTTCTATCCCGGGTTTTGTTCATTGCCCTTGAGGCATCCCGATTTGGGATTCACTGCTGTGTGAACCCCCCAGATTGCCCATAATAAGTTACTATTCCCCAGTCCAAGAGCACATGGCAGGCTCTGATTCAATTGAAACTGTTTGCCCTGCTTGACAAATGCTCTGTTTGGGGCAATTAGGAGCGCAAGCGTTTGCATCCCCAGTAGTGGGGTCGCTTCTGCCCCCAGCCTATCTGAATGGCTGGGGAGGGGATCACACGCAAAGATGCTGAGGATGTGGCCACCGGTGTTTACATCGGCGATGAGCCAGGGAGAAGGTGAGTTTTCCAATGCCCCTGGGAGGGGTGGCAGGGTCCCAGAGCAGGGCATCCCGATTTGGGTTGCCCCAGGGGAAGGACATAGGCCTTCACCGGAGCAACCCTTTAAAGGGCCAGTCCAGCCCAGGATGGATGATTCGTAAATAAATACAAATTACAAGTACAAATACAAGTAACATAAATGCAAATATTTTGACTATACTGGGTTTTGGTCCTTCCCCGCGGGACTCCCCGATGGGGGGTGCTCCGCCGTGTGAAACCCCCAGATCACTGAGACCAACTTACCTCTTCCTGGTCCTACGGCTCATAGCCTCTGACGTCACGTTGTCTAAGCCTTCGTCTAAGGCCAGCGGCTCCAAGCGCACTGGCGGCCACATCCCCCGCTACCCTCTAACAGTGAGAATGCCTGGCGCAGCCCTGCTAGAGGGATAGCGGGGATCCGGGCACAACTCACACACACACCGTTGGACCTGGAAACAAGGTAAGTATATGGGGCGACCTGGGGGGTTTCACACAGCGGGGCATCCCAATTTTGGATGCCCCGGTGGAAGGAATCGATTGACCCAGGATTCTTATAGATTCCCGGTGCTGATTGGTGTGGGTTTTGATCCACGTAAGCACTTACCCTAACCCATCGTTGATGGTCAGGCGATTACGGCGCTGCTCATCACATCTTTGCTCTTCCCAGGGGCATCCCGATTTGGGATTCACTGCTGTGTGAACCCCCCAGATTTCCCATAATAAGCTACCTTTCCCCAGTCCAACAGTACATGCGCAGGGTATGGAGGGCATTTATAAAACACTCATGCTGGACTGGACTGGCCCTTGAAAGTAAAACAAAACTCAACTGTGCCGGACCTGGAATCTAAAAACTGGACTGGCCCTTTAAGCCTAAAATAGGCCTCTCTGAAAGTGGCTTGTTTATCTGTTAAGGAGTGAATGGGGCGTACAAAAGGGCAGAAGGAAGCAAAATACAAAAGGGAGTGCACAGGGGAACACCCGGGGGCAATGGAGAGCAGAGGGTAGTAAAAGCAAGGCAGAGCACAATACATGGAAAGAGTGGGATGAGCCTCTCTGTGTTATCCACCAGCTTGTCTGTATATTCATTTATATTTGCAGGACACAGAGGCCTTTATAAAGATGCTTTATTACAGAACCAGTGATGATGACATTACTAGAATAGCTGGGGGAAATACAGTGCTTTCCACTATCCCACACAACACCTGCACAGTCTATGCTGCTGTCAAATTTTGCATTACAGTAGGAATGGAAACAAAATGACAGGTTTCAGTTCCAATAGATACCTTTTATGTATTTTGTTATTTTGTGAAAAACAAATGGTGTTTTACAAAGGTATGAAAACTTAGACATTCTAGGAAAAGGATTAAATGAGTCTGTCTTTTGCTTGTCCCATGCTGGCTGTCGGGGGCTACATTTTTCATTTACCAAGATTTCCCTGATAAACCCCATAGAACTTGCTCCCTTTCTGCTGACTCATTTTTCTCAGTCCCTAAAATGAATTCACTTCAGATGGGACTGAGACATTGACACATGCATGAATGAGTAATCCTCTGCTGCCAAGGATGCCAACAGAGGGGACACTCTGTTCAATAGTATTTAAAGCAGGCTGAATGAAAGATGCAGCCCCTGGCAGCCAGCGTGGGGAGAGCAGAAAGCAGGTTTATTTAAAGTTATTCTAAAAGCAAGCCCGATGGGACTATGAAAGTGCCAGCCACACAGGAACAGTTTGTATGTGTGTGTGTTTCTACTGGATTTAGTGGATGGTTTGTGGGCGCCCGATATTCATTTAATTATGGGCAGTGCACTGGATGGCTTATGATAGGGACTCCCTGGTGTTTTAAATTCACCCTCGAGAAGTAAATTCAAAAGAGCTTGACAAAGGGCTTTATTCATGCTTCTACCTTTTTTCAGCTGGAGCTGGCATCAGCTTTCTACAGAAGAAATATGGTTCACTATTCCCCTCATTATTGCAAACTTAAACCGGACCTTCACCATGATTTATTGAAGCCCAAACCCTTAAAAAATGATTCCCCAGCATCTAAAATTAATATATTTTAAGTTTTTAATCACTTATTATTCTTTCCCCCACTGGGCTGCAACTCTGTTCAGGACTTTAGGATATGGGCGCCGCCATCTTGACTTAGAAGCATCACATACTGAGGAGAGGAGAGTGGGATAAAGTACAGGGGGGCAGGTTATAGCTGTGCTTTGCTCAGACAGAGCATATTTGGGGTCAGGAAAAGGTCAGCAATCCCAGAATGCAGAGCAGCACAGTCAGAAGACACTTCCTGTTTGCAGGCTGCCTGATGTTCCATGAGCCGCCATCTTGGATGTTTAAAGGCTCATAACATGCAGTAGATGCAGGTAGGATGATTTTTAATGTGAGCAATCTGTATGTACAGGGTGGAGGAAACATAAGATAGACTCTTATTCGGAGTGAAGGTCCGCTTTAACATCACAGTTTCTAACCTGTATCCACTATCCACCCAACTTTTTGCTTGAAAACAATGTGCCCAGTTCTACACTGAGCTTGACCTCCAAGAAACTTAGAATCTCATGCGCATCAAGACAGGTGATGAAAAGAGGTCTGCCTTCAACACCAAGCATAGCCATTCTGAATACTTAGTTACCATTGTGTGTGTGGTGTAAGTGCATCATAAAATTACAGTTACAATTACAGGAGCTCCTGTGCTGCTGATAAGGGTTCCGTCCCCCCTGATTAGGGGAGATTCTGCACACTGCCTGTTATGGGGTGATTGGGGGGGATTCTGCACACTGCCTGTTATGGGGTGATTGGGGGAGATTCTGCACACTGCCTGTAATGGGGTGATTGGGGGGGATTCTGCACACTGCCTGTTATGGGGTGATTGGGGGAGATTCTGCACACTGCCTGTAATGGGGTGATTAGGGGGGATTCTGCACACTGCCTGTTATGGGGTGATTGGGGGGATTCTGCACACTCCCTGTAATGAGGTGATTGGGGGGGATTCTGCACACTGCCTGTTATTGGGGCGATTGGGGGGATTCTGTACACTGCCTGTAATGGGGTGATTGGGGGGGATTCTGCACACTGTCTGTTATGGGGTGATTGGGGGAGATTCTGCACACTGCCTGTAATGGGGTGATTAGGGGGGATTCTGCACACTGCCTGTTATGGGGTGATTGGGGGGATTCTGCACACTCCCTGTAATGAGGTGATTGGGGGGGATTCTGCACACTGCCTGTTATTGGGGCGATTGGGGGGATTCTGCTACTTTCTGTTATTAGGTTCTTACTGGGGGGTATTTCAGCAAACCATTTGATTCAGAATATTTTTGGGGGTTTGTTCCGCTTTAAAGTGGACAAATCATTCTTTATGAAATCCTTGTTCCACTGCCAAAACCTTAAGCTAGTCCAGCTCTTCATCAAGCACCATGAACATGTTACAAGCATACCCCATGTATATACATATATATTATATACCCCCATTATATTGAGTGTGGAGTTCTGTTTGTATCCAAGTTCTAGTGAGCCGATTTTTCTGTTACCAACGGCTGTCCAGTGCCACCACACACCTTACCAGCATGTGGGTGGGCTGGCAGGCAGCTGGGTGCCGGTAAGAGTGAGTGTGGTGGTGGTTACCCTGCCTGTCCGCCACTCCTACATTGTCCGTCATCCAGGGGGGATTCTGCCTTACTTTCTGTAATGGGGTGATTAGGGGGGATTCTGCACACTCCCTGTAATGGGGTGATTAGGGGGGATTCTGCACACTGCCTGTTATGGGGTGATTAGGGGGGATTCTGCACACTCCCTGGAATGGGGGGGGGGGGGAGATGCTACACACTGCCTGTAATGGGGTGATTGGGGGGATTCTGCACACTCCCTGGAATGGGGGGGGGGGAGATGCTACACACTGCCTGTAATGGGGGGGGGATGCTGCACACTGCCTGTAATAGGAGGGTTTCCACACACTGCCTGTAATGGGGTGATTGGGGGGATTCTGCACACTGCCTGTTATAATAGGGTGATTGGGGGGATTCTGCACACTCCCTGTAATGGGGGGGGGGGAAGATGCTGCACACTGCCTGTAATAGGAGGGTTTCCACACACTGCCTGTAATGGGGTGATTGGGGGGATTCTGCACACTGCCTGTTATAGGGTGATTGGGGGGATTCTGCTACTTTCTGTTATTAGGTTCTTATTGGGGAGTATTTCAGCAAACCATTTTGTTCAGAATATTTTTTTTCTTATTTTCCTTCTCTAAAGCCTAGGTGCTTTTTATCATCAGGTGCATCTTATAGTGCACAAAATAGGGTATGTTTTTTGGCCTCTGTAACACTCTTACAAGACTTGGTGAATCACATGTTCCATGACATCTTCCTAGATCAGTTTGTCTGGTTTTACAGCATCTGGATTAACATCACCATCATATCCTTAGAGGAACAACACACATGAATGTGACTTTTCTATGTGTTGTTCCTCTCTGTGGTGGCATCCTGAATTGGGATGCCCCGCTGTGTGTACCCCCAGGTCGCCCCATTTCACTCACCTTCCTTCTGCTCCCACGGCACAGACTCGGGCTAGAGCGCTGATTGGCTGGGAGGCTCGCCCTGCCAATCAGCAACTTGCTGCCACTTGGCTCTCTTCGGTGCCGAGGGCGGCTAAGCAGCACCGGCAGCCGCATCCCTCACCCACCTGGCAGCCGTGGCGTGACTGCGCCACCCATTCAGGGAGGGCGGCCACGGCTAGGTGTGAGCGGGGGTGCAACCGGAACAAACAGATGTGACGAGGGCTCCGGGACAGGGTGAGTGTTCCGGGTTCCAAGTTTGAAAAAGGCACCTTCCATATCCAAAAATTACATGCACATTATTCCTAATACCAGCCTTACTGTGGATCCAGTCAAGATACTGGCAATTCAAGAGTGTGCCAGACCCTCCTCGAAAGCCATGCAACATTTCCTCGGATTAGCAAAGGTCAATCCAGAATTTCTCCAGCATTGCGGCTCTCTCCTAAAAGGGCGTGGATCCTAAGGCTTGGCCACCTGAAGCAGTAGTGGCCTTTGAAATTTAGAAAATAGCATAGCCTCAGTGCTCATTCATTCTTATCCTGCTTTGCGATTTATTGTCGAAACCGATGCTCCGAAAGTAGAGGTGGGTGCGTTGTTGTCTTAATGTTCTCCCACAACTAGAAAGTCCCAGATAGATTACTTACACTTGGGTTATCCTCCGCCAGATGGCGCTGCACTGCAGAGACATACAAAACAGGCTCATCCCGGCCCCTCAAATACCCGGGGACCTCCCACAAATCCCCAGCATTGAAAAGCAGTGAACAAGAAGCTGGGAGAATTTAACAACCAAAAACTGGTAACTATAACAATGATAGCAATCATCATACAGGGGATCCAGAATAAAGCAAAAAACAGGGTGGGGTGGAGCAGGACATACTGTATACTCATAATACCAATTCTACAGGTGAGTAATCAATTTATTGGGTGGGATCCCCAATAAAAAGGTAACAGCAGACAGTTTAAACCACTGCCGCCTGCAAAACCTTGCGGCCAAAAAACAGCATCAGCTGAGGCCTTAACATCAACCTTGTAAATCTTTGAAAAGGTATGAACAAAAGACCAGGTAGCGGCCTTGCACACTGGTGCAATAGAAGCCTGGTGCTGGAAGGCCCAAGGGGGCACCAATAGCACGAGTAGAAAGAGCAATAAAGCGAAGGGAGGACTCTTCCCCTTAGCAGAGTAGGCCTAAATCACAGCCTGACGAAACCACATGCTGATAGTAGACTTGGCAGAAGCCAAAAACTCTTCCTAGGACCAGAAGGGACCACGAGAAGAGCATCAGTGTTCTTGAAAGGTGCAGTAGCCACCAGATAGAACTTCAGACACCTAACCACATCCAAAGAGTGCAAAACTCTCTCCTTAACATTGCTAGGGTTAGGGCACAAAGAAGGAAGAACAATATCCTGATTCAATGAAAGGCAGACACTACCCTTAGGCAGAAATTCTGGATTGAACAAAACACCACCTTGTCCTGGTGCCTCTCAAAGTAGGGGGGCTGAATGGACAGCACCGCCAACTCAGACACACGCCTGACAGAAGTGATAGCTACCAGAAAACATGACCTTGAGTGTAAGAATAGCCAAGGCAGCCACCTGCACAGGTTCAAAGGGAGCACCCTGCAAAACAGACAAGACCATTTTCAAATCCCCAAAAAAACAGGGCCCATAGGTTGTAGTGGGGAACGCACATGAGCAACCCCCAAAGGCAGCCTTAATCAAGGAATGCTGAACAAAAGACTTTTGAAAGAAGACAGACAGGATAGAAACCTGACCCTTCATAGTACTGAGTTAGAGAAAAACTCCAACCCATGCAGTAAAACTCCAGATCCCTGGGAACTGAGAAAACCCAACAGGGAAGAGACCAAGACTCAACCAGTCAAGGAAGGTACGCCATACCATATAACAGATAGAAGAAGAAATCATCTTCCTAGCCTTCACCATGGACTCAACCAACGAGGTAGACAACCATTCTCCATCAAGATGGAGGTTTCAGCAGTCAGGCCGTCAAGGCCAGTGTTAGTAAATGGGATGGCGTAAGTGGTCCTAAGTGAGCAGATCAGGCAATCCAGGCAGAAAGCACAAATCTACTGCCATCTGCACCACGTCTGCGAACCACACTCTTCTTGGCCACCTGAGGCCACCATAACAACTGGCACCCCTTACAGAGCAATCCTGCGCAGAACCCTGCCTAGCAGGGGGAATGTAGAAAGACATACAGAAACTGAATGTCCCGCCATGACAGTACTAAGGCATCCATGGGCGTGGCCAGAGGATCCTGGTACAGGGAGACAAAGGCCGGGAGTTTGTGACGGAAAGCAAACAGATCCACATAGGTTGGCCCCAAAGGTGATACAGAGATTGGAACACCCTGTTGCAGAGGGACCCCCCCGGAATGTATACCGCTGAAAGGCAAGGAACATTGGCCTCCACCAGATCAGAATCAGAGACACTTCCTGGAGGACCCTCTTGGACCGGGTCCCTCCCTGATGATTGATGTAGGCAACTGCCATCAGAGTGACCATGCGCCCCCGAGCAGGCAGGCCCTGAAATGAGCAGTCAAACGAATCAGAACTAAGATTGAACAGGCTGAATCAGAACGAGCTAAGATTGCTCACAGCTGCAGGACGTTGATAGGTGAATAGGCCTCCTAAGGACCCCACCTCCCCTGGAACCGCAGGGCCAGGAGAAACCCCCCCAACCTGATAGACCGGCATCCGTGGTGACTGTCTCCCAGGAAGGAGCAAGAAGGTTCCGCCCCCCCAATAGGTTCCTTGAGTCCACCCACTACAAGAGGGACCTCCTCCCCAGGGGGGAAGACACCCAGACCCTGTCCAGGGCCCCTGGGTCCTTGTCCCATACAGACAATAGGGGAAGTTGCAGAAGCCCCAAGAGGGGCTGAGCACAAAGGGCCGCTGCGAAGCACGCCACCATCAGGCCCATCAGCTGCATCCCCTGCCTTGGTGAAGGAACGGGGACAGCTAGGAGAAACTGAACTTGTGCAAGCAGATGTCCATCTTCTGCTGAGGAAGGAATATCCTTGCCTGAACAGTGTCCAGATTCATTCCTAGGAATGAAATTACCAAAGAAGGTAATGACTCCAGGATGGACACCACCAGCTGAGTATCCAACGATGCCCAATGTAGAGGCTGGGAATTGATGAGGACGTCCAGGTAGTGCAGCACGCAGACGCCCCTTGGCCTCATCAGAGACATCACCCCCACCAGCACCGTGGTGAGCACTCTGGGAGCTGAAGAGAGGCCAGATGGCAAGGCCACAAATTGGCAGTGTTGATCCTCCAACGCGGATCTAAGGAATCTTGGTGTCCTGAAAACACAAGGATGTGAAAAGTAAGCATCTTTGATATCCACAAACGGCATGAAGCCCACGGTTCACAAGGAGCAAATGGCCAAGCGCAGAGTTTCCATGAGGAAGGCGCCTGTACTTGACAAATTGCTGAAGATCTGTGCATCCAGAATGGGCCAGACTGACCCATCTGTTTTGGGAACTGTGAGAAGGTTGGAGTAGGGTCCCTTGCCTCTGTCTGTTAAGGGAAATCTTCAAATGACCCCCATACCCAGCAGACCTTGCATGGCCTGCGCCAGCATCTGAGCAGAAGCAGGGACCAGGGGTACCCGGGACTCGGTAATCATAGGGGGGGGGCGCACAGCAAACACCATCTTGTAGCCGGAGGACACTACCTCCTAAATCCACCGGTCTGAAGCGTGGTGCCTCCAGACTTAAGCAAGGTGCCGCAGCCGTCCCCTCACCCAGGCGGGTGAGGGCGCCCCATCATGCTTGAGGGGACTTGGGAGAGGATTTGAGCATAGCCCCCCCAGAGGAGCAGGGGTGTTGTCTTCTGCTCCTGGGACAGGGAGTTGCGGGAACCCCCACGAAGGACGCCCATGGTTCCTGTTTAACAACATGGTGGGGGGTGGAAGGGGCGCCCTGGCCCCGAAGGGCCCGAGACAGCCGTCTACGCTGGGGTAACTTACCTCTCCTACCAAACAGGTCTAGGCGGGCCCCAAACAGATGCAGCCCTTTAAAGGGGAGCCCGGTAAGGGCCTTCTTCGCAGCATTGTCAGCACCCCACTGTCGCAGCCAGAGTAAGCGACGTATAGTCACCACAAGGGCAGAAGTTCTTGCACACATTCTAATGGTGTCATCCAATGCTAATAGGATAAATTTTACAAACACATCACAATTGGAGAGTGCATTAAACACATCCCAAGGGAGATCATCAGGGGCACGATCAAGCATTTTCCTGATCAGGGTTCTAGTGGCCACAGCAGTAATGGCAGAGGCACAGACCGGGCGTAGTGCCGTCCCCGCACATGCAAAGGTGTGGGAGGCCAGCAGGTCAATGCGCCGGTCCTCAGCATCCCGAAGGGTAGTATAGTCAGGGGGGGATGCAAGAAAGGGATGTTAAATGGCCCTATGATCAGGACATCCACCTGGGAAGGACCAACATTTAACCACGTCAGGGGGAAAAGGGTACTTACTATCCCAATCTCCTGGAACCCCTGGAAGTTTACTGGGGCACTCCCATTCCTTGAGCACAAGGGTATGGAAATGTGCCTGCTCTAGAAATTCCAAGCATGATGATGCTGTATGGAAACGCTCCCCTCTTTGCCTGGGAGCCTCACCAGGGGGAGAGATAGACAGAACCTCAAAGATCTTGATCAATAAACTGTCAGTGTCATCCTGAACCCAGGGGTCAGGGTCAGAGTCAGAGTCTTCATGAGCCTCCGGTCTCTCATCAGATGAGCCTGAGTCAGAAAAGAGCTCTCCTTCATCAGAAGGGGTATAGCCACACAGAGTCATAAACTCCTCAGTTCCCATAGGGAAAACAGTAACATTAGGCATCAAGAGACGCTTCTTACCGGGGCCCTTACACGCTAAGGACCTCGCAAAAATCTGTTCAGCCGTAGGCAGTCTAGACGCCAATTCAGGCTGAGAATCCCCACTTGTGTGCGACTCAGCAGGAGTGAGATTTAAGCCAGGGGGATTAGGTGAAGTGAGGCGAGGTACAGCCACTGGCAGGCCAGATTGCAAAGCCAGCGCTTGCTCAGCACAGGGTACGCAGACCCGCGTCTTGTCAGCATCAGCATGGGGTTGTCCACATGCCCTACGCCGCCGGTCATGTCCCAGAGGGACCCCGGTCACATTATCCTTAGATGCCTCCATATGGTGATTATTAGGCACAGTATGCCAGTAGGGATTGATGCTATAAAGCAACCCTGGATGCCCCAATGACCCGCTAGGGAGTGGGAGTAAATTTACAAGGGCCGCTATCAATTACACCGGGCCGGGAGAAGCCAATGGATTCACCCTCTGAAAGACACAATGAGAAGAAAGGTGTCAGAACCGAAACACACTACAGTGAATTATAAAGCCGCCCGCGAGGGCACTTACGGACCACGGTAAGAAGAACGTCACACACACATGCGCGCGACCAGACAATATGGCACCGAGAACCTTGAAGGGCGGGCCAGCGCGAGCCGTGACACGAGGCGCGCCATGCCAGGCCCCGCCTCCCCGAAGAGCATGAAGTCCAACAGACAAGCAGCCAATGAGGACGCAGAAGCGTCTGAGGTAACGCCGCCGCCCGGCGCGGAACATCCAAATGAAGGAAAAAGGCGGCCTTAACAGTGTAAAAAGACAAGTCAGCGCGGCGGTTGACACCACATACACCAGTCCAAGCAGACATTACAAAGAGGACCATAAGCGTGTAATCACAGTACACGGACATCCACACACCCCCCCCTTCTCTTCCTCCCGAGGGCTACTGGGAGAATGAGGGAGGATGGCGGCCCTTTGTACAGGGCCCACCACTACCGGGGCATGGGACAATAATGCGGGAGGGGCATCCCATAAGGCTCACCATCAGCCTATACCACCTACCCTTTGGTGGGGGACTGCGGTGGAGCAACGCTCCTTAAGCACACGTGGTGCTGCCTACCTTCACCCGACCAGCGCAGCCCAGGCTGGGAGGCACATCACATCAAGGACGGGTGGGAATAGTCCAACAGGGCCGCAGGCTTTAATAGCCCCGCTCACCTGCGACAGAGTGATACTTCATGTCTTCGCAGTCAGCACTGCAGAGAAATCTGGGGATTTGTGGGAGGTCCCCGGGTATTTGAGGGGCCGGGAGGAGCCTGTTTTTCATGTCTCTGCAGTGCAGTGCCATCTGGCGGAGGATAACCCAAGTGTAAGTATTATATCTGGAGCAGGACGTACTGTATACTAAGAATAACTAAAATAATGGAATTTATCAGCTCTGCTAAAAGATTAAATCCATACCAGGCCAAATTGGCTCTTTTCTTCACCTGGTTCAATTTCACACTCACCATTTGTCCAGGCCATCTCAAGTCATTATACAGCCCACATGGGTAACCACTCCTGTCCCCGAAGGCATTAAAGCTATAACATTAAAGCTTGAACATCAACAAATTAAGATGCCCGCTGTGAGAAACCCCTCTGATCATCCAATTTTCTGACCTCTTCCACGGGGCCCTCAGCGCCGCATACCTAGAATACCTCTTGCTGGGGTGCATGCCCACGCCAGGCCTTTCTGAATGGCCAGGCGAGGGCATGGCCACAGCTAGAGGTGAGTGAGGATGCGGCCAGGAGTGCTTGCTCCATTCAGATTTCCTTGGTGCATAAGACGTCAGTGCGGCTATCTGATTTGAACGAGCACTGCTGATTGGTTGAGTGGCCCACCTGGTAACCAGGAAGAGGAATCCCAAATCAGGAAGAAAACTCAAGAAACTGAGTTTTGTTCCTCTTTAAAGCAGAACAAAACCCTGGAATTTGACTCTCTGGTTTTGTTCCGTTCCCCCTATGTGAAACCCCCCAGAATGCCGCTATTCACTAACCTCTATTTGTTCCAACGGTGCATGCTCTCGTCCAAGAACAGCCGTCTGCTGTGACTATGTCATTCGGCAAACGTCTCTTATCGACTAAAATGGGGAGCACATGTTGCTGCATTTACTGCGGCATGCGAGCTCCCGCCCCAGCCTAAATGGCTAGGACGGGAGCATGCGCACGCCGCCAGGTCACGGTAGACAGCTCTCATGGGACAAGAGGTCACGCATGCGCCTTTGGAGTGGTTAAAGGTGTTTACGGGCTCCTCGGGGGGGTTTCACACAGTGGGGCATTCCGGGGGATAGAACAGAACCCAAGAAAGTCAAATTACCGGGTTTTGTTTTGCTTTAAAAAGAGGAACAGAATCCAGTTATATCACTTTTAGATTCCATGGCTGGCCCGGTGGTTTTGTTCCGCTTTAAAGTGGACACGTCAGTCTTTATGAAATCCTGCAAAGTCTGTGCCCCCTCTTGACCTCTACTGGCTCCCTAAGTCCATTGGACTCATCTTGTCAAGGATTTTCTCATTTATGTACAGTAATCTGGAACATAGTTGATCAGTTTAGTCATAGCTGATCAGTTTCACTGCCAAAACCTTTGCCCCATTTATATTGTGTCCGAGGGTGGAGTTCAGTTTGTATCCCAGTTGTAGTGAGCCTTCCATTTTTCTGTTGAGATTTTTTTTTTGCCTATCATTACATTTAGGCCAGTATGCGGATAGGACAGTCACTGGATTCTTTACAGGTCATGTGAAGTTAAGCTCTGGAGCCAGGGGTCCCCAACCATTGGTACGTGTATCACTGGTGGTACTCTAGATCCTATCAGGCGGTACGTAACTGCTCCAAAAAAGGTGTTAACCATTTTTTGTGCATTTTATGGCCGTTGTGCGAGTTGTTAACGTGGTTTTAATTGACCCATCCCTACCACTAAGGTGGATTAGGAAGTAGAAAGTGGTATAGCAAGGTCTACAAGGAGAGGAGTGAGCCTTGTACATACATAACAAGCACAAAACGGTGTTGGTCTGGTTTAACGTGTGTTGGTCCCACTGTCTGGTGATCGTAAGAAGCTCAGGGGGGCATCCAGAATGCTGGAGCCCCCCCTCAGCAAACTGCACAGAAAGCTTGTAATACTCACCTTCATTACGAGCCAGCGGCGAGAACACAGTTCGCGATTGTCCGCCAGGCGGTCACGTGAGCGCAGAGGACACGACCACCTGGCAGGCAATTGCGGGACTCAGTTCTCGCCCCTGGCTCGACCGAGCTTCTTACGATCACCAGGCTGTGGGACCAACACCCTTTAAGGTAAAAACGGGTGTTGGTCTGGTTTAAGGTTTTAGCTTCTGAGAAGTACCAGGGATTTGATTGGCTGTTCTAGGTTTTAGTTTTGAAGACTCTATCTAGTGGTTAAACAACACATCTGACATACCAACCTAAAGAGCAAGTCAAGTCTCTATGTAACCCCTCCCTGCCCTTCCTCCCATCCCAGCATTGTTCTGCCAGCGTCTAGGGTCCTGGGCACAGCCATCTTAGAGGGAATGCATAGAGCGGCTGGTTGGTCACCCAAACCCATGCTGCATTGTGACTGTACTGGTCATTCACTCAAAACCAACTGTCACACAGGTCTACTGCTGCCATTCAGAGTCCAGAATCAGTGGAGGGTTGTGGCGATCAGGTGAGTTATAATTTTAATGCGCAAATTGGGCTTAGCACATAGGGAGGGCTGGGTGGCAAAAAGCTTGGAGTTCCTCTTTAAAGACACCATGTAACACAGGGCCAAATACTAGGGATAGATTTGGTCTGGTTTATTTTTTTATGCCGCCATTAGTACAGTATATTGTATACTCAGAATGATTTACAGCTTCATGTTAAAAAAAATGTCAAATATTCCACCATGGCTACTGTGATAACATATAGAACACATATAAAAAGGTACACAAAAAGGTTTTTATTTCTTTTCTGTGCAAATGTTGTGCAATAAATGTGTAGTGGACCCATCCATGATGCTATTCACAGTCACTACACATCACACATGCCATGGGCTAAGGGTATAGAAGAATCTGCTTCAGCATCAAAACAGATTGTCTATACTAAATCTGAAATGAACTGTGCTGTAGAGACCATCAATATGTTATTAAACTTAATTCCACTTTAGCACAAAACACATAAGCAGTCACAAATTCTAATCTCCCAGCTTTCATTTTTATAGTATTTACATTTCAAGTAACTGTTGTAGTCGGTATTATTAAAGCAGAAAAAAACCCACTGTGGCCGGCCACAGAATGCAATAGCACAGTACAGAATTCCAGGTTTTACTCCGCTTTAAAGCGATCCCACACCCAGGGATCACTACATTGTCCTTGATCCCCTCTTGGACCTGGCTGAGTATCTGAGGCGAGTCCTATGCCATGGACATGACCATTTGAGCTGCCCCCCCCAGTCACAAGCGGGGGCATGGGATTGCTTTTAAAGAACCAAATCGGGATGCCCTGCTGTGTGAAACCCCCAGTTTGGCCGCAATTCTTACCTTTCTGCCAAGCCGTCTGCACATACTTGGTCAACATTACAGCCCTCACAGCCACACCTGCCGCAACTGAATGGCTGTGCGCCTCTGATGCGTGCGACTGGGGATTCCATTCAGCTTTTCCAGCTACACGTTAATATGCATCCGGCTAATTGGACGAGTGGCCGGGCACGCACCGTTAAACTGAGGACAGGGGAGTTTCCTCTGTGGGGCCTTACACGACAGGGGCACCCAAACCAAGGTCCTGTGCCCCTGGGGGACGGGCCAAAACCCAGGATAACAGCTAATTTAAATGAGCTTGGGGCCGGGGGCACCAGAATGCTGGAGTCCCCCCCGCACATAACCCCCCAGAATGCTCGTAATCCTCACCATCACTACAACCCAGCCCCGGAGAAAGGAGTCCTGCGCGCGTTTGGCTGCCGGACGATCACATGGCCCATGGTCGTGTCCTTGGCATCGGCCATCAGAACGACCTGCCACCGCTCCCGGCACTGGCTTGTAGTGAAGGTGAGGATTATGGGCGTTCTGGGGGCTTATGTGTGGGGGCGGGGGTGTAGGGGACGCCAGCATTTTGGATGCCCCTCCGAGCTTGTTGGATTAGCTATCTGAGGGACCAAAAACCAGGAAAAATGGTGTTGGTCCAGTTTAAGTTCTTTAGGGGACACATTAGATAACGTATGTAAAGATTTACACTGCCTGATTTTACAAAGCCTTCAGACTTTGATAATGTGAAATGACAGCTAATATATAAAAAACACATACCTGTATAAACAGTCATAAAATGTGGCATTCTGTAAATCCAGTGCCAAAATGTGCTACAAAATTCACATGCAAAGTGGAGTGAAAATGGATCACATGCAGCAATACAGTGTTTTCAAGTTGAAATGGCAATAGTAATACACAGATAGTTTATGTATAAAAATCATGACAATAGGAACAAGGAGCTTGTTTCTTAGCATCAGCATTCTGTGCCTGAGATTCCCTTTTTTAGGCTGTAGTTGTATTATTTAGTTGTATTTCTGTACGCCAGTCTATTAGCATCAGTCCTGTTTAGACTTCCTGTATATGGGATAAAAGTGATGCTGTGCCATGGAGGTGACGGGGGCTTTCATCACTTGTGTGGAAAGTAAAGGGCCTTGGTGAGCATGGACACCACACATGGGATCTGCTTCTTCGCATGGAAGTCTATCTGAGTTGAACAGGATTCAAATTCCAAGGCCACCATGTGATTTACACAGGTGAGTATCTGAACTAGTTCATATTCTTGGTGGTGTAGTTTCAGCATTTCACAAAGGGACTGGATGAACCAAGAGCCATTCGCTGTGTTTCTCCAGGAATAGTACCCTAGAGATTAGAAGAAATAGATGTTTCAAGGTAACAATTTGCATCATTTCATAAATACACTGACAGTATAGCAACTATAGAATTCTATCTAGGGTCCATTGTGTTACATATTGCCAACATTATTACCCTTACATATTGCCGATATTATTACCATTATTAACCTACATAGAGATTTTCCAACCCTCTGTTGCCAGGCAATTTTTCAGCATTTTGGGCTATACATGTTTAACTGTGATTTTTGCACACATTTCTAGGAAAATTATATATAGTGTATTTAATTCTCAGCAGATTTTAGGCTTTAACATGAAATGTATTTTTTACATTTTTGTAGCATTTTTCTTATTAAAAATGTAAGTTTAAAAAAAAAAAAACATATTGCTTGTAAAAAAGCCCCATTCCTCCCGATTACAATGGTACCACATGTGAGACCCCTCAAACTGAAAATATTTTCCAATCAAACACAACTAATCAGGAGTAAATCTCTTAAATAGAAAAAAATAGTAGTGGCGTGGAGTCCCTCCTCTCCAGCAAAACCAGCCCAGGTACCAGCCCACATGGGCACCGACTCTTCTGCACCTCCCTGGCCTTTGGGAATGCAGGTAAGGGGACAGGGAGTTATGGCAAGTTTCCAGCCCCTCTTGCCCTTTGAACTGGTACAGGGGTCTCAAGGGTGTACAAAAAAAAATGCTTGAAAAGTCCTTGATTATAATTTTTTTTTTAATGCCTACCTACCATCACCCAGTGCTGTCCAACACCGTACAATCTTCAGCCGGAAGTGAACAGCAGAAGCCGGGAATGGTGTCCTCTGTCCTGCTCCTGCAACAGGGAGGGACCTTTTATACCGGCGGAGTGAGCGGACATCAGCACACTTGTTGGTATTAAAGACCCCTGCCTGTGGCGGGGAGGGAGCTGTCAGAGGTCATGTGCAGGGCAGAGAATCTGTGTTCTCTGCCCCACTGAAGACCCAGGCTCACCGATCGGAGGCCTTCTGGGGGGACGAGGAGACCCCCGGAGCTGTATCCTGGACTGAGGTGAGCTTTAAAGTGGACCAACACCCAGGATTTTGACTATCCTGGGTCTTGGTCCACTTCGGTGGGGCACCCTCAATCGGGGTGCCCCGCTGTGTGAAACCCCCCCCAATCACCCGAAAAACTCACCTCTCCCCGCGCCGACGGACAAGGGATTTGACAGCCGCGGACAAGCGGCTCCTCCGCCGCCGCCTCCCTCTTGACGCGCGCACCCACGCCGGCCATTCACAGACGGCCGGCACGGGCACGCCTAGAGGGGCGCGAGGGAGGCGGCGGCGGCCGCCTAAGATAAGGTAAGGGGATTTGGGGTGTTTGGGAGGGTTTCACCCCGTGGGACATCCCGATCTCGGATGTCCCGTGGGGAGGGAGGTGATCGGCCCGGGAATCTTATAGATTCCCGGGCCGATCACCCGAGGGTGATGGTCCACTTTAAATACTGTTTCTTATACTGGAGGTGTACTGGGGGGGGGGGGGGGGGCAGGGGCAGACTGGGGCCAAAAAGTCAGCCTGAAAATTTACGGATCCTGGCCAGCACTTGAGCCATGACCAAGCCATGAGCTGCTTTGCTCAGTCCCTAATGTGGTCAATGAGTGTCTTCATCAGCGCAAAGAGAGACCATGGGCAAAGGTGGATAAGGCCATTCCTAAACCCATGGTGCTGCAGTAGGGGCAGATACAGTGGCAGGGGTGGGTATGATGCTGAGGCTATAGCACTGCAGGGACAGAACATGGGCTGGGGTGTCTTAGCTGAGGGTCAGATATGGAGGGAAGGGTTTGGGGGGAGACTGGGAAACCAGGTAGCGGTGGGAGGTGTTAGAAGAGGAATGTGTAAAATCCGGCACATGCTATGAGTTAGAAACATAGAAGGGTGACGGCAGAAGGAGACCATACGGTCCATCTAGTCTGCCCTTATGTGTATACTGTATGTACTCTTTATCTTAGGATAGATGTGTGCTTATCCCACGCATGTTTAAATTCAGTGACTGTTGATTTTTCAACTACCTCTGCTGGAAGTTTGTTCCAAGCTTCTACTACTCTTTGCACAGCCAAGTTGGCCCCAGAGCAGTATGGCCCACTGGGAATTCTCCCTGTGCTGCCTATGACCAGTCTGCCCCTGCATGTAAGAATATTCAAATAGTATTACAGCCTGCCACCTCTTGACTACTGATTCTGCATATTGCTGTTGAAGTGATCAAAGAAAATAATATATCTATAGGTATAGTAGTTTGCTAGGTTTTGTCACCTACCAGGCACTGTAGAATAGGCATAAAGAAAGTCTGCTTCAACTGGGATGCGCTGGGTTTCTTCTTGGGATCCATTTCCACTGTCTGTCTCCACGCCTGAATCAAGGTCTGTGCCCCTGCAAGCCTTCAGGAAAACAGGTTTATGGTTATGGTTTAAAGGGAGTGACCATCTAAATAAAAACAAAACAAAAGGCTACTCACTTTTTGTCCCCTGCAGGCGATTGATCCTACTCCGGCAATTAGCAACTCATCCGATTGCTGGATTGCATTCTGCCCCAACCAGGCCTGAACGCCAGTCAATGGCTGAGTTGCTGATCACTGGAGTAGGATCCATAAACTGCAGGGGACAAAAGGCAAGTACCCCATTGTTTTATTTGGACACAATAATTCAAAATACATTTAAGCATTCAAAATGACTGTATAAGCACAAAGCTTGGCAGTAATAGAGTACATTAAACGTATGGGATGGAAAAGGATACCTGGATAAAAAACAACTTGGGCTTGCCCACCAGGGTCCTGCAACGGTCACCTCGGAAAAGTGACGTCAGCTGTTTGACAGGCAAACTGTCATCTACCCCATAGAGCAAGCCATCTTCACCGTGACTCAAGAGAGCGCACACAAATGAACTTCTTCTGCTGTGGTCCTCCTCAGACACTGCAAATACATATTAGAAACACTTATACAATAGCAGAACAAGACATGAGAATCTGGAAGCTAGAACATCAAATCCCTCTTCTGCCTCTTATTTCACCAACTTTGCATGGGTAGATTTAGATTTGGTCGAGGGCTTTCTCTACCATTAAGAAGTATTGATTCTAGAATGGCTGCGAGTATTCATATTGGGTCCCATATGGCGCTTAAAGTGGACCAAAACCCAGGATTTTGACTATCCTGGGTTCTGGTTCTTTCCTCTGGGGCACCCCGATCGGGGATGTCCCGCTGTGCGAAATCCCCCAGATCGCCGATGCCAACTCACCTCTTCCCGGTCCTACGGCGCATGCCCTGCCGCTCGTCCAATCAGTGCGCTCGGAGCCGCTGACGCCACGTCGTCTAACCCCTCATCTAAGGCCAGCGGCTCTGAGCGTGCTGTCGGCCGCATCCCCCTAATAGGGAGCATGCCCTTTTAGATTCCCAGGCCAATCGGTGTAGGTTTTGGTCCACTTTAACTATATGCCCATAAAGGACGTTTGTGTTGTCCCCTTCTATCCTCAGCCCAGTACCCTAAAACAGCTGGTGTTTTTTTTTCTTCTTTACTAAAGCCTTTGCCCAATATTCATAAAAACACAGGAAGCAGTATGATTTTAGAATGGTTGCCATATGCTAATTCATTTAGTTACAACTAAACTACCACATAACAGTAGTCCACTTGTGCTCGGTCAGGGAGCGATATGTCCGACTGCATCTAGTTTGTGTTATGAATATTGGGCAAAGGCTTTAGGACACGGAGCGGGGGATAGAAACAAAGGAGGGGTGGCAGCCGCTCAGACCATTTTATTACTGGGCAGGGGATAGATAGTGAAGACATAAACCTCCTTTCTGGTTATAGGATCACCTAGTTGTGAAGGGACTATAATATATATATATATAATCACAAGTGGAAGCTACCCTAGTAAAGGCTGGCTCCTTGTGATATAACTGTATACCTGCCTCATCTCCATAGATCACTGTGTAGGGAGAAAGGGGTTTAACTCATCACAAATCTTTTCCCCATCAGCCAGTGGGGTCTGTACAGAGATTTGAAAAGGGTCCGGAGTCTGTTATTCCACTAATAAGGTAATGAAAATTGCATTAAACATACAAATCACTTGCCTTTCTTCAGCAGGCCAAAGATGTCAGCACACTTGAGATCAGTGTAAACCTGGACTTTATATCCTAAACTTTTGAAAGTCTGGTGCAATTTGCCAGCATCTACATCAGTCCCATTCCGCACTCCCATTCCTAAAGAAGAAAGAAAACACAAATGTATATTTTCCTATACAAATGTCTGACCTTTACCACATACACAGATACCCCTAATGCAGAATGTTGAAATTTCTGCCCCCAACCCCCGCAAAGGACTCCCCACCAACCCAACCACACCCATCACATTTGTATAAAATGAATTTCTAGGTAAGAGCCAAGTTTTTAAAGCAGAACACAGCCCAGTATTTTGACTACCACAGGTTTTGTTCTGTGCCACGCTGTGTAATACCTCCAAGAATGCCCATAAAAACTCACCTTTCCCCAGGCCTATGGCGCATGCGCGGGCTTTCATCCAATCAGAGCAGTTTGCCGTGCATATGTAATGCCCTGCAAATGCTTCAGCAATCAGCGGCCGCATCCCCAGCAACGAACGCACTCCCGCTCCCAGCCTATCTGAATTTCTTCATACAGCAGGGCAGTGAGGTAGTGATAGTGACTATCTTGGGAATATATTTCTATAGTAATTGTAAGCTTAGCAGTGGTGGAAGTTCAGATGGGTTGAGTATTGGGAATCATGTTTATTACAGCAAGGGAAATCTGAATGAAGCAGGCGGCATCAGCCACATCCCTGCTCACCTCTAGAAGTATACTAAGGATGCGGCTAGGGCTCACGTAATAGGTGAGTGAATTGGGTGATCCGACTGGTTTCCCAAAGTGAGGCATCCCAATTTGTGACGCCCCATAAAGAGGTAGGCCACCCACCCATGAAGAGTTTTATAAAGATTGCGGGCTCCTTAAGAAGAACACCACCCCTCACTTGAGTTTATAAGTCTGAGCACCCCTGGTCTACAGTACTAAACGAAAATTGTTCAAAAAACTATATCGTACAAGAGGCCTTTTCAAAAATCATGGCTGTAGCTATCTGCCCTATATCTATCCACCGGGGTTTACAAGACAGTATGAAGAACTCTCACATCAGAGATGCTATGTTGGCACCCTCTAGAGGTTCAAAGAGGTAATAATCCAAACAGGCAAAACCCTTCACAAACTATATACATATAAATTATCTACACAGATAATCCTTATTTGCTCAGCACAGGAAGGGGTTCCACAACCCCTAAACTTCCTTGAGCGGTTGCAAAGAAGCCACTGCCCAACATTTTTTTTCAAAACATGGGTGTCGGTCCAATGCGGGGGGGAGGGGGGTTTGCCCTTAATCGAGTGCTGTAAAGCCCGCAAATCTTACCAGACAACTCGCTCCCCCAGGAAAATGCAGCCGCCTGATTGGCCGCCATCTGTCACACATGCTTGGGCGTTCGCTTTTTGCTGGCCAATCACAGGGCTGCATTACCCAGAGGTAACAAGTCAGGTAAGGTTTGCGGGCTTTACATCGCTCGATCGGGTGAGGGGGGGGGCTATCGGGGTGCAGCGGAGCAACACCCAAGTTTTGTAAAATGATTGTTGGTCCGGTTTAGGTCTGTCACTATTCCATTATTTTTTTATCTTTGCTTGTTAGATCTATACTGACCTATGGAACATTTAGGTTTCATCATATACACGTTTATACTCATGTATTTATATACTCATCCATATTCTCTCAGTTATTGCTTCAAGGAAAAAGGATTATCCATGTAGATAATATAATAATGTATATATAGACATAAACAGAGTCACAAGCCACCAACAGCCTGGCAGTTGGAAAAGAAAGGTAGCGGCCATTTTGGAGCTTCCTCTCCCAGTATCTCAGCCATGCTGCTGCCTGGATTCAACTGACATAACTGACAATGCACAGTAACAGCACTTCCTGTTTGCAGGGGCCCTTCAAATGCATGAGCCACCATTTTGTTTCTAACATTTACTACAGCAGGAGTTAGAAAAAAGGTAAATTAATTTGCATATGAGCGCTGATTGTTGTGTTGGTCCGGTTTAAGTCATTTTTGACTGTTGGTCCACTTTAATATAGGAGAGCTAAATAGACCATAAGACCCTCTACTTAAAGGTAAAGGAAACATGGTGCTTTCCTACAATAGCGTATTTGCAGAGCACCCAACACAAGGAATAATGGATCTAGCCATCTCACCTTGCAGTGGAAATCATCTCTTTACGTCTCCATCCAAGGCAATAAGAAAGCCGCTTAGTGTGCAATGCCAAGGATTAGCTTTAAACTTGTTATGGGCACTGTGTAAATCATTTCCATTCTAGGAAAGCACCTCTTTGCCTTTACATGTATATAGTTTGTCAATGGTTTTGCCTGTTTGAACTATTACCTCTTTGAACCACTAGAGGGCGCCAACATATCACCCTCCTATACAGCCGCAATGGGTCCACACCCTCCTTTACAGCCACTCCCATCCCTCTGCTGAAGCCCGGCAACTAGATTATGAATTGTAACTAGGGCTTATTTTTGGGGTAGGTAGGGCACTTAGGAGGGCTTCTTCCAATCATACAAATAAATACAAATACACCACGTGATATCTTACTTGTAGATGGATGGAAGTTCTTGTTGTTAATGATGACACACAGCCCCATTTCTGGGTAATCCATCTTGTAGGTGAAACGATGGGCAAACTTTGACTCCATTTCTTTTGTCATACCACCCTTCATGTTTGTGCTGGGAAAGAAAGCGTATAAGAATATGCATTGTTATGGGGTGTATTACTAGTGAAAGCGCTTTTTAGCACCATTTAAAAGGAAAGCTCCCCATTTCCTCCTTCTGAAATGTAATAGAAAGCATGCCGTTTCCAAGTTTATGTTCCTGTAGTTCTGTGTTACTAACCACTGGAGTGACTTTCCAGGGCTTTAGTATAGTTTCTTACTACTAATCCTGGAATTCTTCCATTATAACAAATGAGCTCATCAGCAGCTTTGGCTAAATCAACCAGCAGTAATGAGCTCCCCAGGTGGGAACACTGCCAGTAACCCTTTAGCTACTGGGACACAAGACTGTAATCCCCTTTGAAGAAGCTAAATTAGAGAAGTAAGAGTTAAACTTGTAAGCTCAGGAGCAATTTCTCTGCCTTACCCAATCAGACAACTAGCACTCAAGGAAGTCTCTGCTAGGTATGCCAAAGACACCCTTTTGTGTACCCTGTTAAAGAAGGGCTATCATGAAAAAACGGGCAAATAATAAAAATCCACATACATTTGCTGGATGGTGGGAGGAGGGATCACTTATACACTCTGCATCAAGAAATATCCAGCCAGGCTTGTTTTTTTTATTTTTATTGGGTGATAAAAAATACAATTCTGTGAAATACTCACCTGTAGAATTGATATTATTTGTATACAGTACGTCCTGCTCGAGATATAGTACTTACACTTGGGGGTTATCCTCCGCCAGATGGCGCTGCACTGCAGAGACATGCAAAACAGGCTCCTCCCGGCCCTCAAATCCCCAGCATTGAAAAGCAGTGAACAAGAAGCCGGGAGAATTTAACCACCAAAACACTGGTAACTATAACAATGATAACAATCACCATACAGGGGATCCAGAATAATGCAAAAACCAGGGTGGGGTGGAGCAGGACGTACTGTATACAAATAATATAAATTCTACAGGTGAGTATTTCACAGAATTGTATTATTCTTAGTATACAGTACGTCCTGCTCCAGATATAATACTTTTGACTTGGGACATCCAATAGCAGTGTCCATAAAGTAGGGTGGGATCCCCAACAAAAAAGGCAACAGCAGACAGTTAAAAGCACTGTCACCTGCAAAACCTGGCGGCCAAAACAGCATGAGCTGAGGCCCTAACGTCAACCTTGTAAAACCTTTGAAAAGGTATGAACAGAAGGCCAAGTAGCGGCCTAGCAAACTTGTTCAACAGAAGCCTGGTGCTGAAAAGCCCAAGAGGCACCAAAAGCACAAGTAGAATAAGAAGTAAGCGAAATGGAAGATTCTTCCCCTTAGAGGAATAGGCTTGAGTAACAGCCCGACGAATCCAAACGCTAACAGTAGACTTGGCAGAAGCCAAAAACCTTTCCTAGGACCAGAAGGAACCATCCCATCCAAGTAATGACCAATCCCAAAGCCGCCTAACCCCCAGAGATCAGACGAGATCGGGCACCTTCAGGATGGAGTGGCCGTAGGCCCAAAGGAGCATCAGTTCTCCTAAAGGACACAGTGACTACCAAGGAAAAACTTCCAACACCTGTTCAAGGAATGCAGAACCCTTTCCTCTGCGTTGCTAGGAATAAAGGCACAGAAGGAAGAACCATATCTTGAAACAATGAACATAAGACACCACCTTAGGCAGAAAGTCCGGCTTAAAGCGGAACACCACCTTATCCTGGTGTATCCCAAAGAATGGGGGCTAGATAGACAGAGCCGCCCGCTCAGACACACGTCTGACTGAAGTAACAGCCACCAGAAGGACAACCTTGAGGGTAAGAACAGCCAGACAGCATCCTGAATAGGTCCAAAGGGAACACCCCGCAAGGCAGACAAAATCAAATACAAATCCCAACAGGGACCATAGGATTACGTGGGGGACGCAGAAGAAAGTCTTAACCAAGGAAAACCGAGCAAAAGACTTCTAAAGGAAGGGGGACAGGGCAGAACCTGACCTTTCAGAGTACTGAGTTGGAGAACCAACCCATGCTGTAAAAACTCTAGAACCCTGGGAACAGAGAACGCCCGACAGGGAAGAGACCTAGACTCACAACAATCAATAAGGGTACTCCATACCCTATAATAGATGGAAAAAGAAGAAGCTTGCTCCTAGTCTTCCCATAGTCTCAATCACCGAGAGAGATAAGCCTGTCTCCATCAAGATGGATGTTTCAGCAGTCAGGCCGTCTAGGCCAGAGTCTGTAGATTGGGGTGACGTAAAGGGGCCCTGAGTGAGCAGAGCTGGCACTCCTGACAGAACGTACAGATCTACTGCCCTCAGTACCACGTCTGCGAATCACACTCTACTAGGCCACCCGGGGGCCACCAGAATCACTGGTCCCCCCTTCCAGAGCAATCTTGCGCAGAACCCTGCCTAGCAGGGGGAATGGAGAAAAGACATACAGAACAGAATGTCCTGCCATGACGTTACTAAGGCATCATGACCACGGCCAGAGGATCCTGGGACAGGGAAACAAGGGCCGAGAGCTTGTGATAGTGACGGGACACAAACAGATCCACAACTGGTTGGACCCCATAGTGACACAGGGATTAGCACATCCTGTCGCAGAGGGGCCCCCACCGGGGGAAACCACCGATATGCAGGGAACATTGTCCGCCACCCAGATCAGGATCAGAGACACTTCCTGGAGGGCCCTCCTGCTCCAGGTCCCTGCCAGAAGATCAATTTAGGCCACTGTCGTCAGACAGACCGAGCACCCCCGAACAGGCAGGCCCTGAAGAGGAGTAGTCAAGTGGGATAGAACCAACCTGAACGCTCACTGTTTCAAAACATTGATAGGTGTATGGACCTCCTAAGGGCCCCACCTCCCCCGGAACCGCAGGGAGTTTCAGAAGAAAACGCCCCCCTTTAACCTGATAGATTGGCATCCATGGTGACCGTCTCCAGGAAGGGCAAGAAGGGAACTGCCCCCAGACAGGCTCCTTGAGTTCATCCACTCCAAGAGGGACCTCCTTACCAGGGGGGAAGGCACACAGACCCTGCTCCAGGGACGCTGGATCCCTGTCCTGTACTAACAATAGAAGTTGCAGAAGGACCCAAGGGGGACTGAGCCTAAGGGACCTCTTCTGAGCAAGCCACCAACGGGCCCACCAGCTGCATCCCTGCCTGGTAAAGGGACGGGGACAGCTGAGGGACTGAGCCCATGCAACCAGATTGTCCACTTTATTGCTGAGGAAGGAAGATTCTCGCCTGAACCGTATCCAGATTCATTCCTAGGAATGGAGTTACCAATTAAGGGGACAATGAGGACTTGGGGTGATAGATCACCCATCCAAGCGACTCCCAATGGACACCACCAGTCTAGTATCCAACTTAGCCTGACGTAGAGACTGGAAAGTGAAAAGGACGACCAGGTAGGTCATCGCGCGGACGCCCCTTGGTCTCATCAGAGACATCACCCCCGTCAGCACCTTGGTGAGCACTCTGGGAGCTGAAGAGAGGCCAGATAACAAGGCCACAATTAGCAGTGTTGGACTTCCAACGCGAACCTGAGGAGCCTCGGTGTCCAGAAGACACAGGGAGCGAAAATAAGCATCTTTGATCTCCACAGACGGCAAGAAGCCCCCAGGGCGCAGGGAGCTGAGAGCCTCCATGCAGGAACTGCCTGTAATTGACAAGTTGCCGAAATCTGTGAATCCAGAATGGGCCAGACTGGCCCATCCTTTTGGGGAACTGTGGAAAGGTTGGTGTAGCGGCCCCTGCCTGTTAAGGCCAATCTGCAAGTGACCCCCAGATCCCGCAGGCCTTGCATGGTCTGCACCAACACCTGAACAGAAGCAGGGACCAGGAGTACCCGGGACCTGATAATTTTGGGGGAGGCCGCGCAGCAAACTCTATCTTGTGTCTATCTGGGTGAGGGCACTACCTCCTGAATCCACCAGTATGAGACGTGATGCCTCCTGACAAGAGCAAAGTGCCGCAGCCGTCCCCTCACCCAGACGGGCGAGGGCGCCCAATCATGCTTGAAGGGGCTTGGTGGAAGATTTGGGCTTAGCCCCACCGGAGGGGCCAGGGCATTGTCTGCTGCTCCTGGGGCAGGAGTCTGCGCAAGCCCCCGCGAAGGACACCCCTGGTTCTTGTTTAACACTATGGTAGGGGGGAGGAGGGGTGCCCCTGCCCCGAAGGGGCAGAGACGGCCGCCTGCGTTGGGGTGACTTACCCTTCTTACTAAACAGGTCTAGACAGGCCCCAAACAGGCGTAGCCCTCTAAAGGGAAGCCCAGTAAGAGTCTTCTTAGCAGCATCGTCAGCACCCCACTGTCGCAGCCAGACCAAGCGACGTATAGCCACCACAAGGGCAGAAGTTCTTGCACACATTCTAATGGTGTCATCCAATGCTAATAGGATACATTTTACAAACACCTCACAACTGGAGAGCGCATTAAACACATCCCTGGGGAGATCATCAGGGGGGACGATCAAGCATCTTTCTGATGAGGGGTCTTGGGGCCACGGCAGTAATAGCCGAGGCGCAGACCAGGCGCAGCGCTGTCCCTGCACATGTAAAGGCGTGGGAGGCCAGCAGGTCAATGCGCCGGTCCTCAGCATCCCGAAGGGTAGTATAAGCAGGGGCTGCAATAAAGGGGGGTTAGGAACCCCTATGATCGGGGCATCCACCATGGGGGGGGGGGGGGGGGGGGGGAGGACCAACAATTAGCCACCTCAGGGGGAAAAGGGTACTTCCTATCCCAGTCCCCTGGGACCCCTGGAAGTTTACTGGGGCACTCCCATTCCTTGAGCACAAGAGTATGGAAATGTGCCTGCTCCAGGAATTCCAAACGTGCTGTCGCTGTATGGAAACGCTCCCCTCTCTGCTTGGGAGCCTCACCAGGGAGAGAGGTAGACAGAACCTCAAAGACCTGGATCAACAAATTGTCAGTGTCACTCTGGGCCCAGTATTCAGGGCCAGAATCGTCATGACTCCTCGGCCTCTCATCAGATGAGCCTGAGTCAGAGAAGAGCTCTCCTTCATCAGAAGGGGTATAGCCACACAGAGTAGTAAACTCCTCAGTTCCCATAGGAAAAACAGTAACATGAGGCGTCAAGTGCCGCTTCTTACCAGGGCCCTTGCGCTCTGACAACCTCGCAATAATCTGTTCAGCCGTAGGCAGTCTGGAAGACACAACAGGCTGAAAATCCCCACTTGTATGCAACTCAGCAGGAGTGAGATTTAAAGTGGACCAACACCCACCGGTGATCGGCCCGGGAATCTATAAGATTCCCGGGCCGATCACCTCCCTCCGAGATCGGGATGTCCCGCGGGGTGAAACCCCCCCAAACACCCCAAACTCCTTACCTTATCTTCCCCCCTCTAGACGTGCGCGCGCCCGCGCCGGCCGTCTGTGAATGGTCGGCGCGGGCACTCGCGCGTCAAGAGGGACGCGCGGGAGGCGGCGGAGCCGCTTGTCCGCGGCTTGTCCGTCGGCGCGGGGAGAGGTGAGTTCAGGGGGGGGGGGGGTTTCACACAGCGGGGCACCCCGATCGGGGGTGCCCCACCGAAGTGGACCAAGACCCAGGATAGTCAAAATCCTGGGTGTTGGTCCACTTTAAGCATGGGGAAATAGGTGAATTGAAACGAGGTACAGCCACTGGCAGGCCTGATTGCAGAGCCAGTGCTTGCTCGGCACAGGGTACGCAGACCCGTGCCCTGTCAGCGTCAGCATGGGGTTGTCCACACGCTATACACAGCCGGTCTTGTCCCAGGGGGACCCCGGTCACATTATTCTGAGATGCCTCCATATGGTGATTTTTTAGGCTCAATATGCCAGCAGGGATTGACGCTATAAGCAACCCTGGATGCCCCAAAGACCCGCTAGGGAAGTGGGAGAATTTTACAAGGCCCGCTATCAATTACACCGGGCCGGGAGAAGCCAGCGGTGTTCACCAGTCTGAAAGACACAATGAGAAGAGAATGGTGTCAGAACCGAAACACTACAATGAGTATAAGCCACCCGCGAGGGCACATACGGACCATGGCAAGCAGGAACGTCACACGCATCGCGCGCGAACAAAGTGGCGCCGTGTACCTCGAAGGGCGGGCCAGAGCGTGCCATGACGCGGAGCGTGCCAGACCAGGCCCCGCCCTCCCGAAGAGCGCGAAGTCCAACCAGCAGCCAATGAGGACACAGAGGCGTCTGAGGTAACGCCGGCGCGGAACATCCAACGAAGGAAAAAACGCGCGCGGCGGCGGCAGTTATACCAGTAAAATACAAAAAGGTGCGGTGGCTGACAAAGTCCAAAGACAGAACAAAGGCCATATACGTGTAAAGACCATACACAGACACCACAGGCACACCCCCCCTTTCTTTCCCCCACGACTACGGGGGGGGGGGGGCTGGGGGGACGAGGGAGGATGGCGGCCCTTCGTACAGGGCAATAATGCGGGAGGGCATCCCATAGAGGCTCACCATCAGCCTATACCGCCTACCCTTTGGTGGGGGACTGCGGAGGAGCAGCGCTCCATAAGCATGCGTGTCTTCGCAGTCAGCACTGCAGAGAAATCTGGGGATTTGTGGGAGGTCTCCGGGTATTTGAGGGGCCGGGAGGAGCCTGTTCTGCAGTGCAGCGCCATCTGGCGGAGGATAACCCCCAAGTGTAAGTACTATATCAGGAGCAGGACATACTGTATACTAAGAATACAGGTTCGGTCACCCCTGCATTTTATTCCTACCAGGAGAAGAAAACCACAAGCTTGGTGTGTGTTTTATTCAGTTTGGGTGTATAAGTGACCCCCTCCACTCATTAGGAAACATGTTTTTATGGGTTTATGATATTACACAATTTTGTGATTGTGCCCCTTTAACAAACACATCGTGGCAAACAAAGAAAAAGCAACAACAGCATTTTGGCACACAAACTTTTAAAAATGCCATTGAAAGTGGAATTCCCCTTTAAAGGTGGACACACATTTTGCAAGGACTGTTGCCTCACTATGCAATAAAAACGTAAAAAAAAAAAAAAAAAAAAAAAACTATCTGGCACTTACCTTTTATCCTGCGCAGCAGGCCTCTTCCGGTTTCCGAGAATGGCGCTCACGGTCCCTAGCAAGCGTAGTTGCCCCTTGCGGAAATCACTGTGTCTGTGCACAGTGCCATCCATTCATTGCATTGGAGAGGGTGTGCCGAGGGGGTGCTCCATTGAAATGAATGGAAGCACAGGGATTGATGTGAGAGGGGGGCCACGACCTACTTCGAGCACTGACCCAAAGAATTCTGGGGCATACACTCGCTGCCCCCCTCGTTCTCATTCCTGAGCGGTGGGCCAGGCTTATCTGATTTCACAACACACATAATCGTTTCAAGTCCAAAGACTTTGCAGTTCTAGGACCAGCTTAGCAGCCAAGTTACTAGAAATTTTAGGAAAAGGTTGCCAACTGCAACGCTTAGGATTAAAATTAAGATTATTTATCTTATTAAGATACTGCAAGTTATTTAAAGGGATCTTTATATATTTCATAACTTTGGCTACAGGGAACTTTTTTTGTTACCAATGAACTATCCCAAAACACCACAACATACACATGTGCCACCTACTGGTTACTAGAGGAATAGGATCCAGCATCTGTGTTGTCTTCTGCTGTGTTGGCGCCATTCTGCTTATCTGCCATTTTGCTCTGTCTCTCCTCAAACCTGCCAAAACAAAACCCATTTATTTACATTCTATTGATGTTATGAATATGTGTCACAGGGAGGATGGCAAGTGGGTTGTCTTGTACCTGTTGGAACACCTGGTCTGAGGTCTTTGGGGAAAAAGTAGGACTATCCCTTTAGGAGGTTGACCCATAGAGGAGGTGAAGGCTGTGCAATAATTACGGTTACATTTGAAAAAAAGGTTAGGCTGCCATTGACAAGAATTGGTTTTGGAATACCCCACTGTGCGAAACCCTGCTCACCCCAATAACTCCCTCGGCACATTTGGGGGCTACTTTTCTGTCATTTCAGAGCCAAGGTGCTCTACCACGCCCAGCCATTTAACCCTTTAAGTGCCAGCCTACCTGGAGTTTTTGTCACACTCTGTTGCCAGACCATTTTGCACTATTTTGCGCTCCCCATGTTCAAATGTGATTTTTGAAGGGATTTCGAGGGATTTCCCAGGAAAATGATATATTGTTTTTTTCAGCAGAGTCTGGGCTTTAACATGAAATGTCTTGTTTGTCATTTGTTAGGTGTATTCTTAATATTTTTGGGTGAAATATGTGCAAAAAAAAAAAACAAAAATTTTTTTTTACATATTGTAGTTTTTTTTGTAATAAAAAATGTAAGTTTGAAATCTTATTGCGTGTGAAATCCCAATTTCTCCCTGTTACAGCGGTACCACATATGTATAGGTAGACACCCTTTCCTGCCCAGGAGACTCCCCCAAACTGAAACAGCGCTTTAGGGGATTTTCAGATAAAATACAACTATGCTACGCAATATGCGCACCTTGCAGTTTTTCCAGAAAAACAACCCTTTACATTTGAAATACCCCCAACAAACTATATATTCTCTGGAAGGACACACCTCAGGCTTTCTAGGCGTACCAGGCTTGTTGATGTGGCCATAGTTTTCTGGAAGCAATCCCTCAATGGATTCTTAGGTTGCAAAGAGTTTCCCTAAAAAAAGGATAAAAAAGCAGAATCAAAGCCACATTTTCCTAAAAAAACTATATACAAACAAGAAAAAACAAGTTTAATCTGAAAACACAACATCCCCCGAACAGAACAACCCCCAACATGCATAGGTTCTGTCAAGGGAAGAGTTGCCAAACACCCCAAAGTAAAGCATGTGCGTAACGGTAATTTTACTTGAAAATTTCAGCTCTGCAGACAAAGTGTGCACATTGCGATTTTTCAACCAAAACAACCCTTTACATTTGGAATATCCCCCATAAACCATATATTCCCTGAAAGTACACACGTTAAGCTTTCTAAGGGTACCCAGCTTGTTCTAGTGGGCTCATCTTTCTGGAATTATTACCTCAAAGAATTCTTTGGTTGCGCAGGGTTTCCCTAAAAAATGTATAAAAAAGCTGAATAAAAAACACCTTTTCCTAAAATATAAATATGCAAACCAGAAAAAACAAGCTAAGTCTGAAAGCGCAAGGTCCCCCGAACAGAACAATACCCAACATGCATAGGTACTATTAACCCTTTTAATGGCCAGCCTACTTGAGATTTTGTCACCCTCTGTTGACAGGCAATTTTTCCCCATTTTGAGTCATGTTTTGCGCCATTTTTGCTGGAACTTTCAGGAAAATTATATATATATTTTTTGCAGCAGAGTTTAGACTTTAACATGAAATGTCTTGTTTGTACATTTTTTTTTTTTTTACAATATTATTAAGTAAAAAAAATAAATAAATTTTTTTAGAAAGTTGACTCCTTTATTTTAAATAAAAAATGTATTTTATTAAGGAAAATCATATTGCATGTGAAAGCCCCATTTCTACCGATTAGAACGGTACCACATATTTATCGGTAGCCCCCCGTTCCTGCCCAGGAGACCCCCCTAACTGAAACAAGTATTTTATAACATTCACAAAAAAAATACAAATACCATCCACACTACAAAGGGTTAAATCGAGAAAAAAAAGGACATAGGGTCCCCCCTCCCAGGGGAGGGAGACCCCAATTTTTTTGATTTTTAAGGGTTAACAACCCTTAAAAATAAAAAATTGACGTGGGGTCCCCCTTACCCAAAGTAACCAGCCCGGGACCAGCTATGGGGGCTTGTAGGCACAGAGTGGGGGGGCCAGCTTTTGTGGCCCCCCCACCCTGCAGCCTACGAGCCCACATAGCCTATGGGGAGGCAGGTAATGGGGGTGCCGGGGGTTAATGGCAAGCCACCCGCTAGCGCAGGTGACTTGCCATCCCCCCAGCCTTGCGAACTGGTATAGGGGTCATGGACCCCTTACCAGTTCACAAGGGGTTAAAAGTAAATTATTACACAGACACAAGCAGAGAAAAATATATTTTATTAATTTTTATTTTTTTTTTACACTGTACTCACCTCCCATCCATAGTGGAGCACTCTGTCCCTCGGCGATCACTGGCTTCTGCTCACTTGCTAGAAGCCTTTTATAGCTGCTGGATGACAGAACACAAAGGGTTAATCAAAAAAAAATGACATAGGGTCCCCCCTCCCAGGGGGCTTGTAGGCACAGAGTGGGGGGGGCAGCTTTTGTGGCCCCCCCACCCTGCAGCCTACGAGCCCACATAGCCTATGTGGGCCCGGGCTCTTCTGCCCCCCCCTGGCCTTTGGGGAGGCAGGTAATGGGGGTGCCAGGGGTTAATGGCAAGCCACCCGCTAGCGCAGGTGGCTTGCCATCCCCCCAGCCTTGTGAACTGGTATAGGGGTCATGGACCCCTTACCAGTTCACAAGGGGTTAAAAGTAAAAAATGACACACACACAGAGAAAAAAAAATCTTTATTATTTTATTTTACACTGTACTCCCCTCCGATCCGACGTCCCTCGCCGCTGTCCCGCGCCGATCATCTCACTGACAGATGCCGGTGGTGATCGGCGCAGGGCGGGTGACAGGTGAGGGGGCTCCGATCGGAGCCCCCTCACCTGACACCCGCCCTGCTCCGATCACCACCGGCATCTGACAGATGCCGGAGCTCGGAGGGGGTATAGGAGGAGCGGGATGACGTCATCCCGCTCCTCCCACAATGGGTGGAGCTAAGCGGCGGCGGCCATCGCCGCCATTACAAGAGGCGAGGACCCGGAAGAGGGTCCTCACCTGAAGACTGCGCAGCCCAGGGGGGGGGGGATCGGACCCCCCCCCCCCCCCCCCCCTGGTGAAGAGGAGGCTTAATAGAAGGCTCGGGCGCGGAGGTAAGTGACAGTTTGTTGTTTTTTTTTTTTTTTTTTTTTACAGCGGCGATGTCGGCGCTGGAAACGGGGGGGGGGGGGGGGGGGGGCGGCTGGTTTCGGCCCCCTCCTGAAGACGGAGGACGACGGGGGGCGATCGGATGCCCCCCGCAGGAAGAGGGGACCCCAGGCTTCACGCGGATACCGGAGGTAAGTGTGTTTTTTTCTATTTTTTAACTGTTTGTGGTAAATGCCAGGCACGTGAAATTTATGTGGCTGGCACTTAAGGGACGGAGAGGCAACCACGTCAATTTTACGTGGCTGGCATTTAAAGGGTTAAAGTGGAACTTCAGTTAAGGCTGAGGCAGGATGGGGGGGGGGGGGGTTACAAATAAATAAAATCCCCATCCCAGCTCCAGATCCTGGGTGCCATCATATTGGCAGGAAGACACCGAGCCGCCTGCCCCAGCTCAGTGCGCGCTTCCGCCCACCCATTCAAGTGAATGGACGATGGGAGTATGTGCGGAGCCAGGGCAATCGGCTTTGCTTCTTAATGTGCAAGATACAGGGAGAATGACGATGGGTTTTTTTTCTTTGTAACCCCCCCCGTCCTACCTCAGCACCAGGGTAGTGTGGCAGGGGTGAGGTCCTTTTTACCTGAAGTTCCGATTTAAATAGGCTGGGGGCAGGATCATGGCGCACATGGGCCATGGCACAGCCGTGAACGTGATTTTTGACAGCAACTGCTGGGGTTTCACATAGGATGCCCCAGTGACCAGGGCTAATCGCTGGGACAGTAAAAATCCTGGCGAAACGTCCACTTTATGTGCACTTTTTTCTGACTCATTTTTCAGGGTCCCAAAATGACCTGACTTCTGGAGGGACCGAGACCCTGAGACATGCATGAATGAGTCAATATCTGCTCCCTGGACAATTAGAGGGTTCACTACGATTTACTGAGAAATGTAAAGCAGACTGAATGAAGGTGGAGAAACATGCAGCTCCTGAAAGAACCGCAATTTATTCCTTTGCCTGGAATGGCCCTTTAAGTTTGAGTATGGAAGGAAGGGGCAACTATAGCTCCTGGAAACACAATCTGCCCCAAACAAATCTAGTTACTCGCAGTGGATAGAATAACTACAGTTCTTTGTGGAGTAAAAGGTGGGGGTGGGTCTAGAAATCTACATACATTTAGATCACTTATATTCGGAATGTAATAGAACCCCCCTATCTCCTCCATGTTAGATGATATTTTAGTGTCTTGCTTTAATGACGACAGAAAGAAGGAAACGCACCCTGCAGCATGAATTATTCAGTGCGGCACACAGCCGCTAAGAAGATGACTTCATCACCATAAAACCCATCACTAGGGACACTGATCTCACCGCCTATTTCTGGCCGCATCAGCCATTACTCCAGGGGGTAGACTGCTCACCTGACAACTGTGATGACTACATCTTTCGGGCACCGCTCAACATTGCTATTCTTATATTTATTAGGTTTACATTGGCCCCCAGGGAATATTATTGCAATATTAAAGAGGCAGTCTGGGCACCCCTCCCCAGTGATAAGCCCGTTTATGGCACTTAATTGAAAAAAGTTTTTTTCCTTTAATCCGCCCCGGTCACCACCTCTCACTCCTGCCTCCAGACCTTTTCGTGGGCCCCACCACTCCTCTGGAAAGCCCTTTTACACCCTCTTCAGACAAGCGTGTGACCTGGTCTAGATAGACAACCCTTATAACCTCCACATGGATCACCAAAACTACTTGTGACTCTTCCTCTTTGTTTCCACCCCTTATCCATTAAATTGTAAGCTTGTAAGGGCAGGGCGCTCCTTTTATACCCTGTTTTCATAGCATTCACTTTGAACTTTGTAATAGTCTATTTACGTTTATGTTTTACCCCCATCTATAATTACTACTTTATACAGCGCTATGGTGCTATAAAAACAATAATGATAATAGCAGGTATAGGTTTTATATTACTTGTAATGGCCGTTGTCCAGTCACACACAAGCAGTACAGAAGATACCGGATAAACTGGTTCAGCCTCATGTTTATCAGCTCATTAATCTAGTTTAAACCGGACCTTCACCCTGATTTAATGAAAAGCCCAAACTCTTAAAAAACAATTCCTCAGCATCTAAAATTAATATATTTTACATGTTTAGTCACTAATTTATTATACTTTCCCCCACTGGGCTGCAACTCTGTTCGGGAATTTAGGATACGGGCGCCGCCATCTTGACTCAGAAGCATCACACTTACTGAGGAGAGGAGAGTGGGATAAGGTACAGGGGGGCGGGTTATAGCTGTGCTTTGCTCAGACAGAGCAGAGCTGGGGTCAGGGAAAGGTCAGCAGTCCCAGAATGCAGAGCAGCACAGTCACTTCCTGTTTGCAGGCACTTCCTGTTTGCAGGCTGCCTGCAAAAATGGCAGCTTCCATAAGCCGCCATCTTGGATGTTTAAAGGCTTATAAAATGCAGTAGATGCAGGTAGGATGATTTTTAATGTGAGCAATCTGTATGTACAGGGTGTGGGAAACATATAAGATAGACTCTTATTTAGAGTGAAGGTCCGCTTTAAGTTTGTATGGCTGCGAGCAATACAATTCTGTGAAATACTCACCTGTAGAATTGGTATTATACGCATACAGCACGTCCTGCTTCATCTATAATACTTACACATGGGTTATCCTCCGCCAGATGGCACTGTTCACTGCAGACATGCAAAAACAGGCTCCTCCCGGCCCTTCATATACCCAGGGACCTCCCACAAATCCCCAGCATTGAAAAGCAGTGAGAAAAAGAAGCCGGGAGAAACCAACCACCAAACTGGTAATAATAACAATGATAACAATGGTAACAATCACCATACAGGGGATCCAGAACAAGGTGAAACCAGGGTGGGGTGGAGCAGGACGTGCTGTATGCGTATAATACCAATTCTACAGGTGAGTATTTCACAGAATTGTATTATTCTAAGCATACAGCACGTCCTGCTCCATCTATAATACTTACACATGGGACATCCAATAGCAGTGTCCATAAAGTAGGGTGGGATCCCCAACAACAAAGGCAACGGCACGTAGTTCAAACTACAACCGCCTGTAAAACCTTACGGCCAAAGGCAGCATCAGCTGAGGCCCAAACATCAACTTTGTAAAATTTTGAAAAGGTGTGAACAGAAGACCAAGTAGCAGCCTTGCAAACTTGTTCAACAGAGGCCTGTTGCTGAAAAGCCCAAGAGGCACCAATAGCACGAGTGGAGTGAGCCGTAAGGCGGAACGGGGGAGGCCTCCCCTTAGTAGAATAGGCCTGAATCACAGCCTGACGAATCCATTTACTGATTGTAGACTTGGCGGGAGCCAAACCTTTCCTAGGCCCCGAAGGCACAACGAAGAGAGCATCAGTCTTCCTGAAGGCCTTAGTGACAACCAGGTAATACTTCAAGCACCTGACTACGTCCAAGGAATGCAGAACCCGCTCCTTGTCGTTGCGAGGATTGGGACACAGAGAAGGAAGAACAATATCCTGGTTCAAATGAAATGCTGAAACCACTTTTGGCAGAAAGTCCAGTTTGAAGCGGAACACCACCTTGTCCTGGTGTCGCTCATAGTATGGAGGCTGAATAGATAGAGCGGCCAGCTCTGACACACGCCTAACCGAAGTAATAGCCACTAAGAAAACAACCTTGAGAGTGAGAACGACCAGAGCAGCCTCTTGAATAGGCTCAAAGGGAGCCCCCTGCAAGGCAGACAAAACCAAATTCAAATCCCAAACAGGGACTGTAGTCTTTCGGGGGGGACGCACGTGAGTGACCCCCTGGAAAAAGGTCTTAATCAGGTGATACTGAGCAAAGGTCTTCTGAAAGAAGATAGATAGGGCAGAAACCTGACCCTTCAGAGTACTAAGTTTGAGACCTAAGTCCAAACCATGCTGCAAAAACTCCAGGACCCTAGGGACGGAGAATTCTCGGCAGGGAAAAGACCTGGACTCACACCAGTCAATGTAGGAACGCCATACTCTATAATAAATAGCAGAAGTCTTTTTTCTGGCCTGCACCATAGTAGCCACCACAGAGGCAGACAACCCTTTCTCCATCAAGATGGAGGTTTCAGCAGCCAGGGCGTCAAAGCCAGCGTTTGTAAATTGGGATGGCATAATGACCCTTGGGTTAGCAGGTCCGGTACGCTTGGCAGATCGTACTGATCTACTGCCATTTGAACCACGTCTGCGAACCACACTCTTCTTGGCCACCTGGGGGCCACCAGGATCACAGGTACCCCTTCCAGAGCAATCTTGCGTAGAACCCTCACCAGAAGGGGAAACGGTGGAAACGCATATGGGAGTCGAAACTCCCTCCAAGACATGGACAGGGCATCCGTGGCCATGGCCAAAGGATCCTGAGACAGATAGACAAAGGCCGGGAGCTTGTGATTGTGACGGGAAGCAAACAGATCCACATCCGGTAGACCCCAACGGTGGCACAGGGACTGGAATACCCAAAAAGACCACTCCCACTGACGGGACATTCCCCTGCTCAGGGCGTCCGCCAGCAGGTTCTCCGCCCCCGGAATGTAAACAGCCGTAATGCATTGAACATTGGCCTCCGCCCATGTCAGAATCTGAGACACTTCTTGGAGAGCACCCTTGCTCCGGGTCCCTCCCTGATGATTGATGTAGGCAACCGCCGTTCTGTTGTCTGAGCGAACTTGAACTGACAGACCCCTCAGGTGTTGGGTCAATCGCTCCAGTACCAACCTGACTGCCCGTAATTCCAGAATGTTGATGGGCAAATGGGCCTCCTGAGGGCCCCACGTCCCCTGGAAGCGCAGAGACTTCCAGAATCCTCCCCAACCTGACAGACTGGCATCCGTTGTGACCGTCTCCCAGGATGGGGTCAGAAAGGACCTGCCCCTTGTCAAGTTCCCGTGGTCCAACCACCACGCAAGGGACTGTCTGACCGAGGGGGGAAGCACACAGAACCCGTCCAAGGACGCGGGGTTCTTGTCCCAAACTGACAGAAGGTGAAGCTGCAGAGGTCTCAAGTGGAACTGGGCAAAGGACACCGCCTCGAAGCTCGCCACCATCAGGCCCACCAACTGCATTCCCTGCCGGATGGAGAACTGTGGGTCCTCCACCTTCTGTTGAGGAAGGAATATCCTTGACTGAACCGTATCCAGAATCATTCCCAGGAACGGAGTCACCGAGGAGGGGGGACAGGGATGACTTGGGGTAATTGATCACCCAGCCGAAGGACTCCAGGGTCACTGCCACTACCAGCTGAGTGTCCAACTCTGCCTGTCGCAGAGACCGAGAGGTGATGAGAATATCGTCCAGGTAGGGCAGCACGCGTATGCCCCTTAGCCTTATCAGGGACATCACCCCTGCCAGCACCTTGGTGAATACCCTGGGAGCCGACGTTAGGCCGAAAGGCAGGGCCACAAATTGATAATGCTGATCTTTTAGTGCAAATCTGAGAAACCTTTGGTGTCCCGGAAACACCGGGACGTGCAGGTAAGCATCCTTGATGTCTACTGACGTCATGAAGTCCCCTGGGCGCAGTGAGCCAATGGCCGAGCGCAGAGTTTCCATGCAAAAGTGCTTGTTCTTGACAAATTTGTTGAGGATTTTTAAATCCAGAATGGGCCTGACTGACCCATCCTTCTTGGGTACTGTGAAAAGGTTTGAGTAGAACCCCGTGCCCCTGTCTCCAGGGGGGACCTTGCAAATGACCCCTAGGTCCATGAGACCCTGTACGGCCAGCAACAAGACCTGAGCTGAAGCAGGTTCTTGAGGCATTCGAGACCCAATGAAGCTGGTGGGGGGCCGTACAGCAAATTCTATCTTGTAGCCGGAGGACACTACCTCCTGAATCCACCGGTCTGAGACGTGGCGCCGCCAGACGTGCTCGAAGTGCTGTAGACGTCCCCCCACCCTGACGGAGAGAGTCAGGTCAGAGTCCCGTAGCATAGTAGTGTCAGGGGAGTGCATAATAGAGGTGTTGGACAACCCTAGAATAGGAGCATCGACCTTGGGTGGCGATGACCAGCACTTAACCAAGTCAGCAGGGAAGGGATATTTCCTATCCACACTCTTAGGGACCCCGTGAAGTCTGCTAGGATGTTCCCATTCTTTAAGCACGAGGCTATTGAAATGGGTCTGCTCGGGGAACTCCAAGCGAGCTTTGGCAGTATGGAAAAGATCACCCCTTTGGCAGGGAGCCGCAGCAGGGGGAGAGAGGGACAGAACCTCAAAGATCTGAACCAGCAGTCTATCGACATCATCCGAGGACCAATGCTCGGAGCCAGACTCTTCCTGACCCCTGGACTCATCGTCATAGGACCCTGAGTCAGAGAACAGTTCCCCTTCGTCCGAAGGGATATGGGCATAGGAATGCAACAAATCATCAGGTTCTACAGGGAAGAGGGTTGATTCAGGGTTCAAGTGCCGCCTCTTGGCGGTGGCTTTACGCGCTAGGGAATTAGCAAGTAAGTTTTCAACACTAGCCAGCCTCGTGGCCAGATCAGGATGAGAATCCCCACTGGTATTGGGGGTTAGACTCAGGCTTGGGGGAGTAGGTGAAGTGCGGCGGGGTGCAGGCCTGCCTCAGAGGAGACGGGAAGCACCGATAGCGCCTGCTGTGCACAAGGAACACAGACCCGTGCATTGTCACCACTGCTAGGTAAGACCCCACAAGCTACACACAGCCGGGCTTGTCCCAAAGGAACACCATTCACAATATCCTGAGATGCCTCCATATGGTGATTTAATCGGCACAATTTGCCAGTAGGGATTGACGCTGTAAGCTACCCTGGATGCCCCAATAACCCGCTGGGAAGTGGGAGTAAGTTTATATGGTCGCGACCGGGAGCTATGCTGGGCCGGGAGAAGCCACTTGAATCCGCGGTCTGAAAGACATAAGGGGGGAACGGGATGTCAGAGCCATGCGCAATGGTGGATGAGAGTAAAGAAAGGTCGGTGCGAGGGCACTTACATACAGAGAGGAGGGAACGATCTTCACCACGCGCGCGGAAGAAAATGGCGCCGAAGAACCTCAGGGGGCGGGCCTGAGCCGATCGCGACGCGTAGCGCGCCAAGCCGAAACCACGCCCCTCTTCGAGTGAGCGCGAAGCTCGTAAGGCAACCAGCCAATGGTACAGACAGGAGAAGTAAAAGGCAGACGGCCTATTAAAATATGGCGCTCGGAGCCGTGGCAGTTACAGACGAGATCTGTACTCGGGCTCTCCTGCGGCTCCCCGTCGGGGAAGAATCCCGGTCTGTGACAGAGACACTGTTATTAAGACAGGCGCTCAAGCCGGCGCAACCTATGAAGAGCCGATAAGGCTAAGAAGGGAAGGAGGGAAGAAGGAGACGCCAGGGCGTCCGCGAGCCACCGCCGCCGTACTTGCGGCAGAAGGCAGAATACTAGTGTGCTTAAACAGTAAGGTAAGAGTGCGGCTCTGATCCCCAATCCCAGTGAAACACAGTTAAGCTATAAGCGTGTAAGTATACACTAAGGCCGCTATACACACAACCCCCCCCCCTTTCTTTTCCCCCTGACTAAGGAGGGAACGAGGGAGGAAGGCGACCCGTTAACATAGGGTCCACCGCTACATGGGGCATGAGGGGCATCCCCTGAAGGCTCACCATCAGCCTTGACCGCCTAACCTATGGTGGGGGATTGCGGTGGAGCGTTGCTCCGTAAGCACACATGGTGCTACCTACCTTCACCCGACCAGCGCAGCCCAGGCTGGGAGGCACATCTTGTTGAAGAGGACGGGTGGGAATAGTCTCACAGGGCCGCAGGCTGTAATAGCCCCGCTCACCTGAAAGAGAGAGTGATATTTCATGTCTTCACAGTCAGCACTGCAGAGAAATCTGGGGATTTGTGGGAGGTCCCTGTGTATATGAAGGGCCGGGAGGAGCCTGTTTTTGCATGTCTGCAGTGAACAGCGCCATCTGGCGGAGGATTACCCATGTGTAAGTATTATAGATGGAGCAGGACGTGCTGTATGCTTAGAATAAAGAGATTTCTCTTCATTTCTCCATATTGCAGTGGCAAGCCTGTCATGTATGTATGTATGAATACAGAGTCGCATCGGCACAACACAAGAACAAGGTTAACACTTAAAGAAAACAACAGCCTTTCATAGAAGTCACTCCCTAGTGCCCCAGATATGGAAACATCACCCAATGCATTTCATCTTATCCTCAGGGACTCGGTCCAAGGTTACAGGCTCTGCCATTTAGTAGCTTGCCGTTTTCATAATGGCATCCTATGACTATTTCAGGGATTTCAAGTCACCCAAACAGGTGTAGAGAACCAGCATTACGCTTTAGGGGGTTTCTGAACCGGAAACATTTTTTCCTCACATAAATGTTTTTTATCAAGAGGTTTGCATTGCTAAATATGGTGATGAATCACACTGAGGAAAAATCATTACAAGCTATTTTTTCTCTCAGAAAAACATGAGAAAAAAAATTCTCATGGTGCGGAATCAACCCCTTTGTGTCTTGTATTTAATGCTAAAAATTCTAGAATGAGTAGGGGTCAGTAGTATTTGTATGAAAACCTGCTTGAAGTTGTCAGAGCTATGCTGGTGACCAGTCCCATCACGGCCCTTGTTTAGGTTTTATAGTAGTCAGACATTATTATGTGTAGGCTTTTTGCCAGAGAACTTATTTTTAGTATTTACGTGAAAGAAGCAGTAAAACTAGTTTGCCTTGAACATCTTCATCAGTCTTACACAACACTTCTAGGTTGTGCTTTTTTTTTTTTAGCTATTCCTTGTATCTTTGTTCACCAATCACACAGCCTGGTAAAAAGATAAAACCAATTTATAACTAACCTGGGAGGTGCAGGAGAGCAGGGTAATTAGAATAAACAAATCCTAATAGGAGACACAACGCTCTTAGATTACTAGAAACCAATCCTATAACCTTTCTCTACAACCTGGTTAAAAACAAAGGCCTGAGCCAGATCAGTGATTCCCTGACATTGGCGCTCTCCGAATACTCCAGGCATTCTGGCGTGGGTGCAGGGGGTAGAAAGTATTGGAAGAATGGAGAAGCTGGCGCTGGAGGGCATGGAGAATGGGAGGCAGAAATTCAACATGACCTGGATGATCTGGATCCTACAACACATCTGAATTTCAGGCATTGCTCCCATCATATAGTTAGAAAAAAGGTGTGACTCTTTATAGAAATAGGTAGATCGAATGATCTTATGTGGCCCTGATATATATGACCATGGCTGCCGGGCCCCACCTATCCTTCACCCCAACCCTTCACCCTTTCCTCCTGTCTTTTTTTTTTTACTGTCTTGTTCCTTTTCTTTTTTTTTTTTTGCAGTTTACCTAACGTGCCACAGTCCCTTTCATCAAGTGTATTCCTCCTCTTATAACCTCAGGGTAGACTGGCTGTTGCAGCCTTTCGATGGACTCCCTTGGCCGGCTTGTAGCTCTGGCGGGAGGGGGAAGGGGAACATGCTAGGAGTGATTTGAAGATTGTTATAGGAAGGGTTCTTAAAGTGTTGCTTCTTAGGCCCCCCTGATAAATTAAGTGTTTGGTGTGGGCCGTCATTTGATGTTTAATGGATTGTGGCATATGTGACAGCGGTAGTATTACTCTTTCATCTTGTATCATTTTTTTTTCTCAATAAAAACATATTGAACAAAAAAAAAACACCTCTATGGCTCCTTTCACACCTTACCAATGCAGCAGAGGAAAATGTGACCGCAAAAAGTCCTGCCTGCTGCGACAAACGCACCCGATTAAAAAGTAACAACACAGCAGATTTTCACTTTTCGGGGTGTTGTTCCTCAAATCGAAATGCCCCACTGTGGGTACCCCCACCAGGTAACCCGATCCACTCACCTTCCAGTTGCTCCCATGGTGCAGGAGCAGAGAGCAAGCGCACTGATTGGCTGAGCGGGCCATCCCAATTTGGGATGCCCCAAGGCCTGGAACTCGGAAGTCTTTTAGCCTCCAGGGCCTCCAATGTTTCTCTTTAAAGTCTATGGGCCTGCAAAGGCAAGTGCGTTTTTCCATGTGGTACCCTGCATGTGGTTTACGGCCCCATATATTCTAATTCATTAGAGAGGAAAGCAGGGCATAGGACCCAGATATTTTACAAATGAGAATAAAAAACGCAAAACCTAAATGGAATTCCTGCTGCAAAACACATGCTGCAAACACGACCGGACAGGTGTGAGCGTAGCCTAAAGCCTATGCAGTACCGCATGCATTTTGCATTTGTGTCCCCATAGATTTTAATGGGGTTAATTAGACAGGAAGGCAAGGCATGGGACCCAGAAACAGGGATTTTTTCAAACACAGACGCAAGTGCAAAATGGAATTCCTGCCGCAAAACACATGCTAGATGCAACCGGGTGGGGTCTGGACCAAAAGTAGTCAGCACTGGATACTTTTGATATACCGGTATTTGTTTTTGTACAGGCTAACAGTGCCCCTTGGTGTCGGCTTCAAAGCTGCACAAAAGCCAGTGTAAAAGACTCCAGGGCTGACGCTAGCCTGCCCCCAGGGAATCCTAAGTCAGGATGCCCCGCTATGTGAAACTCCAGAGGTCACTGGTAAACTCACCTTTACTGTCGACTCCCACTGCAAAGCCAAATCCCCCAGCATTCCTGTAGGTTTTGCCAGGTGGGTGCTCAAGTCCGCCCCCGCAAATCTAATTGGCCGCTGTGAGGAATGCGAGAGTCACATGATATACTGGAGTGCAGACCAGGTGAATATTCTGCAGAATTTTCAGGCTGGTTTTATCGGGTCTCAATACTTTGCTAACAAAAAGCATTTTTCAATTGAGTAAAAAGCTCAGTATTTTTCTCTCTGCTGTAGAGTAAGCAACATTAACTTTCTGCATAATCGCTGGCTGAAAATGTCAGACTGGAACCTACAAAAGGATGGCTGTACTGTACTTCTAGGATATGGGGGTCGATGCACTAAGCACTGTTCAAGAAAAGTGACGTGTAAGAAAGTGAGCAAAGTGCACCGCGAGTTATGTGGGATTGTGCAATATGCCTCTAATAATCTAATATGCTGAAGACTGGAAGAATAATGGTGGATAATCTGCTGCAGTCCTAAAACAAGTTTCTCATTCATCCAGGTCATTAGACGGGGCAAAGCTTTTCCTTTTATACACGTCTGTTTTCTCAGCCTAAATGCTGCATAATCTGCCATTTTCAGCACATATGTGCCGGCTCTCATTCACTCCCATCATGGAGTATGTGCACCATTAAGTTTAGTGTATATACTGTACATGCTTGTAGTTGTTATGCGTTACTAAGTCTCAAGATGGCTATTGTAGGTATAACAAAGCTTAGTGTACTAGTGCATTTGGCGCCAGTCTGACTTTTTCGTTAGAAAAAAACTTTCAAAACCCAGAGATGCAGCCTGGATTGTTTACATCACCATGGAAGCCAGGGCAAAGGAGAGGTTTGCAATGACCTGTGGTAAATTTACACAATGGGGCATCCCGATTTGGTATACCCCAGCAGCCAGCCTTGAAATCTTTTAGAATCCAGAGCTGGCCACCAAAGGTTTTGTTGAGCTTTAGGTTTCGGGATAACTAATCCCATCATATGGACCATTGTTTGTCATATGTAATACCTTGTGTACTTGTTTATGTAGTGTTTATTCATTTTTCACCCTATTCAATGAACAGTTTTTTAGAACTCTTGCCTGGTGTGCTTGTTGTTCTATATGGTGTTGTAGATCCCAATCTGGGATGCCCCTGGAATCCTTTAAGACTCCAGGGCCACTAGACTCCCTCTCCTGGGGCATCCACAATCGGGATGCCCTGCTGTGTGAAACCCCCCAGAAACGCACCTTCTTTCCTGGTGCAACTGTGCATGTATGAGCAACGGCCGCATCCCCGCTATCCCTTTAGCAGGACACGTGCCTGTGCCAGGCATCTGGTCACCTTAGACGAAGGGGCAGGAGCGAATCCAAGCTAGCTGGTTGGACAAAAGGCCATGCATGTGCCGTAGGCCCTATAAAGGGCAGTCAGATCGGGCGCCCTGGGGGGTTTCACACAGCCGGCCATCCCCGGGGGACCGAAACCCAGGATAGTCGAAATCCTAGGTTTTGGTCCACTTTAAAGTGTTTGGCAAGTCAAAAGTTAAAAAAATAAATATCAGTAGCTTACCTTACATTGAGTCCCTCCAATGCTCCGCTTCCTGATGTCAGTCTACTTAGTGAGGATTACTAGCCCCATCATATGGACCATTGTTTGTCATATGTAATACCTTGTGTACTTGTTTATGTAGTTTTCATTCATTTTTCACTCTATTAAATGAGAATTTTTTAAGAACTCTTGTTGCTCTAGATTGTGTTATAGATATGTTGTTATCTAAGAGAATTACAGAGCACCTTACAACCCTGTAGTGTGTTTCTCGTGTGTGTGTGTGTGTGTGTGTGTGTGTGTGTGTGTGTGTGACAAATGCAGGACCAGAAATTACTCAAATTGTTTCCACTAAAGTAGCGCCCTGATATGACTGTGTTTCCAACAACTAGAACATACATATCCCAAATAATGTTATAATGTGCGCTGGAATTGTGTGCTGTGGGAAGCGACTGATTGAAATAGTTTATTTTCAGTAGCCAAACTGAGAGTCTGTTATATCGGACTATTTGCAGAAAACTGGCCTAACACAGGAAATCTCACATCTCACCCTTTCCACAGGAGGGGCTGCAATAAAGAGTCTAACCAAAGAGGACAAAGAAACTCAACATAAACATCTGAGTCATTTCTGTAATAGACTCCCTGCCGACTAAGCAAGTCTAGCCAGTCAGTAGAGGCCATACACCAAGCAACAAAACATGGCAGGGGATCAGTTGCTACATTTACCATCACAATTCCTTTATCAGGATCCCCGTAATGAGGGAAAGCGTGCGGCTGCCTTAGCCGACCTTGTAATAAAGAGACGGCTGTCACACTGCTCACTGCTATAGTGACGGCCATATTCTGTTTGCAACTACTAATCTGCACCGAGAATGTGAACATGTAGCTAAAGCAGAGCTGCTACCAAGAGAAATCCATGACACCAAAATGACACCTTCTGCAATTGCTTCCATGCTGGTCACGTATATTACAACGGGGACCAGTACAGAGCTCTTACAGGACAAAGGCTTTATCAGAGCATGGAGAGCCAAGACTGATAGCAAACTGCTCAAACCTTGCTACTTACTTTACTTACTGAAACATAAATAGTATGCTTCTATAATCAGAGGTGCTTAAGACCTAGCACCTATTTTTGGAGCAAAAATGTATATAAGACCTGTCTTATTTTCAGGGAAGCTGAAAATAAAAAAACTCACCTTTTGGAGGTGTGTAACTACAGTGATGTTTAGCGAGCTGAGCCCAGGGTGCAAGCTATTTCCCCTTCAATGGTATAGGTAAAGCAATGGCATTTCCTCATCAAAGATATAGGGAAAGCAATGGCATTTCCCCATCAACATTATAGGGAAAGCAATGGCATTTCCCCATCAATAGTATAGGGAAAGCAATGGCATTTCCCCATCAATAGTACAGGTAAATCAATGGCATTTCCCCATCAATAGTACAGGTAAATCAATGGCATTTCCCCATCAATAGTACAGGTAAATCAATGGCATTTCCCCATCAATAGTACAGGTAAATCAATAGAAGGGGGGAAGAGAACAGATGAAACCAGAAAAGCCTTTCTATTTAATAAACAAAAACGTTTTCCTCTAACTGAGATGTGTATGATTACGGAGAGGGATCATTGCCCACTAGTGCTGCACTAGAAGAAAATACTTCCTCGTAGCCAGAGGTTCAGAGAAAACCTTTTAGTCCCAGTCTTAATATATCTTCCTTTTCACCTAAATATAACAGAGCTCAGAATTGGCAAAAGCAAGTCCTCAGCCAACCCCACGGCTGGAGGACAAACAAGCTGTCCCAGAATAGGATTACAAAACATGTTCAGGACCCAGTGACAGAAGGAATACATGCTGGGATACATTCTTTCCATGATGCTGCCTGCTCAGCTCCTGTTTGACACGCTGTAACAGGAACCTCTGGATTTAGAAGCTATTGATACGTTTCACTTTCTTTCCCCGAAACACATTTTGTTAATCAACCAGCCCAGTCTTTTAGACTCCAGGGCCGTCGATATTGCTGATAGTTCCCCTTTGAAGTGGACCTCTGGTCAAAAATGACTGCAATCCCTGCAGCTCTGGGTCATCACATTTCATTGCATATAGAGTAATGGCAAGTAAGAGACCAGTGTCTATCCCATCCCAAATCCGGTTCCACTGAACTTCATGGATGAGCAGATCTCCACTCATTATTGCCCTGAACTCTGTTCTTAAGTTTGCTTTGTAGAGCTTAAATTTACCCTGTACAAACCCTCTGAAGAGCTTTTGCTAAGCTAGACCTAGACATGTATATATTCCACAATGATCAGTGGAAGAGCTGTAGAGCATTTGGCCAACAAAAGAACACAGCAGAGAGGAAATTAAAACAACATAAAGCTAAGAAGACCTTAGTGTTACCCACCTATCCTTTCAGAACCAAAAATGCTGACTGACCAGCAGCACAGAAACTATCCCATCATCAACTGGCAGTTACTGAAATCAGTGCTCTGAAGGTTTTCTATTACCCAGTAATTTCCTGGCTGTGGCCATCTGCCCGACTATGCCATGGGGCTTCACCAAGTTTTTATCGGTAGGTCAATAACCCATTGAGCAAGCACACTGTAGAGCCCCCCATAGTACATGTCTGTTTTAAGGCAGTTTGTTAAGACTGATTTTGTCTCCCTCAGCATGCACCCAGTAACACCCAGTATCTCACTGCAAGACCATCTCAAACATCAAAAACAACACGTAATTGCCTTACCTGCCAGGCACCTGTATTCTGCTAGAGTGCTTTCTCAGAAGGGGGTAGTTGTCAATTTTCTTTTGTTCTAAGCAATGTCTTCCAGTTGTCTCTGTAAGATTGGGATTGTTACATTCAGTATGTACTCTCTGTGAATCACAAGATTGGGATTGTTACATTCAGTATGTACTCTCTGTGAATCACAAGATTTGGATTGTTACATTCAGTATGTGCTGTCTGTGAATCACAAGATTGGGATTGTTACATTCAGTATGTACTCTCTGTGAATCACAAGATTTGGATTGTTACATTCAGTATGTACTCTCTGTGAATCACAAGATTGGGATTGTTACATTCAGTATGTGCTCTCTGTGAATCACAAGATTTGGATTGTTACATTCAGCATGTGCTCTCTGTGAATCACAAGATTGGGATTGTTACATTCAGTATGTGCTGTCTGTGAATCACAAGATTGGGATTGTTACATTCAGCATGTGCTCTCTGTGAATCACAAGATTGGGATTGTTACATTCAGTATGTGCTGTCTGTGAATCACAAGATTGGGATTGTTACATTCAGTATGTACTCTCTGTGAATCACAAGATTGGGATTGTTACATTCAGTATGTACTCTCTGTGAATCACAAGATTTGGATTGTTACATTCAGTATGTGCTGTCTGTGAATCACAAGATTGGGATTGTTACATTCAGTATGTACTCTCTGTGAATCACAAGATTTGGATTGTTACATTCAGTATGTGCTGTCTGTGAATCACAAGATTGGGATTGTTACATTCAGTATGTACTCTCTGTGAATCACAAGATTGGGATTGTTACATTCAGTATGTACTCTCTGTGAATCACAAGATTGGGATTGTTACATTCAGTATGTACTCTCTGTGAATCACAAGATTGGGATTGTTACATTCAGTATGTACTCTCTGTGAATCACAAGATTGGGATTGTTACATTCAGTATGTGCTCTCTGTGAATCACAAGATTTGGATTGTTACATTCAGTATGTACTCTCTGTGAATCACAAGATTGGGATTGTTACATTCAGTATGTACCCTCTGTGAATCACAAGATTTGGATTGTTACATTCAGTATGTACCCTCTGTGAATCACAAGATTTGGATTGTTACATTCAGTATGTACTCTCTGTGAATCACAAGATTGGGATTGTTACATTCAGTATGTGCTCTCTGTGAATCACAAGATTTGGATTGTTACATTCAGTATGTACTCTCTGTGAATCACAAGATTGGGATTGTTACATTCAGTATGTACCCTCTGTGAATCACAAGATTTGGATTGTTACATTCAGTATGTACCCTCTGTGAATCACAAGATTTGGATTGTTACATTCAGTATGTACTGTCTGTGAATCACAAGATTTGGATTGTTACATTCAGTATGTACTCTCTGTGAATCACAAGATTTGGATTGTTACATTCAGTATGTACTCTCTGTGAATCACAAGATTTGGATTGTTACATTCAGTATGTACTCTCTGTGAATCACAAGATTTGGATTGTTACATTCAGTATGTACCCTCTGTGAATCACAAGATTTGGATTGTTACATTCAGTATGTACCCTCTGTGAATCACAAGATTTGGATTGTTACATTCAGTATGTGCTCTCTGTGAATCACAAGATTGGGATTGTTACATTCAGTATGTGCTCTCTGTGAATCACAAAATTGGGATTGTTACATTCAGTATGTGCTCTCTGTGAATCACAAGATTTGGATTGTTACATTCAGTATGTACTCTCTGTGAATCACAAGATTTGGATTGTTACATTCAGTATGTACTCTCTGTGAATCACAAGATTTGGATTGTTACATTCAGTATTTACTCTCTGTGAATCACAAGATTTGGATTGTTACATTCAGTATGTACTGTCTGTGAATCACAAGATTTGGATTGTTACATTCAGTATGTACTGTCTGTGAATCACAAGATTGGGATTGTTACATTCAGTATGTACTCTCTGTGAATCACAAGATTTGGATTGTTACATTCAGTATCTACTCTCTGTGAATCACAAGATTGGGATTGTTACATTCAGTATGTGAAGGGGGGTGTCTGCCTGTCTGTTATTGTCCATTCTCCTCCTGGCTCCAATAGCCTCCTACAAAGGGTTGTTCTAAGGCAGTAGGGGCATAACTATAGGGGGTACAGGGGGTGTAAATGCCCTGGGGCCCAGGAGGCTTCATCACTGTTGCTCCTCCCTATTTTATTTGTGCTCACTTGGCATCATTTAGAAAAAGTTGTTTTTAGTTTTAGATAAAAGACAGAAAAAAAGTTTACTGTACGAGCATTGAAAGGACCCCATTTAATGTTAGCACCAGGGCTCGTCACATTGTATTATTCTACTGTAAGGCAGTGAATGGAGAGGGAGTTCTCCCTCACTGTGAATGATGCAGGGGTAGGGCCACATCCCTTACATTTCCATGGAACTGTCGCCCAAGAAATCCTGGGACGGGGCAAGCTGTATTCTAGAGCAGGAGTGCTGTTGGAGCATGAGGCTCCCCTGCTTACCCACAACCACTCCTGTGGCATCTATCGAACTCTATCGCAGACCCAGTGTCTCTGCGATAGGAATGTTGGGATCTGCAGTTATGGCTTCTGGTCTCAAGGGGAAATGGGTGGTGTACAGGCCCCGAATGAAGTATTTGTTACACCTTGCCCAGGTTTCATACTTCAGTAGCGAAAACTGCAGGAGTTACCGACACACTAGGCACACGGGAGATTGTTAGACACCATAGGAGCAGCTGCAGGTCGGCAGAGCGGCCTTGTGCTGCACAGCATTCCTGGTCTGGGGGCTGCTGGAAAATGCCATGACAGTAAACCTCCCTTTTAAAGATAATCGCTACCAATCAGTTCTCTAGTTCTGGAACAAAAAGCGTTTTTTTTTGTCCAAGCAGTATATTGGGAAGAGACCAATTAGCAGAGATTGTGCCTTCCAAGGTTGTCTTAGAACACAGGTGTCAAACTCCCTCGTGAAAGGCCAAGTTCTGTGTATCTACACTCATGCTCAGAGGTGAAGTAATTAGTGATCATACAACGCTATAGAGACATCTATGTACCTGCCTCTTCAGGAGCGAGTTTGACACCCCTGCCTTAGAACATTAAGGCATGGTTCTTAGTCACCTAAAGGAGCAAATGCCTGTATAACATTTGTCAGGGAGTGCCTGAAACCTGTGACTACTGCTGGTAAATCAGAATCCCAATGCTCTCCAGGAAAAGGTTTCATTGTGACTGATGTCTGCCTGAGCACTTCAGAGTCACTGTGGGATTTCATGATAAACTTGTAATTCCCCTGCCTGACCCCATCTGATAAAGCATCGGCTGAGCACCACACGCACAGCAGCAACTGTCACAGCTGTCACACTAAGCCCCTCCCTCTGGCTGAGCTGTGACAGCTGCTGCTCTGCCTTCTCCCAGGCACAGTGGGCAGCCATGGATGGGCCTCAGCACAGGGGAAGAACCCCACTGTAACCCTGCTAGGGAGATTTTGTCTAATTTCCCACCCGCTGTGAAGAAGCAAGAAGTTTATAAAGGTGTCACAACAACCTTGTGCCGTCACTGAACAAATATTTGCTGACTAGAAAATAATTATCTGGGTCACCAACAGTAAAAACAACACTGTAGTGCTTCTAGCACTATCTCACTCCTTCATAAACGAAAGGTTTGATCTTTATAGGGCACCTAAAAATCCCTTTTAAGGAGAACCCCTCTCCTTGCTCCAATGGAACTTGGAGCAGAATTGAGTAATGAAACAGTAATACTCATTAGGTCCCAGGCAGCCGGCACTGTGACTGGCTCCAGCAGCAATGCAGACCAGAAGCAGGGAGCTCTCTATGGGCGAGATGGTGAATCAGGACCAGGTGAGCATCCAGTTCTCTTTTTATTCGCATGATCTCCCCCCATGGGTGGAGGAGACAGAGGTGGGTGCTGGGAGGGGGTAGCTACTGGACTTTATGTCTAATTTAAACAGCACAAAACACTTAAAGTCCCCCCCTGCACCACCAATTCACAATCAATATATGGGAAATATGTGCTGGGGGTGTTCCTTTTGACAAATTGAGACCATAAGAAATATGCAATAAGCATGCAGCTCCAGCAGCCACTCAGGAACAAACCACCGCACCAAAAAATCCCTGAGTATCAAACAATTCATTACATCAAAAAACTATTTATTAATCAAAAAGAAAATCACTATTTACATTAAAAACAGATCCAATCACAAACATACATGATGACATGGCAGGTAATCACCCCTGGGTTAAAGACAACAAACAATACATGTGCTAATGGCTAAAAATTAATATTCCCCTAATAATATGAATCCAATGTGCAAATTTAAGATATATTTCATCCAATCAATAGACAAAGTGCAACGTTCTGCATAAAGTGCTAAGGCTGTGTGCAAAATATATAATAGAAATAAGTCATTAAAAAGATCACCTACAGAGTGAATCCCAGGTAAACGATGCCTGCTGTCCCCAAACAAGGGAGATAAAGTCTATGCGTTCCATGGTTAGGTGCCACTTCTTCAGGAATATAAACAGCCTCTGCATCCATTAAGGCTTGGAAAGCAGTTTTTCATTTACCCCGGCCCCCATCCCAGCGCTGAGGCAGGGGTTAATACCGTAATTAAAAAAATAATTTCCAATACTAAAAAAATAAAAAAAATAATATAATTATTATGTCCCTGATCAGCTTTGTTAAAGTGGACCAAAACTCACCCTGGGGCAGGCTTACTCCCTCCCCCAGGGAGCACCCACCGTGAGAAACCCCCCCCAGGGCACCCGCTATTCTTACCTTTCTCCCGAGCCCACAGCCTATACATGGCCGGCATCACTTGCGTCCCTTCTCGGCTGTGCGTGGCGACACCCGCCACAACTGTGAACAGCCGAAGGGAGCTGGATTCCTTCCTGTAGCTCTAGCTGCAGCGTGGGCTCGAGGTGAGGGGGAATAAGCTCTATGGCCTGGGGGGCTTCACACAGCAGGGCACCCCAAAAAAAGGGGAAACCACAGGTTTTGGCCCACTTCAAGCTGTTATGACATCGGAGGTATAAGAAAAGCTTAATGGAGCACAAGCTGCTCCCCTTAAGCTGTGTGTAACTGCTTCAGCCAATAAGAAATGCCTGGCGTGGGTGCGGCATCAGTTGGATTGAAGCTGTCAGACGAGGGGATTTCATACATCGGGATACTCCAGGGATAGGTCATGAGCTGGCCCTGGAGTCTTTTAGAGCAGGATTGATCAGAATTTAGACCCAGGGATTGGTCCTCTTTCTAGGGCATCCCAATTTGGGATCAGCCACACCACTTCCCTTTCTGCTGTTCCCCCAGCGCATCCAATCAGCGGTTTATGCCATGCAAACGAATGAATGGCATAAAGCGCTGGTTTAGACAGTACGTCAGCATAGGGAGCAAGGACAGCCACATCCCCAGTTTCCCTGTGGAGTGCGTAGCACCGTGTCCAGCCTATGTGATTGGCTGGGCGCAGGGATCAACATGCGCCAGGAGCACTTAGCCAGCCAGAAAGGACCGACCAGTGATTGGTCCACTTTAAAGCAGACCCAAACTTCCCAAGGATGACGCGGTACTAAGTGAAGTATAGATATGCAAGGACCCTCACCCACCTACACTTGCTGTGCATGAATCCCTAATAATGGAGATACTCCCCTTTTTCAACTCCTTCCTGAGAAAGTTCAGCTATTTGACATGTGTGCAGCTGCTTTCTGTCCCCCATCAGATAGAGCTTTGCTTGGAATAAGTGAGACTCTTCCACAGATCGTTTAAAGCGGTTCTTCACTCTGAATAAGAGGCTATTTAATATGCGTCCCCTGCCCTGTACATACAGATTGCTCACATTAAAAACCATCCTACCGGCATCTACTGCATGTTATGAGCCTTTAAAGTGGGCCAACACCCAGGGGTGATCGGCCCGGAAATCTATAAGATTCCCGGGCCGATCACCTCCCTCCCCGCGGGACATCCGAGATCGGGATGTCCCGCGGGGTGAACCCCCCCCCTTGTCTTGTCCGCGGCTTGTCCAGCGGCGCTGGGAGCGGGGAGAGGTGAGTTTTTTGGGGGGTTCGGGGGGGGGGGGGTGTTTCACACAGCAGGGCACCCCGATCGGGGGTGCCCCACCGAAGTGGACCAAGACCCAGGATAGTCAAAATCCTGGGTGTTGGTCCACTTTAAACATCCAAGATGGCGGCTCAGGCAGCCTGCAAACAGGAAGTGCCTTCTGACTGTGCCGCTCTGCATTCTGGGATTGCTAACCTTTTCCTGACCCCAGCTCTTCTCTGTCTGTGCAAAGCACAGCTATAACCCACCCCCTGTACTTTATCCCGCTCTCCTCTCCTCAGTAAATGTGATGCTTCTGAGTCAAGATGGCGGCGCCCGTATCCTAAAGTCCTGAACAGAGTTGCAGCCCATTGGGGGAAAGAATAATAAGTGACTAAAAATTAAAATATATTAACTTTAGATGCTGGGGAATAGTTTAAGGGTTTGAGCTTTTCAATAAATCATGGTGAAGGTCCCGTTTAAGGGGTTAGTTTAGTGTCCATATCCGGGTTGAATGTAGTGGAGGTGGTGGGTCACACATGTCACATGATGTGTGTAATCTATAAGCCGGTCCAGCTGCAATTACCAGTGGCTGCGCCCTTCTGCCCCCGGCCACAGACATAACACCGCACTAATACTAGAGCTTGTCATATGTGTCAGTAGCGAGCTGGGACATGTAGTGCGCCAGCATATATATATATATATATATATATATATATATATAACAATAGCAGAACACACTCACCTGCTGTCGGTCGTCTCGCTTCTTTCTTTTTGTCTCGCTAGCTCTGAGTTACACGCAGTGAAGTCAGCCTGTGTGGGCGTGGCCTAGACGCGGAGCCCGCTTCCTATTGGCGCAGAGTTCACATAACAACAATAACACAAGCGGCTCTATGGACGCGGCCGCTGCTGGAGAAGCTCCACTCTCTCGCCGCTTCGCGCTGGACACGCTGCGCTCTCAGCCAATCACTGAGCTTCCTGTGCCGGGTGCTGGGCGGGATCAGCGCTGTTTCTAAGAAGAAAATGGCGGCGTATCCGGGCAGCCTCTAAACCTTCCTCAGTCAGGTATTATAAACCTAAGCTTCATGTTATTGCACTGACTCTCCCCACCCCATTGCTTTATTTAGCCAGTTACCATGTGGAACTGATTGAGTTAATGTTTTTTCACTACAGCTGATATTTAACATAAAAAAGTCTATACTCGCTTTTTGTTCCCCACAGCTCCTGTATGCAGTGCTGGCATCTTCATACTTACCAGTGAGGAAGAACAAGTAATTCCATCCCCCATTGCTAACTTTCCTACTCCATTTATTGCAATGGAGGAGGGTGTGCCGAGGTAACGCAAGCTGAACCTGCTTTGTGAGGCCCCCTCTATTGCAAAGAATGGAGTAGGCTTGTGGGGTGGTAAACATGGATGCCTCCATGAGAGGACACTGGCGGTGGAAGATGGAATTGCTGGCTTGCCCCAACTGGAAAGTATGAGGATTCCGGCGCTGCATGGAGGAGCTGTGGGGGGACACCGGACCTGAACAGAGAAGCAGCCGATGAGTATAGACTATTGTCTTACTGCCTGGACCAGTGGTACTCAACCACCTTCTCGTCCATTTACAGGCATCCGGTGAGACGTGAAGGTCCGGGCAGGGGGGCTGTCGCAGGGGGTGGATAGTTAGAGGTCAGAACACTGGGAAAACACAGGAGCCTTTTTTTTTGCCCAATATAACCTTCAGCTCTGGCCCACAGCACACTGCTTTTAACCCCCTCTGCATTCCGTGTAGGCTGTGTATAGGTGTGGACTAGGGCCCAAAATGGCAATAGGGTCTGATAACAAGGATGTATAGATAAAGCTCTGGGGGAGAGGGATGAATGGGAGAGAAGATGTAAGAAAGAGGGATGGATAGACAGAACATGAAGGGCTGGGAGAAGGGATGGATGGGAGGAACTAGGAGGACGGGAATGATTGGGTATAGCTGGAGGGGGTAGATGGCCAAAGCTGGAAGCAAGAGCAATTAATTGGTCAAGTTGGAAATCCGGGGATTGGATGGGACATTGATGGCAGGACAGGGGTGGATGGGGCAGAAATGGTGGGACAGGGTTAGCAGGGGCTGAGCTGGGCGGGGGCAAAGCGGGCAAGGAGACCGAGAAACAAAGTTTGTGTGTACCTTGCAATGCCACTTCCGACCCATGCAGTACTTCATATTGCAATGCTAGGTCCCAGGGAGCCATCACACTGGCAGGGAGACTAAGCACTACATCGCCGATCAAGGGTTAAGCTCTGAGCACAGCAACACAGAAGCAACTAAGTGCAGGGCTGTCATGGCAGGGGTCCAGAAATCTGGCACAGAGGTCCGCATTTGGACCTCGGTCCGCTAGTTGAGTACCACTGGCCTAGACAATACCTTTGAATTCCTGTAAATTTCCGCCATCGTAACTAAGGGCCTTGGGCAGCCTGAAGATACCGAGACAGGGGAGATTGGAGAACTCCTTATTTATCATCCCCTAAAACACCCAGCTGCTGCGTATCACTGATTGTTATAAATAAGGGCCTTAGATTCAAAGAACATAAATAATACTTATGATTAATGTTCTAAACTTATATGAAACTCACATTCATTATATAATATTAGTGAGAGACTTTTTTTTTATTTGAGAGTCGGTGTTGATGCATCTTTTCTGACCCCGACTCTCAACTCAGAGTGTTAAAGTGGACCAACACCCAGGATTTTGACTATCCTGGGTGTTGGTCCACTTAGGTGGGGCACCCCGATCGGGGGTGCTCCTCTGTGTGAAACCCCCCCGATCGCCGCAAAAACTCACCTCTCCCCGCTCCCACGTGACCTCGTCCGGCCAATGACAGCGCTCAGAGCCGCTCTGGTATGCGCGTCCAAAGCCGCTTGGACGCGCATACCAGAGCGCTGTCATTGGCTGCGTCTCTCGCTTCCCTCTAACAGGGAGCGCGCCTGCGCCAGCCATTCACAAAACGGCCGGCGCGGGACCGCGCCCTGCTAAAGGGAAGCTAGAGACGCGGCCGCGTCTCGCGCATGTGCCGTTGGATCGCCGGTAAGGTGAGGATTGTGGGCCTCCTGGGGGGTTCCTCCCCGCGGGACATCCCGATTTCGGATGCCCCGCGGGGAGGGATCTGATCGGTCCGGGAATCTTATAGATTCCCGGGCCGATCCCCCCTGGGTGTTGGTCCACTTTAAGTCACAAGAGAGTTAAAAAAGGTAAGTTCACTTTTGATGGAATTTTTGAAGGTACATATTTTTTGGTGCCACAATGTTGTGCTAATCTTATGGAAAGTTTTTTTTATATTAGGAAATGTGTGTTTTATGGAAGTAATTCTCTCTGCAATCTGTTGCTATTGGCAATTGTGCACCAAGATCTACAAGCAGAGAGAACCTTGCTGCTGGCCATGTGTAAGTTCGAGTGAGCTCCCTCACTCCTGGTGTGCAGGGTTGACAGATCTGGTGCACACTGAAGTCGTCATGGGGAGTTTTTCAGAAGCTGGAACAGCAAGGGAACAAAGCTGCAGGGGGTTAGTTTAGGAGTTTTTTTTAAATCTAGTGGTTAGTATTTTAGTGAAGATTTAAAGGTCGACATTGATAAGTGAGATTGGCCTATATTGACTACAGTCAGAGGCGTCTTTGCACCTTTATGTATAAGGTCTGCCTTATGTACCGTATATACTCGAGTATAAGCCGAGTTTTTCAGCCCACTTTTTGGGCTTAAAAAAGCCGCCTCGGCTTATACTCGAGTCAGAAGGACAGTCACAACGCTACGCTGCTAGGCATGGGTAGCTCAGGGGTTAATAAGCCCTCCTCCTCACCCTCCTTCCTCCTGGCACTCCTTGCTGACAATCTTTACTTCTCTCCAAGTAAACGAGCAGCTTCCGGTTCTGCCATCTGCCGTCTCCACGAGCAGCGCTGCTGGGAGTGACGTCACCCTCTCCCAGCCGCCTCTGCGCTGCTTGTCAGGCAGTGGATGGCGGGAGCGGAGGCTGCTCGTTTACTTGGAGAGAGGTAACACTGTCAGTAAGGAGTGCGGGGAGGAAGGAGGGGGAGGGAGAAGGGGCTTATTAACCCCTGAGCAACCCACACCTACCAGCATATTGTTTAACCATGACTCTAGTTCAGGGCAGCAACTAAATGGGCAAGCCGAGGTCCAGTACAAAAGCAGTACATTCAATGTGTTCTGCTTTGAAACACCCAGATTTGGTATTTCCCCTGTGTGTGAAGCCCCCAGTGCTGCTAGATTTCTCCTTTACTCCATGTGCAGTCTCTCGCCCAGACTCGCATCCCTTTGCCTGCTCTCTCCGGCTGTGCCAGCCATTCATATAGGCAGAGCTAGTGAGCGTGCAGCAGCCGGGGATGCCAGTCGCTCCTTGCACCAGCAGCATTTTCTCAGTGGACGAGAGATTTCACACAAGTGGGATGCCCCAGGGATGGGGGGGGGGGGGCATATAAAGGAGCATAACTAGAGGGGGTGCAGGAGGTGCAACCACACTGGGCCCAGAAGGTCAGTGGGCCCCATCAGTGTTGCTCCTCCACCTTATTTATCATATTTGTGATCACTTAGCATCATTTAGATAAAGCAAGCGTCATTTGTTTCTGCTGTCACAGTCTTTAGTTTATTTTTGAAATTTACCGGTAGCTGCTGCATTTCCCACCCTAGGCTTATACTCGAGTCAATAACTTTTCCAGTTTTTTGTGGTAAAATTAGGTGCCTCGGCTTATATTCGGGTCGACCTATACTCGAGTATATATGGTATATCATTAAACCATTTAAGAAGGTGTGGTGCTAAGGTATCCTCATATTTCTTTTAGTACAAACCATAAAAGCCATCTGGGCCTGGCGCCTTTGAGGATTTGAGTGATCTGATGGCACCCCTGATTTCCTGCAAAGTAAATTTGCCTTCCATAAATTCCCTCTGATTATCAGTGAGAGACTTTAGGAGGATGTCTTTGAATCACTCATATGTTTTCCCAAGGTTAAAGTGGACCAACACCCAGGATTTTGACTATCCTGGGTCTTGGTCCACTTCGGGGGGGCACCCCTGATCGGGGTGCCCCGCTGTGTGAAACCCCCCGAAAAACTCACCTCTCCCCGCTCCCAGTGCCGACGGACAAGGAATCTGACAGGCGCGGCCAAGCGGCTCCTCCGCCGCTGCCTCCCGCGCGTCCCTCGGAGGAGCCACTTGTCCGCGGCTGTCAGATTCCTTGTCCGTCGGCGCGGGGAGAGGTGAGTTTTTCGGGGGGTTCGGGGGGGTTTAACACAGAAGATAAGGTAAGGGGGTTTGGGGGGGTTTCACCCCGCGGGACATCCCGATCTCGGATGTCCCGCGGGGAGGGAGGTGATCGGCCCGGGAATCTTATAGATTCCCGGGCCGATCACCCGTGGGTGTTGGTCCACTTTAAAAGGTAGGGGTTTGGAGTACAGCTTGAATAGAAGTTATAAAATTCTTTAGTGACCTTTTCCTGGTTCTGAGAGAGCAATCCATCTGCTAGTCTAACCCTGGGAACAGAGACAACCCTGACTCTGGGGTTAATCTTTCTCGCTAATAAAGCCAGGAGCCCTGTTTAGTCTTAAAAGAAACTGTACTCTCCCGGGGGCCACCTCAACTGTCCAGTCTTACCCTTACTTTTAAGCAGAACTACATCCCCCCTTGCAACTATGTGCCAGGTTCATTTTTGACTCTTGTTCTAGCTTTAAAGATAGACCTGGATGCATGCATCAGACTAACACATAAACAGGATGCCAATGGGTTATATACTCGTCAGCAAGATTCTGAGCATCCCAAATGAGGTAGAGCCTTTTAGAATCTAGGCCGGTGGTTGCTTTTTAAAAAGTGATGGGGAAGGGATGGGTACGGCTAGACTGATGGTTTAATACTTACTGGGTCCCAAGATTGGGTCACCAGTTCCTAGAGCCTCCTACAGAGTGGGAATGCCAAGGCAGAGCCTGGCTCACCCCTTCCTTTGCAATGAATGTAGTGGGCATGCTCCAGTCACTGTGACTGATGCTGGGGTCAGGGCCATTGCCTCTCATGTTGCCTGTGGACATGCACTCGGAGGGATATACCGTATATCTACTCGCCATTCTGCATGTACTGTATTCTCCTGGAAGTTTCTCTGTAGTCCTTCCTTTCGAGTTCCACTCCTTGGGGCATAGCGAATTAGAATGCTCCGCTCCACTCAGCTTCTCCCGGAGCCTTCAGTGGGGTGCATCCCCGCGCCAGGCCTTTCTAAGTGGGTGGCTCAGGCACACCACAGCTAGAAGCTGAGCGGGGGATGCGGCCGGCAATGCACTTGGCTCTGCTCGGCTACTTAGCCATTCAGGCAGCTTGCTCGGTTTCGGCAGAGCCTACGCCTTCTAACCCTAACTTACAAAACTCTCTACAACCAAGTCCCCTCATACATTTAATTACTAGTACAACAATACCAACCCAGACTCACAACCTCCTCCTGTCCCCTACCTTAATCACTTCTTCACACTCTCGAGTCCAGGATTTCACACTTGCTGCTCCACTCCTCTGGAATGCTCTTCTTCACAATATGTAACTCCCCTTCTTTTAAAACCTTCAAAACTGCCGTTAAAACCCATCTATTTAGAAGAGCTTATAATCTGACTTAACCCACCCATCTTACCATTTTATCATCCCTCAGAACACTGGGCACCTGCTTAGTGCATACCCTTTGTGACCCTGCCTATTGTCTCAACCCCCCTCCCACAAGGGCAGGGCCCTCCTGCATATTTGTGTTTTTTACTTGCCTGTTCCATTTAATTCATAATATTGTGTGTTTTTATATGTATTTTTGTTTTATAAGTGTCTACTTGTCTGTACTTGTACCTTGTACAGCATTTATATATAAACAATAATAATCAGGTGACCGGGGGGGGGGGGGGGGGGTCCTGAAAGGAACAATATGCAGGAAAGTGAAATTCCCATGCGTTGGTCCTCTTTAAGACACATACTCATCCCCCTTCCAGAAGTTGAGTCCAAAATATTTGTGAAAATCCATAAATCATTTTCTTGCTCATAGGATCATTCAGGAAGAAAACATCCCAGTGTCTGCTATAATGAACTTATTTACAAATATTGATGTATTGTCAGACTGTAACCTTCCTATTTTCATTTGGCAGTAGTGAAAAGTTTCCAAAATGCTCACTAGAAGCTTGTTTCCCCCCCCCCCCCCCCCCCCCCTCCATACCACTCTATTCCCGGTTTTGGCAGTCATATAAAAACTACTAATGGGGGGGGGGGCTGGGTACAACTGCACTGAACCTTGAATGACAGGTCAGTCACCCAATCCCATGCAGCCCCTCTGGTTCGGATTTTAGTTATTAGGTGAATTATTTCATTATTTTGTTTATTATAAGCACAAGGTGACAGAGAAATGGCTGCGGTTACAAGAAGCTTTGACTTTTTAGACTATTTATAGAAATCAATAGGCGATATGGCTGTTTATGCTGACACAGGTGTGGCAAGAACTAGAGTATCAGGTAAACATTTGCCACCTAGTGCGCACACTTTAAACATCTAAAAGCTTGAAGAGTTAAACTTTTATGTTATCTGTATTTGTGAATAAATCCATTACAGCAGTTGTTGGTATATTTTCTTAATAATAATAGTAATAGTAATAATAATAGGGCACTGGGGAAAGAAAGGGAACAGATGGGAGAAAATGGTAAACCACTGAATCTGACTGTTTAAAGTGGACCAACACCCAGGGGGGATCGGCCCGGAAATCTATAAGATTCCCGGACCGATCAGATCCCTCCCCACGGGACATCCGAGATCGGGATGTCCCGCGGGGAGGAACCCCCCAGGAGGCCCACAATCCTCACCTTACCGGCGGTCCAACGGCGCATGCGCGAGACGCGGCCGCGTCTCTCGCTTCCCTCTAGCAGGGCGCGCTCCCGCGCCGGCCGTTTTGTGAATGGCCGGCGCAGGCGCGCTCCCTGTTAGAGGGAAGCGAGAGACGCAGCCAATGACAGCGCTCTGGTATGCGCGTCCAAGCGGCTTTGGACGCGCATACCAGAGCTGCTCTGAGCGCTGTCATTGGCCGGACGAGGTCACGTGGGAGCTGGGAGAGGTGAGTTTTTGCGGCGATCGGGGGGGTTTCAGACAGCGGGGCACCCCCGATCGGGGTGCCCCACCTAAGTGGACCAACACCCAGGATAGTCAAAATCCTGGGTGTTGGTCCACTTTAAAACAACAACACATATATAAACATCCTAATGCAGAGGTAATATTTCTGCTTTTATTTTACTAAAATGGGGCCCCATCCCCTAGTAAATTTGCATATAAGTCCCAACTTTTTCTCTGGATCAGCCAGTTGATTCCTGTTGTTGCTTCCACTGAAGCCTCCAACTGCCACTCTGAGCCTTGCTGGTGATAGTCCTTTAAACAAAAAAATCATTACACTCCTAAAAATTACCAAAACAGTAATTGTCTTTTTTGTTGTAGGTGACAACATACAATGTACATCGTCACATAGAAGATAATGGCAGTGAAATGTAACCGCAGTAGCATACACTTCTTCTTTTAAGGTAGACTCCAAATTTGCAGATATTACTTGCAGCTACTGCAGTACCCCAGATTGCATGTCCTGCAAGGCGGCCATTGGCAGAGAGCTTTTAGCTGCTTTCCACACTGGGAAGCGAAAGGAGTATTTCATAAGCATAAAAAGGAGATCACTGCTAATAGTGGGAAGGAAGAACTGCTGCTGTTTTAGGATTAATGCAGCATTAAAGGCAGTTTTTTTTTAAAGTAGCTTTGCAGTGAAAGGGTGGAGAGTCAGCTTATCTCTGTAAGCGGTTCACTGTTTTTCCTGTTTCTACTCCTTTGGTTTCCACCTTTGCAGCTCAGCTCATTCCAGAGAGATATTAGTTAGTTGTCCACTGACAGAAGCTGGGCGACATCAGTGACTACATAACCTTCCCGATATTTGTGGTTTTAAACCGGACCTTCAGCGTCATTGAATGAAAAGCCCAAATCCTTAAACTATTCCCCAGCATCTATAAATAATATATTTTAATCGTTAAGTCTCTGTAAGGAATTTACCTCTGCCAGGGGGGCGGCGGCGAGCGTCCGCGGGGCGACGCAGCACTCCTGCTGCTGGGAGCGCGGCGCGTCACTCTGGCAGCCTCCCTTGCCCCTCTCTAGCTGTGCAGGCACGCGTCCCGCAGTCTGTAAATTTCGCCACTAGGAGGCGCTGTGCTGCGACTGGCAGGCAGCGCAGAGTGCTCCACACCTGATGGGAATCAGCCTTGCAGCCTTGCAGCCAAGACTGACCAGTCCCTGGATAGTGTCTCCAAGCACTCAGTGTTGTAAGTTACACCAATCAGCACTTTACACTCCCCCCCCCAGGGTGGCCATTGGTCGATTCCCAAATAAATATGGAGTCAGCCCAGCACTCAGTGCCCGTGATAGTCACTTGTTATTAGGGTGTGATTCTCTTAGCTGTTATCTGATCCTGACCCGGCTTGATCGACCATTCCTGTCTGCTGCCTGTACCGACCTCTGCTTTGTCTGACTACGAACCTGCCTGCCCCTCTGGATACCCCGCGATCTCTGACCTCCTGGCTTGACCCATTGGCTACCCCTGACTACGCACCTGTCTCATCCCTGTACTCTGACGCACCCTCCGGATTGACTACCTGTGAACGACCTCGGCTTCTGGATACCCTCGTGGTTCATCGACCTTCATCGTAAGCAGCCATCCTTTGCGCCTATTAAGACCTGGGGGCAACCGTGTCCGGTGAGGCGTACCTAGCGTCCCGGCAAACGGGGGCTTGACTATAGGCAGAAGCGGCGGTGGAGAGTGGGGGTTGCCTGCTTACAGAAGGCTGGTGTCCCGCTGGGCATCACAGTCTCTTTCTTACTCACATATTGAGAAGAGGGGGATTAAAAGTGCAGGGGGTGGGTTATAGCTGTGCTTTGCACAGACAGCAGAGCTGGGGTCAGGAAAAGGACAGCAATCCCAGAATGCAGAGCAGCACAGTCAGAAGTCACATCCTGTTTGCAGGCAGCAGAATACTCAATGTGCCGCCATCTTGGATGTTTAAAAGCTCAGAAAAGGCAGTGGATACAGGTAGGATAATGTCGGCAATCTGTATGTACAGGGTGGGGGAAACATACAAGATAAACTCTTATTTAGAGTGAAGGTCCAGTTTAATGGATAAATTCAGAACGCAACTACTCTTTTTGGGCTGCTTTTCAGAAGCTTACTATTTGTGTAGAAATGAATGTGTCCCTGCTCTGGATTATTTTCAGAAAGCATGAAAAGAAAGTGGATTAAAACATTAAAGAATGTCGAAGAGCTGGCCTCTCATTATAAACGGCATCCACTGAATTCCCCCTATAAACCCAAGCTAGCCAGGCCATGGCAGCCTTCTTCAGTGTGGAGGCTATTTCACCGTCAAGCTGCTGCTCTTCAATTTGCCAAAACATGTAAAGAGGTATGTAACATGTGAAGTGTGATGCCAATGTCTTTTGTTTAAAATGGCGAGAATGTAAGATATTATTGCTCTCTGGAAGCTTGTTTTAACGTTATTATCCAGACATCATAACCTGAAACTCTATACTCTCCTTTTACCCCCCGTAGTCAATCGCCTCTAGTCCGGTGCTCTGACACTTACCTGATTGCTTGATCCAAGTCCCACGTCACCTCCTGCAATCGTCCAGTGATTCCATTGTATTCATGATGCACCGCCCGCCATCACATGAGCTATGGTGCGCCCTTCTACTCTCAGCTTTGGAGGGGGAGTGCCAGGTCTTGACATGCCCACTCCATTGCAATGAATGGAGGCGGGTAGTCCATCATCAATGCTACGGAAGCACCAGGCGATCGTGACAGTCAGTGCAGGACATGGCTTGTCTATGGGGGATAAAAGTGAGTACCCTATATACTCGAGTATAGGCCGACCCGAATATAAGCCGAGGCACCTAATTTTACCACAAAAAAATGGAACAAGTTATTGACTCGAATATAAGCCGAGGCGGCTTTTTTCAATTGGAATTGGAGTTGACACACAGAAAGGGACACACACACAGAAAGGGACACACACACAGAAAGGGACACACACACAGAAAGGGACACACACACACACACACACACACAGAAAGGGACACACACACACACACACAGAAAGGGACACACACACAGAAAGGGACACACACACACACACACACACAGAAAGGGACACACACAGAAAGGGACACACACACACACAGAAAGGGACACACACACACACACAGAAAGGGACACACACAGAAAGGGACACACACACACACAGAAAGGGACACACACACACACACAGAAAGGGACACACACACACACACACACACACAGAAAGGGACACACACACACAGAAAGGGACACACACACACACACACACAAAGGGACACACACACACACACAGAAAGGGACACACACACAGAAAGGGACACACACACACAGAAAGGGACACACACACACACACACACACACACACAAAGGGACACACACACACACACAGAAAGGGACATACACACACACACACACACACACAGAGAAAGGGACACACACACAGAAAGGGACACACACACACACACACACACACACACACACAGAAAGGGACACACACACACACACACACACACACACACACACACACACACAGAAAGGGACACACACACAGAAAGGGACACACACACACACACACACACACACACACACACAGAAAGGGACACACACACACACACACACACAGGGACACACACACACACACACACAGAAAGGGACACACACACAGAAAGGGACACACACACACACACACACACACACACAGAAAGGGACACACACACACACACACAGGGACACACACACACAGAAAGGGACACACACACACACACACACAGGGACACACACACACACACACACACAGAAAGGGACACACACACACACAGGGACACACACACACAGAAAGGGACACACACACAGAAAGGGACACACACACACACAGGGACACACACACACACACACACACACACACACACACACACACAGAAAGGGACACACACACACACACACAGGGACACACACACACACACACACAGAAAGGGACACACACACAGAAAGGGACACACACACAGAAAGGGACACACACACACACACACACACACACACACACACACACACAGAAAGGGACACACACACAGAAAGGGACACACACACACACACACACACAGAAAGGGACACACACACAGAAAGGGACACACACACAGAAAGGGACACACACACAGAAAGGGACACACACACAGAAAGGGACACACACACAGAAAGGGACACACACACACACACACAGAAAGGGACACACACACACAGAAAGGGACACACAGACACACACACAGAAAGGGACACACACAGAAAGGGACACACACAGAAAGGGACACACACACACACAGAAAGGGACACACACACACACACACACACACACACACACACACACACAGAAAGGGACACACACACACAGAAAGGGACACACACACACAGAAAGGGACACACACACACACACACACACACACACAAAGGGACACACACACACACACACACACACACACACACACACACACAGAAAGGGACACACACACAGAAAGGGACACACACACAGAAAGGGACACACACACACACACAGAAAGGGACACACACACACACACACACACACACACACACACACACACAGAAAGGGACACACACACAGAAAGGGACACACACACACACACAGAAAGGGACACACACACACAGAAAGGGACACACACACAGAAAGGGACACACACACAGAAAGGGACACACACACACACACACACACACACACAGAAAGGGACACACACACACACACACACACACACACAAAGGGACACACACACAGAAAGGGACACACACACACACACACACACACACACACACAGAAAGGGACACACACACACACACAGGGACACACACACACACACACACACACACAGAAAGGGACACACACACACACAGGGACACACACACACACACACACAGAAAGGGACACACACACAGAAAGGGACACACACACAGAAAGGGACACACACACACACAGGGACACACACACACACACACACACACACACACAGAAAGGGACACACACACAGAAAGGGACACACACACAGAAAGGGACACACACACACACACACACACACACACACACACACAGAAAGGGACACACACACAGAAAGGGACACACACACAGAAAGGGACACACACACACACACACACACACACACAGAAAGGGACACACACACAGAAAGGGACACACACACAGAAAGGGACACACACACACACACACACACACAGAAAGGGACACACACACAGAAAGGGACACACACACAGAAAGGGACACACACACACACACACACACACACAGAAAGGGACACACACACAGAAAGGGACACACACACAGAAAGGGACACACACACACACACACACACACACACACAGGGACACACACACACACACACACAGAAAGGGACACACACACAGAAAGGGACACACACACACACACACAGAAAGGGACACACACACAGAAAGGGACACACAGACACACACACACACACACACACACACACACACAGAAAGGGACACACACACAGAAAGGGACATACACACAGAAAGGGACACACACACAGAAAGGGACACACACACACACAGAAAGGGACACACACACACACAGAAAGGGACACACAGACACACACACACACACACACACACACACACACACACACAGAAAGGGACACACACACAGAAAGGGACACACACACAGAAAGGGACACACACACACACACACACAGAAAGGGACACACACACAGAAAGGGACACACACACACACACACACACAGAAAGGGACACACACACAGAAAGGGACACACACACAGAAAGGGACACACACACACACACACACAGAAAGGGACACACACACAGAAAGGGACACACACACACACACACACACAGAAAGGGACACACACACAGAAAGGGACACACACACACACACACACAGAAAGGGACACACACACAGAAAGGGACACACACACACACACACACAGAAAGGGACACACACACACACACACACACACGGACACACACCACACGCAGAAAGAGACACACACACACACACCATACCACCCAAGTGTCCCTGATTTGGAGGGACTGTCCCTCTTTGAAGCTCATGCCCCCATGTCCCTCGTTGTTCTCCTTTGTCCCTCTTTGAGGTGTAACATGCAGATCTGCATTAATAAATGATTAATTCCCCTATTCAAAGTGTTTCTATTGTTATAAGTATTACACCCTATCTCCTATACATTCCTTAGTGAGGAATGTTCCCTCAGTTAAAAATTGTCCCTCTTTCCCACCCTGAAATGTTGGAAGGTATGCACACACTGTGGGTACCTGCTGCTGCTGCCGCTCTCAGACGCGCAGGTGTCGGGGGTCAGGGTTTGGCCGAGGTTACCCTCCTCCGTTCCTCCGCAGCCGCCAGCCGCCTCCGCCGCCGCCGTTCTCTCACACACACACCAGCACTTCCTGGCTGTTGCGCGCTGGTTGTCGGTGGGCGTGCCCCATATGGCAGGCGTCCAATGAAAACATTGGACGCTGCCCATTGACGACCAGCGCGCAGCAGCCTGGAAGTGCCGGTCAGTGTGTGAATGTGTGTGTGTGTTTGTGTGTATGAGAGCGGCGGCGGCAGCAGCAGCGGGTACAGCAGGGACCCGCAGCGGCCGCCCCTCACCCTCCAGCATCTATTGGGTTCAGGGTTGCGGCCTTCCCTGGCAGTCCGCCCCTGGACTCGAGTATAAGCCGAGGCGGCTTATAACCCAAGCATCTTCTTCAAGGTTAGAAAACCTGATTTTCTGAGTAATACAATTTTAGAATTCTAGAATTTCTTTTTTTCGTTTAAGGATGTCCATATCTTTGCACTGGAGACTGTACTTCATGAGACTGAAAGGCGCCTGTATCTTGTGACCACATACACAGAATTCTGGTTTTATTACTCGTAAGTATTAACATTATATATATATAATTTTTTTTTTTTTTATATACATTTATAATATATCCAGGAAGCCAGGAATCTATTTATCTATTTATAGCAATATTTCATACAAAATAGGCAGTACCCTATTTCTGTTCTTCACAGAAGCTTGTGCTATGTAGAGTTCTATGAAATTTTGAGGAAATCTGGTCCCATGATGTACACGTGCCCCGGAAATCTTTGGGAGTTTGTCCACAGTGCAAGCAAACTGGTGGACAAGCCTCTGGCACAATGGCTTGAGGACACTGTTCACTGTAACACTATTTTGGCATGCTCCCCTGTAGGAGACAGTGTGGCACACATACATTGAATGGTATCTGTTCTCCAGAACCAAGTGCTGTATTTTTCACTTCGTAAGACGCACCCAGGGTTTAGAGGAGCGATATAAGAAAAAAAAAACAATATTCTGAACAAAATGGTGTGCTGAAATTCCCCCCCCCCCCCATCACCCCAATACAGCCAGTGTGCGGAATCTCTCATTATAGCCAGTGAGAAAACCGTTTTCAAATGACTTCTCAATTTTTTATTCAACTCTTTATGTATGGCTTTCCAAGACACTCCCGAGACACAACAAATATATTCCGAGACCCATCCCATGCTGACATATGCTATTAAAGGGTGTTTTCAGCAAGATGTCTTTATATTTATTGACCAAATCTGACGCAACAGTTTGTTCTAGTAAATACTGCTCATTTTGCCAGGAAAAATGAGGCAAAATGCCAGAGATCCAGTTGTCCCCTGCGTTCGCTGCTACAATTATAGCTCAGTTCGCCACAGTATTCCCCACTCGCATATGGCGCACCCAGGGAAGAAGGCAACTTGCAGAAAGCCGCGAAAGTACAAAATCGTGCCCATAATAAAAAACAACCTGCAACTATAATTTATATTTTTATAATTTATTCATTTATGGCTTATATGTTGGAGATACACTACTATGCAACAGCTTCTGCTTAAATGTGGTTAGTGACTTTTTTTACATTTACTGCAGTTTACAGCTATGGCAAGTTATGACACTAGATGACGCTGTGACCAATGTTTGACTGTGGTTTCTATGAATTTTCCTGCTTTGTTGTATTTCCTGTGTTCAGTTGCTCTATTGTACTTCCTTCTTTTTCTCAGTTTAGCCACCATGTAAGGTGACATTCTCTTTACTGCATTCATGTTCCAGTAAAGCCAGTTCACACGTGCAGCACATTATGACTCTGCTGCACCCAGCACTCACACTCTGCAACATTATAAACATAGTAAATTGTAGTAGATGGTTGGAACAAGCTTCAAGCAGATGTGATCAGAAAACTGAGAATTTAAACGTACCTTACGTAAACACAAACCACACTTACATAGGGTAAATAAAGATGATAATATAAAGGCAAACTAAATGGACCATGTTGTCTTTTTTTATGCAGTTAGCCTTCTACGTTTTTTTAATTGTACACCTAGAGAAATGGCTCCTTTTTAATATCTGTTGTGGAGTATATTGCTAACCACCGGGTTGGGACCCATATAAACTCTGGCTAAGTGGAGACTGTGTCTCATGACAAAGAATCTATTGATTACCTGATTCAGGTGGTGTTGGGAGTTTCAAAAGGTCTCAAATACAACATCTGTTCAGAGATATAAGCACAAACTAGTTTACTGGTGTCACAAAAAGGCACATGGGCCTATTTTTGAGTTTAGCAAGATTACCACAAAAGAATGGTAAGATTACCAAGATCTCCCAAGACATGGGGTGTTGGGTACCTCCTTTCTAGCTGACTTTATTAAACCAAACCTTTCACCAATCACTGATCATCCTGTCTCCTGGTGCGGCATGCCTCCAGGAGCAAATTGATCTTACTAGTAGGGGTGTCAGAAATAATCAATGGCAATACCAGAATAGATTTTTTTCTCACCAGTATCTATCCTGATCCCCCCCCCCCCCCCCCCCCGGGGCTCTTCAGTCTCCCCATGCCTTCCTGATGGGCGCCGGTACCTTCACGACTAGGCCTGCGGGGCAAGGCAGATGATGTCACCCCTATGACCGCCATCCCGGCTCACGGTGGGTCAGCTGACAGATGCTATGATCACCAGAGAGAGGCAGGAGATCCTCTGATCCCCTGCCTCCCCCCTCCAGCGATCATGGCATCTGTCATTGGATTGGCGAGACATTTTTTCTATATGTGGTGTTTTTATTTTATTTACTGTTAACCCTGTGTGAACTGGTAAGGGATTCATGAGAGATCCATGAGACCCCTATACCAGTTCACAAGGCTATGGGTCTGGCAAGTCACCTGCGGCTAGCGGGTGACTTGCCATTAACCCCGAGCCCCTCCATTACCTGCCTCCCCAAAGTCACCAAAGCTGGCACCTGTTCCCTGTTCTACAAGCCCCCATAGCTGGTGCACGGGCTGGGCAAGGGGGACCCCACACCATTTTCAGGGGGATTTTTAAGGGTTTTTAACCCTTAAAACTCCCCCAAAAAATGTGGTCCCCCCACATTAAAATTTTATTTAAAAAAATTGCAATATATCATCTTTGGGACAGAATTGGGATATATCATATCGTCATACGTATCCTATCGCCAGATTCTTGCCAATTCACACTCCTACTAGCTAGTAGGTGTAACCATTTCTGAAATCGGTGTGACTGACGGATCAAGCCAAGGCTTTGGTTGTCATTATCAGGGGCATATTTTCAAAGAGTGTACAGGTCACTTTGATTCTTTACATGAAAAGGTGGGAGACATCTGCTGAGATTTCAGGAAATAAATCAGCTGCAAGCTGCAATCTGAGCTGCAACTCTTCTTGAGGCGGTTAGGCAGAAGGAGCTGAAGGTGGGCCTCCTAGTTCCATCCTCAGAACGTGGTCCCGGATTTTACATCTAACACTTTGTTGCCTCAGGAAGGAAATTTGGCAAGTCCTGGAATCAAAGGTTTGAGAATGTCTGCCTGTTTTGTTGTCCCTCCACACTAGATCTTATGAATTGCAGTTTGAGTTCCTGTGTAACTTGTTGATAATGTTTTCCAAATAGGGCATCTATTTCTAGGACGCCCTGCATTGAAGAAATAAGTGATACAACTGGCGTCAGCACTGCAGCAGAGAGTGCAACTCTGTTACACCCACTCTCTATATAACTGCTGCTGGCACGTCCTCTCCTTTCACTGCAATAGAAGGGGAATGCCAAGGCCTGGCACAGACGAGCCAGTGACTGGAGTTCTTAACTGGCCGGCACAGGATGCATTTAGGTGATCGGGTGAGTTGCTGATCACCGGCAAAGGGGGACAAAAGGTATCACTACTGGCCTTTTCTGAGCTATCCAAAATATAATGATGCCAGTCTGCACTTTCATAAAACATCCATTGTCAAAAATCATCAAAAGCAGCCCATCAGTGCAAACGCATTTCGGCCGCGAGCATCCTTTTTCAAATGTATCACAAGGTCTAACAAGCGCTCACTATAAACTGCAATTTAGGTTAATTATAATCACATGGTCATAGTACATTTTGGATTTATCATGGTTGTGGACTAACCAGGTCGGGCACCCGATTTCCTACTATCTGCTACAGCTGGAGAGTGAGTCTTCCCATTTATTTTTCTGAGAAACAAAATTGTGAATGGGAGCTGCCAGACTAAGCTCCCCCTTGTCCAAGGAAATTACGCCGCACCACCACTATTATATATCAAAATCTAAATTTATTGTATCATTATCAATCACATATAAAGACAAACATACTACAAATAATTTTTTAAAAAACACATAATTAAAAACATGAGGTATTTATGATGGAAAGGCCGGCTATTAATAATTCAAAAATATGAAGGGTGATTATATAAGTGCAATAGGTTCCCTAAATGCTCTTTAAAAACTAATAAACAGTAATAAGTAAATAAATAAATAAAGATGTGTTGTGCATAGCTATAATTTCATAAACCTGTGAACAATAACTAACATTAAAAAACACTTAATTCAAAAAACACAAAAACATGTGCTAAACTATTTAAATAAGTGTGCTACCAAATGTGCTATTATATTTAGAAAAAGTGCTCAGTGTCATGCACCCAGTTATCTGAGCGCATGAGCCTTAGTGCCAATTCACTTAAATGGAGTGCAGCCTACTGAGCATAATCGCGGGAACTAGTATATAATAATCAACATGAATATACAAAAGATTTTTACATCACCGTATTATATGGGCCAGCATCCCTCAATACCAGACCGAGAAACAAGCGACGCGTTGCGTGGCCGAGAGTATCGCCACTTCGTCAGGCTGCTATGTGTCCCGTTTGCCCGCCACTTTATATGTCCATGTAGTGCGTCCACGCTAGTCGGCGGGACGTGAACCGCGTCGTCAGAGGCCCCGCCCGCACACCCCTAGGGGTCACGTAAGGGCCACATGACTCCGCCGTCACCCCCGCCGCTCGGGACACATCTAACCCGGAAGCGCCGTGCGGGACGCGCGCGCGCACCCGGCCCCGGACGCGCCGGCGCTCTCCCCTGCAGTAGGAGGCGCCCGCACGCCAGGCCCCGGGCGCGCGCGCACAATCCCGCACAGCCTCCCGGCCGGCCTGTCAGTTGGTTAACAGAGGCCGGATACAAAGTAGCTGGGGAAGCAGGCACCTCGGTCAAAAATAGATGCAATGGCACATACAGTTAGAGACAAAGTATATATGTAATATGACATTGTACAGGGTTAAAAGGTTCCAATCATCTACTTATACAGTAGCAAACCATATTGGTACTGTTACTTATAACTAACATGATTATAAGATTTGGTCTATAGTGAGTACTAAATACAGGGGTTAATACTTTGAATATATTTATTTATTTACAAATGTATGTGAGCACTGTGCATACCGTTAATATGGTCATATATAGAACAACTCCCAATGGGTACACTCCTGTGGTATATTTATTCTATCTTCTTGCAAGTATGTATGGGCACTACAATTACCATAAATATGGTCATATACAAAAGAACTCCCAATGCTACATTCCTGTATAGGGTAACTATTAGGACAGTATATATTGCCACAATGAAGGGGAAGATTACTTTATATGGTCTTTACTATACTTGGTGCATAGGAAATATTCCATATTGCCACACTGTATATATATTGCTGCTTACAAAAATTACTCTATGTAATGCCCATATATACTGCTCACCTATATAGTTATAATCACCAGGAAAGTGTACAAACTTGATGCCAAACCTTCACCTTCCTGTATTAAGCAGGTGGGGAAGGGGAAAGGGGGGGGGGGGGGGGGGGGGGAGACCCAAATGTCCACCCGTATAATCTGCATCAACCAGGCAACGAGATAAATCCTTGTCCAGATCCCGAAAGCGCTCTTGTACCAAAGGAAAATCCAGACATACTATCTTATTCCATCCCTCAAGGTCCTTAAATGTCTTCTAATGGCCCAAAGCTTTATATCCACAGTATGGACCTTCGCAGGCAGTCCATTAGGACAATGGCTTGTATTATAAACAACATTTTCAAGCACCACTAGGTTCCATACAAATTCTTCCTCCATTTCCTATGGTCAGTTGGAATCCTCTGGAAACCAAATCCAAATGTCCCAACATAAATCGACATGTGCCGGACGATGCAGAAACTTCATAGCCAATATTCAGTGATAGACCTCATCAAAACACAGGAACGCCAGAAGGTCCAATATGCCTAAATATCTAAAAGAAAGGATAAAGTAGTGTAAATAGAGAGCAATGAAATCAATCTTATATATGAATATGAATTCATAACACAGGGGAAGTAGGGAAAAAAGGGGGAAAAAGGGGAAAAAGGAAGGGGGGGGGGGAGGGGGGAAGGTAGAGAGAGTCAATCACGCCCCAGGAATGGCAAGAAGGATAAATCCTCATTTAAGCCTTCAGGTACTCGAGTATGTAATCTATAAATCCATTCCAACTCCCTACGTTGCAATTTACTCTTTAGATTACCACCCCTGCCTCCCATACTCACCTTGTCCAAAAAGGTAACACGCATATTATCAATCTCAGCATTATGATGGTTCAAGAAGTGAGCAGCAACTGGCACCAAAGTTTTTCCTGCATCCTTATCCCTCCTTGCCAGCTTGATGCTTGAGATATGTTTTTGTATGCGTGTTTTAACTTTATTCTTTGTCTCCCCAATGTAGGCCTTTGGGCAGTCACATTCAATCAAGTAGATGACGCCCTCAGATCTACAATTGAGGAAATGCTTGATACGATAATTTCTTTTGGACTGGTAGTCCTGTACTGAATCCCGAGTCTTTACCAGTGGACAAATACTACAATTTCCACATGGTTTAGAGCCACTCAATTGGTATCCCTTGAGCCAAGTTCTTGGTCCCGTATAGTGACTTTTGCACAATTGATCCCTTAGATTTGGCGAGCGTCTAGCCGTCATCTGTGGTCCTTTTCTGACCCATCGTGTTAGGTATGGGTCCGTTTTCAGTATTCCCCAGTGCTTTCTAAGTATGTTTCTAATGGTCCCCCAGTTATTGTTGTATTCACTGGTAAACCTGATCGTATCTTCTTGTCTTCGTTTCTTACCTTTTTTGTATGTAAGTAATTCCTCTCTCGGTGTTTGTTCGGCCCTGGTGAGTGCTCGTTGTATGATCTTTTTGGGATACCCTCTCTTTCGGAATCTGTCCTGTGTTTTCCTGGTTTCCATTTTGAAATCATTTTCATCAGAACAATTTCTTCTGGCCCTCAACATTTGGCCAATTGGTATTCCCTGTTTCAAATTCCGCGGATGGGAACTTCTATAGTGCAGTAAGCTATTGGTAGCTGTTTCCTTACGATAAAGTTTGGTCCGTATGGTGCCATTTTCCTCCACGTTTATTTCCAAATCTAAGAATATCACCTGGTGAGAGGATATAGTGTGGGTAAGATGAATGTTCAATTCATTATCATTGAGCGCTTCGACAAATTTTTTGCCCAATTCACATGGTCCCTGCCAGAATATCATGAGGTCATCGATATATCGATGCCAACCCAAGATATATTGATGGTATTCATCATATTTTGGCGCCCAAACTATTTCTCTTTCCCACCAACCGAGGAATAAATTGGCCACGGAGGGCGCACAACGCGCCCCCATGGCCACTCCTCGTATCTGCCTGTAATATTTCAAATCGAAAGTGAACATGTTGTGCGTAAGCACAAAGTCCAACAATTTTAATATAAACTGATGTTCAGATCTTTTCTCCACAGATTCCATATTCAAAAAGTATTCCACTGCATACCTTGCTCTCTCGTGTGTGATATTGGTATACAGGGACTCAACATCACAAGTGATGAGAAGAGTCCCTGTAGGTAACTGTAGATGGTTGAGTTTATTTAGGATATCCGTGGAGTCCTGTATATACGAGTCTAAGGCTTGAACATGTGGTTGAAGTGCTATATCTATATATGTGCATGCGTATTCAGTAAGGCTACCCACCCCAGAGACAATCGGTCTGCCAGGGGGGTGCAGACGATTTTTGTGCACTTTGGGAAGTATGTACAGTGTGGGGATGCGTGGAAAATCAACCCTCAAGTAGTCATAAGTAGTGTTATTAATGACTCCCTCTTGTAATGCCGTCTTCAATACATTTGCATAATCACATTGATATTGTTTAATGGGATTATGAGTAAGTTTTTCATATGTTTCTCTATCATTTAATTGTCGTGAGACCTCCCTATGGTAGTAATCCCTTGATAGGATAACAATATTCCCCCCCTTGTCCGCTTCCTTTATAATTATGTCATCCCGGTCGCGTAATTGGCGAATCGCCTCCTCCTCTTCCCGTGTTAAGTTCTTATTGGTTCTATTTGGGATGACATTTTGTAAGTCTCTGCTTACCAAATTGTAGAAGATTTGAATGGCTGGACAATTTGACCAGGGGGGAGTAAATGTGGAAGGTCTCCGTAGTTGTATCCTTCCCTCTTGTTGATCTTGTTCGTCCAATAGACTCATGAGATCGTCAAGGGCAATACCCTCAGCCTCAGTCCAATTCGATTCGTGAACCTGTTGACCCGGATTTTGAAAAAATCTCTTTAGGGAAAGTCGCCTACAAAACATGAATAAGTCTTTTATTACATTGAACGTATTGATTGTGTGAGTCGGTGAGAAACCTAGGCCCCTGGCCAGGACAGATCTCTGTGTGTCCGTTATGGGGTTATCTGATAGGTTAATCACCTCTAGTTCTATACTGGACGTCTGCGTGTGTAGGACCTCTGATTGGGTGGAGATCGTCCCCGTCTCCCTTCCCTGGGCCGTAATCTCCTGTATTCCCAACTGTTTGGATCTCTTGTCTCTGTATCTTTGGTTCCTCTTTTTGTTGTGGTGACCCCCCCTCCTTGTCCGCTTCTGTCTTTGTCTACTTCTAAAAAATGGTCCTCCACAGAGTAGTCTGAATATTGACTAGAGACCGATGAGTCCCTGAGCAAGGGGGAGTGTCTATACGGTCTTTCCCGAGATTGCATACTAGGGTGTTGTCCATTGGATCTGCCCCTCTGATTACCTTTGTGTTTCCACCTGTACATCCTCCCATTGGTGGCATCTGTTCGGTCCCTAGTAAGTTTTTGTTTTTTCTTTTCTTTGACCTCCACTTCATACCTACCCATTTCCTTCGTAACTGTGTCATTGAAGGCAGTAATTTGCTCCTTGGACATAATCAGATCTAGTTTGGTATATAGGTCTCTTAATTCTGTCTTAACTTGGGTCAAAAGCTTTTTATCTTCTTGAATCAACATTTCCATTAGGGACATAGAACATTGTAATAAGTGTGTTTCCCATTCCTGCTTAAACTCCTCAGAAACCTCCCAGGCGGGGAAAATTTGTACACGTAATCCCCTAGGGACTAATTTAAGTTCTTTATAAATTTCAAGGCTGTTGATATTCCACCATATATTCATGTTGATTATTATATACTAGTTCCCGCGATTATGCTCAGTAGGCTGCACTCCATTTAAGTGAATTGGCACTAAGGCTCATGCGCTCAGATAACTGGGTGCATGACACTGAGCACTTTTTCTAAATATAATAGCACATTTGGTAGCACACTTATTTAAATAGTTTAGCACATGTTTTTGTGTTTTTTGAATTAAGTGTTTTTTAATGTTAGTTATTGTTCACAGGTTTATGAAATTATAGCTATGCACAACACATCTTTATTTATTTATTTACTTATTACTGTTTATTAGTTTTTAAAGAGCATTTAGGGAACCTATTGCACTTATATAATCACCCTTCATATTTTTGAATTATTAATAGCCGGCCTTTCCATCATAAATACCTCATGTTTTTAATTATGTGTTTTTTAAAAAATTATTTGTAGTATGTTTGTCTTTATATGTGATTGATAATGATACAATAAATTTAGATTTTGATATATAATAGTGGTGGTGCGGCGTAATTTCCTTGGACAAGGGGGAGCTTAGTCTGGCAGCTCCCATTCACAATTTTGTTTCTAGGTACCACTAATATATAGTGGATTGGGTCCATTGGTACGCTTGCACACAATTACAGATTCTATGTGGTGCGGAGGACCTAGATTGATTTATTTTTCTGAGCTCTACATAACCACTTTTAATGCTGTTACCTTTTTTTATTTTATTTTAAACCTAAGAGGTGCAATGATTGGCTTGTTTTGGGAAACACTTGGCATTATTCTGTTTTCTTGACTTTCAGCAAACACCCCCAAACTTTGGGCCACTGCTATGAAGTTATTCCAGCTGATACAGTTTGCAAGCTGTACTTCGATTTGGAGTTTTATAAGTCAGAAAATCCCAATGCTGATGGCATACAAATGGTTGCACAGTTAATTACGGTAAGTATAGAGGGTTAATGGAGAAAAGAATATAAATGCAAGAATTAAAGTAGAAGCCCACTGCACAGAAAGCCACAAGATGGCATCTGCCAGCTCCGTGCAGACTCCACCCATTCAAGTGAATTTTCTAGCAGGCGCGCGCATGGAGCTAGGGGGTGCCGCTTTGTGCCTTTCTGTGCGTCTGCCACCTTTGCTTCAGAGAATGGCGCTCGACTAGGACTGAGATAAGGATTTTTTCATTATAACCCCCTGGTCCTGCTTCAGTGCCAGGAGAATGTGGGGGGGTGGTGTTTTTGAGACCTGGGGCTGGCTACCATGCTGAGCAGGCGTGTTAGGAGTAGCAGGAGCTTATGCTCCCCTATCTGTTTCATAGGGGCAGACTTGCCTTGTAATTATAAGTCAACTGGAAATGCCCATACTGTAGAATTCATGTAATTCGGCTCTAGAATTCTTATATAGCAGTTTTGGTAAATTTAATAAGGCTACTGTTCATGAAGAGACAGCTTTCCTAAAACTAGTTCAGTTGGGGCATCAGATACATTACATGACTTTGGGGCATAACAATATTGGGAAAAGCTGATCAGATGAACTGAGCATGGTAAATCTACAAATGGGCCCAAATTGATAGAGAACAAAACACTCACAGTAACTGTAACAGTATTTAAATTAGGGAATGGGTGCTTCATAAGTCCTTACGTATATAAAACTTCCAAGGTTAAAACTAAACTCCATTGGATAATAGTGTACAGTGTATATAATAGGTTGATTAGGGCCATTACTGCTTAAGTTTGGCTTATCCTTTTCTTTGATTTTCAGTTTTTCTGTCAAAAGCTGGAGGAATGGTACGGTGTTACATGTTCTGCAGATTGTGTTATTAATCTGGACTCTAGTACTCACGAAAAATTTAGTCGTCACCTAATATTTGTATTGCCGAATGCAGCCTTCAAGGATAATATTCATGTTGGTAAGTGGTTACGTGGAAATATTATACTGAAGGGGAGAACAAGGGGAGAGATTCCTGGCTTCTTCTATTTTAAAAATGTCACCCAAACCAAGAGGTTTGAGGGAAAAGTTGCCCTGGGTCTGTATTTTGGTAAGGGCTAGATGCTTTATTTTTTTGACAGGAGAGAGATTTTATTTTGCTACTTAGTAGTAAGTAAAGGCAAACCCTCTGAGAATGATTTCTGTTCCATAGTGTATCAGACTACAGCTTCTATTTACTATATGTAGGCAGGTCTGTATTTACCATTAGGCAACCCTAGGCATGGGCCTAGGGTGGCAACCTGGAAGGGGGAGTTAGGGCACTGCCCTTACTACTGTAGTAAAGAAATCCCATAGCCAGAACATTAATGCCTTCTAACAAGCACCCCCTCCCAGCCACAGAAGGATGCAGAGTGTATTTGTGTGAAGGGGCTGGGGGGCAAGAACACCAGCCAGAGCATCTCCCCTCCATTCGTGTGCTCATGTGACTCCTGTGTGTCAGAAAAAAATAGGGCACCATGAACACCAAATACAGCCCTGTATGTAGGCCAGGGGTTCCCAACGTTTGTAGCACATTCTATTTTCAAATGATCTCAAGTACCCACCTGGGTGGTGTGTATGGGTTGTTAGGTACATAAAACTGTGAAGTTAATGGAGAGGGGCGTGTCATAGTTTTTGTGATGAGGGGGCGGGTCACGGCTGAGACTGTGTGGCAGAGGAGGAGAGAGCGGCGATCTGGTAAGTTTGTTAGAATAGGACTAGCAGCGATAGCCTGCGCTGAATGAAAGGTGCGTATACTGTTTTATTGTGTATGAAAGGGCAATAAAAGCATAACAATGCACAAATACAATTTTCATCACCTTTATTGAGCAAGTCAGCCTTGGGTAAAGTATAGATGGATTACAGATCAGTCTGCAGCCTAGCTATATATCACCCAATAGGAATCTCGGGTAACACCAGCGGTACTCCTTCCACTGGTTTGGGAACCCCTCATTTAAGTCTTTAGACTCTGCAGGGTGACACATGTTGTGAATGGTATCTGTTGCTACACGAATACGAATACTTTATTGGTCGCCAAGTATGTACAGAATACAAACAAGGAATACCTTTTGGAAGGGGGGTTCTCCATAGAGCTTGAACATTTGCTAGACGCACAACTATATACATCAACACACTATATACACAACTATATATATCAACACACATGCTATATACTTAAATGGGGGTATAACATTAGTTTGTTTTAGCTAGTTATACATATTTGCAAGGATTTTGTTACATGCAATATTCCTTAAAATAACTGGTGATGCGCCGGGGATCGAAAGTTTTCTGGGATTCTTTATTATTTAGTGCTTTAACTGCAAGTGGGAAGAAACTGTTTTTATACCGAGAGGTTCTGGACGAGAGAGCCCGATACCTTCGTCCAGACAGTAGTAGATTGAAGAAGGGGTGACCTAGGTGTGTGGGGTCACCTACTATTCTTTTTGCCCTAGAGCGGATCCTTTCCTTGAATTGTTCATCTAGGTCAGGTAGGGGACATCCTATGATCCGCTCAGCGGTCCTGGTGATCTCTCTTCAGCCTGATCTTGTCTTTGGCCGTGATCCCACAATAGCAAGTAGTGAAGGAGGAGCTCAGGAGTGAGCCTACTGCGCCGATGTAGAAGGTCTTCAGGATCCTTTTAGACATTCCGAATTTCGCAAGTTGTCTTAGGAAATACAGTCTCTGTTGAGCCTTCTTTAGGACAACGGTGGCTTGCCTACTCCACTTCAAGTCATTAGTTATCACTGTGCCGAGGAATTTTGCGCTGGTAGCGATATTGACCTCATCCTTACCCATGGTGATGGGACGGTGCGCTGGGTGGGACCGCCTGAAGTCGACAATCAGCTCGACTGTTTTCTGGGTGTTCAGGATGAGGTTATTCTCCTCGCACCAGGTTACCAGATTATTTATTTGTGTACGGTAGGGTGTCGCGTCTGTGTTGTTGATAAGGCCTACTAGAGTTGTGTCGTCCGCAAACTTGATGATTTTGATTGATGGGTCTGTTGACATGAAGTCATTTGTGTATATGGAGAAGAGGAGGGGGGACAGGACACAACCTTGTGGTGTGCCTATATTTGTAGTTCTGGATGAAGAGATAAAGGGGCCTAGTTTGACTCTCTGGGTTCTGTTTGTGAGGAAGTTGGTGATCCAGTCAGAGAGATCCGGTGAAATGCCTAGTGAGAGCAGTTTCCTATTCAGAATTTGGGGATCTATAGTGTTGAAGGCTGAAGAGAAGTCTACGAATGAGTCTGGCGTATGAGCTGGGTTGATCCACATGGTTTAATGTAAGTTGCATTGCATGGTTGACCGCGTCTTCTGCGATCTGTTCGCTTTATACGCGAACTGCAGTGGATCCCACTTCGAGCCGATAGCCTACACAATAAAAATGTGTAGCCGATAGCCTACACAATAAAAGTTGAGACTAATTACAATACGTCTTTCTTTCTCTTTAGGTAATTTTATTAAGGCTGCCCTAAGACCTCTTCTCCCAGCAAGTGACAGCAGATATAACGGTAAAGCCCCTGGATCTTCAGTTACAAGCACAGATGCAGAAATTTGTGACACCACTGGGAAATCTCCTTGTGAAATATCCGCTAAAGGAACTTATAATGACTTACCAAGTGTAATCACACAGTCCAGCGACCCGTCCCCTTTTCTTATTTGTAAAAATGGTGAAAAACAACCTTTTATAGATCTTGGTGAGTTCTGTACAGCATTTGCAAGTGCTGAATTTTTTACCTGCTGACAAACTCTTTTTCAGGGCTTTGCCAAGAGGTAGGTTGACCTTTGTCCTGGCCTTCCAATAGCTTATGATGTTTTAAAGTGTGTGTGGAAGTCCTGTCTGCTTTACCCTCCCCCAGCTTGGAGGGGTTAAAAAAAACACCTTACCTGGACGTCGGTATTCTGTACCGTTCCCCCGGCTCTGGGCTCGGCAATCTTGGACAGATTCCCGGGGCATGTAAGGTGTTTTACTTTTTTAACTCCCCCCCCCCCCCCCCCCCCCCCCCCCCGGTCCGGTCTCTGGGATAGGAATGAGAGAACAGAAAAGGGAAGTACTGGACTTCCATTTAAAGGGACTATCCAGGCAGAGTGTATGAACTATGATTTATCTGCTTACCTCCTCTTTGCTGCCCGCTTGGTGTCCAACCAAGGTTAGATAAAATAAAGAAATCTTACATTCCAGATCGATTACCCGGAGAACCTGAGCCCCGTGGTTGTCGGATTTCTTGATTTGAAATGCTTTATTTGCTGCCAAATGCAGGCGGGGCACCAAGCAGGCGGCCAGGCAGTGTGTGAGCGGCCCTGGGGTCTTAATTAGTGCCAGGCACAATGCCTCATAGAATTCTATGGGGTGTTCTGGTTTAATCATTATCCAGTTATATTGCAGGAGATGATGTAATGCAGGTAGTGCATGTAAAACAGGGAGCTGAAATGCTGCTTGTCTGCTGTATATAAAGATACTGATGTCATGCAACCTTTTGTTTTTCTGCTGACTGTCCTTTGGTATCTTTTTAGGGGTCTATACAAAAAACAGGAATTTTCGATTATATAAGTCTTCCAAATTGGGAAAGACGGCTGTGTTTGAATTGGCTGAAGACAACAAGTTCTCCCGGAAAGCTCCAAAATATATGTCTGCGGATGAGCACATTTTTCTCTGCTCTTTAATAAGCAATGTGAGGTATAATTTGTGTTTTTTTTTTTTTTTTTACCCAAATCAGATTGGGGAGCCTAATATATCTGTTTTTTTTTTTCCACAGTAGGTCTCCCTGAAAAAATAGGTTTACTTTTAAGTCGCAGCTGTTTGTGGCAAGCCTCTTTTCTAGGTGGAAGCACCAGAAGCACCAAGTCGCAAGGTGTAAAGGGCCACTCCAGATCCTTCCCCCCCCCCCCAAAAAAAAAATTTACCCCCCCCCCGCCCTGTCCCTTCCAATTACCGTTACAACTCAAGTAATAAAAGAAAAAGACATTCACCTTCATCCTGAATCCAGCCGGCGATGCATGAATGGGCGGGCAGGAGCGTTTGCGATGCAGAGAGCGTCTTCAGGAAGATGGCGGCAGGCGTTCCTCTGCGGTTGGGTTCGGGTAAAGGGGAGTGTCTTCTTCCTCTTTCTTTTTCTTCTTCTTCCTTACTCTTCCTTCTTCTTCCCTCTTGCTTCATCTTCGTCTTCTTCCCTCTTATTTCCTGTTCGTCTTCTTCCTTCATCTTCTTCGTCTTCCTCTTCCCTCTTTCTTTCCTCTTCCCTTATCTTCATCTTAATCATCTTCATCATCATGAGCTGTAACGCTAATAGGAGGGGGCAGGGTGGGGTGTAAGTTATTTTTGTAGGAAGGGGCTGGAGTGGCCCTATAACAATAAATTAATGGCTAATTTTATGTGGGACGTTTTTTGGCAGCACATTGCTCCAGAGTTTATTGAAACAAACTGGAACCTAGCCAGAAAATACATCTAGCCAGTGAATGAAGTGAGGTGGTTCAGATTGAGTTCCATGATGTGTAGCAACCATGGCTGTTGCGAGTAGCACAGTTTTTTAAATGTATCCTTAGGCATATGTAGTGTGGATTGATGTAATGAGTATTAAATACATTTTGTATTAAAAAAATACTTCAGCTGTGTGACTCAACATATGCTAATTCATGTCTTTATTTTCAAGTTATTGTACTTATACAAAAACCGTGGCCCCAGCTTGTAATGTTAACAAAAGAGCGTGCTACCCGACCTGTCAAGCTACTAAAACTGCAGCCAAACCAAATTGACCAGGATCCGAAAAAGTGGCACAACTCCAAAAATTACATAAAAATACTCCTATTTTATTGTTGCACAAAAAAAAAAAAAAAAATATATAAAAACACACAACACAACGACACCACAATAAAATCAATCCATCCACTATTCCCGTGGTGCTACGGTTCTTAGCCACCAAACATGAAAATTGACCACAAGTTTAAAATAAAAAATAATTCATAAATGTGGTTACAACTATAAAACTGTGCAAATAACAGACTTTAAAGTGCAAGTGCTATTCGAGCAAAGGATCAGGCCCACTTCTGAGCCCAACAACCAATCGGAATTAACAATCCAAAGTGCTAAAAGTGCAAGGCCATTGGCTGAGAGATGAGGTAGGAAGCAGTCATTTAAAAATGAAAAAGATCATACTGTCCTTGTGGTCAAACAGGCAACAGGCAGTGGATGGTAGGCAAGAGGTTGTTGCACTAGGAGGATTCACTTGGGTAAATATATATATATATTCTCTTTTTTTTTTTTAATATATGGTGGCTAAAAACCGTAGCACCATGGGAATAGTGGATGGATTGATTTTATTGTGGTGTTGTGTGAGTATTTATGAGTATGTGAGTATTTTTACTCAGATCTTGGTCAATTTGGTTTGGCTTTATTTTCAAGTCACTTATGACAGCTAATGTTAAATGTGATATGTGTATTTGTAAGCAAAAATCTGAACCATATCATCCACATATTAACCCTGAATAAATGTTTTAAGATTTACAGATAATTTAAGAATCTTGACGTGTGGCGACACCATTGACAGGATTGCAAGTTCCTGTGTCAATACCAGAGGACTACTTAGTTCAGGTAATGTTTTACAATAGAGAGTATCATTTGTATATCACAGGGTATCTGGGTGTGGTGCTGTATTTCCTGTCTGACATAGTTACACCTAGCTGTGAATTTGTGTCCTCCAGCAAAGAGCTTAAACCGGACCTTCAGCGTGATTTAATGAAAAGGCCAGACTCTTCAAATACGAGACCGCAGCATTTGAAACTAATATTTAAAAAGTTTTTAGTCACTAACTTATTATTCTTTCCCCCACTGGCCTGCAACTTTGTTCTGGAATTTAGGATACGGGCGCCGCCATCTTGACTCAGAAGCATCACACTTACTGAGGAGAGGAGAGTGGGATAAGGTACAGGGGGTGGGTTATAGCTGTGCTTTGCTCACACAGAGCAGAGCTGTGCTCTTGAAAAGGTCATCAATCTCAGAATGCAGAGCAGCACAGTCAGGAGGCACTTCCTTTTTGCAGGCTGCCTGATAAGATGGCAGCTTCCATAATCAGCCATCTTGGATGTTTAAAGGCTCATAACATGCACTAGGTGCAGGTAGGATGAATTTTAAAGTGGCCAATCTGTATGTACAGGGTGTGGGAAACATATAAGATAGACTCTTATTCAGAGTGAAGGTCCGCTTTAAGTCGTTTTAATCTAAAGCTATTCTGTAGTAGCAATGCTGAATAATAAGATAATTATAATAATTAGCCAAATCTAAAGCTGCCCAGAGCCTGATTTCCTTAATGAACGAAACAAATACTCACCTGCTCTGCTCTCCAAGTCCTCTTTGCCGGGAGCCCTGTGTTGTATTCATGGTGGCTGGAACTTTTTCCACCCAAGCCATTAAAGGATAGCTGAATGTGCTAGCATGGCAGCAATCGGGCAGCCGACTAATCAGCACAGCTCCTTGGGAGGCCCATACAAGCACCATAATAGGTGGGAGCCAGGTAAGCAATCGCCATTTCTGCCAGTGTAATAATGTGCCTTGCCTCATTCAGATGACATCATAAATGGCTACAGATCCTCGCCTTATCCAGAAATCGATCACTTCATACTGTCCCTTGTCACAAGAGAAGGCTTTCAAGGAGGTATATACTATTTTTTTTTTTTTACTGGTTGTGTAAAATATGTTTTGAGTGCAGATGTTTTATTATGTTTTATAATAGGTATCCGCCACTGGAACTACTTTTCTGTAGAGGAATTGCTTGTTTATGACACAACCAACTACCGCTGGTGTGAAAATGTAGGTCGGGCTCACAAAAGCAATAATGTCATGTAAGTATTGACATTTAAAGCGGACCTTCACTCTGAATAAGAGTCTATCTTATATGTCTCCCACACCCTGTACATACAGATTGCTCACATTAAAAATCATCCTACCTGCATCTACTGCATGTTATGAGCCTTTAAACATCCAAGATGGCGGCTCATGGAAACCGCCATCTTATCAGGCAGCCTGCAAACAGGAAGTGCCTCCTGACTGTGCTGCTCTGCATTCTGGGACTGCTGACCGTTACCTGACCCCAGCTCTGCTCTGTCTGAGCAAAGCACAGCTATAACCCGCCCCCCTGTACCTTATCCCACTCTCCTCTCCTCAGTAAGTGTGATGCTTCTGAGTCAAGATGGCGGCGCCCGTATCCTAAATTCCTGAACAGAGTTGCAGCCCAGTGGGGGAAAGAATAATAAGTTAGTGACTAAAAACGTAAAATCTATTAATTTTAGATGCTGGGGAACCGTTTTTTTTAAGAGTTTGGGCTTTTCATTAAATCACGCTGAAGGTCCGGTTTAAGAACTGCCCTTCGCTTTTGTATTACAGAAGCTCTGACAGCAAAAAACACTAGAGGTAGTTGGTAATTGCACCATTAAGAACTTTATATAGCATAAGACTTTTTTTCCCTTAGTGCCTTAACCAATTGCTTGACTGTCACCCAGCAAACCTAATAAAGTTTGTTATCACCTACTATTCCCAGTCCAGTGCCCCAAAACAGCCTGTGTTAATTTTTTTTTTTTTACTAAACATGAACCGGGTGAAATCTGCCATTTAAATGGAGGCAGTATGGCTCCTTGGCACTGCAGCAGTGCTCCCTGGTGCTCTCCAGCGACGATTCATTCAGTTACAAGCTAAACTGCCACATAAGGCTTGCAGTTTTTTCAGATTTTTTGCAGCCATTAAAATTGATAAGGCCTCAATGCTGAGCTGCAACTGAATGCATCATCGCTGAAAAGCTACCATGGGTCACTGCTGCATGGCCAGGGAGCCATACGGCCACCATTCGGACATCAAACTGCACCTGGTTTGTGTTTTTATGAGAATTGGGCAAAGGCTTTAGTAACAAGAAAACCAAGCATGGGCTGTTTTGGGACACTGGACTGGGGACAGAAGGTGATGACATAAACTTCCTTTAAGGGTGTAGGGTCACTTCACCATGTAAACATCCATGTAACAACCACCCCCTCGGGTCTATGCCTCCTGGGGTGGTGGTCTACCTCTTTATTGAGCATCCCGAATTGAGGTGCCCAGCTGTGTAAACCCCGCTGGGTTGCCAAATCCAAACACCACTAGAGGTTGGGGCATTGATGTGGTCAGCGGCGCTCACTCCAATTAGATTTTCTTTGCCGCATTGAGCTCAGAGCAGCAGAAGAAAACAGCAATGTACATCCACAGTCCAGGTGGACATGAAGAGGGGCTGCATGGGATGTAGGTGATGATGATTGGTAACCAGCTCACAGGTTCGTGATATAAAGATAAAACGGCCATTTTAATAGAAACACTGAACGCCATGAAGTTGGATTTTGATGTACGTTCAGTTCATGTGATTTGCCCTTGTGACTCAAGTCTCAACACCAAATCAATGCCAGAACATGCCAACCCCAAACCAGCAGGTCACCTAGAGCCTAAATCTAAAACCAAGCCTGGGATTGGCCTTTTCAGATACTCCAGAGGGTCCCAGCCCAGGACAAAGGTAACGCCAGGTTAACAGTCTTACCTCAAGTTCCATAGCATTATTATGTATGACATACAGTGCTTATTTGGATGAGAGCCCGCGGATGGGCCATGGGACCAGCAGAAAGGTGAGTTTTAAAGGGGAATCTGGGGGGTTTTATATGATGGACAAGGACCTATTGCCAGGATAGTAAAAATCCTGGTGATGGGTCCAATTTCAAGTGGACCAAAACCCAGGATTTTGACTATCCTGGGTATTCTTTTCTCTGGGGGCACCCCAATCGGTGAGCTTCCCGGTGAGCTGGGCTTGGCGTCCTGCGGGGTTTCACACAGCGGGGCATCCCCGATCGGGGTGCCCAGGGGGAAAGAGCCAAAACCCAGCATAGTCAAAATTCTGGGTTTTGGTCCACTTTAGAGAGGAACTGCCATAGTTCTATATGGACCGTATGTGTGCATTGATGCTTCCGGGTCCTCTTCGGCTGCTGTGGAGCAGCCTTTTAGCTTTCAGGGCCAGCACTGGTGAACTCTAATAGGCTGCTCAGGAGAACTAATTTACACCCGTTGGGCAAGGGCAAAAGGATGTGGGCAGCACCGGTGAATATTAGTGCAGGTGCACTGCTCTGTGGGGTTAATGCCCAAAGCAATACAGTATTCCATGCAGGGTGACCCCAAAGACACCCTATATGTTACCCCTAACCAGAGACTTACTCTTGCACTCAAGAATTTAAATTAATCACTTCATTTTATTGTAGTAAAAGTTAAAAACCATATTAAAACGAACAATTCACAGCCATGTGCATATTTAGACACCAGGGGGCGCTCTGCCTGCTGTTTATTACAATCAGTATATATGTGACAAACCGTGATACACCTTTAGAAAAAATGAATTATCTGCATAAATTGATTATAAAGATTATAAACTACCTATCATCAAAATAAAACAAAGTGCCAGTGCTTCCATATCAAGTAAAAACCTGTGCAAAGATTATTCAGCAGCATTCCATATGGGAGAGCAGACATAGACAACACAAAACAGACAAGTGCTTACTGGATGGTGATCAGCAGGCAGACCTCCCGGGCTAAAGCCAACGCGTTTCGAGTTCGGGGTGAACTCTTGCTCACGGCGCAATCAAATCCTAGTCTACAAGGCTGCTCAGGAGGACGCACCCATGTGACCGCGACCAGCCTGTCAACGCAGCAAGGAGACGAACCAAGCAGCGCTGGGTGGCACTGGCCCTGAAAGGCTGATCCTTGCCGATCGGTGCCCCCCCCCCCCCCTCCCTGCTGTGTGAAAAACCCCCAGGTCGCCCATAATCTCACCTTCTTTCCTGGTCCAACGGCGCATGCGTGAGCAGCGGCCGCATCCACGCTATCCCTCGAGCAGGGCGCGTGCCCGTCCCAGGCATTTGTTGATGGCCAGCAAGGGGTAGGCCGCTTGTTAAAGGGTAGCAGGGGATGCGACCACCAGCGCGCTCAGATCTGCTCGTATTAGACAAGCTCCCGGACGAAGGGGCTCAAGCAGATCCGAGCGTGCTGATTGAACGGGCAGCCACTTATGCTTCGGAGAGAGGTGAGTTTGTTCGGGTGACCTGGGGGTTTTGGTCTACTTTAAGATTGTTTTTGGTCATTGTTGTTGCCTCATTTATTGTGTGCCCCTTAGCTTAGTGTTTGTGTCCCTGTGTATATCTGTGTGTATATCTGCAGCTGTGTACTGGCTCTTTGCCATGTTGTATGACTTGTTATCTCTGTTGGGGTTGGTGTCATACTGCTACATTGCTCCTTGTTGTTTATCGCTGTGTGAGGAGGTTAGAGCTATTTTTTTTCCCATAATGAGCGTTCATAATGCTGTGGTGCTCACTAACAAATGAGGATGCTAATTTCTTTTTTTTCTTTCAAGGCTTTTGGTAGATCTGAAGAAAGAAGTATGGTACCAGAAATGCCACGACCCAGTTTGCAGGGCAAAGAACTTTAAGTCTTATTGTAAGTTTGTGTTTTTGTTTACTTGTGTATCTGCTTTCTCCATGACCAGTTATGTCTGACTACATTATAACTTTTTAAGGTTAATCTTATACTACATGTCCTAACAGAAAATGGATAGTCTGCTTTACTGTCTATTGCTATATTTATATTATATATAAGTCTCTTTACAACTGTATGAATTATTTTTTGTTTTTATTTTAGCGTATCCTTTACCTACTGAAGTGTGTCTTTATTCCATTTTTAAAGGAGTAAGTATATATATATTTGGGATGATAACTAGAGATAGTGTATGATTGTGTTACACCAAACATTTAGCTGATCTAAAAAATACATTAATACTTTGTGTGGCACACATTAATTGCGACATAATCACTTGCAGTCCCCAAGTACAGTACTCCTAATAGGTGTTTGCTAGATGTTGTTACATACACAGTTCTTTTTGTGGCCACTAGAGGGGAGCAAGAAAATTTGCAGCTAAAACTACAACTATTGGTAAAGAACGATGTGAACTGACAAATGGCAACTTTTCTTCTTCGCTGCCATTTTTAGCGAAGAGAGATGGGCCATCTAAAACTAAAGGGGACTTTGCATTTTCATCCCTTGTACCCTATAGAAGAAAACCTTTGAACATCACCAAAGAAGATTCTCTAACTCGCAATTCATTTAGGTGTTAGTTTTTGGTTTTTTTGTTAAGTATTTTGCTTTACATACTTTCACAATAGCCTGTAAAGTGGACCTCTGGTTTGTATATCCATCAAGTAAACCAGCCTTTATACAGTGATCAATTAGGTTATGCAAAACTCTATCTCCATTCAAATTACTGGATCTCGTTCCTGTTGTGTGTCTGGACCTTTGCCTCTCACTGCACCCGGGAGGGCTCCTGTTTTGTCCCTTCCTTCTGGGTGTACCTGCCAAACTTTACACAGGCACTGCTCATTTAGTTTGAGCACACTGCCCAGGTCCTCTTGCTAGGAGAGGCTCACGAGGGCAGGTCTAAGGAAATTGAGATGGACTTGTAAGTCTTAGTGTAAGTGGGGGAATACTGCATTTAAGTCCTGGGATACTTTCAAAAGTGGTATGATATAGGGGGGGTGACCTGGGCTTTAGATAAAATTGGACTAATTAAAATAACAAAGCTTAGTAAAATTACCCTTAAGCCCCGCCCCTCTGGCAATCCATGACATAATCTATTTAAGAGGGCCCTTATCCCATGCAGATATTATGGAATAGCATAAAAATGATGCACTGAACTACATGGTAGCTGCCATCCTACTTTACACTTAACAGCCCTGGTTCTGAAAAACTCAACCCCTATAGTCAAAATTGCATAACATTTCTGTGCAATCATCCCTTATTTCTAGTCAGAAGTAGTAAGCAGTCTGATCTACTGACTCATCATTTCTCTGCTCACAGCAAAGATCTCCTAGAAACATTGTTCACACTGCCTGAATGCTCTGTGGTAACTTGTAACTTCATTGTAACATGAAGTTACAATGTAACAGCTTCCGCCTCACACAGAATTTCTCCAGTAGCTGTTTATGTGCCGCATGACAGATATGATGCTTTGTGCTTCTGAAGCATATATCTGTTTGGTGTGGGCTGTTGCTGGCACTCTCATGTGTAAGCAGGACTGCTCAAATGTGTTGCAAGATGGCTGCTACCATGTAGCTAAACAGGAATAATACCCCCCAATAAGTTTTCTGCATCCGGATTGCACATCCGCGCTATCCAGATTGCAACCAAAATAAAAGGGCTCATTTTTTAAATTTAAACTCCATAATGGCAGGCCCTGGAGGTTCTAAATGTGTGGAAGACACCGTGCCGCTAAGTTTATGAGTCAGTGTCGCACTCCCCTGCTAAGAAAGCACTTCCTGCGCGTGCCCAGTTTGAAGGCACGGGCCTGGTGCACGTGCCATCGCAAGAGAACAAAACCAAGAAGGGAGGCACACAACTATCCTACTCTATATACAATTTTATTTAATCAAATAAATGCCAAAAACACAATTACCCAGACATGTTAAAAACATTAAAAAACATATAAACACAGAACATACAGGACATACCAACATAAACAGGTATATAGGTGATGGGGAGAGACCAATCTCTATTAGCCATTAAGATCCTAACTCAAAAGCTGCATATTTGAACAAATAATAAAGCCACCTATGAATGTGCAGTAGTAAAAGTGTGTAAGTGGAAAAAAAAGTGAGTAAAGATCTCTTTATGAAGTGCAAGTGGCCAGTCTGACAAAATCCATAACCCAAACGAATATAAATACCAATATATATCCACAAATCACTCACAAATGTGTATCTCAAAATATGTGCAATAGCAGCAGAGAACTATAGCAGCAAGAATAATAGTAGCAGCAAAGACAAAAATGTCAACCACAATAACAGCAATACCAATTCAATTATAATAAATAGTCACACCACTCTATAACATGGTGTGCAACCAGATCTCATGATTCACAGATCCCCAGGGTCTCCCCACCGCCTACCACCAGAATGAGCCATGCTTCCGTGGGTATCCCCCACTTCCCCAGGCCTGGTGCACGTGCTATTGCAATGGTGCCCCCCCCCCCTCTTCCAACGCATGCTCAGGGAGCGCTTGCAGAGCCGAGAGGATGGTGTCATTTAGTAAACCACTCTCTATCAACCATCATACTACATATTCAGACTCTCTGATCCACTACAATCTCTGAGGCAATGTATTTTGTACAGCATAATAACACTTTGCTTTGCAGGATGGTGAAGACTGGTCTCTTACAATGGATGAGAATGGAAATATACAAAGCACACCCACAACTAGTAACACAAAGGAGTCCGTGGTGATCTCCTTATCAGAGCAGCACATGGAACCTGTTGTCAGAGACTGGGATGACGACATAGATGACGTCTGTATCACTGAAGCAGCTGAAGATGCTGAGCTGGCAGACCTCGCTGATGTCAGCATTGCTGAATGGGAGCTGGAGCACACAGATATTCCAGATGAACTACTTTTACAAGCCGTTGATGAACTTGAAGCATTTGTTGAAACATGAACATTAAAAATGGTGCAGCTGCTTGATGTTGGCCTCAAGGCCAGCCCTTCAGGAGGAGGTTTGGGGAACACTGTGCTAGAGGAACCTACTGTCTCTAAGTAAAGGAGATTCTACATTTCTCAAACCTCGCACAGAATTGCACTTTATAATGTTTATAGGTTTTATTAAAAAAAAAAAGTTTCTACCTGTGCCGGCCTTTTTAATATGATAGAATTTAGCATGGTATAACACTTGTTGATAAACATTTAAGATGACCACTTGATACACCACTTCAACTACAATAAGGGAGTTATTCCTTTAATTGTGAAAGGTCTCTCCACTTCAAGACACAGCGCATGGTTTAGAGAGGTTGTGTGTTAAAGCGGACCTAAAGCCTAAACTACCCAGTGGTATCCCCTGCTCTCTAGGCATCCTGTTTTAGATCCCTGGAAATGTTCAAAAACTGGAAACAATACGCATCTGCATTACGTTTCTCATCACCGTCGCAGACCAATAGGATTCCCTGGGCAGCTAGTCACAGCCATCTGGAAAATCCCATTGGCTACAGTTATTTAAGTGGAATATGTAACAGCAAGTTTGCATGAACAAGGTAAAGGAAAAGAGGCGCTTTTCTTAATACAGAAAGTATTTGCACAGTACCCAACATGAGGGAAAATAACATTACCCATCAATCCTTGCGGCAGGCGGAGCTATGCAAATCATCTCTTTATTTCTCTGTGCTATCCGAGGCCCTTAGAAATGCTAAGGGTGCAATGCCAAGGATTAGTTTTACATTTACGCAACCAAACACATCCAACTGGTGGACCCATGTTTTGAGCTTTAGGGTCGCATCAGCACTAGGGCAGATGTTTCTGGTTATAAGGGGAGTGAGACTTGGTGAGGACCAAAACAATCCACTATGTGGAAAGACCCATGTTAGACTTAATATAGGGGGACTAAAAAGACCAAGGTACCAAGTAATTTTGCTTTTGGAATCTCTCCCAAGTGTGTCAGCTTAATAACCCTCCAGTCATGCAAATAATAGTGGAAATGGCTAGGGACTAATATACTTTGGAAAGTCTATTAGTTTTAGGCGCGCTTTAAGGTATTGTTGGACAGGGAACAAAGCCGAGAGGGAAAAAAGGGGGTTGGAAAAAGAAGAGTAACCTCTTCTCACTCCGTGGTCGTAGGGCTGTTAGAGGCTATTTGACACCAGATATCCTATGGTGCTAGGTAATATCTAGTTATATGCAATACCTCTTGAGCGGGTAATTTCTGCTGCCTGATTTTAATCATGCGGCAGTTCAACTCAAATATTATGATAACTTCTAATTAATACATCAGAGTCAAATAAGCATATATGTGTATTCATATGTCACTTTCTACAAAGTGTTACCCTTTACTCTTGTTATATTTTTAAAAAACAGAGTAAGAAACTGAGTAAAACAACTCACCGCCGCGGCCCGGGGGTACGCCGACCTACCCAGGGCCTCTGAGGTTCAATTGCCTGAACTGTGATTCCCCTATACGGGATCTCTGCTGTGCTGGGTATATCCTTATGAAGGGTTGCTCAGATGTTTGGTGCTTCTCGCTCTGTTATTCGTTGCCTGCGCCCTGGGGTGCTTTACCTTCCAAGGTGTTTAGATGGTTAACGGCTGGATAGATAGAATTAGTTGCACCGGATCTCTTCCAGGTTGTTCCCGCTTCTTTAATAAATACTGTCACGAATCTTCTTAAAAAGTAAAGACTTTTTTATTTTATACAAATAATCAGTGTAATTAAAGGTAGTTGGTACAGTCACACAGTCTCTAAAAGCAGGGGGACATGGATAAACTCCAGATTTTGTAAGGTTGGGGCGGAGCGCTCGTATTTGTCCCAGTGCAGTGTCACTCAGGGTCCTCCTGCACGTCTGCGCTCGTCTGTCCTAAAGGGATTGTGTATCTGCCTGTTGGGGCTCTCAGGCAGAGATGGTGGAAGCGATGTCCGTTATGGGAGCAGAGGCGCAGTTATTTGCGGCTTCCCTGCTTCAAGTTTTCTTTGTGCTTCTTCCAGTTACAATGTAAATAAAACTCACCGACGCGCGTTTCGGCACTTCCTGCCGTCCTCTGGGTGCATTCTGGGCCTGCGTCCTGCGGCCCTTTTTATTGGTCATGAAAGAACGTCATTCCTCCGCTGTGCCTTCTGGGAGGTGTAGTCTAAAGCTGTAGTTTTCAATTGCCGGCTTTTGACGCCGCTGCCGTCTTTCTGTTATTTAACAGCGGTTCACAGTTCTTCTTTAGCTGAGAGTTTATTCTGGATCCCTCCAAGAAAGAAGGGGGGATGTAGTGAACAAAGAGAGGGTTAGGTTTTGCGGTATTGAATAAAAAAGATTCATTCTTGTGTAGATACACAGACTATGTCTGATAATAAAATGACAGCCATTGTACTTTATCTGAACGGCTGCTTCTAGATGTAGATACGGGTTAATGGGGAATAACAACAAGGGCGCAGTATAAAGCAAGGCTGGGTATATAGTTGAGTAAAGGGTAATTGTTCATGATTAAAAATTATTAATCAAGAATAATTATTCATGAGTAAACATAGTTATTATTAATCCATACAGCGTATATTGCGTACTATTTTTTACACTAATTTTTGGTCACCACTAAGGAGCTGCTATAGGGCTATACAACATCATAACACTTCAGAGCTACCTAACACTCTAATAGCTATGGATATATCACAACTAAGGCGAGAATTTAATAGATCAACACTACTAATAGAAGAAGAGGAAGACATGAGGGAGATCACAGACAGCTTTGACGAACTCTTCAAAACAGTGAAACACTTACTCCAAAAAGAACTAGCCATAAAATGGCATATCTCCACACTGGAAACATACATCCAGAAGGGCCTGATACCAAGAAGCCTGAGATGGGATATAGCCCCGGAAAGAGACATTGGTGGGACAATCCCAGACATTGAAGAGTGGCAAGGTTTCTTTAATGATTGTAGTGTAAATCTAATGAAACTGATTATAAAACGCAAAAAGAGGAAGTTGGAGACCATTACAACTAGAATTGATGAAATGCAGGGTAATTTAGCTCCCTGTAAGGATCTGGAGGAATATCAGGACCACATCACTGAGATAAAACAAGATCTAAAAAACTTTGAGAAAGAACAAAAGCTAAAAAAACAACGCAAGTTTACCCGCGACCTAGCCGACCAAAAAAATAACATGATCTATAAATGGCAGAAAGGAGTGACAGATGGCACCACACACAACCAGATCCAGAACTCCACAACGATCCAACAAGAGAATGAAACAACACCAGAAAGAGGGTGGCGTAAAAGAACAGGACATGCTAGACATGAGAATTTAGATCAGATGAAAGGCCACTATGAATACGGTAATCACAGAGAACAGCATTACAACCCCCATAAAGGACACTACAGGACCACCAGACATTTCAACAACCATCCACGCAGAGATCTTTATAGACAATACCAATATGAATATCGCAGTCGTCCAAACTCAAACTATCGTTATAACCAACCCAGGCACATAAGAAGATCTCCTTCCCCAATGTGGAGACCACCTTTCCATTTAAAACATAGAACCTATGGAGACCAAGGAACACCGAGGACATACACGAGATCCACACTGAGATCACCCGTAGAGACAACCCCCAAACCACAAAGGAAAGATGGTAGATACAGGCATAGGGAAGGCCAGCACTTTTCAAAATACCCTAATAAAGAGAACAACAAGCCTGTAGACCTAACAGAACTGGAGCAACATAAAAGATCCCACACAGAACGTTTTTTAGGCTTGGAATTCCCTCACACACCGAAAAGAAAAAATCCAGAATTAGAGGCACAAGAGCAGGGAGCAGAATTCAATCTAAGAAATCAAAAAAGGAGGAGAGAGCAAGAGGAGTAAACCAAACCCCTACGGATGGTCTCTTTAACCTCACCAACATTAAATTCAATAAGAAAGAGGTAGAGTTACTAAATAAAGGCCTGAAATATGCACCCCCTTCCAGCCTGAACAAGTTTGAGGCGTACATTGACATCCATAAATTTACCAGAAAACTTAACATAAAAAAATTTTTTGAAGACAAACCAAACAGTGAGACCACATCAGTGCCAGGAACCAATGGAGAGACACAACAGCCGCAGTATATTCATACTGGACTAAAGAACAACTCCACGTTTAATCCCCAAAGTAACAAGGGAGCTATTACTGTCTTTAGAGACTTAGTTATTAAAGACCTCAAACATTTAGAACTAAAGCATAGAAAACACCAATTTTTTGAGAAAAAAAGAATGAAGGAAACTATCAAAGGAATCCAAAAGAAAAAGGAAATAGTCATAAAATCTGCAGACAAAGGAGGGGGAATAGTAATCCTTGAAAAAGAAAAATATCTGCAAGAGACTTATAGACTATTAAGCGACACAGATACATATGAGAAACTGAAGACAGATCCTACCAGAGACTTCCACCAGAAATTAAAGAATCTACTAGACAAAGGTCGAAGAACAGGTATTCTAACCAAAAAAGAGTATAACTATCTAAATCTTGAGACACCGAGAATTCCGACGATATACCATCTGCCAAAAGTACATAAGAACAAAGACCATCCACCGGGCAGACCAATCGTAAGCGGGATAGCATCTTTAACAAGCAGACTAGGAGAATACATCGACTCCTTCCTCCAGCCTCTAGTACAGCAAACGCCTGCGTTCTTGAAAGACTCAGGTGCCCTGTTAGAAATGCTACAGGAATATCGAACCAAACACAACTTAGTATTAGCAACAGCTGATGTCAGCGCACTGTACACAATAATACCTCATGAAAAAGGACTAGAAGCAGTACAGTTTTTCCTAACCACAGATGGGAAGTTACCACCCCAACAGATAGAATTCCTCCTAGAAACCCTCCACTTCTGTTTAACTCACAATTATTTCTGGTACGAGGGTTCATTCTACCTACAACGCATCGGTGTGGCGATGGGAGGAAAATTTGCTCCCAGCCTAGCTAACCTGTTCATGGCACTTTGGGAAAAAGAAAGAATGTACCAATTTAAACCACCAGAACTACAATTTTATAAAAGATATATAGACGACTGCATTTTCCTTTGGGAAGGTACAGAATTAGATCTTCAACAGTTTTTGCAATCACTCAATAACAATACATGGAACATCAAATTTACATATGAGACCAGTGATGCAGAAATCAACTTTCTGGACCTTACCATTTACAAAGAAGACCAACAAATTAAGACCAAAACTTATTTCAAAGACACGGACAGAAATAGTTTCATACCCGTAGATAGCTGCCATCATCCAACTTGGCTGCGGAATATCCCCAAGGGACAATTTAAGCGGATCCGAAGGAACTGCACAAATGACGCAACGTTTTTTGAACAAGCGAAACTACTAGGGGTTAGATTTATGGAAAAAGGGTACCCAGAAGAGACAATTAGTAAAGCCATCTCGGAAGTAAATGAAGAATTCAAAACTCAGATAAGAAAACAGGAGAAAAAAACAGTTATAGGTGTACCATTCATAACAAAATATAATAAAGATTACAGGAAATTAGAGAGTATAATCAAAAAACACTGGAACATCCTGCAGTCAGACCCTGTACTGGAGAAGATTCTCAAGGAAAAACCGACTTTCATATATAGAAGACCCCAAACCCTGGCGCAACTAGTAACCACCAGCTACATCAACCCACCAAATACGAAGGCCGCCACAGCCAATAAGTTCACTAGATGTAGGGACTGTAAAGCTTGCAAATTATCATTGAAAACAGCATCTTTCGTTCCAAGTCAAGGATCATTCATCAATCCCAAAAACAATCAAGAATACAAAATAAAAGAACATACCACTTGCAACACCAAAGAAGTAATTTATTGTCTGAAATGTCCATGTGACCTTTTATACGTAGGGAAGACCAAGAGACAGCTCAAAATACGTCTAGCGGAGCATGTAAGAAACATACAAAATGGACTCAGAACCCACAATTTATCTTTACACTTCTCAGAAAAACACAATAAAGATGCAGCAGGTTTAAACTACTGGATAATTGAAAAAATCCATAAAAATTGGAGGGGAAGCAATATAGAACGGACTTTGGCACAAAGGGAGATGTTCTGGATGTATGAACTAGATAGTTTCGTGCCAAATGGCCTCAATGTAGACCTGGATTTAAATTGTTTTTTGGAGAACAAATAACATTGAAAGATCCTATAGCATAACAGATACTGAAAAACCAGGGACATAATCAAACCTGATTAACCGTTCTCAGTATTTAATCCACACTATCACATCCAGAAGTTATCTATTCCCAGCATTACTTATTGTCCACCAACAATTAGCAACATTGCCTTTTTAACACAATTGGTTTTATTTGTTTCTATTTGAGTTGATGGTGTCACCAATATTTGATCCTTGGGGAGTCAGTATTATATATCTAGAATTTTTACCTACATATATATAAATTTATTGAAATTTATTTAATTTATTTAATTTATTTATTTATTAGATCTACAAATCAGCACATAGTAAAATATTTTTAATAAAATATTCCTCAAGCATTCCTTGTTATATGGTTTTAGCAAACACAGTATAGCACAGCAATAACCGTCTAAAGACCAGCAGCAGGTTGTTCCCATTAGACACCCAGTCCCATATGGATCATGGACACAATTAGTATATATGTAATTATCACTGACTATTTTTATTAAAACATTGGTTTTCATAGATGGTCCCAATATACGCTGTATGGATTAATAATAACTATGTTTACTCATGAATAATTATTCTTGATTAATAATTTTTAATCATGAACAATTACCCTTTACTCAACTATATACCCAGCCTTGCTTTATACTGCGCCCTTGTTGTTATTCCCCATTAACCCGTATCTACATCTAGAAGCAGCCGTTCAGATAAAGTACAATGGCTGTCATTTTATTATCAGACATAGTCTGTGTATCTACACAAGAATGAATCTTTTTTATTCAATACCGCAAAACCTAACCCTCTCTTTGTTCACTACATCCCCCCTTCTTTCTTGGAGGGATCCAGAATAAACTCTCAGCTAAAGAAGAACTGTGAACCGCTGTTAAATAACAGAAAGACGGCAGCGGCGTCAAAAGCCGGCAATTGAAAACTACAGCTTTAGACTACACCTCCCAGAAGGCACAGCGGAGGAATGACGTTCTTTCATGACCAATAAAAAGGGCCGCAGGACGCAGGCCCAGAATGCACCCAGAGGACGGCAGGAAGTGCCGAAACGCGCGTCGGTGAGTTTTATTTACATTGTAACTGGAAGAAGCACAAAGAAAACTTGAAGCAGGGAAGCCGCAAATAACTGCGCCTCTGCTCCCATAACAGACATCGCTTCCACCATCTCTGCCTGAGAGCCCCAACAGGCAGATACACAATCCCTTTAGGACAGACGAGCGCAGACGTGCAGGAGGACCCTGAGTGACACTGCACTGGGACAAATACGAGCGCTCCGCCCCAACCTTACAAAATCTGGAGTTTATCCATGTCCCCCTGCTTTTAGAGACTGTGTGACTGTACCAACTACCTTTAATTACACTGATTATTTGTATAAAATAAAAAAGTCTTTACTTTTTAAGAAGATTCGTGACAGTATTTATTAAAGAAGCGGGAACAACCTGGAAGAGATCCGGTGCAACTAATTCTATCTATCCAGCCGTTAACCATCTAAACACCTTGGAAGGTAAAGCACCCCAGGGCGCAGGCAACGAATAACAGAGCGAGAAGCACCAAACATCTGAGCAACCCTTCATAAGGATATACCCAGCACAGCAGAGATCCCGTATAGGGGAATCACAGTTCAGGCAATTGAACCTCAGAGGCCCTGGGTAGGTCGGCGTACCCCCGGGCCGCGGCGGTGAGTTGTTTTACTCAGTTTCTTACTCTGTTTTTTAAAAATATAACAAGAGTAAAGGGTAACACTTTGTAGAAAGTGACATATGAATACACATATATGCTTATTTGACTCTGATGTATTAATTAGAAGTTATCATAATATTTGAGTTGAACTGCCGCATGATTAAAATCAGGCAGCAGAAATTACCCGCTCAAGAGGTATTGCATATAACTAGATATTACCTAGCACCATAGGATATCTGGTGTCAAATAGCCTCTAACAGCCCTACGACCACGGAGTGAGAAGAGGTTACTCTTCTTTTTCCAACCCCCTTTTTTCCCTCTCGGCTTTGTTCCCTGTCCAACAATACCTTAAAGCGCGCCTAAAACTAATAGACTTTCCAAAGTATATTAGTCCCTAGCCATTTCCACAAATCTGAATAAGGCATGACCCCTTATTTCTAGGCAGCTGCTATCCCCAACCCGAAGCGCTCCTAAAAGAACCTCTCTTTCTAAAGAAAGGACTACTATTTTTTATGCAAATAATAGTGTCTAACCAATATAAAATCCCTGACCTCATGCTGCTTATGAAAAGCAAAGGAAGTGGATTAAAGATACACGAAGCATTATTTATTGTTGGAGAGTTCTGTAAAATTCTCTGAATTAAAGCCATTTCAATAACTAATGAAACATCTTCAAGAAAAAGTTTAGCTTTCTTGATTCATTACTACAGAGATACCATGGCCTGCATGACTATAAACCTTCCCAGACACAAGCCCAGTAAGGTTTTCTTGTAGCTTAGAAACTGTTTTTACCTGCCTTATTTACCTGTCAACCGAGAGAAATTGGCTCTCGCGGGTGAGCGGGGCTATTAGCCTGCGGCCCTGTAGGACTATTCCCACCCATTCCACTAGTAATATGTCTCCCAGCCTTGGCTGCGCTGGTCGGGTGAAGGTAGGCAGCACCTCTGTTAGGTGCTTAGGAGCGCTGCTCCACCGCAATCACCCACCAAAGGGTAGGCGGTTCAGGCTTATGATGAGCCTCTATGGGATGCCCCTCCCGCACTATTGCCCCTTGCCCCTGCCTATCGGTGGGCCCTATTTAAGTGGCCGCCGTCCTCCCTCATCCTCCTTGTAGTCTTCGGGGGAAAAGAGGGGTGTGTGTGTGTGTGTGTGTGTGTAGATATGTATGTTATTCATTCTGTGCTTTACACTCTCTTTTCACATGCCTTTTATTCTTGTGTCAGCCGCCACGCTGACTTGTCTTTACTGCATTTTTAAATATGCCGCCGCAGCGCGCTGACTTGGTTCCGGGCTTGGCGGCGGCATTACCTCAGGCACTGGTGCGCCATCATTGGCTGCTTGCCGTTCTGGCTTTGCGCTCTTCGGGGGGGCGGGGCCCGTCTTTGGCGTGTTCCGCGTCATCGCTGTTACTGGCCCGCCCCTCAAGGTATACCAACGCCATCTTTAACCTGCTTGGTTGGCCTATGCGCGGCGGACTCCTACCTACCGCGGTCCGTAAATGCCCTCGTGGGCGGCTTTATATCCTTCACTTTTGTTACGATGTACTTAAGGTCTTGTCTACTTATGTCTTTCAGGCGGGGCGAACCCTTATTCTTAGTATACAGTACATCCTGCTCCAGATAGATTACTTACACTTGGGTTATGCTCCACCAGATGGCGCTGCACTGCAGAGACATGTAAAACAGGCTCCTCCCGGCCTCTCAAATACCCGGGGACCTCCCACAAATCCCCAGATTTCTCTGCTTACTGCGAAGACATGAAATTATCACTGTCTCGCAGGTGAGCGGGGCTATTAGCCTGCGGCCCTGTTGGACTATTTCCACCCGTTCCTCGTGTGATGTGCCTCCCAGCCTGGGCTGCGCTGGTCGGGTGAAGGTAGGCGGCACTGTGTGTGCTTACGGAGCGCTGCTCCGCCGCAATCCCCCTCCAAAGGGTAGGCGGTATAGGCTGATGGTGAGCCTTTATGGGATGCCCCTCCCGCATTATTGCCCCATGCCCCGTGTAGCGGTGGGTCCTGTACAGAGGGCCGCAATCCTCCCTCATTCTCCCTGTAGCCTTCGGGGGGGAAAGAAGGGGGGGTGTGGGTGAGTGTGTATCGTGAATCGTGCATACGGCGTTTTGTCTGTTTTTGACTAGTATATATGGTGTCAGCCGCCGCGCTGACTTGTCTTTTTTTTTTTTTTTTGCTATTGCAAATGCCGCCGCCGCCGCGCGCGTCTTTTCCTTCATTTGGATGTTCCGCGCCGGGCGGCGACGTTACCTCAGACGTTTCTGCGTTCTCATTGGCTGCTTGTCTGTGGGCTTTGCGCTCTTCGGGGGGCGGGGCCTGGCTTGGCGCGCTCTGCGTCACGGCTTGCTCTGGCCCGCCCTTCGAGGTACTCTCGGCGCCATTTTGTCAGGTCGCTCGCGCGTGTGTGACGGTTCTACTTACCGCGGTACGTAAGTGCCCTCGCGGGCGGCTTTATACTAATTTTTTAGTATGTTTGGTTCTGACACCCCTTCTTCTCATTGTGTCTTTCAGACGGGTGAATTCATTGGCTTCTCCCTGGCCTGGTGTAATTGATAGTTGGGCCTTGTATAATTACTCCCACTTCCCTAGCGGGTCATTGGGGCATCCATGGTTGCTTTATAGCGTCAATCCCTACTGGCATATTGTGCCTAATAATCACCATATGGAGGCATCTCAGGATAATGTGACCGGGGTTCCTTCGGGACAAGCCCTATTAGCGGTGACAATGCACGGGTCTGTGTTCCTTGCGCACAGCAGGTGCTAACGTTGCAATCCGCCCCTCCTGTGGCTGGGCCTGCACCTCGTCTCACTTCACCTACTCCCCCAAGCGAGTCTCACCCCCATTGAATTGCATACAAGCGGGTATTCTCAGCCTGATGTGTCTGCTAGACTGGCCAGTGTTGAAAAATTGATTGCTAATACTTTAGCATGTAAGGCCACTGTTAAAAAGCGTCACTTAACCCCTGATGCCACTTTTTTCCCTATGGAGTCTGATGAGTTTTTGCATCTATGTGGCTATACCGCATCGGACGAGGGGGAGCTGTTCTCTGATTCAGGGTCATCTGTTGAGAGACCCAGGGGTCATGACGATTCTGGCTCTGACTCCTGGGCCCCGGATGATACTGACAGACTGCTGGTTCAGATTTTTGAGGTTCTGTCCATCTCTCCCCCTGTTGCGGCTCCTAGGCAAAGGGGGGGGGGGGGGCTTTTTCATACTGCTAAGGCTCGTTTGGAATTTCCGGAGCAAACCCATTTCAATAATCTCGTGCTTAAGGAGTGGGAATTTCCCAGTAGACTTCCCGGTATACCTAAGAGTTGGGACAGAAAGTATCCCTTTCCTGCTGATATGGTCAAGTGCTGGTCATCCCCTCCCGAGGTGGATGCTCCTATTCTAGGGCTGTCTAACACCTCTGTTATGCACTCCCCTGACTCTACTACTCTGCGGGATGCCGAGGACCGGCGCATTGACCAATTGGCGTGCCATGCCTTTGCATTTGTGGGGATGGCGCTTCGCCCGGATTGCGCCTCGGCCATTACATCTGTGGCGCTCAGGTCCCTGATCAGAAGTGTACTTGACGGTGCTCCTGATGATTTGCTACCTGATGTGTTTAATGCACTGTCTAACTGTGATGTGTTTGTAAACTTTATCCTATCTGCCTTGGATGATGCCATTAGGATGTGTGCGAGAACTTCTGCCTTGGTGGTAGCTATACGCCACGCGGTTTGGCTGTGCCAGTGGGCTGCTGACAATGCTGCAAAGAAGGCTCTCACTGGGCTTCCATTTAAGGGGCTACGCCTGTTTGGGGACCGCCTAGACCTTTTTGCTGAAGGAGGTAAGTTACCCCAGCGCAGGCGGCAGTCTCGGCCCTTTCGGGGCCAGGGCTCCCTTTCCCTCCCCTACCGTGGTGCTAAACAAGGAAAAGGGGTGTCCTTCGTGGGGGCTCGTGCAGATTCCTGGCATAGGAGCAGAGGACGACAGTCCTGGCTCCTCCTGGGGGTCTAAGCCCAAATCCTCTCCCAAGCCCCCTCAGGCATGATGGGGCGCCCTCGCCCGTCAGGGTGGGGGGACGGCTACAGCACTTTGCTCACGTCTGGAGGCATCACGTCTCAGACCGGATTCTCAGACTCAGATCTCAGACCGCATTCAGGAGGTAGTGTCCTCCGGTTACAAGATAGAGTTTGCTGTGCAGCCTCCCCCAAGATTCATCAGGTCCCGGATCCCCCAGGACCCTGTCTCAGCTCAGGTGTTGGCGCAGGCCGTGCAAGGCCTTCTGGGTCTGGGGGTCATTTGCAGGGTCCCCTTAAGAGAAAGAGGCAAGAGGTTCTACTCCAACCTCTTCACAGTTCCCAAAAAAGATGGGTCAGTCAGGCCCATTCTGGATTTAAAGATTCTCAACAAATTTGTCAAGAACAGGCGCTTTCGCATGGAAACTCTGCGCTCGGCCATCAGCTCCCTGCGCCCAGGGGATTTCATGACGTCTGTGGACATCAAAGACGCTTACCTTCACATCCCTGTGTTTTCAGGACACCAAAGGTTCCTCAGATTTGCGTTGGAAGATCAACATTACCAATTTGTGGCCTTGCCATTTGGCCTCACTTCAGCTCCCAGAGTGTTCACCAAGGTGCTGGCGGGGGTGATGTCTCTGATGAGGTCAAGGGGCATCCGCGTGCTGCCCTACCTGGACGACATACTCATCACCGCTCGGTCTCTACAGCAGGCAGAGTTGGACACTCAGCTGGTGGTGTCCACCCTGGAGTCCTTCGGCTGGGTGATCAATCACCCCAAGTCTTCTCTGTCCCCTTCCTCGGTGACCCCATTCCTGGGAATGATTCTGGATACGGTTCAGTCAGGGATATTCCTTCCTCAACAGAAGGTGGAAGCTCTAACTGCGCAGGTGAGGTTCCTGCTGTCGTGTCTCCATCCCTCCCTCAGGCAGGGAATGCAGTTGGTGGGCCTGATGGTGGCGAGCTTCGAGGCGGTGCCTTTTGCTCAGTTCCATTTGAGGCCTCTACAACTTCACCTTCTGTCAGTTTGGGACAAGGACCCAACGTCCTTGGACGAGGTCTGTGTGCTCCCCCCTTGGTCAGGCGGTCCCTTTCGTGGTGGCTGGACTCCAGGAACTTGCTGGGGGGCGGGTCCTTTCTGGCCCCCTCCTGGGAGACTGTCACCACGGATGCCAGTCTGTCAAGATGGAGGGGATTCTGGAAGTCCCTGCGGTTCCAGGGGAGGTGGGGGCCTCATCAACATTTTGGAACTACGGGCGATCAGATTGGTACTGGATCAGTTGACCGACCACCTGCGGGGTCTGTCTGTGCAGGTGCGCTCAGACAACAGGACTGCGGTTGCCTACATCAACCATCAGGGAGGGACCCGGAGCAGGGGGGCCCTCCAGGAGGTGTTGTGGATTCTAACATGGGCGGAGGCCAATGTTCAATGCATTTCGGCTGTGTACATCACGGGGGCAGAGAATCTACTGGCAGACTCTCTGAGCAGGGGGACCTCTCGTCAGGGAGAGTGGTCCCTCTGCAACAGGGTATTCCAGTCCCTGTGTCACCGTTGGGGTCTACCAGATGTGCATCTGTTTGCGTCCCGTCCTAATCACAAGCTCCCGGCCTTTGTCTCCCTGTCTCAGGATCCTCTGGCCTTGACCCTGGATGCTCTGTCCATGTCATGGCAGGAATTTCGGCTCCTGTATGTCTTTCCTCCATTCCCCCTGCTGGGCAGGGTTCTGCGCAAGATTGCTCTGGAAGGGGTGCCGGTGATTCTGGTGGCCCCCAGGTGGCCAAGAAGAGTGTGGTTCGCAGACGTGGTGCAGATGGCAGTAGACCAGTACGTTCTGCCAGGCGTGCCAGATCTGCTCACTCAGGGCCCCTTACGCCATCCCAATTTACAAACTCTGGCTTTGACGGCCTGGCTGCTGAAACTTCCATCTTGATGGAGAAAGGCTTTTCCGCCTCGGTGGTTGATACCATGGTGAAGGCTAGGAAGAAAACTTCTTCTTCCATCTATTACAGGGTATGGCGTACCTACATTGACTGGTGTGAGTCTAGGTCTCTTCCCTGTCGGGTGTTTTCAGTTCCCAGGGTTCTGGAGTTCTTACAGCATGGGTTGGAGTTGGGACTCCAACTCAGTACTCTGAAGGGTCAGGTTTCTGCCCTGTCTGTTTTCTTTCAGAAGTCTTTTGCTCAGCATTCTTTGGTTAAGACCTTCTTCCAGGGGGTTACTCATGTGCGTCCCCCACGTAAACCTATGGTCCCTGTTTTGGGATTTGAACTTGGTTTTGTCTGCCTTGCAGGGTGCTCCCTTTGAACCTATACAGGATGCTGCTCTGGCTGTGCTTAGGTTGTCTTTCTGGTGGCCATTACTTCTGTCAGGCGTGTGTCTGAGTTGGCGGCTCTGTCTATTCAGCCCCCATACTATGAGAGACACCAGGACAAGGTGGTGTTCCGCTTTAAGCCAGACTTTCTGCCTAAGGTGGTGTCTGCTTTTCATTTGAATCAAGATATTGTTCTTCCTTCATTGTGCCCTAATCCTAGCAATGCTAAGGAAAGGGTTTTGCATTCCTTGGACGTGGTCAGGTGTCTGAAGTATTACCTGGTAGTCACTGCGTCCTTCAGGAAAACTGATGCTTTTTTTGTGGTCCCTTCTGGGCCCAGGAGGGGTTTGGCTCCTGCCAAGTCTACTATTAGCAAATGGATTCGTCAGGCTGTGATTCAGGCCTATTCTGCTAAGGGGAAGAGTCCTCCCTTTCGCCTTACTGCTCATTCTACTCGTGCTATTGGTGCCTCTTGGGCCTTCCAGCACCAGGCTTCTGTTGAACAAGTTTGCAAGGCCGCTACTTGGTCTTCTGTTCATACCTTTTCAAAGTTTTACAAGGTTGATGTTAGGGCCTCAGCTGATGCTGTTTTTGGCCGCAAGGTTTTGCAGGCGGCAGTGGTTTAAACTGTCTGCTGTTACCTTTTTTGTTGGGGAGTCCACCCTTCTTTATGGACACTGCTATTGGATGTCCCAAGTGTAAGTAATCTATCTGGAGCAGGACGTACTGTATACTAAGAAGAATGCAATTCTGTGAAATACTCACCTGTAGAATTGGTATTATAAGTATACAGTACGTCCTGCTCCACCCCACCCTTGGTTTTGCATTATTCTGGATCCCCTGTATGGTGGTTATCATTGTTATAGTTACCAGTTTGGGTGGTTAAATTCTCCCGGCTTCTCGTTCACTGCTTTTCAATGCTGGGGATTTGTGGGAGGTCCCCGGGTATTTAAGGGGCCTGGAGGAGCCTGTTTTGTCTCTGCAGTGCAGCGCCATCTGGCGGAGGATAACCCAAGTGTAAGTAATCTATCTGGAGCAGGATGTACTGTATACTTATAAGTCCAATTCTACAGGTGAGTATTTCACAGAATTGTATTTTTGGCTTCTCCCGGCCCTGTTTTAGTATATTACTTGTAGGCCTTGTAAAAATTATACTCCCACTTCCCTAGCGGGTTATTGGGGCATCCAGGGTTGCTACATAGCGTTATTCCCTATCGGCGTATAGCGCCGCAATAATCACCATATGGAGGCATCCCAGGATAATGTGACCGGGGTCCCTTCGGGACAAGACCGGCTGTGTGTAGCATGTGGGCAGCCTCATGCTGACGCTGACAAGGCGCGGGTCTGTGTACCCTGTGCTGAGCAGGTGCTTGCATTGCAATCTGGCCTGCCAGTGGCTGCACTTCGTTTCACTTCGCCTACTCCCCCAAGCTTAAACCTCACTCCTACTGAGTTGCATACTAGTGGGGATTCTCAGCCTTATGTGTCTTCTAGACTGGCTACTGTTGAACAGTTGATTGCGAAGTCCTTAGCGCGTAAGGCCCCTGCTAAGAAGCGGCACTTGATGCCTAATGTTACTGTTTTCCCTATGGGAACTGAGGAGTTTTGGAATCTGTGTGGCTATACCCCGTCTGATGAAGGGGAGCTCTTTTCTGATTCAGGCTCATCTGATGAGAGACCAAGGGGTCATGACGATTCTGGCTCTGACCCCTGGGCCCTGGATGACACTGACAGATTATTGACCCAGATTTTTGAGGTTCTGTCTATCTCTCTCCCTGTTGAGGCTCCCAGGCAAAGAGGGGAGCTTTTCCATACAGCAAAATCACGTTTGGAATTTCCCGAGCAGGCACATTTCCATAACCTTGTGCTCAAGGAATGGGAGCGCCCCCAGTAAACTTCCTGGGGTTCCAAAAAGCTGGGATAGGAAGTATCACTTTCCTGCTGAGGTGGTTAAATGTTGGTCATCTCCCCCCGAGGTGGATGCCCCGATCCTAGGGCTATCTAACACCTCTGTCATGCACTCCCCTGATTCTACTACCCTACGGGATGCTGAAGACCGGCTGGCATCCCACGCCTTTGCATGTGCGGGGACGGCTCTGCGCCCGTACTGTGCCTCTGCCATTACTGCTGTGGCCACTAGAACCCTTATCAGAAATATGCTTTATAGTGCCCCTGATGATTTGCCCTGTGAGGTGTTTAATGCACTCTCCAGTTGTGATGTTTTTGTAAATTTTGTCCTATCAGCATTGGATGACACCATCAGAATGTGTGCCAGAACTTCTGCCCTCGTGGTGGCTATACGCCGCTCGGTTTGGCTGCGCCAGTGGGCTGCTGACAACGCTGCCAAGAAGGCCCTCACTGGGTTTCCCTTTAAAGGACTGCACCTGTTTGGGGACCGCCTGGATCTATTTGCTAAGGGAGGCAGGTTACCCCAGCGCAGGCGGCAATCTCGGCCCTTTCGGGGTCAGGGTTCCTTCTCCTCCCCTTACTGTGGTGCAAGACAGGGAAGGGGTGTTTCCTTTCCTGGGGCCCGGGGAGATTTCTGGGGTAATGGCAGAGGACGTGGACGTCCTGGCTCTTCCTGGGGTCCCAACGCTAAATCCTCACCCAAGCCCCCTCAGGCATGATGGGGCGCCCTCACCCATCAGGGTGGGGGGACTGCTGCAGCACTTCGCTCACGTCTGGAGGCTTCATGTCTCAGACCGGTGGATTCAGGAGGTAGTGTCCTCCGGTTACAAGTTGGAGTTTGCTGCCGATCCCCCTTGCAGATTCATCAGATCCCGGATCCCTCAAGACCCTGTGTCAGCTCAGGAGCTAGTGCAAGGCCTCCTGGAGCTGGGGGTCATCTGCCAGGTCCCCTTAAGAGAAAAGGGCAAGGGTTTTTATTCCAACCTGTTCACAGTACCCAAAAAAGATGGTTCTGTCAGGCCCATCCTGGACTTGAAGATCCTCAACAAGTTTGTCAGGGGCAGGCGCTTTCGCATGGGAACTCTGCGCTCTGCCATCAGTTCCCTGCGCCAAGGGGATTTCATGACTTCTGTGGACATCAAAGATGCTTACCTTCATATTCCTGTGTTCCCAGGTCATCAAAGGTTCCTCAGGTTCGCTCTGATGGATCAACACTACCAGTTTGTGGCCTTGCCCTTCGGCCTCACTTCAGCTCCCAGGGTGTTCACCAAGGTGCTGGCTGGCGTGATGTCTCTGCTCAGATGTCAGGGCGTCCGCGTGGTTCCCTATCTGGACGACATCCTCTTCACTTCCCAGTCTCTACATCAGGCAGAGTTGGATACTGAGCTGGTGGTGTCCACTCTGGAGTCATTTGGGTGGGTGATCAACCACCCCAAGTCCTCACTGTCCCCTTCCTTGGTAACTCCATTCCTAGGAATGAATCTGGATACAGTTCAGGCAAGGATCTTCCTTCCTCAGCAGAAGGTGGACAGTCTGATTGCACAGGCTCAGTCCCTCCTAGCTTGTCCCCATCCCTCCATCAGGCAGGGGATGCAGCTGGTGGGCCTGATGGTGGCGTGCTTCGAAGTGGTCCCTTATGCTCAGTTCCACTTGAGGCCTCTGCAACTTCACCTATTGTCAGTATGGGACAAGGACCCAGCGTCCCTGGACAGGGTCGATGTGCTCTCCTCCCTGGTCAGGAGGTCCCTCTTGTGGATGGACTCAAGGAACCTGTTGGGGGACAGATCCTTTCTTGCCCCTTACTGGGAGACGGTCACCACGGATGCCAGTCTGTCAGGCTGGGGGGGTTTCTGGAAGTCCCTGCGGTTCCAGGGGAGGTGGGGCCCTCAGGAGGCCCACACACCTATCAACGTCTTGGAGCTGCGGGCGATCAGGTTAGTTCTGGCTCGCTTGACTACTCATCTTCGGGGCCTGCCTGTTCAGGTGCGCTCGGACAACCAGACGGCAGTTGACTACATCAATCATCAGGGAGGGACCCGGAGCAAGGGGGCCCTCCAGGAAGCGTCTCTGATCCTGACTTGGGCGGAGGCCAATGTCCCCTGCTTCAGCTGTGTACATCCTGGGGGTTGAAAATTGCCTGGCGGACTCTCTGAGCAGGGGGACCTCTCGCCAGGGAGAATGGTCCCTATGCAGCAGGGTGTTTCAATCTCTGTGTCGCCGTTGGGGCCAACCAGATGTGGATCTGTTTGCGTCCACAATCACAAGCTTCCAGCTTTTGTCTCTCTGTCCAGGGATCCTCTGGCCCTGACCTCGGATGCGCTAGCGATGTCATGGAAGGACTTTCAGTTCCTGTATGTCTTCCCTCTAATCCCCCTGCTGGGCAGGGTTCTGCGCAAGATTGCTATAGGAGGGATGCCAGCAATTCTGGTGACCCCCAGGTGGCCAAGAAGAGTGTGGTTCGCAGACGTGGTACAGCTGGCAGTAGATCAGTACGCTCTGCCCTTGGTGCCAGATCTGCTCACTCGGCTCACTACGCCATCCCAATTTACAAACTCTGATTGGCTGCTGAAACCTCCATCTTGATGGAGAAGGGGCTGTCTTCCTCGGTTGTGGATACTTTGATTAAAGCTAGGAAGAAGTCTTCCTCTTCCATTTATTACAGGGTTTGGCGTGCCTACATTGACTGGTGTGAGTCTAAGTCTCTTCCCTGTCGTGTGTTCTCTATTCCCAGGATTCTGGAGTTCCTGCAGCATGGGTTGGAGATGGGACTCCAACTCAGTACTCTGAAGGGTCAGGTTTGTGCCCTGGCTATTTTTTTCCAGAAGTCCTTTGCTCAGCACCCTCTGATCAGGACTTTTTTCCAGGGGGTCACTCATGTGCGCCCCCCACGTAAGCCTATGGTGCCTGTTTGGGATCTGAACTTGGTTCTGTCAGCCTTGCAGGGTGCTCCCTTTGAACCTGTGCAGGATGCTGCCTTGGCCATTCTTACGCTCAAGGTTGTGTTTCTGGTGGCTATCACTTCTGTCAGGCGTGTGTCTGAGTTGGCGGCGCTGTCCATTCAGCCCCCCTACTATGAGAGACACCAGGACAAGGTGGTGTTTCGTTTCAAACCTGACTTTCTGCCTAAGGTAGTGTCTGCCTTTCATTTGAATCAGGATATTGTTCTTCCTTCTTTGTGCCCTAATCCTAGCAATGCTAAGGAGAGAGTTTTGCACTCTTTGGATGTGGTTAGGTGTCTAAAGTACTATCCAGGTGGCTACTGCACCTTTCAGGAAAACTGATGCTCTTTTTGTGGTCCCTTCTGGTCCTAGGAAGGGCTTGGCTCCTGCCAAGTCTACTATCAGCAAGTGGATTCGTCAGGCTGTGATTCAGGCCTACTCTGCTAAGGGGAAGAATCCTCTCTTCCTCCTTACTGCTCATTCCACTCGTGCTATTGGTGCTTCTTGGGCTTTTCAGCACCAGGCCTCTGTTGAACAAGTTTGCAAGGCCGCTACTTGGTCTTCTGTTCATACCTTTTCAAAGTTTTACAAGGTTGATATTAGGGCCTCAGCTGATGCTGTTTTTGGCCGAAAGGTTCTGCAGGCGGCAGTGGTTTAAACTGTCTGCTGCTGCCTTTTTTCTTGGGGATCCCACCCTACTTTATGGACACTGCTATTGGATGTCCCAATTGTAAGTATTATATTTGGAGCAGGACGTACTGTATACTAAGAATAATACAATTCTGTGATTACTCACCTGTAGAATTGGTATTGTGAGTATACAGTACGCCCTGCTCCAACCCACCCTTGGTTTTCATTATCTTGGATCCCCTGTATGGTGATTGTTATCATTGTTATAGTTGATAGTTTGGGTTGTTTAATTCTCCCGGCTTCTCGTTAACTGCTTTTCAATGCTGGGGATTTGTGGGAGGTCCCTGGGTATTTGAGGAGCCGGGAGGAGCCTATTTTCAATGTCTCTGCAGTCCAGCGCCATCTGGCAGAGTATAAGCCGATTGTAAGTATTATATTTGGAGCAGGACGTACTGTATACTCATAATACCAATTCTACAGGTGAGTAATCACAGAATTGTATTTTTATCTCTTGTAGAAGTCTTTCAATAGCTATCCATTGTGTTCACATTATCTTTAAAACCATAATTTATTGTAATCTATTTTTGAAGATTAAGATTTCAATATTTGTTGTGTTAAAATGGACCAGTAAACTTGCACAGCTGAAAAAAGAAACACCATACATGATACTGTATCATTCTCTGGGTCACGTCCATCCTTGAGCCCCGGGAGGGAGGGGGGTTATTTCTTTCCCAGCATCCCAGCCATGCTGCTTATGGACTAAACTGACAGTGCACAACGGCAGGAAACTTAAAACATTAAAGTAGATGCTTTTAGATATTCCCCAACTGGGTAAAATCTCATACACTTTAGGAAAAATTACACTAGCAATGAACTATTCCAGAGCAGACTGCTTTTGCCATCTTGCATAAATTGATTTTTAATATTGGTCAAAATATTAGGACTTTGATATCAGAATGTAAAGATTTTGGACTATAAATACCCCTCACTGCTTACCAGCCTTATTTGTTTCCTATAGCTGGGATTTAAAAGGAGACGCTTCCTTGAGAAGTGTATTCATTGGTTATCCTTTTTTTTTTGGCTTTTCCATTTGTTTTTGTAGTTATGGGCTGACACATTACTTTCCTTGCACCCAAACGAGTTGGCCCAGCAGCTATGACGCCTGATGGCGCATCCACAGGGAGCAAAATCAAGTTCAAATATATGTTATCCCCTACTTATGGGTGTAATTGAAACTTGTTCTATGCAGGACCGGCAAGTCACCAGATGTGGACCCTTTAGTAGAGGCCAGGGTCCCTATTTTGCATTGAAGATGCCTCCGAGAAAATGTTGTCTGTAATCTAGAGAATGAAATTTCTAATCTAAGATACATGGCTATTTGTAATATAGACCCCCTCCAGGGACCTTCCTCCTTCCTCTAATTGCCTTTTACAACAAAGCTACAGTATTTCTGCCACATCACTTGAAAAGGGTGCTATATGCTAATTTGGTGACCAGCAAACTGACCCTTTTTTGGCGACCATGAAAAAAATCTACTTTGCAGATTATTTCTGATAAGTTTCCTTTTGACTATTGCAACAACCAAATCAATGCTTTTTTCCGATGGTTAAATAAATTAATTTAGCATTTAATTATTGAAACACAGGACCTAGATGAGCCAAAATGTTTTTTGGGCGTTATTAAAATTGATTTTAATGGCTTCTTTTGCTTAAAGGTTACCAAAACCCACCCTGGAGTCTGAGACTCTAGGACAGGCATACTCTCTCCCCCCCCCTGGGCAGGGAGGTGTGCAGCCCCCACTGTGTAAAATCCCTTAGGTCGGCCCGTAAACGTGCCTTCTCCCCGATCTAATGGCGCATGCGCGAGCGGCACTGCTCCCTGCTATACTTAGCAAAGCGCGTATCCGCGCTGTGCATTTGTACCGAGTCGAGTCTTAGACGATCCTTGGGGGTTTCACACAGCGGGGCATCCCCAATTGTGGTGCCCCAGGGTCAAGGACCAAAACCCAGGATAGTTAAAATCCTGGGTTTTGATCCACTTTAACAATGTGTCATTTGAACACCAACAAATAAAATGCAACTTAAATGCATTGTAAAGTTTGTCCCCATTAGTGATTTTTTATAACTGTAACGAAAAATGCTGACCAGCGCGAGGAAACTACAGAGCCAAAGATTTCAAGGAGTAAATGATTCATAAATATGCTGGGGAGCGCCGGAATAATGGCAGTAAAACGTGGCGCTCACTGGCGCTGGGATAATCAGCCGGCGGGTCCTACAATGGCTGATATAGTGCAAACAAGTATACAGCATAGCGCCAGATAAGACGGGATGCCAGCGCTCCGAAGCTGGTGCTATAGCCACAAAAATTATAGAGACATAGAAGGTTGACGGCAGAAGGAGACCATACGGTCCATCTAGTCTGCCCTTATGTGTATACTGTATGTTCTCTTTATCTTAGGATAGATGTGTGCTTATCCCAGGCATGTTTAAATTCAGTGACTGTTGATTTTTCAACTACCTCTGCTGGAAGTTTGTTCCAAGCATCTACTACTCTTTCTGTCAAATAATATTTTCTAACATTGCTCCTTATCTTCCCCCCGACTAGCTTCAGGTTGCGCCCCCTTGTTCTATCATTAAGTTTCTTCTTAAAAACACCTCCCTCCTGAACCTTATTCAATCCTTTCACATATTTAAAGGTCTCAATCATGTCCCCCCTCTCCCTTCTTTCCTCCAGACTGTACAAATAAAGTTCTTTAAGTCTCTCCATTTTTTCAGTCCACCATTTTTGTTGCCCGCCTTTGGACCCGTTCTATTTGAATAATGTCTTTTTGCAGGTAAGGTCTCCAGAACTGCACACAGTATTCTAGCTGTGGCCTTACCAGGGCTCTATACAGCGGCATCACAACCTCCCTCTTCCTACAGGTGATGCCTCGAGCTATGCAGCCGAGCATCCTGCTTGCTTTTCCCACTGCCTGGCTACACTGTCCACTCATCTTGCAGCTATCAGTAATCAGTACCCCTAAATCTCTCTCCTCCGAGGTCCTGGCTAACACAGTACTGCCCATACGGTACTCAGAGCAGGGATTCCTTCTACCCAAGTGCATGATTTTACATTAAGAGGCATTAAATTCTAGTTTCCACAGTTTTGACCATCTATCCAGTAAAGCTAAATCATTTTCCATGTTGCAGACACCTCCAGGAATATCCACCCTATTACTAACCTTTGTATCATCAGCAAACAGACAAACTTTTCCTACCAAGCCTTCTCCTATGTCACTTACAAATATATTAAAAAGAATGGGGCCCAGGACAGAGCCTTGCAGCACACCACTTGTAACTCGCCTTTGTTCACATTGCACACCATTTACAACAACGCTCTGATACCGATCCCCCAGCCAACTGAAAATCCACTGAACTATCCAGGGATTGAGTCCTACCTTCAATAACTTATCTATGAGCTCCTTATGTGGTACAGTTTCAAAGGCTTTGCTAAAATCCAGATAGGCGATATCCACAGCACCACCTTCATCTAACACTTTAGTGACATTGTCAAAGAAATCAATAAGATTGGTCTGACATGATCTGCCCTCAGTAAAGCCGTGCTGTTTTGGATCCAATAGGTCATTAATTTTTAGATTGGAAATTATCTGTTTTTTTAGGAGTGTTTACATTAATTTGACCACTATAGATGTTAAACTAACTGGCCTGTAATTACTGGCTTCTTCTCTACTCCCCTTTTTATGGATTGGTACGACATTGGCCATTCTCCAATCATCTGGAACCTCACCAGTTGAAAGGGAATGGTTAAGTAAATCAGTCAGAGGGGCTGAAATTACAAACCTAAGTTCCCTTAGAACTCTGGGGTGGATTCCATCTGGACCCATCGCCTTACTTACCTTTAGATGTGCCAGCTCGGCTAAGACATCAGCCTCCAGAAACTCCGGAGCTGTGCCCTCCCAGCTGGATGCTGTGCTATGGCCATGCCTGCTACTATCTGAAAATACAGAACAAAAGTAGCTATTTAGATGGTCAGCCACAGCCTTATCTCCGTCAATATATTTATTTTCCCTATTTCTAATTTTTGAGACTGCATTGATGCTAAAAGACACACATCATAAATAAGGCCCTTGGTTTCTTTGCACTTTTAGTGCCTTTTAACATTGCCTTTTATGTGCTCTTTTATGTTTATGTTATGCATGTTGTTTCACCAGCATTGTGCTAGGCAAACTGATCAATTCAAAGTCGCTCTAATTTAAATCATCAATAATCTTTTCCAACAACAAAAACGTTTCCTTTAAGGAAATGGTGATTCCAGTTTTACAAGTAGGAGGGTTTTCATGACGGAGGTGAAAAATTAGCGGCAGTCTGGTGTCAGAGACCAGACCAGAAAAGCATGTCACAGAGATAAGGTAAGCGCCCGCTCTTCTTCCCTGTTTGTCTGCCAGCAGCTCTTCCCTGTGCTGTGTGGCCTTGAACTTTGAATTGTGAGGCTTGTTTATCTAAGTTAAAGGGCATGTTGGCAAATTTGACCCTATGAAACAATATATACATAAACCTCCAAAGCATAGTCACTATTCTTGCTTTCATTTTCTTGAAATGAGGCCTCACCTTCCTGGTGTGTTTTTATAAATGTCTTTGCTTCGCCTGAAAGAGTTAAACAACTTTGATGTCTATGGAGCATTAAAGAACTTTGATGTCTATGGAGCTTTGACATCTATCCTCCACATGCTTGTTACTTTTCACTATATCCAGTCCAGGTCGTCCCAGAATAATGACATGTGGGTATTCCACCGCCAGGTGGCGCTCGACTGCAAGATCAAAAGCTGTCGCTCCTCCCGGCCCCCTATAAAAAAAGATGTCTCACTATGATTTCCCAGTGTTCATCTTGCAGTCTTGCTGCTAAGGGTCGTCGGATACTCTCTCCTGGATATTGTAGCTGAGCGGGGCCTCCTAGCCCGTCGGCCGCTGCGATCTTATTCCCACTGATTCTGTGGACCCACTATTGCCTCCCAGCCCTGGCTGATCGGGACGGTGAAGGTAGGGTGAACGCCGGGGTCAGGCGTTTGGCAGAGTTAGGCTCTGGGCCGCAGACCCTGACTAAAGGGTAGCCGGCCATAGGCTGATGGTGAGCCTATAGGGGGGGGACCACTCATTCCCACTGGTTTCATACCCCTCCCTGCCCCACAAGCTTTATTATGTGCTTGGTGTGACTTTCTTCTTATGCACTGACATCTGGACTCTGCGGAGTCCTTTAATGACCTGGATATGCACTATTTTGGCATACTTACCTCCCTCGCTCCTCAAAGGCTCCTGCTCCTCTCTCCCCTCCATCTTGGCTGCTGCGCTGTGGGGGGGGGGCACGGCTCAGTGGAAGTGTCCTTTATTGTTTCTGAGGCCGCGGCCTCTGCTACTGTGGTGCGTGCGCGTGCGCTCACCGCACGATTGGTGTGGGGCCCACCCCTCGAGGAATGTATTGTGCTGCCTGATCTGCGCCATCTTGTCTCCTGCACGCTGTCTGGTCGCCCTCCCCCGAGCTGCCTGCGCTGTCGGTGGCGTGAGTCCATCCTGTTAAACATCTTATGGTTTTGTTGTATTGTGCATACGCAGTGATACGCTAGGATACTTACGGTTTGTTTCTGTTTGTGTCTTCTAGGTGGGCCCCCTTGATAGATTAAAGGTTGTGGTTCCTCCCGGTCACCGACCTCCCCTCCCTCCGCACCCTCTCTCTATTAAGAGGGATCACTAAGAGGGACTAATTCTGAGGGCTTATTAGGTTTGGGCCGGCAGTGCCTTGTAATCTGTATGCCATTACTCTAATCACCATAATGGAGGCTTCTGGGGATAATGAGCTAGGGGCCCCATCTTGGCGGGTGAAGCTCTGCCCCATGTGCGGTGGTCCTCTGGGTGGACTCAGCACGGTTTGCGTCACTTGCGCCAGGTGCGTCTTTTTGGAGCACGATCGGGCGGGCGTATCTGCCCCTAGCCCGTTATTGCCTGCGACCTCTCCAGAACCCCTGCTACTGCATTCAGCCCCCAGCGAGGGGGGCCCCGTGTTGATTTGGCATACCGGGTGGCCAGCCTTGATAGACAGATCTCTTGCACTGCTCCTAAGAAGGCCACGAGTAAGAAGCGCCATATCGAGCCCGTTTACTCAGATAACGATGATTATGATCTTTTTGGAGGTCTGGACTCCATGGAGGAAGGCGAGTTGCCACTGTGGATCATTCTGCCGGCTATGACAGCGGGCCTGGCTCTTCCTCGGGTGAGGATATGTGGCACCCTGATGATACAGAGAGGTTGCTGGCTTCAGTGTTTGAGACGTTGCATATTGTCCCTCCTAAAGCGGCTAAAAGGAAGCAGGGTGATTTGTTTCGGCCTGAGAGACAGAGACTTGTCTTTCCTGAGCAGGCCCATTTTTCTAATATGATCCTCAAGGAATGGGAAAGGCCTAACAAGCTACCGTCGGTGCCTAAGGGCCTGGACAGGCGGTATCCCTTCCCGGAGGAGCTGGTCCGTCTGTGGTCCCGTCCCCCCGAAGTGGATTTCCCTGTGTCGGGGTTATCCAGCACTACGGTTATGCCGTCACCCGATACTGCTTCCTTGCGTGATCCAGGTTACAAAATGGAGCTGGCAGTCAGGCCTCCCTCACAATTTCTTCAGTCTCGGATATCCCAGAACCCAGTGCAGGCACAGGGCCTGAGAATGGCCGTGCAGCACCTCCTGCGGTTAGGGGTGATTTGCCTCATCAGGAACAGGGCCAAGGCTTCTACTCCAATCTCTTTGCAGTTCCCAAGAAGGACGGTACTTTACGCCCTATCCTGGACCTAAAGGGTCTCAACAGGTTTGTAAGAGTCAGACATTTCCGCATGGAAACCTTACGGTCAGCGGTGAGCTCGCTTCGGTCCGGCGACTTCATGACCACGGTGGACATCAGGGATGCCTATTTGCACATCCCGATTTTCCAGGGATATCAGAAATTCCTGAGATTTGCTCTGGAGGACCAGCATTACCAGTTTGTGGCCCTGCCATTCGGGATATCCTCAGCCCCCCTGGGTTTTCACCAAAGTGCTGGCAGGCTATTCTATTCTGAGGATTCAGGGCATTTGTGTGCTGCCTTATCTGGATGATTTACTGATTGCGGCTCAGTCCCTTCAGCAGGCCGAGAACGACACATGGATGGTGTTATCCACTCTAGAGGCCTTCGGATGGGTAATCAATTACCCCAAGTCTTCGGTCATTCCCTCAATGGTGAGGTCCTTCCTGGGCATGACTTTGGACACCTTTCAGGTCAAGGTTTTCCTGCCACAGCAGAAGGGGTTGGGCCTTCAGATGCAGGTGCAGACCTTGCTGTCTTGTCAGCGGCCGTTGATACATCTTGGGATGAAGCTGGTGGGCCTGAGGGTGTCATGCTTTGAGGCAGTGCCCTTCGCCCAATTCCATATGAGACTTCTTCAATTGAACCTGTTGGCCATCTGGGACCGGAGGCACGAGTCACTGGAATGGGAGTTCTCACTGTCCCCCCTGACCAGACAGTCCCTCGTGTGGTGGCTGGACCCCAGAAAACTGTTGGGGGCAAGTCCTTTCTGACTCCCCGGTGGGAGATAGTAACCATGTATTCCAGTCTGACTGGCTGGGGAGGTGTTTGGCAGACGCAGAGACTCCAGGGTCAGTGGGGTCTGCAGGAGAACCACTTGGCCATAAGTCTCCTGGAGCTGAGAGCGATCCGCTTAGTGCTGCTTCGCTTGACTCCCCATTTAAGGGGTTGTGCGATCCAGGTTCGCTCAGACAATCAGACGGCTGTCGCCCACATCAATCACCAGGGTGGGACTCGGAGCAAGCGAGCCCCCGAGGTGACCCAGATTCTGACTTGGGCAGATGAGAATGTTCCCTGCATCTCGGCGGTTTACATCCCCGGGGTGGAAAACCAGGAGGCAGATGCTCTGAGCAGGAACGCCTCACGCCTGGGGGAATGGTCCCTCAGCAACAAGACCTTTCACGCATTGTGTCTCCGCTGGGGACAGCCGGACGTGGACCTGTTTGCGTCCAGACACAATCACAAGCTTCCAAGGTTCATCTCCCTGTCAAGAGATCCTCTGGCATTTGCCACAGACGCTCTGGCAATTCCTTGGATGGAGTTCAGGCTCCTTTACGCATTCCCTCCGTTTCCACTCCTGGGCCACGTGCTGCGCAAGATAGCCCAGGAGAGGGTACCAACCACCTGGTGGCTCCTCGCTGGCCGAGAAGGAGTTGGTTTGCAGACATAGTTCAGATGTCAGTGGATCGTTACATCATGCCCGACGACCAGGGCTTCTCACACAGGGGTCGCTGCGGCACCCTAATTTACAGACGCTGGCTTTGATGGCCTGGCTTTTGAGACCTCAATGCTGATGGAAAAGGGCCTGTCTGCCACGGTTTTGCGTACCATGATTCAGGCATGGAAGAAGTCTTCTTCCATGATATATTACAGAGTTTGGCATGCCTATATTGCTTGGTGTGAATCCAAGAGTTTCCCTTGTCGCACTTTCTCTATCTCTAGAATCTTGGAGTTTTTACAACACGGTTTAGACTTGGGTTTCCAGCTGAGCACCCTCAAGGACCAGATCTCTGCCTTGGCTATTTTTTTTTCAGAGATCCTTTGCCAGAGATCATAGATTGATCAAGACCTTTTTCCAGGGTGTTACCCACGTACGTCCACCACGAAAGCCTGTTTTACCAGTGTGGCACTTGAATTTGGTGCTTTCTGCTCTCCAGGGGCCTCCCTTTGAGCCCCTGTGCGATGCTGCCTTGCCTATTTTGACCTTCAAGGTGGTCTTTTTGGTAGCGATAACCTTGGTGCATCGCGTGTCTGAGCTGGCCGCGCTTTGTATGAAGCCTCCTTATTTTGAGCTGCATAAGGATAAGGTGGTTTTTCGATTTAAACCTGATTTTTTGCCTAAGGTCGTGTCTCCCTTTCATCTTAATGAGGAAGTTGTATTGCCTTCCTTGTGTCCAGCACATATTCTGCATATTCTACCAAGGGGAAGGAACCCCCTTTTCGGATCACAGCTCATTCTACCAGAGCTATTGGTGCCTCTTGGGCTTTTCAGCACCAGGCATCTGTTGAACAAGTTTGTAAGGCTGCCACTTGGTCTTCCATTCATACCTTTACCAAGTTTTACAAGGTTGATGTTAGAGCCTCAGCTGATGCTGTCTTTGGCCGAACAGTGCTTCAAGCGGTAGTGAAATGAACTACATGCTGTTCCGCACTGGGGATCCCACCCTAAGGGACACTGCTTTTGGATGTCCCACATGTCATTAATCTGGGACGACCTGGACTGGGTATAGTGAAAAATACAATTCTGTGAAACTCACCTGTAGAATTGTTTTTGATTATATCCAGTCCAGGTCGTCCCACCACGCCCTTGTTTTCATTATCTCTTGTTTGCCTGTTATGGTGATTACTATTTTTATATTGGACTGTTGTCCTTAAGTTTTGAGTTGGAGAGAGTACATGCTGACGCTATGTGAAGTAACATGGTTTCTTGGCCTCCCGGCCTGTCTCTTTTTCTTACTGCTATTTAACCACTGGGAAATCATCATAGTGAGACATCCTTTTTTTATAGGGGGCCGGGAGGAGCGACAGCTTTTGATCTTGCAGCCGAGCGCCACCTGGCGGGGGAATACCCACATGTCATTAATCTGGAACGACCTGGACTGGATATATTCAAAAACAATTCTACAGGTGAGTTTCACAGAATTGTATTTTTTAGGCATTTTACATTATCATTATATCACTCTATAAGCAACTGGTGAAAGTAACCTCTTTCCCATAAACCGCCATATTCAAGCACAACAAAACAAAACCTTTCTTGGTCAGCCGGCCTGTCTGGTTGGCTTGGTACAGGAAGGATGCCCAGGGTACAGCCGCCAAACAACGTCGTGGGGGGCCTCTGGGAAAGGTGACTTTACTCGTGGGGGTTTCACAAAGTGGAGCATCCTGATCCTGTAGTGGGGTTTTAAAGCAGACCAAAACCCTTCAGTTATCCCAAAACAATTTCCCCACCTAATGACTCTTCCTGGAAGTAGAAAAATATTTGTACTTCGCCTATCCTGTTTTTAATGTTCTATTCCCAGGCTTCAACATCATCAGAGAAAGACCTCTGGGGGGTGGGCATTATATTCTAAAAGCAGAACAAAAATGACTCAATCTATTTTGCTCTCCCACCCCAGGTACATTACTGTTTAGATATTTTCTGCCCTCAACGGAACAAAACCTGAGAAAGTTCAAATCCCGGGTTTTGCACCGCTGTAAAGTCCCAGCAATCTGGGACCTTGTTGGAAATTGCTGAAAAGAGCAGAAGACATAGTGGCAAGACTATGTCACTGCCTGTGGATTGAGAGATGCTGGGCATATTAGACAAAAGATTTGGTCTGCTTTAAAACTCCCTTTTTTGCCTGTTTGTTTTCATCTTTAGAATGTAAAATAAAGATCTGTGTTATGACCTGTGATTTACTTACCAGCATGATGTTTCCAAATGTCTTATATTCCTGTGGCTCTGTTTTGCTCAAGTGGAAGTGGTTTTCCTGACCTTGATTAAAGCCCTTAGTCAGAGGAGTTTCTGGCACCAGGGGCAAAGATTTGAAATGGCACCCCCCTTTCTCCCCCCTAGCTACGCATTGACAAGGGTGAGCTTCCCCCCACATAGCGGAGCTTGGAACAATCAGGCAGAGGTAACGAGGCATCCTGCCCGGTGGGAACACTGCCAGTAACCATTGGAACACAAGGTTGTGATCCCCTCATCTGAAGAGGTTGAATTAGAGCAGAAGGGGTTAAACCTGTGAGCTCTGGAATGTCTAGTGTCATCTCTGCCTCAGCCAATTAGATGATTAGCGAGTCCGAGTCAGGAAGCCTTGTACACCACACACAACAGTTTGTGTATGGTTGCTAAGGTAAACACGCTATAAAAAAGTTTAGTTTTTTTTAACAAAGTTGCAAACAAATAAAAAAAAACAGATAAGTACAGCATCTTGAGGACATCATTTTTTCACACAATAATTGACAATGCCATCAAAAGTGTACGTCTCCATTAATTCATGTTGTGTACAGGGTGGAAATTGTCTTCTGCTTATATATTTCTTGTTTTGTTAGTGTGACCATTTTTCACTTATACTAAATGACAGCATATTGTTGTGTTCTTCCATATACTATAGGAGCACTGAACTTGGAGTTTCAAATAATGGAAGTGAACTTGACAAAGTAAGTAAGGGTCTAAGTCAGGGGTTCCCACTTTCCTTTTCCTGCTTCAATCATGTACCACCTCATTGGTGCATGTAGGTTGTCAGTAACCTATAACCCTAATCACAACAAGCTAAACCGCCAAGCTGTTAGCTTATTGGAATGTAAACTGAAAATACATGAAAAAACAATGCATACCTTTTATGCAGAACCTACAGACAGACAAGGAGAAAGATGGCAGAAAGAGATAGCAGAACCCTGCTTATTGAGAGACTTAAAGCAGACCAAAACCTGGTTGGGGATGTCCATTTGTAAAAACCCCCATGATTACCCCATACTCCCACAGTGCATGCACAGGCTCTCCTCTAAACAGAATAGTTTCTCATGCATATTAATGACAGGGAATCTATTCTGAATGAATTGAATTCCTGGCACCTCCCTCTGGCCGCTCCCTCCAACAGCGCATACACCCCACCAGCCAAACAGATATGCCTGGTGGAGGTGTCAACATTTCCAACTAGTGGAGGTGGCTGGTCTCCAATACAATAGCAGACAGCTCGATTATATTGGCATACTTTGAAATCCAATCACGGTACTGCAATACGCAGGTGACAACAGGGGACAGAGTTATAGATCACCAATCGAGCCCTGTGATTGGTGGTCTACTGCTAGGCAAATCAGGCGAGTGCCAGAAGTCAGTGCCAAGTCTGCTTCTAGGTGCTACTGCGAGGTTAGAGGAAGGGAGAGGGTAGATGAGGTATTCCGCTGACAAAAACCACCAGCAGCCGCACTGCCACATCCCCAGCAGCTTGCACGTGTTCCCATCACAGCCATTCAAATAGGTTGGGGTGGGAACACGCACGCTGCCAGGGATGCGGGGAATGTGGCAGAACATGCGCCCCATTTACCAAAGGATGTTTTATGTAACCCCCCGTCCTGCCTCAATGCCAGGGGAGGGTGGGAGATAAAACGTAGGCATCTGTCTGGACTGGCCCTTTAAAACAGTAGTCGGGGGGATTGCTCTATGCTTCACACTACATACTGCAGTGAGACCTGAAACCCCAGCCCTCATACCAAGGAAGTTTGCCGGGCGGGTTCCAGATTGCCAATGAGTAATGGTGCTGGGGGATGGGCTTGCCCCGGCTGGTATGTGGTGCATTCACAGAACCCATAAATCAAATCTATCAAATTTGTACGGTTTGATGTTCAGAGATTTAAAGTGGACCAACACCCAGGATTTTGACTATCCTGGGTCTTGGACTTCCTGGGGCACCCCGACCGGGGGTGCCCCGCTATGTGAAAACCCCCTGATTGCTTGTAAAAACTTACCTCACTCCGCTCCTATGGCGCATGCGCGGCCGCTCGTCCAATCAGCGTGCTCTGAGCCGCTGTGGTATGCGCGTCCAAGCGGTGTCCAACCACAGCGGCTCCGAGCACGCTGGCGGCCGCATCTCGCGATTCCCTCTAACGGGAAGCGAGCTAGAGAGAAGCGCGAGATGCACCTGTGGCCCGCACATGCGCCGTTGGATCAGGGTCAAGGTAAGGTATATATTCTTTTTTTATAGATTCCCGGGCAGATCCGGCAGGGTGTTGGTCCACTTTAAAGAAAGCATATAATGATATTCATCATCTTCATATAATCAAGCAGTGTACAATATCTGTATGCCTCCATGTCCTGATAGCCTTTGATGTGATGCACTTTGGCCACACATGTCAACTGTCAGCAGTGTTATAGTGACACTCCAGCCTTCTGTAATCTCTACTTCAGTGGCACTGAACTGGCGGACCTCTGCGTCAGATTTCCGGAGCCCTGCCCTGCCCCCTTTACTTTATCAGCGAAGAAGTGCTTATTCTCCCAACCAGTGTCATGACTGCTCCCTGGCATCTAGCATTGCAATACTGCACGGGCAGGAAGTGGTATTGCAAGGTGAACAAAAACTTTGTTTCTCTGTTTTCTTTTTCCCATCATCCATCCCTGTTCCACCATCTCTGCCCCATCCATCCTCATCCTCCCAGCTTTGTCAGTCTATTACTCCAGCTCTGGCCATCTTTCCCCCCAGCTCTCTCTCCACCCCTCCCTGCCCTTCCTGTTCTGTCTATCCATCCATCTTCTATACATCTCCTCTCCAATTCATCCCTCTCCCTCAAACTCTATCTACCCATCGTTGTTGCCAGGCCGGGGGGGGGGGGTATGGTTAAAAGCAGTGTGCTGCAGGTTCTGGGGAGCCAAATAAAAGCTTCTGTTTTTTCCCTATGTTCAATATGATTCTTGGGGTTGGCAAGCAGCCTTTTTGAGTTTTGCCTGTGGAATCCACCGCCACCCCACCCCCACATGCACTGATTTCCAATTATCCACCCCCACGACAGCCCCCCCGCCCGGACCTTTACCTCTCGCTGAATGCCTGTAAATGAACCTTTACAAGAAGTGGTTGAGTACCCCTGCTCTACTTGCTTCCTTTATGGCTGCATGTAAATCATAGCTAGCCTCTTGTAGCCATCACCATCACCAGCAAGAAACGCAGCGGAAAGGTTGTGCAGCAACGTTATTCGAAGGACAGGAAATAGCTACCCACAGGTGCGGCAGCCACACTTCCTTAGTAGAAGACGTGCTTCACTGACTGGTTTTAGCTTTTTATAAAGAAACTGTCACCAGGATTTTCATGACTGGGCTAGCGCTCCATATGTCCTGCGTCATACCTCTCACCTGCCAAATAACGAGTCCAGACCACCATGTCGTTGGAATGATTAAATTTAATCGGCCACAGCCCAACAAATATAATAACACTGTACAAGCAGTAAAGAGTCCCCCCTATAGTTCCGGGTCTGAGAAGCCTAAAAAACCCAAGAATGACGGGAAGGGGAGGGAACAAAAATAAACATCCCGACCCCCACCAAGCGGAAGCCAACATAAACTCGGCCGCAAAACCTCCTAGGCCAGGGAGCTTAATCGGGCTAACCGCCAGTGACCAAAACATCCCCTTCCCTCCCAGAACGCCAACCATCTGAAACTCATTAACCAAATCGTCCTGGCCGGTTTCCAGGGAAACAGCCGCATACCCTACCCAAGGAACTGCTACCTCAGACCCGAAACCCGAGAGGAGACCCGCCCAATGGCTGTGACAAATACAATCCAGAATTCCACAGAAAAGAAAAACAACTTTAACAAAGATAAATAACAATACATTAACATATGTACAAAGTATGACACATTGTTTTTTTTTTTTTTTTTTTGTTAGATATAGGTACAACAACTCCAAGAATAAATAACAGAATACTGCAGCACCCACAACAGGTGCCCACAAGCATATTACAATCTTTTTTTTTTTTTTTTTTTTTTTATATATACAACATTAATGTACAATAAATAATAACCATACAACTTCAACACATATTAACCCCCCCCCCCCCCCAGAACTGTAGCCGAATAAAACCAAACATAACCAAAAACAGGGCGGGAGGGTGGGACCGCTCGTCATCCACGCCGGGGGTCAAAGAGGAAGGGGAGGGGGACAAACGTCCCTTTATACTCCCCCCCCCCCTTTGAGGTCACTTCCCCCAGTGACCACTTCCCCCATGGCTGGTCTGCCTCCGGACGGAGCGCAGGCCAGTCATGTGGGCTGCCCTCCTTAAAGGGACGGCGCTTTCTTGACTGGGCTAGCGCTCCATATGTCCTGCGTCATACCTCTCACCTGCCAAATAACGAGTCCAGACCACCATGTCGTTGGAATGATTAAATTTAATCGGCCACAGCCCAACAAATATAATAACACTGTACAAGCAGTAAAGAGTCCCCCCTATAGTTCCGGGTCTGAGAAGCCTAAAAAACCCAAGAATGACGGGAAGGGGAGGGAACAAAAATAAACATCCCGACCCCCACCAAGCGGAAGCCAACATAAACTCGGCCGCAAAACCTCCTAGGCCAGGGAGCTTAATCGGGCTAACCGCCAGTGACCAAAACATCCCCTTCCCTCCCAGAACGCCAACCATCTGAAACTCATTAATCAAATCGTCCTGGCCGGTTTCCAGGGAAACAGCCGCATACCCTACCCAAGGAACTGCTACCTCAGACCCGAAACCCGAGAGGAGACCCGCCAAAGCCAAGCGGCGCTAAAACCTTAGCGCCGCTTGGCCCGCCACAACTCCACCGCCATATCGATCCTCTCCTTCAATGACATGTTAAACAAGTCGTTCCCCATGTCATTCAAGTGGACCCCATCGGATCGATAGAACCCCCTAATCCCTTCTACCTCGATGTGGCGCACACTTAAACCCCCATTCAGCCTCACAAACCTCGCTATCGCCTTGTTAACCTTAACCCTAACCTTCTCGATGGCCAACAAGTCTCTAGCGTGTCGCCAGGCAAAACGGGGGACAATCTGAGACCACACCAACACCACCCCCGGAAATACACCCAGGAAAAACAATAAATCCCGTGTTATGGACTTGATCAAGTGCCGCATCGGCACCTTCCCCAAGTCATTCCCCCCTGCGTGAATAACCAAAACCCCCGGCGGCCCCTTCCTTGCCGCCACACGCATTGTGTGCTCCCGCATGTCCTCCCAGCACAGGCCTCTCACACCAGCCCAGCTCAACCGAGCCCGATCTTCCGGAATGCCCAGCTGCATTCCATTCCTCCGAACCACCGCACGTCGAGCCGACCAGTAAACATATGAATGGCCGACGATCACGACCGAGCATGCCGAATCTAAAACAAAAATAAGGAAAAAAGGGGGAAGGGGAGGGAAGGAGGTGGGAAAAAAGTTATCGACCGATCCACTCAATCACCTGTACAACTGATCAATCCTGTCCGGCCGAATGTACCGCCGAAACCGCGCCGATTCCCACCTCCCCAGCCTCTTTATTATGTCATCCGGCAGCCCCAGCCTAGCCGCCTCTGTTGCGGCCCCAATACGAAACGAGTGGGTACCATATTCGCTGCTTTCCAACCCCAACTCCTCAAGACACTTCCTAAAAACCGCCAAAAACTGGAACCGCGATAAGAAGGAACCATCCTCGTGCATGAGTAGCGGACCGTTCCCACTCGGCCTCACCCTCAGGAACTCCTCGACCGCAGCAGCCGGACATGAATCACATTGCCGCAACCTCCCCAAAAAGATACTAACCCCCCGCCCCCGCTGATCTGTCTTAGACCGCCTTATCCGTAACGCCACCCCTTCCTCCGACGTCACTGCGTCACCCAAACCCAACCCACCGGGTACCCGCTTACTAGGGCTTACCAGCTCCCCCACTCTCAGGGCCCCAAAGAATGCCAGCGAAAATGCAGCCCTAAACTAACTCACTTCGAAACCCGACGCACAAACCCGGGACAAAACACTGAAAATCCCCCCCAACAAACCCCATGACACCGGCCGCCTGTTATCAGCCCTCCTGTGCTCTTTCCGCCAACCCTTCAGTGCCTGCCGCACCCAGAACGCCTTGGTCATATCCACCCAGCCCTCCAGATGGCACAGGAACGCCAAAGCCGACATCTTTTTGTCAACCGAAGCCGGGGTCGCGCCGCCCTCCAACAACTCGCACACGTACAAGATCAACAACCCTTGCCTATCGACCTCCGTTCCAGGCACCCCGAACTCCTCCGCCAAGGCCCACCACTGCTGCCACGTCTTTACATATGAAGCCCAAGTAGATGGTGCAACTGACTTTTGAATCAAGCCAAACAGGCGTCTTACAGTATTTCCAGCAGCCAACTGGGGCATGACTCGCCGACTTCCCTCGCCTCGGGTGCCAACTTCCTGAAGCGTTCCCACTGCGAACGAGAAAGAGCGTCAGCTATCCCGTTTTCCACCCCGGGGACATGCGCCGCCCTGCACCACACATTATACCGCAAACAACCCAACACCAGCTGCCTGAGCAGCACCACCACCGGTAGTGAAGACGAAGTCTGCGTGTTAACTGCCGCAACCACCGACATGTTGTCTGACCGGAAACACACCGCCTTGTTCCTCAGCACCTCTCCCCATAACGTCACCGCCACCACCAGTGGGAATAATTCCAAAAAAGCCAAATTCCTCACCAGGTCTGAGTCCCGCCACCGCCCTGGCCAGGGGCCCGCACACCATCTCCCCCCTAAGTAGGCCCCAAAACCTACGGAGCCCGCCGCATCCGTGAAGAGCTCAAGCTCGTCATTTGCCCTCACCGGGTCCTGCCAGTACGCCAGCCCGTCGAAAGACCTCAGGAAAGTGATCCACATCCTGATGTCCTCCTTCATCGCCGCCGTCAACCGGATGAAGTGATGCGGCTCCCGAACTCCCGCCGTCGCCAGTGATAGGCGCCTGGTGAACACCCTTCCCATAGGCAAAACCCGACACGCGAAGTTCAGTTCCCGAGCACTGACTGCAGCCGCACCAACGTGACCTTCTTGGCCCCCAGAGCCCCCTCCAAACCCCCAACCAAATCCTCAATTTTATCCCTCGGCAGCCTACATACCCTCTTTACCGTGTCGATCTCGATCCCCAGGAATTTTATCGTGGTTGCTGGACCTTCCGTCTTGTCGTGTGCCACCGGCACCCCAAAAACCCCAAAAACATTTAACATGGTCGCCAACAACAACTCGCACACCCTGGTGCCCCCCGGCCCTACGCACAAAAAATCATCTAGGTAATGAGTGACGGACCCCACGCCCGCTCTTTCCTTTACCACCCACTCCAAGAACGAGCTAAAGGCTTCAAAATAGGCGCACGAAATTGAACACCCCATTGGGAGACACCGGTCCACGTAATACCCCCCCTCGAAAAAACACCCCAAAAGATACAAGCTATCCGGATGCACTGGTAGCAGCCGAAACGCAGATTCGATGTCGGTTTTTGCCATCAATGCCCCGGGGCCTGCTTCCCTTACCATATCCAAAGCGAAGTCAAACGACGTATAAGACACCGATGACAGCTCTTTGTCTATCCCATCATTCACCGACCCACCCCTCGGGAAAGGCAGATGGTGTATGAGGCGAAATTTGCCTCTCTCCTTCTTGGGCACAGCCCCCAACGGGGACACCACCAGGTCCTCCAGAGGGGGGACACTAAATGGGCCCGCCATCCGCCCCAAAGAAACTTCTTTCCCCAACTTTTCCCTAATCACCTCGGGCCGCTCCCGAGCCGATTTCAGATTCTTAAGCGAGCGCACCCTAGGAGGCGCTGCACATGGAATCCGAAAACCCGACTCGAAGCCCTCGCCCAGCAAACGCGCCATCCCTTGATCAGGGTACTTACTTAGCCAGGGGCCCATCTCTGCTCCTTTCACCGGAGATACCCCCTTTTCCAATACCCTCGGCCCCTCTGCGGCCGCCCCCCCCGTCCCTTCTTAAAACATCTCCCAGCTGAGTGGCTCCCTCCGCAGCCAGAACATTTGTGCCGGAATTTACACGAGGGCCCCCATTTGCAGAAGGAGTCATTGAAGGCCCAGCACAAACCCCGCCTGGCCAAATCCGCCCCTCCCGACCCCATTGAAGTGGCGGCCCCTTGAAAGGGGGATGATCCCCCCCCCCCGGCAGCTGGGTATACCCCCCCCCTCGCATTCATCACCCTCAACCACAGCCCTATATCCCTATGATCCCACCCCAACCTCTCACTCACCGACATCCGCTGCCGGAACTGCTCGTCGTACCGAAGCCAGGCCAAGCCCCTATACACCCGGTGAGCCTCCCAAATGACGTCCAGATAACAAAACAGCGACGAGCAGTGTTCTGGGTTCTTCTCCCCAATAACGCTTGCCAGTATAGCAAACGCCTGCAGCCAATTCCCGAAAGTCCTCGGGATCAGCCGAAAACGCCTCCTATCCTCATCCTCTTCCTTCCGGTACTCCCTCCCTTTTTCCCACCCCTCAATCCCAAAACGCTCCAAGGGCAGTAACGTAAATATATCCACGTACTCCCTGCGCCATATTTTTTCCCTCACTTCCTGTTTTAGGTGCCCTCCAAGCGGACCCTCGAAACACACGTAAGTGTTCCCCTTGGCCGAATCCGAAATCGGTAGGGACCTATCCCCCCCCCCTAGCTCGCCCAAACCCGTATCTTCAGCATTCCCCCCCCCCCCCAATATCTATCTGCGCCGCCCCTTGCTCCAGAGACCCTCCCACGGCGCCACTCGTCGCCCCCGGCAACCTTGGTGCCCAAACTGCCGCCGGACCCTGCGGCGCCCCCTTGGACCCCCCGCCCTCCCCCGAGTCCCACCTGGCTAACAACTCCCTCACCCCTGCCATAAAACCTGCCACCCCCGCACCTATGCCCCCAGACACCCCATCCCCAGCTTGCGATACTGACATGACATTAGCAAACATTTGTGGCTCACCCTGCGTAGCGCTCCCGCCGCCTGATCCTCCCGTGCACCGCTCCAAGTCCTGGGTCCCCGGGCCCGACTGGCCCAGGGACCCGCTTCCCGCCGGACGTCCTGACGCCACCGCAGTTCCTGGTGCCGCCGTCACGCTGCCGGAAGATGATGGCGCCCGGGAGCCGATCGCCGCCCCCGACCGCCCGCCTGCCTGGCTGCCGCTGTCCTCCAATCGCCCTCCTGGTGCCTCGACCGCCGTGCCGCCTGACACCGTGTCCTGGTCGGCCACCGCCTGCGAAGAAAAAAGGAGAGACGAGCAGCCGGTACTGGCCGGGAAGCCGAGCCCCCGGCCGCATGCGCGCATGTCCGCAGAGCCTGGACCTAAATGGGAATGGGCCGGGGAGGACGCCATGCGCACCAGCTCCCCCGGCTGGGGGGCCGTAAGGTCAAAGGGCCAGGCGCTCAGGGACGCGGGGACCCGCCAGGCCGGGGGAGCCATGGGAGGGAGGGGGGCATCCCGTGTCGCCGGGGGAAAGGGGTGCGGCGGGGGCGCCAGCGGAGCGAAAAAAGGGGGGTGAGGGGGCGGCGCTCCCGCCAGGGGGCATGCGTTATGGGAGAAGGGGGGGTCAGCGCGGGGGGGGAAAAGGGGATATATATGTGTGTGGTGTGCTGCTTGGGAGCCCCCGCCGGCGTCCAAAAGGACGCCGGGGGCCCCACTACTAGGCCTGGGGGAGGGGGGGGTCCCCCCCCCCGCGGCCGCTCTCCGCTCCAATTGGAGCGGAGCCTTGACACCCGTGGAGGACCCCGGTGGAAGGGAGGAGAGAGGGGGGCCCCCCCCGCCGGCTTGTACGTGGGGGGGGGAGGGGGGGAAAGGGGGCGTGGTTGTGGGCGAGCCCGGCCGCTCGCAGTGAGCTCACCGGGCCCGCATGGTCCCCCCCCCCCGCCGGGGGCCTGCCTCAACCCCAGCCACAAGGGAGGGGGAGGCAGGCCTCCTCTGCCCCGAGCCCCGGCGCGCAGGCCGGGAGCTCGAGCGAGGTGGGGGCGGAGCCTGCGCCCCGGCAGCAGCAGCCTCTCCCTGCGAGAGGGAGAGGGGAACACTTGCCGCCGGCGCGCGGCCGGCGGAGGACGACGGGGGAGGCGCGCCTGAAGCACCCGCCTCCCCCCGACGAGAGCGAGCTGAGGCTCGAGGCCTCCCGCAGCCCGCAGGTGAGTGGCGCGCCGCGTTGGAAGGGGTGGGAGGGGTGGGGGAACGGAGGGGTAGAACCGCAGGCGCGGCAGGCGCCGCGTCCATCCCCCGCCGCGCGTGGCGCCGAGGTGGCGACGGGCTAAGCCGGGCAATGGCCCGGCGTGCCCGTCGGGGGCGGGAGGGGGGTGGCGGCGAGGCGGACTGGGGGGGCAGTAAGCTCCTCACCCAGTCCTCGCCTCGTCGCCCGGCCTCCCTGCGCAGCGCAGCTAAAAGGGCCTCCATGGTCACTTGCCTGGGTGGACGAGCGTCAGTCAGACCGCTCGTCATCCACGCCGGGGGTCAAAGAGGAAGGGGAGGGGGACAAACGTCCCTTTATACTCCCCCCCCCCTTTGAGGTCACTTCCCCCAGTGACCACTTCCCCCATGGCTGGTCTGCCTCCGGACGGAGCGCAGGCCAGTCATGTGGGCTGCCCTCCTTAAAGGGACGGCGCTTTCTCTATCGATAATTGGAACTTCCCTGGAAATCCCACGGCACATGTGTGGGCTCTTCTCCAATGAGCAGCTCATGCGCCATTCAATTTTAGTAAGCCACTCTGACATCAGAGCAGCTTAGTAAAGCATGAGCCACTTGCCACTTCTCTTCTGTTGGGCGTAGCCGTGCCAACCAACTGGAGGGAAGCCAGAGGAAAGCGCAGTGAAATTGCCGGCGGTGTATTTCGCACATCGATAGGGAATCAGACAGCCCTGGCAGCTTTAAGACTCTAGGGTCGGCCCAAAAGGTGATTGTTCCTCTTTAAGAATATTTGTCTGTAGAGACATCCCAAATCAGGATGCCTTAAGAGCAGTTATTAAAAGGGACCTATGCTTTTCTTTTTACAATATGTCTATTTTACATTTTGATAGAGCATGAATTCAACTTGTTTTTTATGACTCTAGTGATGATATAATATATGGCCACTCTTCAACCAATTACTTTAATCTGATTTAACCAACAATCCACTGCTCTTATTTTAGCTAAAACCAAAAAGCAAATATCTGTTTTTCCTTTGCCTAATTTTTTTTATGGTATATGGATTTCACTTACAGACAGATTTCCACAGCTCTTGGTGCCCTCAATGTTGGTAACCAGCTTCAATATAAGATGGATTATACTGAAAAAAGTATATGTTTGATAATTAACATGAACCGCTTTGATATTAAAGGTAGGTATTAGCTTTCTGTGCTATCTTATACATTTCTCTTCAAATGTTAATGAATTACCCCCTCCCAATAACACAATGATTTTTCTTTTACATGATGGACTAAAATCAATTCATAAGGGTTGATTAGGGGCAAGGTAAGAATTCCCACTTCTTTTTAGGAGAGAAACCTGCCACTGACTTTCATGGTCTACCTTGGGGGTGATTCAAAGCCAGGTGAAAATTTACACCCGGTAGACAATGAAATGGCAATTTTTTATCCTAAAAAATGTGAGAATTCTTACCTGGCTCTGAATCGACTCCATAGTGGACATTTTATTAAAATTTGGAGACACTCTCTGACCAAATCTGGTGTAAGTTTTCCACAAAACTTCAAAACAAAAACTGCAAATGATAGCTGATTACACTTAGCCCTTCTAGTTATTATTGGGTAGCTGCATCTTTGGCAGAAATGGCCGCCTTGCATTGATGTAGGTGGAAAGTTCTCTTTTTCCTTTTGGCTAAGATTAATCTCTGAGGGTTATGCTAATTATTTGGTAAAGCAAGGTGCATCTAAACATTTGGTTCTATTTTTACATGTGAGTATCATATTACACTTTGGGTATCATGCAATGTGAATTGCAGCTTGCATCTTGGTAGCTCATCTGTAAAAATGCCCCATCGCAGGTACCGATTTTTTTATTGCACTTTCTTATGTGTTAAAGATCTCACTCATGGGGAGTGGCCAGCTATGGGAGTGTGAGGACGTGCTCTGACCGGGCTCCCACTGGCCGTCCTAATAATTTAAGAATCTTGCGGACTTACCCACCTGAAAGGTGCCAGCCGGGTAATGGTGAAGAAGCAGAGGGGTGCCAAGACGCCAGCGATCACTCCACATCGCAGGATCAGCTCCTATATGGGGAAGGACGGCCCGCATGATCGGGAAGGTGCCTCGTCCAAAATGGCGCCGGCCTCTGCTGGGGCTGCTGGTGCTTCCCCCTGCCATCGGGGGGCCGGGAGTGTGCGGACACGAGGTCGCTCTCGCCGTCGGGGGCCCCTGTCCTGGGCCGCACTGTTAGGGCAAGCAGTTGCCCCCCCTCGTCTGCCCCACATAGGAAAACCAGCGGCGGGACCCCGAGGATGGCGGCAGCAGTGACGGATAGTGAGCTTGCGGGGGTATGCCTGCTAACGACACGGGAGGAGATGAGCCTCCCCGCCACTCGAGGCGGGTTGCAGCCGGGACCTGAGCGGGGGAGTCAGAGCTGCCGCTCTTTCGCTCCAACGCTGACATCTGCTGGGACGAGAGGTGAGGGGAGAAGCCCCCCCAGAGGAGGCTCGCACGTGGGCCTGACCTGGGCGGCTGCAACAGGACTGCCATCACGTCCAGGTATGACACAGCTAAGCTGCCCCAGCTCTGATAGCCCTGAGTGTCCTTCCCTGCTCCAGAGTGGGGGACGCCCATGCAGGCTGGGGTCCCTGGCTATATCCCCATGCCGTACGTCCATCGGCACCCCATCTCCACCATCGTGGCAAGAGCCGGCTGACCAGGCGTTTAGCCCTGGCCCTGACCCAGATCTTGGATCGCTGAGGGAGTTTCCCCAACTTCGGGCCATATCAGCCCCCTCCTGTGCTTCCCCGGGTGCACTGGTGTACGGGCGGGGCTTGGCCGGGGATACCCCTTTCCCCCGTATGGCAACAGAGGAGCAGCTCCTCAACCTCCACCTGGCCTCGTGACCGGACCTTCATGGAGGGGGAGGGGACCGCGGTGACATCCCGGAGTGACGGCGCGCCATTTGGGGTATGCATTTCTGCCCATCCAAGCCAGCCTTCCCGATCCGCAGGCCCGGGAAACCCCGGAGATTTGTTGCCGCGCGGCTCTTCTGCGGTGGGAGCTGCATTCACGCTTCCTATCGACGCCTCTCAAGTAATCTGCGATCCTCCAACGCTGACACAGTCCCCTCTTGATCCTATCCTCGCAGCCCTGAGTTGAAAACTCTGCCCACTTGAGATGACCTTGAATCCTTTATTCAGAGGGTGGAAAGTACATTCAAGAAGGATATCTCAGATTTGTAGCAGTCAGTGGGCAATCTTGACACCAGAGTCGACTTGCTGGAGCAGTTCCAAACCGCGACAACCCAGAGGCTGGAGGCGCTGGATCGGGACTTGACCCATCAAAAAGCTATTTCACAGGCGGCAGTTCTACACCTGGACGACCTTGAAAATAGGAGCCGTCGCAATAATATTTGTATCAGAGGTCTCCCAGAGGCGACGGGCCCAGACCAACTTTGGCCTACCATTATTGGCATTTTCAGCGAGATAGTGATAGATCGTGTCCACAGAGCCCTTGGACCCAGATCTTCCGACCTAGCTCACCCCCGCGATGTTATATGTCGCCTACATTACTACACCGTGAAGGATGACATCCTGGCGAAGGCCTGGGCACAAGGCCGGATCTGCTTTGATGGAGCTCCCTTTCAGCTGTTCCCGGATGTATCACGAAGGTCTCTTATGATGAGACGAGTTCTGAAACCCTTGCTCACTAAGATACGGGAATGTGGAGGATTTCATCGTTGGGGCTACCCCTTTCATCTTGTGGTCCGTAAAAACCAGCGTACTTTCACTGTGAAAACACATGCGGACCTCTCAGGCTTGTTCTCCTTCCTGGACTCTCCCCCGGTGTAGGTCCCGGACTGGCGTGACATCTCTCTCCCCCTTCAGCCACAGAGGTTTGTCGGGCGAGGAGCGGGGCTGCGGCTCTCAGAGGACCGGCCGGTGGTACACCAAGAGACCCCGCCGTTTGGCTAATGAAGTCTGAGCAGATGTTATTGCCATCAGTCATATCCTTATATGGAACATAGCTTTGCTGATTAATCCCTAAATTGTTTGTGTTTGTTTATTGCGCTTCAGGCTCGTTGGGTGGCGCTTCATTTACTCTACTTGTTTGTTGGAGGAGTGGTATGGGTTTGCACACTCAGGTGTTGTGTGCCGTTCCTCTTGATTAACCCTCCGCACCGGGTGCTTTGCTCCAGAGGCGTTGTAGTTCATACCCTGGGGCCGGTCCTGTCGAGCCTCGAACCTGCTTCTACCTGTTTACAACGCTTTAGCTGCTTATCTGTGTGTTTTCACCCGTAGTTTAGCCTTACAGATTGATTTTCTTAATTACGTATGTTTATTCGCAGAGTTCCGGGCTCGCTGGTCTGCTCTCCCATCTACTCAACTTGTCCGCGGAGCAGGGGGTTTGGGCACGCGCACTTGGGTGTTGCGTTCCTCTCTTCTTGACTGACTCGTCACGGCCGGAGAGTCTCCCGGTTGTGTCGCAGTCTATCTCATGGGGACAGTTCTGGTGAGCCTTGAATCTGCTTCCTTAAATTGTTTGTGTTTGTTTATTGCGCTTCAGGCTCGTCGGGCGGCTCTTCATTTATTTACTCAACTTGTTTGTTGGGTGAGTGATATGGGTTTGCACACTCAGGTGTGGTATGCTGCTCCTCTTGACTGACTCTCCGCACCGGGCGCTTTGCTCCGGAGGCGTTGTAGTTCATACCCTGGGGCCGGTCCTGCCGAGCCTTGAACCTGCTTCTACCTGTTTACAACGTATTAGTTGCTTATCTGTGTGTTTTCACCCGTAGTTTAGCCTTACAGATTGATTTTCTTAATTACTTATGTTTATTTGCAGCGTTCCGGGCTCGCTGGGCTGCTCTCCCATTTTCTCAACTTGTCCGCGGAGCAAGGGGTTTGGGCGTGCACTTGGGTGTTGTGTTCCTCTCCTCTTGACTGACGTGCCCCGTCGGGAGTATCTCCCGGATGGGTCGCGGTCTATCTCATGGGGACAGTTCTGGCGAGCCTTGAATCTGCTTCATACCTGTTTATAATGGTTTGTGTGCATGCAAAGCTTCCGTTGCTTATTTGCCTGTTCGGTTTGACTAGCTCTTGTTATGATTGCTTTTTAGGCCACCGCTGAGCCCCCTGCTACGCTTGTGGCTGCGGGGTTTGGCTTTAACTAAAAACTAAAAACGTTGTCTTTTTCATTTATTGGAATTCTTGTGGGTATTGCCCTGAGATGGGGACTTACACTGGCAGTATAATTTGCGGTGGTTACCCCAATAAGTGAGATTAGGGATGGCCGGGGGACCCCCTCTGTCTCTCGGATCCGTCTCGACCCCACCATAGGCCAGGGACCTGTGGTTCCCTGGGTTGGCCTTTCGCTCACTTCGGGTGCCTAAGGCTCAATTTTGGGAAAGAAGGAATCCTTCCCAACTTAGATCCCCCTAATTTTCCCTCATATTCCCTAGTTTCCCCTTGTATACTTGTCCTTGTCCTATACGTTTTCGTCAGGTGTGTATACCCCCTTTGTGTGCTTCTCCTTGCTTCTTGTAGTTGTCTACCCCTGTTTCCTGGTGTACTCTTGGCCCTATACCTCTCTCCCTTCCCCTTCCTTTCCTTTCCTTTTTCCCTCTCTCTTCTACCACTCTTTTGGCTTGGGACCCCTTCCTCCCCGGTTTCCCCTTTCATTGAGTTAGGGGTTGCTTGTTTTGCTCTGCCATGTCCAGAATCCAATGTACCTCTTTGAATGTTAAGGGCCTGAACTCCCCCGTCAAGCGTGCACCTACTTCTCCCCTCCCCACAATACTTATTCGCGTATAGATTGGTTCTTGGTTCCCCATAGGCACGTGCATCTCATTTCGCGTCCTTCCATAGGTTCGATCTCAATCTGACCACGCTCCTATTTCTATTACCCTTTCGAATCCTGACTCCCCCTCCCCATCGGGACACTGGAGGCTCAACAGCTCCCTCCTCCAGGACCCCACGTTTAAGGCGGAAATTTGGTCGGCAATTGCCGAGTTCTTTACCGTAAACAATACTCCAGATGTTTCACGAATGACCCAGTGGGAGGCTCACAAGTGTGTGATTCGAGGCCTTCTGATTAGACGGGGCGCTTATCTTAACCCTTCTAGTGCCAGCTACGTGACTCTCACGTAGCTGCCTCTCCAACCATTAAGTGCCAGCTACGTGAGAGTCACGTAGCTGACTTTAGAGCCCCATAAAAAAAAAAGTAAAAAAGATACAGACCTGACCCCTCATTTGAAAGTGCCAGCGATTCTGTACAAGAATCAAGTAGTAGATTTTCGCCCGGAATAGGCCCATCCCCCCCCACCCGCCGGCGCCGACATCTGAAAAAAAAAAAGTAAATGTCATTTACTCACCTCGCAGCGCGATGGCTCTCCCCGGGTCTTCTCTTCACCAGGGGGGGCTCCGATCCCCCCCTGGGCTTTCCACGCTTCGGGTGAGGGCCCAGAAACAGGCCCTCACCATCCTCTTCGGCCGGTGCTGGCCCCGCCCATAACCCCGCCCCTAGCCCCGTCCACAACCCCGCCCCTAGCCCCGTCCACTTGATGACGTCATCCCGCTCCTCGGGTTACCGGCACCTGGGCTCCGTTCTGTCAGTTGTCAGTAGCGATCGGAGCAGGGAGGGTGGCAGGCAGGGAGGCTCTGATCTCCCTGCCTCCCTCCCTCCCTGCTCTGATCACTACCGACAACTGTCATCTGCAGCAGTGTGGGACACTGGATGGGAGGGAAGTATAAGTGAAAGAAGAATAATAAAGAATTTTGTGTCTGTGTCTTTTTTTTTTTACTTAACCCTTTGTGAACTGGTAAGGGGTCCATGAGACCCCTTATACCAGTTCACAAGGCTCTGGGTATGGCAGGTCACCTGCGGCAAGTGGGTGACTTGCCATAACCCCCAGCCCCCCATTACCTGCCTCCCCAATGGCCAGGGGGGAGCAGAAGGGCCCGGGCCACGTGGCTATGTGGGCTAGTAGCCAACGAACGCCAACCAACGCTGGCCCCTGCGCCCTGTTCTACAAGCCCCCATAGCTGGTCCAGGTCGGTAATGCTGGGTAAGGGGGACCCTATGTCATTTTTTGGGGGGATTTTAAGGGTTTTTAACCATTAAAATTCCCCCCAAAGAATGAGGTCCCCCTCCCTGGGAGGGGGGACCCTACGTCATTTTTTTTTTTAAGTTAACCCCTTACAACTATGCAATCATATTGCATAGTCGGATTCTATCTGAAATCTCCTAAACTGCTGTTTCAGTTTGGGGAGTTTCCTGGGCAGGAAATGGTGTCTACCAATACATATGTGGTACCGTTGTAACCGGGAGAAATAGGGCTTTCACACGCAATAATATTTTATTAATAAACTTACATTTTGTATTAGAAAAAAACACTACAAATTGTAAAAAATTGTTTTTTTTTTATTTTTTTGCACATATTTCACCCAAAAGTATTGAGAATACACTAAAAAAAGGCCAAACAAGACGTTCCATGTTGAAGCCCAGACTCTGCTGAAAAAAACAATATATAATTTTCCTGGAAAATCCCTGGAAATCCCTTCAAAAATCCAGGTTGAACACGTGTTGCGCAAAAACGTGAAAAGTAGTCTGGCAACAGAGTGTGACAAAAAAAGGCTGGCACTCAAAGGGTTAAAAAGGAGAGGGAAAAACAAACAGCTCACCTGCTGCAGGAGATTCGGAGTCTGGAGACTAGACACAAACAGTCTTTGGATCCCGCATTGTGTGCCAAATTGACTAAACTGCGAAAAGCCCTCCGGGATATAAGCTTTGTAAAGCTAGGTGTCGTAGGCATTTCTACGAGTTTAGCAATAAAAGCGGCAGGGCTCTTGCTAGAGCCCTGCGGGGGCAGCGATCTAGAAACTTCATTCCCAGTATACTTGACCCAGGAGGTAACAGGCATTATAAAATAGGGGATATAGCCAAAGCCTTTAGGAACTTTTATGACGGCTTGTACAATCTGCCGCAGAATATGTCTCAGGCGCATCAGCAAAAAAGAAGGGCCTACATATGGAAGTCGGACCTTCCCCGGCTTGGGCAGAGTGTGGCGGAGGCCCTTGAGGAGGAGATCGATATGGGGGAGTTCTTAAAGGCCATCAAGAACATGAAACCCGGAAAGGCTCCTGGCCCAGATGGCTGTAGCTTGGAATATTATAAAGAACTGGCGGGCACTTTGGGCCCACACTTTATTTCTTCTTTCGGCTCTTTGAGTGATGGTCTTCCCCCCCTCGGGACACTCTTCGGGCTAACATTGCCGTTATCCCTAAGCCGGGTAGGGACCCGGCACAGTGTGGTAGCTATAGGCCCATATCCCTGTTAAACTGTGACCTTAAGATATACAATAAAATCCTGTTGGACAGAATCTCTCCCCTCCTCCCGGCCCTCATACATTGGGATCAGGTGGGCTTCGTTCCAAATCGTGAGGGGAGGGATAATACCACAAGAGTCATGAACGTGGTCCATCATGCACAACGGACGGGGGAGGCTGCATTACTTCTCTCCACGGATGCCGAGAAGGCTTTTGACAGGGTGAGCTGGGCTTTCCTTGAGGGGACCCTTCGTCACATCGGGTTGGGCGATAAGATGCTTAATATGATCTTGGTCTCGTACACCTGCCCCTCTGCATCCGTGGTGGTGAATGGCCTGCCTTCTCGGGCTTTCCATTTATTTAATGGGACGCGGCAGGGCTGCCCACTTTCCCCGCTTATCTACATCCTCTCATTGGAGCCATTCCTACGCTTGATTAGGCGTGGACGTTTCGGGAGTAAGGGTGGGTGGGACTGAGCACAAGGTAGCGGCTTATGCGACGATCTGATGTTCTTTGTCTCGAAACCAGAGATCACTTTGCCAAACCTTCTCGCCGAGCTTAGGAGTTTTCAGGAGGCCTCTAACTATAAGATCAATTACCAGAAGTCCTCTGCCTTAAACATTAATGTCCCTACGGAGCGTCTGCGCCACGTCGCGGAAAACTTTTAAGCCAACTTTTAACCATTTTAAGTGGGAGCGGGAGGCTGTTACTTACCTGGGCACACGTGTCCCCTCCAAATTGCAAGAAACATATGCTTTAAATTCCCCCCCCCCCCCCCGTTAAAGAGGTTGGAGGAATACCTCTTGAAATGGAACAAGGGAGTTTTTTTCTTGGTTTGGAAGGGTTAGTGTCAAGATGAACATCCTTCCTAGGGTGCTATACTTATTCCAGGCCCTCCCAATAGATATCCCCACTACCTTCTTTAAGCAGCTTACGCGAATGTGCACTAGGTTTGTTTGGGCTGGTCGCTCCCACCATATGGCGGCTTCTCTCTTGACGGTTTCTAAATCTAAGGGGGGATTGGGCCTCCCAGACTGGAGGCGCTATCATGCAGCGGCTCATTTGAGCTGGATTATTGACTGGTGCCGCCACTCCGCTCTGAAACAATGGGTTCAGATGGAACAAGACGCTTCTCCTTGCCCCCTCCCTGGACTACCATGGATCCCACTGAATAAACTCACGCAGCTGAACAAGCACCCTACAATTGGCCCGTCCAGGAGAGTAGTGGACAGGTTTTTCCCTGGGTTGGATCTTTCCACCTCTCCATCCCCCTTGACACCTGTCCTGGGGCACCCTGACTTTCCGGTGGAGATAGCCGGAGGTCCCTTTAGAGCCTGGATCAAGCAGAACTATTATAGGAGACTACACAGGCAGGCTGGTGGTGGGTGGAGGAGGCCGGAGACCCTGGTTGATGACCTCGCCCTCAGACCACGCAGTTGCAAACCCTTCAACTCCTGCATTATCAGCGGTCGGTTAAATGCACGACAGATTCATCTAGGCAGCTAACACAATTCGAGCATACCTGCTTGGGGTCTGGCCATCTTAGGGGAGCTTTGTCATACTCCTATTCGCTGCTGATTGAGCCTCCGGGTGACTTTGTTCCATCCTACGTGAGGGGATGGGAGAGGGAACTTCGCAGAACCTTTACGGATGAGCAAAAGCTAGCTATGATTCAGTTAGCACATAAGAGCTCTATTTCCTGTAAGTATCAGGAGACCACGTTCAAAATGCTCTCACGCTGGTAACGGGTCCCAGCGTTGTTGGCGAATATGTTTCCCTCTTCTTCCCCCCTCTGTTGGAGGGGCTCGCGGGCTAGGGGGACTATGACACACATTTTATTCATTTTATTGTCGAGTGGAAAGTCTACCCAAACTTAATGCACTAGCATTTTATTTAAGGATTAACAACCTTGTAACATCTTACTGAATTAACCAACATTCCAGACCCGTTAGACTTATTGGCAGCGGCTTTTTTAAGAATCCTTCAGCATAACCCACGGAGAAAGGCTCCAACCCCTGGAAGAAAACACAAACTGACCAGAGGTTAAAAGCTCCATCCCTTCCTCCCCACCTCAATCTTTATCAAGTAGCCTAAGTTAACCCCAGGACTATGGGTAGGTAATACTAGGTCATGCTGAAGGATTCTTAAAAATGTTGTTACCGGTCTAACAGGGATTTTTTTCTAATAATCCATCAGCATGACCCACGGAGAGGATTAGGCGAGTAATAATACCTTAGGGGTGGGAAACTGCGAGTAATACCCTTCTACCAAAGGCCTGATGTTTTGCAGATAGTAGATCAACTCTGTAATGTTTAAGGAAGGTATGGGGTGATAACCACATTGCGGCTTTGCAGATCTCTTTTAAAGAGGCACCTGTCCTCTCTGCCCAAGATGCTGACATGGCACTCGTTGAATGGGCAGACACTTCTGGCAGAGAGACTCCCCTAGCTGAATATGCTTGTGCAATAGTCTGTTTTATCCATTTGGCTATAGTGGACTTAGAAGCTGCTAAACATTTCTTTTTCCTGCTGAAAGTTACTAAAAGTTGTTCTATACACCATTTTCCAGATAAATGATCAGAGCTCTTCTAACATGTAGCAGCAAGAAATCCTCTTCCTTGCCTGCTCCTGTCGGTTATATCGGAAGGACTATCTCCTGAGACCTGGTAGAAGTTTTGACAAAAACAAAGGATTAAGTCTAAGTATGACTTTGTCTGGGAGTACAGAACAATAGGGCCCCTTCCACTTTTCTGGGACTTCCTCTAGAGTTAAAAAGGTGGTTATATTAGTCCTTGTAGCAAAACCCTTAAAGGGTGCCTGTCTTTTGCTTATAACTTATTTGAAAAAACAATTAATTAGTTCATTCTGTCTCAATTTTTGTTCGAGGAACTCAGAAGTCTAAGTCTTTAATATACTTACTGCTAGCCCCTTCTTTTTTTTTTTTCAAATTCTTTTTATTTGAGTTTTCAACATTTTTCCAACATATGAAGTACATAGTTTGATCTTATCAGGAATTACAGCATAGTAAAAAAAAAGAGGTAAATACATGACATTGCATAGGAATAGTCATCATTTTCCCTAATGGCAGTATATGTCAGATCCAAGTCACCAGCATTATGCCTTCTGAACTGAGTTACCATAGCTTGCTTGTAAAGCAACATTTATACACGATCTCGCCTCTCAAGGTGGGGGCCGCGCGTCCCGTCCACATCCCCCCTCACAAGACTAATTGGGTCATCTCCCTCCACCATTCTTGTCAAGTACCAAGTGGTGTCTCGGAACGTTTGATATAATTTTTGTTTGGTTTCCATATTTAGAGTATCAATAAAACTTTCCCATGTGTCAAAGAATTTGGATGTTTTCTTTTCTTTATCTAAGGTTGCTTCAGCCCATTCGAACTTAAAGAGCTGTTGCAATTTTTCCATGAAGTGTTGGAAGGGAGGCGGATCACTCTCTATCCATCCCTGCAGAATAACCTTCTTTGCTACTGTGGCTATCAGTAAGATTAATTTTCTAGTTCCTCTGTCTATCCCCTGGGTATTGGTGTCTATGGAGCCGAATATTGCCCACCTTGGAGTCAGGGGTAAGTAACTTGTCAGTTTTGTAATCATGTATCTGTGCACTTTCCTCCAAAATTGATTAATCACCGGACATTCCCACAAACAGTGGTATAAATCTGCTCCCTCCTTCCCACATTTTTTGCAGTGGTCGGAGTCAGACAGCTTCATCTGCACTGAACGAGCTGGTGATACATAATTATAGTGGTACAACCTGAGCAGCATTTCTCTATAAGAGGATGCCTGCAGGGTTGTCCAGGAGTAGTTGTACATTTTGAGCAGTTCGGCGATATCCAACTCCGGAAAATGAGCGCACCACTTGATCATACCTGTGTTGAGTTCTTCATAATGAAGAGTATGTCTTAAAAATTTGTAATGTGTCGCTACAGCTTTGCCATTTGGTGGTGTTGTGTTCAGCAGCGTGTCTAGCTCGTTTTCCCAATCCTGAGTGGAGAAATTTTTGATTGTTTTTTTGACATAGGATGACAGTTGAAAGTATGCAAAGGTGTGTGGGGCTGTGAATGGGAATTTTTCTATGACTTCCTGGAATGTGAGTATTCTTTTGTCATTTCGCTTCAATAGTTGTCCAATATGTGTAAATCCTGCTTTCTCCCATTCCGTGAATGGGCGCGTCTGGCTCCCGTGCAGGAAGTCTAGGTTGCCCGTAATGGGTAATAGTGCTGATGAGTGAGGGTTTAGTTTATATCTTTTCCTTAGCTTTTGCCAAAGACCCCAGATGGACATCAATAGTGGGTTTGAGGTGACTTGTTCGGGTAACTCTGTTCTTGGCATATGAATCATGTAAGTTAGTTTAATATCTGGTATCATGTTCTGATCTAGCTGTGGATCTGTGTGTATATGCGTGTTCTTGATCCAGTCTCTCAGCACACCAAGGAGTGCCGCTGTGTTGTAGTTAAATGGATCTGGAAGGTTTACTCCAGCGTTCTCCCGTGGCTGCTGCAACACCCTTCTGCTTATTATTGCTCTTTTCTTGCCCCAGATAAATTCTCTGAACCTTTTGTGTAGTTCTGTAATTTCCTTATTTTTTAGAAGTATAGGGAGTGTTTGTAAATAGAATAATAGCCTCGGGAACGCTATCATTTTTATTAAATGGATTCTCCCCAAGTATGAGAGGGTCAGGTTAGCCCAGGTTTGTAGGTTTCTTTGAATGTCTCTTATGACAGGTTTGATATTGATGTCATAAAGTGAGTGTTGATTTTTAGGTAGTAGAACACCTAGGTATTTGACGTGCTGTTTGTTCCATTTGAAGGGGAAGCCTTCTCCCCATGCCGGTTTAGTACAATTCCCCAGGTATAAAGCTGCTGACTTTTCTAAATTAATTGAATAGCCAGTGATAGCACCAAATTGGGTTATAATTGCTAATATCCGTGGGAGAATGTCCTGGGGGTTCGCTATGTATAATAAAACATCATCTGCAAAGGCTGTTATTTTTCTCTCTTCTTTACCTATTTTTATTCCCTGAAAGGCTGTCTCCCTTTCCAGTAGTCTAAAAAGTGGGTCAATGGCTAGGTTGAATAATAGTGGTGACAAGGGGCAACCTTGCCTGACTCCTCTCCCCAGTCGGATGCTTTCTGTAAGTTGTCCATTGACTAGCAATTGACAAGTTGGTGTTTTATAGATATATTGTATTAAGGATTTGAACGTGTTACCGAAGGCTCTTTCCGCCAACACAGCATTGAGCCATGGCCACGCAATTTTATCAAATGCCTTTTCAGCGTCCAAACTGAGGAGAAGGCCCCCAGACCTGCCATTGGTGGTGATTGCTGCTATTGCTGTTCGTATGCCTATTGAAATATGTTTGCCCCTGACAAAGCCCAGTTGGTGTTTAGTGAGCAGCCCCGGGAGAATACACTGAAGCCGATCCGCCATTATTTTGGAAAAGATTTTATAGTCTGTGTTCAATAACGATATCGGTCTATAAGACTGGACTAATTCTGGGTCTCTGTCTGGTTTTGGTAGGAGAATCGTAAAGGATTCAGTGAATCGGGACATTGGAGTCCCATGATGTGTGATGTTGTGAAATACTTCCCGAAGTATGGGTATTATCGCGGGGTTCAGTAGTTTGTAGAATTCAGTTGTGTAACCATCTGGGCCCGGGGTTTTTTGGTTTTTAAGACTTTTGATTGTGTTTTCTATTTCCTGATCCGTTATGTTCGCTTCCAGCATGTCCCTCTGTTCTGTTGTAAGTCGTGGGAGTTGTGTCTTGTCAAGTATGTCTTGTGTAGTGGTGTAGTTCGTCGCAGTTGGCGAGTATAATTCTCTAAAGTATCCTTCAAATTGTTTTGCTATATTTTTAGAGTCATGTGTTCTGTGGCCTGTGGTTGTGTCCTTTATAACATTTATAGATCGATTGTGTCCCTTTGGTTTTACCATATTGGCTAATAGTCTCCCAGCCTTATTGCCGAATCTAAAGTATCTGGCGTTCTGGAATTGCTGTCTGTTTTTGGCTTCCGCTCCCAAATATGTATCTAGTATTAGGGAAGCTTCCAACCAGCATTTTTTATTTTCTGGTGTGTTGTGTTCTATGTAGGTTTTATAGGCTTTGGTAAGTGCGTTATAAAGGAGAGTGTGTTTTGCCTTTGCTTCCCTTTGTTGTTTGGCAGTGTACGCTATGATCTGTCCTCTTAATACAGCTTTTGCCGTTTCCCATAATAGTGTTGGGTTATTTATATGCTGAATATTGTCATCTAAGAAGTCTCCCCAACTTTTCGTCAGATATTCTTTAAATTTCGGGGATGTGTATAGGTAATTTGGAAATCTCCAGATTTTAGAACGGGTCTGTGCTGTTTCCAGTTTAATTGTCAGTGAGAGGGGCGCGTGGTCCGACATTGTGATTGGCCCGATGGAGGCGTCCGCTACCCCCCCCATCAATTGTTCATCTATTAGGGTGTAGTCAATTCTCGATAGTGTTTTATGGGCTACAGAGTAGCACGTATATTCCCTGGCTGTTGGGTATAGTAGTCTCCACGGGTCAACCAATGCCGTATTCTGTAGCAAGAAACTGAGGGGGTTTCCCATGGATTGTGTAGTCCGTGATTCCTGCCTGTCCATCTTGGGGTCCATAGCAGCATTGAAGTCTCCTATTACAATTAGGTTCTGTGCCTGTATTGCTAGTAACTTTTGTGTGAATTCTGTGTAGAAGTCTGTATTGGCGCCATTGGGTGCATAAATGTTGGCTAAGGTGAGGTTCTGTCCCGCTATGTTGATTTTCAGAATTATGTATCTACTTTCGGGATCAATATGTTTCTCTGTTATATTGTATCGTAGGTGTTTGCCGATCAGAATGGCAACCCCTCTTTTTTTTTGTGTGTAAGTGGTGGCAATTTCTTCCCCTATCCAATTGGCTTTAAGACTGCCTTTTTCCCCAGTTTTCCAATGAGTTTCCTGTAGTCCAACAATGTCTGGGTTAAGGCGGCGAATTGCTGTCAGGGTCTTTCTACGTTTGATGGGGTGATTCAGTCCCCCCACATTCCAGGAAACCATTCTAAGTGTGTCTTTCACTATAGTGTCTGCCATTACTTTATCTGTCGCCATGTATTAAGTGTATTGGCAAGCTGAGCGGGGCGTACCTCTTGTCTTTTGTCCTCTAAGTGCTTACTGTGTTTACGGGATTTCAAGGACCGCGGCCCCCACCCCGAGCGACACACACCGTCCACCTCAGCATCTCGACAACCTTCACAGTTCTCCTTGGAAAATGCAACTAGAAATATAGTATTAAAATTATGCACATTTACACCAACAATTGTCAACTTTGCTTTGTGATGGCTGTTGCCTTTCAATAAACCTTTCATTAACAGTATAAACCTTCTGAAACCTTTTGCCCCATAAAGGGGCAGCAACTGTGTCCTTTAAACCTTCTTTTAACTCTATGAACTTTTTTAAACTTTTTACCCTGTAGAGGGTCGTTCCCATAATCACATAGATTCTGCATGTTGCATTCTGAGATTATGAACAATTATTTAATAACACGACTTTATGCCCTTAGTGGGCAGGGTTTTTTCACCCTGTATTTGGTGGTAACAAATCCAATTTGGCTTTTTTGACATCTTCATATATTTTAATGTCTCCAGAGATGGTGACTCTTAATTTTGCGGGGTACAACAGGGCAAACCTGATTCCCTGCTGTACAAGGTGCTGGCAAACGGGGGAGAATTCTTTGCGTTTCTGGGCTACAGCAACAGAGAAATCCTGAAATATCAGGATTTTGTTTCCCGCTACCACCACCTCTTTTTGTTTGCGATAAGCTCTCAAAATTTCCTCTTTATCCTCAAAATGCAGGTACTTAGCTATAGTAGCTCTGGGTCTATTGCTTTCAGATTGCCTGTCCGGTCCTAGCCTGTGTGCCCTTTCTATTTTCCTAGTATCATATACAGGTAGTTGCAGCGCCCTCATTAGGTCGTCCGTAAGGAAAGATTTTAGCCCCTGGCCTTTGTAGCTTTCTGGTATGCCCACAAACCTGAGATTCGATCTGCGGCTTCTGTTCTCTAAGTCCTCCTGTTTTTCATACAGGGTGGTCAGAAGCCTTTCTTGTTTTTTAATTTTCTCACTGTATGTCGCATTGCAGTCCTCCAGGTCACTGACCCTTTGTTGGAGTTCTATTATTTGTTGTGTGTGAGTATTGATTTGTTCCATGGCCCCGGAAAGAGTGTGGTGTAAGTCCCCAAACTTTTTATCAAAATAAGGTATCAAAGTGTCCATAACTTCCTGCGCTATTGACTGGTCCTTTTCCCCTGTGCGTGGACTCTGTAAATCCCGTTGGGGAGAGACACCAAGCTCAGGCGAGGGTGGCGAAGATGGTGGAGTATTGGTCTGTCTAGGGTCTGCCTGGGAGTTATGTTTTGATTTGGATTTGGATTTGTTGTGAGTTGTAGGTGTGAGTTTTTCTATGTACCTATCCATGCCTCTGGTTGTTCTCTGACTCATGGTGTTTTGAATCAGGTTTAAATTAGAGTTTGGGTTTTGTACCCGGAGGCTGCAGCGCGGCTGTAATAAAAATTCTTTTTTTTTTTTTTTTTCTTTTCTAAAAGATGAGGTGGTTTCTGCCTATAGTGTTTGTGTAGTATTGCTACCTGTGACCACCAGATGGCAACGATAGTTTAAAGTTAACTTTACTTTCAATTGGTAATATATTTACCTTCCCGACACTAGGTGTCAGTAGTGGTCAGTTCCCTTCTCTGGGTGTCTATATTACCTCAAGATGTTGTTAAATGTTCATATTAACCACCAGTTTGAAGGGTTTACGAGTTTCCCCCCCAGTTGTATACTATGCACACTATATGTTACAAACTATTGGTCTTTAAAGGGAGTGACAGTGTCAAATTAATCTCTCAAATATTCCTGTAAAGGAAAAATAATGGTTATGACAGTTGTGCACACAATCATGTATGAGATATGCGTGATGGGATTCTGCTGGGTCTAGTCACCAGTACAAAGGGTTGGCTGCTGTCCCCACTAGTCATATACTATACATACCCTATATTGCAAACTACTGGTCTATAGGGAGAATGACAGTGTAAAGTTAACTTCTCAAGTATTCCTGTAGGAAAAGATCTATGGTTATGACATTCGCTCACACATTCCTGCATGAAATACTGTATACTATGCAGATTATACTTCGTAAGCTACTGGACCAATCCAGTATGAAACACGCACTATGGATTTCTTCTGGATCTAACTCGTTTCAAGTGAATGCGCTGGTCTCTTGTGGGGTCTGAGAGTTCAGCTTGCTTGTGCTAGGTTTCTTTAACTGGGAGATGGGGGAAAGAGGGGAGGGGGAGCTGGCTGGTATTGAGGCTCTGAACAGATCTTGAGGATTTGAATCTGGACCAAGGGGCAGGGGAAGGGTAGACCTGGAGCTTGCAGGAGTCTTTTCCTCAGGGCAAGTTCACAGTAGTGGTGAAGGGGTTAGTCCGCCTGGGGGTTTTCTGGGTGCTTGCTTTAGCTTTTTCACACAACAGCTGGGCGGTAGGGCGACCCCGCAGCCTTTCCCCTCACCCCACCCCGGCTCCTGCAGTCCGATCCCAGAGATGGCGCAAAAACAGAGCGCCGGGCACTTAGTGTCAATGAGCCCAGTAAACACAGATGAAGGATGGGGGAGAAGCAAGGAAGAGAAGCAAGCCCCCCGCGCACCGCCGCGCACGCTGTTCAGTGTGAGGATGGGGAGAGAGGCGGGGGTGAGTCCCCAGTTACCTTCCGGTCAGCACCGTGAGGCCAGGTACCAACCAACCAGCCTCCACTGTCCGAGGCAGGCCGGGATGCGGCGGACCCGGCTGTTCTCTCCGAGCGCAGCAGCTGATCACCGGCGGCGGGTCTCCACGGCCGGTCTTCCAAGGGAGGGGAGGGGAGGGAGTGGTGAAGCCTCCCCGCAGGTCCCGCGATGCACCGCCAGAACGGAGCTGAGTTGACGCCGCTCAGACCAGCGGCTACAGGCGGCCCAGGGAGAAAGTGTCCCCAGCAATCTCCCCCGACATCAATAGGCGGGTCTCTCCGCACGTCCCCGCAGCACGGCGATATCCAGCGTCCAGGACTCCACTCCGGCAGGTAAGCTGTCCAGAGGCGCGGGTTCCAGTCACCCCGTCGTTTTCAGTGGTAGTCACCTCGTGGTTCTGCAATTTCCAGGTGCAGTCCTCTGATGTTAGGCTGATGGTTGTTGTCTGAGCCGAAGCTTTAGGTTTCAGTTGTGATAGTTTCCTGCCCCAGCCTTTCAATCACGAAGGGCCTTGCAATGGCCGCCGACACACGTGGCCGGGTTGTGGCTCTGCAGCGATGGGCAGGGGCTCCCGGGATTCGCGAAATGGGGATGATCTGCGGAGCCTCGTTGTATGGTGACTCCGTTCCCCTAGTTTTTGTGCCCTTCCTTCAATTCTAATGCCAGGATGGCTCTTGATTCAATGGCTTGATGAAGGAGCACATCTAAAATGCGGCCATGTTAGTTGGCTCCGCCCCCGGAAGTCCTGCTAGCCCCTTCTTGAATCCTTCCTGCAGGAGTTCGAGGACCATGGCTATGTCCCTTTTTTCACCTTGGTAACTTAACAAAAAGAAGAAAAACTTTTCCAAACCTTTTTGTAAATGCGCCTAGTGGTTAATTTTTGACTGTCCAGAAGAGTTTCAGTCACTCTAGCTGAATAGCCCTTATTTCTTAAGATGGTCCCTTCACGATCCATGCTGTCAGCTTAAGCTTTGATGGATTCAGATGAAGAATGACGTCTTGATGAATGATATTCGGAATTCTTAGTTCCGCAAATCACGCTCTTTTTGCCCAGAATAGAGCTATGAAGATAACGTTGGTTTCTTCTTGCGCAATCCTCCGGATTACTTGTGGCAGTATTCTGAAAAGAGAAAAGGCATAAGCAAGATGAAACCTCCACGGATGAGCTAGAGTAACGCACCCTCTCTCAAAGTCAGAGAATAAAATGTCTTGCACTTTGTATTGCTGGCATTGGCAAACAGGTCTATCTGCGGGAGACCCCAAGTATTTACGATTTCAAGAAAAATCTCTTGGTTCAGACACCACTCTGTCTGCTAAACCCTGACTCAACCTAAAGAGTCTGCTAGAGTATTGAGGGTCCCCTTCAGATGGACTGCCGAGATGGACCGGACCTGCTTCTGTAGGCATAATAAAATGGAATTTGGCAGGTTCATTAGTGCTGAGGATCTGATGGACCTGACGGTTTAGACTGTGGAGGCATTGTCTGACCGTATCTGTACATCTCTGCCTATTATGACTGCCAGGCATTGATTCAGTGCCAGCGTGACCGCCAGGAGTTCTCTGAAATTTGAGGACCTGGCTGCCAATGACCTTGGACACTTTCCCTGAACCTGGTGACTGTCCAAGTGAGCTCCCCAACCCCAACTGCTTGCATCTGTCGTGATCACTACTGGGCTGGTTTGTCTTTATTCTCTTCCTTTTTCTAGTACTCCTGAATCTGTCCGCCACCTGAGGTCTTCTAGGACACTCAGTCCAAATTGGACTAGCCGATCCAGTTAGAAATGTAAATGTGATAGCGTCAAAAGCTTTTTTTAGGAGATTTTCAATTCTATGATCCATGGGATTGCGTAATGCCCACATGTCATCAAAACTTAAATCCACTCCTCTGGACCCAGTGGTGCATCCAATCTTGGACACTTGCTCCATGGTTCCATGTCCTTTTTCATGAGTTAGACATGAAAAATGTTCTCTCTGGGATGTACATTCAGCGCTTAAGGCTGAACGGGAAAACCTGTATTGACATTTTATCCTGTATTGACAGTGGCTTATCATTGTACTGAATTCCCCAGGTTTCGTACATATCGTCTAACAATTTTGCCAGTTCTTCTGGTAGTTGGTCTGAATACCCTGGACCTCCTTAAGACTGGGCTTCCTCATCCAAGGAATCCTGTGAAGACATGTCCTCTCCGCTTACTTCCCCCAGTTCTGGTACAACATTAATCTGAAGTGGACCTGAACTAAGGGCACTGGAAGTATTAGCTGTAAGGGATACCCCTGATTTATTTACCTGACTCTCTATAACTGGCTGAGGAGCAGATGCGGTGGCAATGGATAACTTGGATTGAGCAACTAAAACCCTGTGGGCATCCCGCATTGAGGCAATCTCTTTCCTCATTGCAAGGATCTCCCTGAGGATGACAGCTGAGTCTACATCTTTTTTGCCTTTCTACAATCCTTACACAGGGGCTTCTGCCAAGTATTAGAGCGTTTTGACTTTTTGGATTCCTTGAGCACGGGCAAGCTGGAGGGGGGCAGGAGGGGCACGTGCCCCGGATGCAGCAGGTCATAGGGGTGGCAAAGGGGGGCCTGAGCACAAGTGGGGGCGCCATTTCAAATCTTTGCCCTGGGGTGCAAGAAAGCCTGACCACTCCTCTGCCTTGAGCTTCACTTTAGGGGGCTCAGAGTCCTTATCCTTGGCCTTAGGCGTTTCAGGCGTGGGCTGATCATTGTCTGCAGAGCTGCCTGATATCGCTTGCGGCTCCACGCTGCCCCGTCCACTGCCTCGGGATGCGCTGGGACCTTGCTGCTTTCTCTACTGTGCTACACCACTCTGAGGGCTCCTGCTGTTGCCCCCTGAATGCGCTCTGCTGCCACTGCTGCCGCTACCCTCTGTTACTCTCTTCAACCTGCACACTGTCCAGTGAGAAGTGCTGCCTTTTCGCCGCACGTGTCAGCGCCGCAACTGAAAGTGACGTCAGAGCGCCAGGTTACCAATCCCGAGACCCCGCCCCAAAAATGTGAACATTTGGAAGGAAAAGTTACCCAAGTAAAAAACAACCAGAATCCCGAAACCACCGAACCGCACAACTTAACTCAGTTACCTGGGATTTATAGGTGACATTGCACAACTAGTGCCTAGTCAGACTATGTGGGACTTCGCCCTGGCCGTCCCAAGACCACGGTTGAAATCCACCCGGATTATGTCCAAGGGCCCAGCAGACTCCTCCAGAACTAAAATAAAAAATCGCTGAAGTCTAACAACATCTTATCACACTCTGTCCAGTGGTTCCTTGGGGAGGGAACTGAGGTGGAGTGGAAGGGGTGTGGCTTTTTGTTTGTGTTTCCTCCCAGAGGTTTGAGCTTCTCTTGGGGGTTATGCTGAAAGATGATTAGAAAAAATAAAAAGTTTCATGTCCCCAAAACCAATGTAAATGCATTTGATGCAATATTCTATTGTTAGTTCAAGAGAAACATTGCAGGTATTGGGGGGTTAATAAAACTCCCCAAACCTGGATTGCTCAGCCCCCCTGCCCCTCTGGTTTCACAATTTACAACTTTAAACTCACCTGTTCGGTCACATTGCGCTCCAGCATCTCTCAGTCCTGCACGGTCATAGGGCAGCGTCATCATGGCCTCCCGTCATGCTCTGCGCTGCCCCTCAGATCTCGCGCATATGCAGTGTCACTGCAAATCCCACAAGATTTGAAGAGTGGCGCAGAACTTTTGAAGAGGGCCAGCGAAGGGCGAGTATTGCTAAGGCTTGCAACCTTTACTCATCAACAGCTAAGAGGGGGGTGGAAAGCAGCCAGGAAGGCAGTGAGGTGGGGGGAGATGTTTAGAGAAGAACTTCAGAAAAGGTCTGATGGTCCTCTTTAAGTTATATGTAAACTGTCTTCCAATCTAGTTTACAAGGCAGTATGGAAGTATTTTCGGGAACATTTAATTTTCAATGGAATTTTTTTTCCACTTCTTTCCAATCACATTTAAAGGGCCTTATTTATGATGTGCTCCTTTAGCATAATTTTTGTGGCTATAACGCCAGCTGGCATTCCCGTCTGATCTGGTGCTGTGCTGTGGACTACATTGGAGCTAGCAGTCGCTACACGGAACGTTACTAATTAGCTTTGATTGTTGCACTAGGTATTGCCCGCCCTATGTCAACATCTATTGGACCCGCCGGCCATGGCGCCAGTGTGCCACTTTGTACTGCCGGTATTCTGGCGCTCAACAGCATATTTATAAATGTTTTCCTCCTTGAAATCTTCGGCACTGTACAGTTACAAAAAAACACTACTGGTGAAAAAGGGGACAAACTTTACAGTGCGTTTAGGCTGCGTTTTAGTTGTTGTCCTAATTACACATTGTTAAGCAAAAGAAGCAATTAAAATAAATTTTAATAACCTCCCCCCCAAAAAAAATTTCAATTATTGAAAAGTCCCTATGCAAGTTCTGTAAAAAAAAAAAAAATGTCTTTAATATTTATTACAAGCATTAAACATTACATTCCAGTTCTGCCTATTGTGCTCTATGGGATATTGAGCTACAGCGCTGCCTCATTTGCAGCGCTGGTGTTAAACAAAACGTTAGCCGGCGGCCACATTGGTGCTGCTGTTTTTTTCTTTTTTAAGTTCCACACTGAGTGCCGCTGGGGCCAAAAAAATGGCACTGTGTGGCGCTGAGTATTCATAAATAAAGCTCATAGTCTTGATGTAACCGGCTTTGGTTTATTAACCATGTTTTTATTTGTTTTATAAAGATATGTCAAGGCGAGATGGTAGCCACGCAGACATCTGCAACCTTGAGAAGATATTTAAGAAAATAGGTTTTCAAGTAAAAACTGCAGAAAATCTTTCATATAAGGACTTGCTAAATCTTCTGCAGGAAGGTAAGGTAAGATGGTGCAATGTCATAACATGTAAAATGACATGAAGCTGCTGACTGAATAGAATAAAACGCAATAGGTGCAGACTTCCATTTTGTAATTATAAGCACAGAGCTAAAAAGATTTAGTCCTCTTTAGGGTTCAACCAATCAATCCTATAAAACTATAAAAGGTTAAAAGATTAAAGTCCTCTTTAAGGTTCAACCAATAAATCCTCGGATAAGTTGCGAAGGTGGATATCCATCAAACAGCAGTGTGAACCCACCACCAATCAAATGCTCTTACCAGATAAAGTTTAAATGTAGGCATAAACAGGGGATCTCATATTAATTCCCAATCACAGGCCAGGTGGTAATCTTGACTCCAATATTAAAGAACAGACATAGCCGTTCATTTGCTCCCAACGAATATATCAATAAAACCAAATCAAACATCGCATTCCAATATGGCCGAAAGGCCAACTCATGCTGCTCGATTCTCGCTGTTCTTCAGAGGGGGAGGCTGTTGTGTTCCGCCGGCTCCCAGCGCGTTTCGTCGCCTCCCACGACTTTAACTAGTTATAACTACTTATCTGAGGATTTATTGGTTGAACCTTAAAGAGGACTTTAAATCTTTTTAGCCCTGTGCTTATAATTATAAAATTTCTTTGGAACTTATTAGTGAGATGTAGGTTTGCACGTGGAGCTTTGTCTTTAATGCATGGCGGTATGTAATGAAAATTATTTTGTTGACTAAGATTGAGCGCGGTATTCTTTTCTGCATACTGTTTGTTTAGTTAGCCAGTAGGTAGAATTGTTTTCCTGAATAAAGGGGGGTGGGAGTAGCTCAATCACTATTATTTATACAAAATTATTATTATTATTCAGGGCCTGGGAACTAATTTGCCGCTCACTTTAACCCTCTCATCATCTAAATATCAAGCAACAAACATGTCTAGCTGTGTGGAAAGACAGAGATTTGGTTGCGTATATCTGCAGATACATGTGGAAGCCACACCGCCCCGACAAGGCACTCTGTGTTTAGTGTGGTCCCTACTGGGCGGTAAATTAGTTCCTAGGCCCTGAATAATAACAATAATTTTGTATAAATAATAGTGATTGAGCTACTCCCACCCCCCTTTATTCATTAGAATTGTTTTCCTGGTGTCCTGTTCGGGTCGCTCCATACTTGACAAGTGGGTTAGCCTCCACAAGGTGGCGCAGTTGACTGCAAGATGAAACTTGTGGCTCCTCCCGGCCCATATAAAGGCTTCTGTCTCCCTAAGAATCCCCAGATTTCTCTTGCAGTCGGACTGCGAAGATGGAATGCTATCTCTCTATGGATATCGCAGGCGAGTGGGGCATCCCAAGCCTGTCGGCCAATGCAGCCCTATTCCCACCTGCTTCCAGGACCTATCCTGCCTCCCAGCCCTGGCTGCGGATCAGGTGACGGTAGGGGAACGCCGATGGTCAGGCGTTTACAGAGCTAGGCTCTGGTCCGCAGACCATCTCCCAAAGGGTAGCCGGCCATAGGCTAATGGTGAGCCTATTGGAAGGGGGGGGAACCACCTAGGGACCCCTTATGCCCTTATGTAGCCCACATGCTTTATTATGGTATGTGCTCATTCATTATGTGTCTTGTGCTTTTTACTTTGGTGCTTCACTGTTGTTCTTATACTCACCCTCCTCGCTCCTGCTCCTCTCGCCTCTCCGGCGTTCAGGCGTTGTGAGGGGGGCGTCCTCTTACACGAGGGCGGTGGACCTTCGGCGCTCTCTTTTCCGCCGACCGCTGCGGGTGCGGACTGCGCTCCGCGGCGAGGTGAGGGGGGGCCTCCCTGCCTGTCTCCTTCTTCTCCGGGCGCCATTTTCGCCTTCCCTGGCACCCGGAGTTCGCATGCTGTGGGGGGCCGTCCCTCGAGGTGCTGCCTGGAGCCTGTTCTCGGCGCCATTCTCCCTCCTGCCTGCGTGGTGGCACTCGGATCCTCGCGTTCTTCCTTCCGGGGCTCCATCTGTGCTGCACTGCTCTGCCTGTGTGCTTTCTGTGTCAGCAGACCAATCTTCTTGGTCCGTGAGTCTGGTCTTATATATTTTTATATTCTTGTTGGTGCATGCACTGTGGGATGCCCATGCGTGTTCCCCCTTGTGTCTTTCAGGCGGGCCTCATTTTCCTCTCTGTATTGTGGTTCCTCCTGGTCCCATCCGCCCCCTCTTCTCCCCCCTCTCGAGTCTCCCCTGGGGATCTTTTAGGGGCTTCTATTGGGGATTGTCCCGGTTTGGGCCGTTAGTGCCTTGTAACCCGTTTCTTGGCTACTAATCACCATAATGGAGGCTTCTGGGGATGGCGAGCTTGGGGGCCCCTCGGGGCGGCTAAGTTTTGTCTCTTGTGTGGTACATGCACTCTGAGCGGTCGCAGCGCTATTTGTGTACCCTGCGCCCAAAGTGTAATTTCAGAACGGGATAGGGCGAGCGCTATTCTCCCCAGTCCTATTTTACCTACGGCCTCGCCGACACCCCCACATCTGCATTTTGATCCCAATCACCCCGGTCAGGGTGTTCCTCCCCCAGCAGAAGGTGGAGGGTCTTCAGATGCAGGCTCGGGCTTTGCTGTCGTGTCCACACCCATCCATTCGTCTGGGGATGAAGCTGGTGGGTCTCATGGTGTCTTGCTTCGAGGCTGTGCCCTTCGCCCAGTTTCACATGAGACCTCTTCAGTTGAATCTCTTGACTGTTTGGGATCGGACACAGGAGTCCCTGGAGCAGGAGTTCTCTCTGTCTCCCCTGGCCAGGTGGTCCCTCTCATGGTGGTTGGACTCAGGAAATCTTCTAGTGGGCAGGTCCTTTCTGACTCCACGTTGGGAGATTGTCACCACGGATGCCAGTCTGACCGGTTGGGGAGGTTTTTGGCAATCGCTGAAGTTCCAGGGGCAGTGGGGTCCGCAGGAGAACCGCTTGCCCATAAATCTCCTGGAGCTGAAAGCGATCCGGTTGGTGCTTCTCTAACTGACTCAACCAGTTAAGGGGCTGTGCAGTGCAGGTTCGCTCGGACAATCAGACGGCTGTCGCCTACATCAATCACCAGGGTGGGACTCGGAGCAAGCGAGCCCTCAAGGAGGTGACCCAGATTCTGACTTGGGTGGGGGGGAGAATGTTCCCTGCATCTTGGTGGTTCACATCCCCGGGATAGAAAACCAGGAGGCAGACTCCCTGAGCAGGGGGACTTCTCGTCTGGGGGAATGGTCTCTCAGCAACAAGATCTTTCACGCTCTGTGTCGCCGCTGGGGTCCAAGGTTCGTCTCCCTGTCAAGAGATCCTCTGGCCTTCGCCACGGACGTTCTGGCAATTCCTTGGATGGAGTTCTGACTCCTTTATGCCTTTCCTCCATTTCCGCTTCTGGGTCGAGTGCTGCGCAAGATAGCCCAGGAGGGGGTCGAGGCGATTTTGGTTCGCAGACATTGTTCAGATGTCAGTGGATCGCTACGTCATGCCCGATGATCCAGGGCTTCTCACTCAGGGGCTGTTACGCTACCCCAATTTACAAACGCTGGCTTTGACGGCTTGGCTGCTGAAACCTCCATCTTTATGGAGAAAGGGCTGTCTGCTCCGGTCGTGCGTAACATGATTCAGGCTCGGAAGAATGGCACGCTTACATTGCCTGTCCAGGTGTCTTCCCTGTCGCACATTCTCTTTTTCAAGGATTTTGGAGTTCTTACAATATGGATTGATACTCAGCTGGAGACCCAAGTCCTTCGCCAATCATAGACTCATCAAGACTTTTTTCCAAGGAGTTACTCATGTACATCCACCGCGTAAGCCTATGTTACCGGTGTGGGATTTTAATTTGGTGCTTTCTTCTCTCCAGGGTCCTCCTTTTGAGCCCTTGTGCTACGGTGCTTTATCCATTCTGACTCTAAAGGTGGTCTTTTTGGTAGCTATCACCTTGGTGCGTCACGTTTCAGAGCTGGCGACGCTTTGTATTAAGCCTCCTTACTTTGAGCAGCATCGGGATAAGGTGGTCTTTCGACTTAAACCGCACTTTCTGCCTAAGGTTGTTTCTGCCTTTCATCTCAATGAAGACATTGTCTTGCCTTCTTTGTGTCCTGCGCCTTCTAATTCTAAGGAGAGGACCCTCCATGCCTTGGATGTGGTCAGAGTCCTTAAGTACTACCTTGTTGCTACGGAGTCCTTCAGGAAGTCGGATTCTCTTTTTGTCCTTCCTGACGGGCCTAGGAAGGGCTTGCCTCCAGCCAAATCCACTCTCAGCAGGTGGTTCAGACAGGCGGTGGTGCAAGCGTATTCTGCCAAGTGAAGGAACCCCCTTTTCGGATCACTGCTCACTCTACCAGAGCTATTGGAGCCTCTTGGGCTTTTCAGCACCAGGCTTCGGTTGAACAGGTTTGTAAGGCCGCTACTTGGTCTTTACAAAGTTTTACAAGGTTGATGTTAGGGCTTCATCTGATGCTGTTTTTGGCCGTAAGGTGCTTCAGGCGGTAGTGTCATGAACTACGTGCTGTTGCTCACTGGGGATCCCACCCTTCTTTTGGACACTGCTTTTGGATGTCCCACTTGTCAAGAATGGAGCGACCCAAACAGGACACCAGGAAAAATGAAATTCTGTGAGTACTCACCTGTAAAATTGATTTTGATGGTGTCCTGTTCGGGTCGCTCCATCCCACCCTTGTTCTGTTATCCTCTTTTGCCTGTTATGGTGATTATTGTTGCGTTACTTTTTCTTGAGAGAGTTCATTTTGAGGCTGTGTGAAGTAACATGGTCTCTGGCCTCCCGGCATGTCTCTCTTTTTACTGCTTTTCAACCACTGGGGATTCTTAGGGAGACAGATGCCTTTATATGAGCCGGGAGGAGCCACAAGTTTCATCTTGCAGTCAACTGCGCCAGATAACCCACTTGTCAAGAATGGAGCGACCCCAACAGGACACCTCCAAAATCAATTCTATAGGTGAGTACTCACAGAATTGCATTTTTGGTGCATTGGAAACCCCTTACCAGAGAGAGGAGAAGATTTTCTATTAAATTATTCTAAAATCATTCAGTCAGTTAACCCTTTAGGCCCAAATTGCTGCACTCAGAACTTCTGTCGTCAGTCACCCAGCAATCGTGCTGCAAACACTGCTTTCTATGGAGCCATTCACATCGGTGAAAGAGTTTGCTGGTCGCTTGCTGGACGATTGAAAAAAGTCCTGCATGCAGCAATTTGGGACGTTACCTCGCCAATCGCGATCCAATTCAAGGCAAGGGAAGCATGTTGCAAGCACTTTGTAAACCTTATCTTGCTAGAGCTTTGGATACAGCCAGGAGCCAACTATATTTCTCTGCCTTTTTTGAAATCTGTACACCTGCAGCTCTTAATGTATTTTAAGATTTATTAAGGGCCTTATTTAAGAAACGCTAACACCAAGTAGTGTCAGGTGAACGCCAGACGCAGTATGTAAAAACCACTGTGAGCGGTTGGGCGATCAGCAGTGACACGGACAACAGTCTTTCAACAGCAAAACAGCTTTATTTAGCAAATAAAGTGTTCAAATGCAAATTATCACTCACTTCAGGGATTGCAGCATCAATGCAATAAATCAAAAGTGGTTACTTCACCAAACAAATTTAAGTCCAGGGCTGGGTACTCCAGCAAGCTGTAACTCCAAGGCAAGTTAAATCCACTTTGCAGGGCATACAAGCCCTCCGCTGCTCATCCCCACAAGTTAGGGGCGCAAAAGCCAAGTCCTTCGGCTTGCATACAGTCCTTTTCTTCACCACTTGTGCACCTCAGCCTGGGCTCCCTCCTACAGGCTGGTCAATAGACAACTGACAGGCCGTGTGACTCCTTTTTATTCAGGCTTCCCCTGCAATCAACCCGATCACCTGTGCAAGGCCTGAGATCATGGAACAAAGCTGGAAAGGATTGGGGAAAGTGACCTGGGTCCTGAAAACCCGGCACGGATCGTGCCTGATACAGCCTAGCAGGGGAGAAATACACACCATTTATGACATTCCTATACACTTTACCACACCACATATATGAAAGTCAGTCCGATGAGCGCCTCTAATAGCGCCATGTAGTGTCGCATGTGTCACTAGTGGTGACTCAGTGTAAAGTGCCGGCGCTGTATGTTCAGCAGTGCCAGCAGCGCTCAGTAACGCTCTCCCATACATTTCAATGGTGTTTTATTTGGTTTTGTATAAAAAGCGTTTTCTCAATTTTAGGCTCAAATTACTGCGTGACCTCTCCTGCCCAGCAACCAAACACTTATATTGTTATATTTAGATTGTTTTCTTATATATGTAGGTCTGCCATTGCAGTGTCATTTTTACAGTGTTACAACACACACACAAACAATGTCATTCCACTTTTTGCTCTGGTGCTGGTGTATATGTGCTTAGAAACACACTATTTGCACATAGCGTCTGACGCTCATCACTAGAGCGCCCAGTTTTATAGTACACTGGCTTTGTGTTTTTTTTTCTTAAATATGGGCTTCAGTGTCGAGCGTCGGATGCACTTAACTGATGCTATCTATCGTTCGCTGCAGTGTTGTCCTGTTGTTAGATGTAGCATCGTCTTTGGCGCTTTGATCTCAGGATGTTACATCAAACAATAGCAGCATTGGTACACTTAGGCGCTGCAGTGATTCAGACAGAACACTTCTACAGCGCCCTCCAGACATCACATTTATCAATGCTGGACAGGATACTACAGCGTCACTTGTCCAGCACCAAAGCTACGTTATAAGCGCCAGACACCCCTCTTGGGGATGCGCTAAGTGCCGCTATATAGATGCACAAATGACAATAGGTGGCATTAGTGTTAAATCAGCCTCTAAATATAACCAATGGTTTTCCAGGAGCAGTGGCTAGTTGCATAAATTGCGACCCAGAAACAGAAAATCGGATCTATTTCCTATGTCATTTGTCTTGTTGTCCCATTCATATCAAGTTGGCTGCATAGAAAATCGATATCGCAATCGCTGCACAACCCATATGAAATCGCCATTCAATCATTATACTAATGCTGCGATCGTCGCTTCAAAAACACTTTAAAAATTGCTATAGCATCATAGTGCTCTATTGTGAACCGGCCCCAAGGCTCCTGTCACACCTGTTCACTTTGCTTGTGTTTAAGTTGCAATACATTTTAATTTGTGTTGAATTGCCATATACTTCTATGGAGCTGCATTGCATTGTGTTTAGTTGGAAATGCAGCATGCAGGACTTTTCCAACGCAAAAGGTGTGAAAGGGGCCTTGGTGTTATTAATACCAGAATGCCCATCCTATTTCCAGAATTGCTCAGATTCAGATAGCAACTTGTGTCAAGCTAGAGAGCCTATTTACATGTTAAGACCATATTAATGTATATACTAGTAATATTTTATTATTAGTTATAGGACATGTTTATGTTGGACTGAATACAATGTATTAACTAACACACAGAAAATATAAAACAGTATATGGGCTAAACCGGAACAACACCAGTTTTGCACGTTGTTCTGAGCACAGTGGGGCATCCCGATTGCTGGTGACCCCTTGTCCATTAACGGCGTTAAACAGGGGAATTCTTACATTTCTCCTTTCCCCCTTACAGAAATTAAACACTCTTAATATTTACTTTTAGCTTCTGGAGAACCGGGAGTTTTACCTACAGCGGGGTCATGGCTGCTTTAATTTGTAAACCTACCTATGGCTCTGTTGTGAGCTTATCTTAGAGGCAGATTCATTAATAGCGCCAGGTAGCGACAGATGAGCGACTGTAGCGTGATTTTTTCAGCGCCAGCCAGTATTCGCTGTGCTTGGCCGGCATTAGCTTGATGACAGCGACTCAGTCGGTGTGCGGTAATGTTAAATACGGGCTGGGGGGTCGCTGTTTCACAGGTCCAGCGTTGTATGTGAGCGCCTGACAACGAATGGCTAGAGTGAACGGCTAGCTTCATATTCATCAACAAATCACGCTCCGAATGTGCTGTCGCTGTCCATTCCTTGTTTAAACCCCAGAGCGCTGGCGGCGATGTGTATTAACTAGTTTTTAACCCCTAAACAACCATATTTTTTGAATTTAACATTATACATGTTTTTAGAATCATTTTGTAATATGAATACATTAATCTCAGACCTGTTAGATCAATTCTGCACATATTTTTTTATTTTTTTTTTTACTTAAAAATAAATCCTAACATTGCAGAAGTGTTCTCCGATTTTTTGACATTAAAAAAAAAAAAAAAAAAAAAATAATACCAATTAATTATGAATAATTATAGATTGCTCCATTGAAATGCATTGGACATCGCCAGGGAGCGACAGGTCATACCTGGCACTGTGAGGGAATTTGCAGCGGCGCTGTTCGGTCCAGGCGGCTTCATGATGAATGCCGCGATAGCCGTCGCTCTCGCCGGCGCTAGCCTCATTTTGCTTGATAAATGCGTCATTGTGACCGCTGCCGGGCGTACTTGAGTCGGTAGTCGCCGTTAGCTGCCGCTACCTGGCGCTCGTCAGACACTACCTGGCGCTATCGCTTGATGAATAAGGGCATAAATCTTTTACCCCACAGTTGGAGGCACAGAAAAAATACCAGAAGAGAGTTTCTAACTCTTGCCAAGTCAATGCAAAATAAACAAAAAGTTTAGCCAGAGTACTTCTATAAAGTGGACCAAAACCCACAGAGATCTGACCAGGAATCTATAAGATTCCCTGGCCGATCGATTCCCTCCCCCGTGGCATCCAAAATTGGTATACCCTGCTGTGTGAAACCCCCCAGGATGCCCATAAACTCACCTTCATTTCCGGTCCAACAGTGCATGTATGAGCCACAGCCGCATCTCCGCTATCCCTCTAGCAAGAGCGTGTGCCCACGCCAGGCATTTGTGAATGGCCGGTTAGAGTTAGAGGATAGCAGGGGATGCGGCCGCCAGTGTGGTTAGATCCGCTCGCATTAGACGAGCTCCTGGACGCAGGGGCCTAAGCGGATCCGAGCGCGCTGATTGGACGAGCAGCCGCGTATGTGTCGTAGGATCGGGAAGAGGTGAGTTTGTTTGGGTGACCTGGAGGGCTTCACATAGCGATCAGGGGTGCCCCGGGGGCAAGGACCAAAACCCAGGATAGTCAAAATCCTGGGTTTTGGCCCACTTTAAACCGGACCTTCAGCATCATTTATTGAAAAGCCCAAACGCTTAAAGAACTATTCCCCAGTGTCTAAAATTAAAATATTTTACATTCTTCTTGCCTCAGAAGCATCACATACTGTGGAGAAGGCTGAAAAGTGCAGCGGGGCGAGGTTATAGCAGAGGGGTGGTGTTATAGATGTGCTTTGCTCAGGCAGAGCAGATCTGGGGTCAGCAATCCCAGAATGCAGAGCGGCACAGTCAGAAGACACTTCCTGTTTGCAGCCAGCCTGAGCCTCCATGTGCTGCCATCTCCATGTTTCAAAGCTCAGAAAATGCAATAGATGCAGGTAGGATGATTTTTAATGTGGGCAATCTGTATGTACAAGGTTTGGGAAACATATAAGATAGACTGTTATTCAGGGTGAAGGTCCGCTTTAAGTGTAGGGCTGAATATGTTGCTGAATGGTTCTCCGTCAGTAAATTCGACTACTTGGAAAAAGAAGAAGAAGCAGCATGGCTCTCATTTGACCTTCTGCTCTGCATGTGAGAAGCTGTAAGGAAAGTGAAGTGACAGTTATTTGACTGAAAACTGTTCCAATACAATGCCCCATAAGCCCTTCTATTATAATGTATATGATATATATGATGTATATGATATGTATACATGGTATATCATGGTTTATGATGATGTATATGATGTCATGGTTTATGATGATGTATATGATATGTATACATGGTGTGTCATGGTTTATGATATGTATACATGGTGTGTCATGGTTTATGATGATGTATATGATATGTATACATGGTGTGTCATGGTTTATGATGATGTATATGATATGTATACATGGTATGTCATGGTTTATGATGATGTATATGATATGTATATATGGTGTGTCATGGTTTATGATGATGTATATGATATGTATACATGGTGTGTCATGGTTTATGATGATGTATATGATATGTATACATGGTGTGTCATGGTTTATGATGATGTATATGATATGTATACATGGTATGTCATGGTTTATGATGATGTATATGATATGTATACATGGTATATCATGGTTTATGATGATGTATATGATATGTATACATGGTGTGTCATGGTTTATGATGATGTATATGATATGTATACATGGTGTGTCATGGTTTATGATGATGTATATGATATGTATACATGGTGTGTCATGGTTTATGATGATGTATATGATATGTATACATGGTGTGTCATGGTTTATGATGATGTATATGATATGTATACATGGTGTGTCATGGTTTATGATGATGTATATGATATGTATACATGGTATATCATGGTTTATGATGATGTATATGATGTCATGGTTTATGATGATGTATATGATATGTATACATGGTATATCATGGTTTATGATGATGTATATGATATGTATACATGGTATATCATGGTTTATGATGATGTATATGATATGTATACATGGTACATCATGGTTTATGATGATGTATATGATATGTATACATGGTGTGTCATGGTTTATGATGATGTATATGATATGTATACATGGTATATCATGGTTTATGATGATGTATATGATATGTATACATGGTGTGTCATGGTTTATGATGATGTATATGATATGTATACATGGTGTGTCATGGTTTATGATGATGTATATGATATGTATACATGGTATGTCATGGTTTATGATGATGTATATGATATGTATACATGGTGTGTCATGGTTTATGATGATGTATATGATATGTATACATGGTGTGTCATGGTTTATGATGATGTATATGATATGTATACATGGTATATCATGGTTTATGATGATGTATATGATATGTATACATGGTATGTCATGGTTTATGATGATGTATATGATATGTATACATGGTGTGTCATGGTTTATGATGATGTATATGATATGTATACATGGTGTGTCATGGTTTATGATGATGTATATGATATGTATACATGGTGTGTCATGGTTTATGATGATGTATATGATATGTATACATGGTATATCATGGTTTATGATGATGTATATGATATGTATACATGGTGTGTCATGGTTTATGATGATGTATATGATATGTATACATGGGGTGTCATGGTTTATGATGATGTATATGATATGTATACATGGTGTGTCATGGTTTATGATGATGTATATGATATGTATACATGGTGTGTCATGGTTTATGATGATGTATATGATATGTATACATGGTATGTCATGGTTTATGATGATGTGTATAATATGTATACATGGTATATCATGGTTTATGATGATGTATATGATATGTATACATGGTGTGTCATGGTTTATGATGATGTATATGATATGTATACATGGTATATCATGGTTTATGATGATGTATATGATATGTATACATGGTATGTCATGGTTTATGATGATGTATATGATATGTATACATGGTATATCATGGTTTATGATGATGTATATGATATGTATACATGGTGTGTCATGGTTTATGATGATGTATATGATATGTATACATGGTGTGTCATGGTTTATGATGATGTATATGATATGTATACATGGTATGTCATGGTTTATGATGATGTATATGATATGTATACATGGTGTGTCATGGTTTATGATGATGTATATGATATGTATACATGGTGTGTCATGGTTTATGATGATGTATATGATATGTATACATGGTATGTCATGGTTTATGATTACAGTGGCGGCTAAGGACCACAGTCACAGAAGCTGCTTTGTCTGCACCATTATGAGCCATGGTACTGAGGAGGGGATATATTCACGAGATCAGATCTTTACATTGGACTGGCTGGCTACATTTTTCAGCAAGAACAATTGCAAAAGCCTTGCTGGAAAACCAAAGCTATTTTTTATCCAGGTGAGCAGCATTTTCTTTATGCTTTATTTTTTTTATTTGTTATTTTGATGTTACTAATATATAATGCAATAAACAATATAGTTTACAAATTGGTTCTTTGTATATTATTCATGAGAACTATTATCCAGGATTCCATAGAACATTGGTGTTGGTGGTAAATGAATAACGTTCTAGTTCAGTCATGTGATATGATACCCTCATCATGGTCCTAACCACCTGGCAGATGGGGATCATAAAGAGGGAGAGGGGAGATAGAAGTTATCTTTAGTTGTTGCTTAAATAGAGATAATGGATTAGGTGAAATCAGAAGCTGAATGAGTTGGTTGGAGGGTGGTTAAGTGGCTAACCACACCTGAACCTAAAGATGAAACAGGAATAAGAGAAGAAGAAAAAAAAAAAAGAAAGAAAAAAGGGCAGGGGGCTATAATTTAGGAAAATGGGGGGACAAAGAAAAAGGGGGTTGCATTATGATATTTTTTCTTGTTGCGAATAATCTGTACTTTATGGTGGTTTCAAATTAGATCTGTCAAGTGATATGTTATTAAACTGGACCAACAGCCTGGCACAGTTGGAAAAGAAAACTCCCCAAAACTCACTTGTCCCATCTGCATACATGATACGGAATCACTGTCAGCACTTACATTTGCTCCTGCATCCAGTCAAAGCTGAAACACCATCTCACTGATTTTCTAGTGGAATCGGCCATTTTGGAACACTGGCCTTGTATAAGGCAATGCACTAGCATCCCCTTGTGCCGGCTGGGAGAGCTAGATAACCACCAATTTTACAAGGAAAAAAACACGACGGGATTACAGCGCAACGCCTGTTGTAATCCCCATTTTTTTTTTTTGTTAGGATCAGGGAAGTTTTTTTGTTTTTTTTTTTTAACGGGAATAGCAATTGGACACTTAAAAGACATAACACAGCTTTTTCATGGCCCAAATCACAAGTTTGAAGCGCAACCCAAAAGTGTCTAAAATGCATAAAAAACAATAGCAAACAGCATAGGGATCCTATAGCACATGCACCAGCCCAAAAAATAATAAATTAATGTTAAAATAATTATAACGAACCCAGCTCATTGAAATGTATGGGATAAGGCCACACAGTGCAAGGTGTCTCGTCTTATCTGGTGCTATAGGGAACTCATAGCCAGCACTCATCCCATTTCCAGCGCTGATGATAGATGGGACACTACCTGGCACTATCAGAGGCCCTCTGGATTTTTGACTTGATAAATACACTAATAATTTTGCACTGGCACCTGACATTCACCTGACGTTCATCTGGCACTACGTGACCTTAGCGTTTCTTGAATAAACCCTTCAGTCATACATTGTGGGGAGTCGCTATATGAGCAGTACAGCGCTGTATGGGAGCGCATGTTAGCGACTGATCAGTGCGACCTACTCACAACATATTCAGCAAAAAAACAGCCTCAAACACCTCCGGCGCTCAAAAATGCTTCGCTGTAGCCCAGAGCGCCAGAGCCGGTGTGATTAAAGGTTGTTTTTTAACATGTATCCAACAGTATTAAAGCGAAAACACATGGAATTACATTGTAATAACATTGTAACATGAACACATTAATACCAGACCTGTAATATCAATTCTGCATAAATGTATATAATTAAAAAAAAAGATGAAAAAATGGCTTTTTCAAGGCCAGGAAACATCCCAACATTACTTGAGAATAAAAAAAAAACAAAAACTCTGCAAGGCTGAACGTCGGCGCTGTACGCTGAGGCTGGGATAATGATGAATCTGACGCTACATGGCGTTATCCCAGTCGCTCCACAGATTCTGCTTGATAAATGTGTAATTGCGTGCCGTGTCCGGCATTCACCTGACTCTACCTGTCGCTACCTGTCATTTACTGTAGGATGAGTTAAATGCGGAGGAAAAATTCCTATGTCTAGAAATCTCAAAGGAAATGTTACATCTTTTTACTTTTTGGGGATCATTTTATCTTCAGCGTGCTAACTGTTCACCGTAACGTTGCAGTTGCTGTAGTCAGTGTGGGGGGGAGGAATCTTGATTGACATCCCCTCCCTCATCTTCATTAGCTGCACTGCGCTCTCCCAGCGACATCCAGCCTTGCAATTGGTTTCTGGTGATCACGTGGTCTACAGTTCTCTTCCACGATTCCAGCCAACGAAAAAAACCTGACCACATGACCGCAGATGGTCAATCATGGGACCCTTTTTGCCAAGTAAACATGATGCAAATGAAAATGGGCTTTACAGTGGAGGTATGTTCTGGAGGCATCGGCAATCTGGATGCCCCCATGCTTAGTACACTGAGGCCAGCAATATCCACTGAGTCATAAATGAGTGTTGGATCGCTTTACACCAGTGGCCCATGTTACACATGGGTGGTCGTCTTATGTCTAATTTCTAGTCATGTGCAGATATCATTTTAAATGTTTACACTGTAGTCTTCTGAATTTCATTTTGTCACTCAATCAGGCATGTCGAGGAAAAGAATATGATTTTGGCATTGAAACAGACAGCGCATCCAGCACATCCAGCACATCCAGCACAAGCTCTCCTCTACAGATTGTAAATGAGGAGGACTTCTTATACGCCTATTCTACACCACAGGGTAAGATGCCTGGACTGTGCATTTATAGTAAGTAGTAGAGGCCTGCTCCTGTCACCTTTCTGAAGACCTGTATTGTACAGTACCTTCTCTTACAGGCAGACTCATCCTGTAAAATGTATTTCTTCAACCTTCTGTGATTCAGATCACAAGAGACTACCACTATGTTACAGGTCACTGGGCTTATACACGCTTTGTGCTGTACAATGTAACAAGTGCGACAGCGCTCCACATTGTAGCAACCGCAGCTCAGTTTGCAATGTGCTAGGGATTTGCCTAAAAGGAGGAACCCTTCCCTTTTCAAAATAGCACATCTATACTATGATGAGATGTTTTATACTCGCTAGAAATATTTACTGCCCACAGGAGATAATGCTTGACTAACTCTAATCAATAAATGAATACCACAGATGAGTAGGAAAACATCTGTAGAGGTTGTGTAAGGTTGTGTTAGATCAAACACTATTAGAGCCATGCTGGGTTGTTTTAAATAGCTTTAGAAACTAGTAACAGAAAACACCAACACACTCCCACACACCAGTAAAGTCAGGTCTTCTGTAATAAAACTGTATCCAGAGTTACTAACAACATCCTGGCAGCTCTCACCTCTTAAAGAGGAGCAACACTTCCATCAAGTCTAAAAGACATTTGGGGTGGTCTAACTCTTAATGGGGCATCCCAAATTGGTATGCCCTGTTGTGTGAAACCCACCAGATCGCTCCCAAGCCATACACTTCTTCCATAAGCCCTAGGCTGCATTCCTAGCATAGGTCACGCTAGGCACACACCTACGCCAGGCATTTCTGAATGGCTAGGGAGAGCATGCCCACACCTAGGGACAGGCATGTGGCCCCACTTCATTCAGATTTTTTGCCATACTGGCGGCAGTGCAGAAAAGGAAACAAGTGCCACTGTGCCACTGTTTGGCTGAGCGACCAGCACATGTGCCTTTCCTTCCTTTTCAGGTATAGGATCACTTTGAGGAAGCAACACAAAAAGTCCTTGAAAGTTAATAACCAGATATATACAGACATTCTTTCCGTAGACTACTCGTTCAATCCCTATCTCAGTAACAGTAGCAATAGTACTAAATTGGCCAGCCCTACCCTGCCATAAGTGCTCTATGCCCACCACTTCTGCCCCAGATGGCCTTCTTCCAACACAATATATAATTTAATCTTTTCCTGTTTTCACTTCAATAAAATATGTTTGCATAATTTTAATATCAAAGTCTGACTCCATTTCAGTCGATTTAGCAAATTTTGAGTTTTCCCGATAGTTATTATAATCCTATATTTTCATTACATTCATTTACAAACACCCCAATATTCTCAATATTATACAACTGCAAAGTTGTTGCACAAATTAATTGCCAAGCCTTGTATCAACTTCTCTCCCCATTTCCCTGGTATACTAAAGCCTATTTACATCATTTAAACTGGAATATATGTGACCCCCCCCCCCACCACCAAATAATGGTACTATGCAGAAACACAGCCTAAATTGAGAATTATCACTAGAATCATGTGACACACATACAGCAGGTACACTGACTAGCGCTGTGCAAGTTCTGTACAAATTGTGGAGGACTATTTGCATGGACCTGTATTTGGCTTAGATCTCCCCATGCTTCACTTACAATGATTTTTGGGCAGTATAAATTGCAAAAAAAAATCCATGTATATCCATATTTAAATAATAATTGATGTGTGCATTTACAAAATGCAAGTTACGGTAACATGTCTGACATCTGGAAGTAATGTGTACAAATCAGAATACTATGTGAACATTCCTATCAATTCACTTTGATATTATGGGTCTAGTGGGGACCCCCCCCCCCCCCCAGTTGGCCCCTATTGCCCAGCCACATTTTTCAGATTAAAAAAAAGTTTCCTTAGGGTTTTTGCTGTGGCAGCTAGAACCATTAAGCCCGAGCATTGGAATTTCCAAGTAACTTCAACCCTTTTGGACTGGGATCAGGTGCAAATAAAGTGCTGGTGGATGATACAATGAGTTGTTATACTCGTGTATGAGCTAGATGGCTGACCTACAGAAACCCGCAACACCCAAAAGCCTTAATTTAGGCAACAAGACAAATTCATTCCATAGTGTTCCACTGAGTAGTTAAGCAGGACACTTTTTGCTGCCCCCCACCTTATATCTCTACTTTCTCTCTATCCTCTGTTATTTTTTTCAAAGAATGCATGTTGTCATGCTGTAGACCTGTTACTAGATGTTGTGCAGTTACATGTAGAAGGCTATTATTTAAATTCGATCCCAATATTTAAATGTGTTATCTTTGTTATAGCACTATGCAGCCACACAATCATGCCCTGTACAATGTAAGGTTACTGGATTACAGAAAAGAACTGTGCAATGCATACATGTAAAAATGTATTTTCTTCTTTGCATAAATGTCCATATTTGGAATTCATAGGAGGATCGGAATGAAGGGACATCAGGAACCAGCTGATACCAAGACCTCGATTCAGTAAAAGTTGAAAAAAAAAATTGTAAAAAAAAATTGTAAAAATGAATCGCCAGCTAGGAAGACAAAAAAAGTCAATGACACCTTTTTGCTACAGTGTTAAAAGGAGTAGAAAGTCCATTACTTTTAATAGTAGTAGTGTAGCGGGCTGTGCCTGGCCGTGGGCACGCGCTCTGGGGAGCTAGGGGGGTTCTTGGACCTAGGGTAGGGCATCCCATGTTGGTGTGGCATGTGTGGGTGAAGGTGCACTTACTGGCTTCAGTCGTCGCTGGTCTCCATTGGTGAACCCAACATGGTCTTTATTGAAAGGCTTCCATCCATGGTACAGGCATAATCCAAAGGTTACAGCAAACAGTACAATCCAATGGTTTCCTCCATGGCTGTTTCTCAGCTTCTTCACTACATTGAAACGCTTCCCCTCATGACAAACTCCAAACGTAAGGACTTGGTACAGAACACTCTGGAAGGGTTGGCCTCTCCCTTATATAACTTCTGTATTGTTGCTACTCCAACTTAGTTGCAAGTCTCCAACCAATGGCAGGGCAGGTAATGTTGCCAATGCCACCTGGCTAAGTCTCTATTTACAAAACTAAACACCAGACCATTAAAGTATTGGTTAGGTCCATTCCTTAGGCAACACTGCCATCATGTGGTTCATGGTGCAATGATCCTAAGAGATGCATCTAACAGGTTTACAACTAAAACTATTTAAGGCTATCAGGGGCCTATTCCACTGACAGGGCTCTAATGGTTCCTACTTGTAGTGTTGCCCATGGTTTCCACCCGTCACAGTAGCTACCATGAGAATTGTTTTCAACTCCTACGGAATCGAGGCACAAGTCTCTAACTTCCAGCAGACTAGCTCCACTAGCAGACCAAATTTAGTGGCTCATCAATGTATTCCCAGTATCAGTCAATGCCTTCAAAAGTGGTAACTAAGATGGACAAAGCGCAGTTAACTGCAATAAAATCTAAATGGACAAAGAGCAGTTAACTGCAGAAAAACTGTAACCTTAAAGTGGACCAACACCCAGGATTTTGACTATCCTGGGTTTTGGTCCACTTCAGGGGGGCACCCCGGTGCCGCCGCCGATGAGGTAAGTTTTTCGGGGGTTTTGGGGGGGTCCCTCACCGCGGGACATCCCGATCTCGGATGTCCCGCGGTGAGGGAGGTGATCGGCCCGGGAATCTTATAGATTCCCGGGCCGATCACCCCTGGGTGACAGTCCACTTTAAAACATTATATATGCTTTGTATTATGTATATGCAGATGAGGTGAGGTGGGAAGATGCGGGAAGGGGTAGGTGGTGAAAAAGTGAGGTGAGCAGGGAAGTGAGATGGGTAGATACTGTATATGCAGACATGAGGTGGGTTAGATATATAGTGAAGAGATAATGTTGGCTGAGTTTAGGCAGCAACAAGTGAGGTGAGAAAAGGTGAGTCAGAAAGAGGTGAGGGGGGAAGAAGTAGGCAGGGGTGAGGGGGAAGCAGGCATGAGTATAGTTAAAGTAAGCAGGTGGAAAATAAGTGAGGTGAGGTGGGAAGAGGTGAGGTGGACTGAGGTGAGGTGAGCCAGGAAGAGCTGAGGTGGGAAGAAGTGGGCAGGGTCAGGCGGGAAAAGGTGATGTGGGTTGAGGTGAAGTTGAAAGTGGTGAGGCAGGAAGTGGTAATGCAGATCAGTGGAAGTAAGCGGAGGGGTGGTGGATAAAGGTAGGTAGAAGTGACGGGGACCCCAACTGACGGCAGTGCTAGCTGAACAGTATATGGCACCAGGTTGTGCTTCCCTGTTCTATATAAGAATGTCAGGCCAGTCCCAGTTCTCCTTACACATATTTTGCTTTACTTTGCTTCTTTAGGGTACTTTGCTTGGCGGAACTCAGCCAGAGGATCCTGGTTTATCCAAGCTTTGTGTGAGACAATAAAAGAACATTGGAACAAGCTTGAAATAATGCAAATTCTGACGCGTGTTAACCATAAAGTAGCTTCCAAATATGAATCTCAGAATGGAGGAAAGGAGATTCCCTGTATTGTAACTTTGCTGACAAAGGAACTATATTTAAAGGAGGTGTACATAAAATAAGAAGCGATTATTGTATCAGTGTCATAGCTTTATGCAGACCTATGTTAGTGTCATATGGTGTATATCAAATGTATGGAGCTCACAGTTTAGATTTTGTATGAAACATTTTAGTAAAGAATATTACATACATGCAAACATGTTGGAGATAGCTGACTGCACTGATTCGCAATGGTGTCCATGGATTGGATCTGTGATAGAAAAAAACACACACAGATGTTGTCTGTAGGTTTTAGAACAGCACTTAAAGGGATTTTTCAGCCATATAATAAAAAAGGTGGAGAGGCAGCATACCTTCGGCTGCTGCCTCTCCATTCAGAGGCTAATTTAAGACTAATGCCACGTATTGCTATTTCAGCGTCTATGTATCTATAGGTCCAGCAGTGATAAATGTGATCTTTGGAGAGCGCTGTAGAAGCTTCTCCCTGATTCACTGCAGAGCCATTTGAGAACGCTAGGTGGTGTCCCGAGGTCAAAGTGCCCAAGACAACGCTACATCTAACAACAGGACAACGTTGCAGCGAGCGATAGGTAGCGCCAGTTAAGTGCGTCCAGCACTCGGCGCTGAAGAAAAAATTACACACAACCAGCATCAGTGCTCTAAAACTGGGCGCTCTAGCTTTGAGCGCCAGATGCTATGTGCAAAAAATCGGTTTCTAAACACATAAACAGCAGCACCAGAGTGAAAACATATGGAATGACATTGTTTTAACACTGTGACAATGACACTGCAATGGCAGACCTGCACATACAATTCTGCATAAAAAAAACAAAACAAAAGTGTTTGGTTGCTGGGCAGGAGAGGCCACACAATCATTTGAACCAAAAATTTAGAACATTACTTTATACAAACACCATTGAAATGTATGGGAGAGCGCTACTGAGCGGCAGGTGCTGCTGAACATAGAGCTCCGGCGCTTTACACTGAGGCACCGCTACTGATACATGTGACGCTACATGACGCTATTAGAGGCGCTCACCAGATTTACTTTCATATATATGGTTTTCACATGCTGCGTCCAGCGATCACCTGACACTACGTGGCGTTAGCATTTCTTAAATAACCCCTATGTCGCATCTGCCTGAGGCCAGGATGGAAGGGGAATCATGAGATCATTCTCCGACCGCCCCTGCCGGCCCCTTGACACGCGCTGCAATCAAATGCTGAGTTTGCAAGACACATAGATGCCCACCACTCAAATGTAAGTTTGGGAGTGCGGGCATGTTTGTCTTGTGTTTGCCATGCAATAGGGTTGATTCAGCACCATATCTCTTTATTTACTTTTTTTTTAGAGAAAACATTTTATATAAGCATGCATTAGACTTGGGCCCTTATTTAAGAAGGGATAGCGTCAGGTAGCGCCTGGTTAATGAGAGGTAGCGACTGGTCAATGCCGGACACGGCACGCAATTACACATTTATCAAGCAGAATCTGTTTAGCGACTGGAATAGCGCCATGTAGCGCCTGATTCATCATCTTCACAGCCTCAGCGAACAGCACCAGCGTTCAGCCTTGCACAGCGCCAGGTATGACCTCTCGCTACCTGCCGCTCTCCCATACATTTCAATGGACGATCCTTTTCTTCTCTTTAAACAGGGTTTTTTTTTTATTTTTATTTTTTTCAAAAAAAATCACAAATAATTCTTTGACCTCTTCTGGCATTGAAATAGCAGTTTTTTCATATTTTTTTCATTTTTTATATATTTCCTCAGAAATGACATTACAGGTCTGGCATTAAAGTGTTCATGTTACAATGTTGTTACAATGTAATTCCATATGTTTTTGCCTTGTTACTAGTTGATAGATGCTTGAAAACGTACTTTAAACACACCGCCTCCTGCGCTCTGGGCTTCAAACAACTATTTTTCAGCGCCAGAGATTTGTGAGGCTGTTTTTTTGCTGAATATGGTGTGAGTCGGTCGCTATGAGCAGTCGCTACCATGCGCTCCCATACAGCGCTGTACTGGTAAAATAGCGACTCGTCACAATGTATTCAACATTACTGAACAGCGACTCACGGCCGAGCACTGCGACTACTAGCGGGCGCTCTGAAAATGCCTGCTACAGACGCTCATCTGTCGCTACCTGGCGTTAATGATGAATCAGCCTCCCCGAAATAATGTGTTTAATTTCCACACTTACATTGGTGTGGACCAGTCTCAGAATCAAGCAAAATTAGGCTAGCACCGGCGAGAGCGACGGCTAGCGCGGCATTCATCATGAAGCCGCCTGGACCGAATGGAGCAATCTATAATAATTCATGATTAATTGGTAATAATTTTTTTTTAAATTTTTTTAATGTCAAAAAATCGGAGACCACTCCTGCAATGTTAGGATTTAATTTTAAGTAAAAAAAAAAAAAAATATGTGCAGAATTGATCTAACAGGTCTGAGATTAATGTATTCATATAACAAAATGATTCTAAAAACATGTATAATGTTACATTCAAAAAATATGGTTGTTTAGGGGTTAAAAACTAGTTAATACAGATCGCCGCCAGCGCTCTGGGGTTTAAACAAGGAATGGACAGCGACAGCACATTCGGAGCGTGATTTTTTGATGAATATGAAGCTAGCCGTTCGCTCTGGCCATTCGTTGTCAGGCGCTCACATACAACGCTGGACCTGTGAAACAGCGACTCCCCAGCCCGTATTCAACATTACCGCACACCGACTGAGTCGCTGTCATCAAGCTAATGCCGGCCAAGCACAGCGAATACTGGCTGGCGCTGAAAAAATCACGCTACAGTCGCTCATCTGTCGCTACCTGGCGCTATTGATGAATCGGCCTCCCCGTCAGCTGATGTGGAAATATTCATCAAAGGCGATGTAAAATGGCCAGCACTGCCACCAAATAGAAAACATATAAATGTATTACTTTTCTCACACTTAAAAAACACATAACAGCCTGTGCGCTTTGAAACCACAATATTCAGGCATACTGCGCCAGGTGTAATACAAAAATGGCTTTAACTGGGGATGGCTGAACAGTGACCAAGCAAAACACATGGAATGACATTTGGAACAAACAAATGACATGACACGTGATTGGCAGGCAAGAAAACACAAGTTAGCAGCAGGTAACCTAAGTACAATAATGAACGAATAAAACATTTAGAACAGGCCAGGGATCGAGTGTCACTTGACTGAGCAAAAAAAAAAATCAAAATACGCTAACCAAAATTCCCCCAAAAAACGGGACTGGAATAACTTATTGAAGTCAATGTGGGAACAAGCGTCTGATGTGATGTGGCACTTTAGGGAACACAGCGCCTGTGCAAACAAAGCACCTGACACTCTTGATACATGGAACGCTACATGACTCACGTCAGAAATATGACTCACGAAAAGCACCTGCTGCTACATGTCACTACATTGCATTAGCATTTCTTAAAGTGGACCAACACCCAGGATTTTCACTATCCTGGGTCTTGGTCCACTTCCGCGGGGCACCCCGATCGAGGGTGTGAGAACCCCCCAGAACGCCCAGATCAACTCACCTCAACCCGCTCCTACGGCACATGCACAGCCGCTCGTCCAATCAGCGTGCTCGGCGAAGCTGTGGTATGTGCGTCAAAGCGGCGTCAAACCACAAAGGCTCTGAGCACGCTGGCGGCCCTGCTAGAAAGAAGCACGAGATTCGCCCACGCATGCGCCGTTGGACCGGGAGTAAGGTAAGGTTAGCTGGCGTTCTGGGGGGTTTCACACAGCGGGGCATCCCGATTTTGGATGCCCCGCGGGTAGGGATCGGATCGGCCTGGGAATCTTATAGATTCCCAGGCCGATCAAGGAGGGTGTTGGTCTACTTTAAATAAACCCCCTAGTGTTCGTAAACGGTAATGCTGCCCACAGAGACTAAAACATCAACGTCTGTGTGTTAATTGAAATTTGAGCACCAGACCTTGAGGAGTTTGTTGAATAATTACAATATATCTGATATTGTACAGATAGGCAGCCTTATTTAATTTAAAATCTTGCAGACACAAGATCAGCGCTCTCTGCGCCCACATTACACCTGTCTTCAGCTGGCACTGTGAACTCAGGAACTCCTGGTCATGCACTGGGCGTTGCACAGGATTTTTAAAAGCCTATGTGCTGCCGACCCCAAGTGTCGGCTGGGAGCACCGTAATGATATATTATTTAGCACAGCAAACACACGGCGCCCGCACAGGCACTGTAAAAAGGAGAAAACAGGCATACAGTGCCTGTTGCAATCCCTGTTTTTTTTTTTTTTTTGGGTGATGGTAGCACATGTGGAAACACCGTGAATTTCATTGGGAACACTTGAATGACATGGTTTTGCATGGCAAATTGGCAAATGTGCAAAGTATCTATACAAAACAATTGCAAACAGCCCAAGGATCCCATGGCACATGCAGCAGTCTAAAAAAAGGCAAAAAAAATTATAACCAACCCTGCCTATTGAAATCTATGGGATAGGGGCACAGATCATGGTGTGCCCCTGGTCTTATGTGGCACTGGAACACAGCACTGGCACTCATATCCTTGCCGGTATTGTTGATAGATGGGACACTACCTGGCATTATCAGAGGGGCTATGGATTTTTAACTAAATACACCTTTTTCACTGGACCTGACAGTCACCTGACGTTCATCTAGCACTTGTTAAATAAAGCCCTATGATTCTTTAAAAGTATTAACTCAACTTAGCTAGTTATCTAGGCCTTGGCACAGCAGCCATTGAAAAGCACTGCCACCCATCTGATGAGCAGATGAGTAAAATGCTCATACTGAAAATGAAACCTCTCTTTGGGCTTTCATGCTGCTGCAGATACAGTAAGTGATTACCTGTAATTACAGGTCACCCATAATGAGTGTGAGTCATGTTTCTTCAGAATCTTGGTCTATGGTATGCCAGCATTTAAACAGCCAAACAAACATGTCACGTCAAACAAGCATGTCTGTATACTACAGAAACTTGCGTGGTTTCTCTGTAACGTAAATTACAAGTTTTAAGAAAAATATATTAATGTGTGTGTCTAGACCAGGGGTTCCCAACATGTTTTCATTAAGTACCATTTCCTATGTTCTTATTTATATCAAGTACCACCACTAAGAGGGTAATTTATTGCTAGCGCCACTGAGCACCACTTGGGCCACTAAGGAGAGGCGCTGACAGCTTTCGAGCCGGAACGTTGCTGAAAGGCCAATGGCGCTATTGCTGGTTAGCGTTTCTGGCTAAGTTGCGTTGCGTTTCTCAATCGTGTATGCTGGGCACTAATGAGGCAGACTCCCTGTGTTAAATTCTGTCTCTGCCTTTAAATGCTGCTCTTTGCTTATAGGCATTCCACAGCAGCGCTCTCTACCACAACCACACACAATACAGCTTGCACACATTTGTGGTGATTTATCATTTATTTGGCACGTTTTGGAACATAAATGTTTTAAAACAGCAAAATAAAATTTAAATGAGAAAGAGCAAGTTCGTTCACTTTGTGGTGCCTAGAATCAAAGAAATAAAACATGTCTGTTTTTCTAATCATTTCCCCTTTTGCTCCTTTCCCCTGCCTAGGGTTTGACTAACTATATTGGGTTATATTGGAATTCCTGTTGATTTGGGCAAGTACATTTTTTAACTAATGTTTTCTGGCAACTTTTTAGGACTACTTTAGCTGGGTACACATACCTCCTTGCTGTTCCTACTGCAGCAATCCTAGGTCACTTTGTATCAATCATGAAAAAATTAATCATTTGTGCCCACCAGGCAAAACCAGTCTGGGTGTCTTCTGCACTGTCTGCAAGCATGTCTAGGACTTCAGACATCAGTTGTGTTTCCTCAGGCTCTTCCACTCGATGGAGTATGCGCATCTGCCTGAGGCCAGGATGGAAGGGGAATCATGAGATCATTCTCCGACCGCCCCTGCCGGCCCCTTGACACGCGCTGCAATCAAATGCTGAGTTTGCAAGACACATAGATGCCCACCACTCAAATGTAAGTTTGGGAGTGCGGGCATGTTTGTCTTGTGTTTGCCATGCAATAGGGTTGATTCAGCACCATATCTCTTTATTTACTTTTTTTTTTAGAGAAAACATTTTATATAAGCATGCATTAGACTTAGGCCCTTATTTAAGAAGGGATAGCGTCAGGTAGCGCCTGGTTAATGAGAGGTAGCGACTGGTCAATGCCGGACACGGCACGCAATTACACATTTATCAAGCAGAATCTGTTTAGCGACTGGAATAGCGCCATGTAGCGCCTGATTCATCATCTTCACAGCCTCAGCGAACAGCACCAGCGTTCAGCCTTGCACAGCGCCAGGTATGACCTCTCGCTACCTGCCGCTCTCCCATACATTTCAATGGACGATCCTTTTCTTCTCTTTAAACAGGGTTTTTTTTTTATTTATTTTTTTTCAAAAAAAATCACAAATAATTCTTTGACCTCTTCTGGCATTGAAATAGCAGTTTTTTCATATTTTTTTCATTTTTTATATATTTCCTCAGAAATGACATTACAGGTCTGGCATTAAAGTGTTCATGTTACAATGTTGTTACAATGTAATTCCATATGTTTTTGCCTTGTTACTAGTTGATAGATGCTTGAAAACGTACTTTAAACACACAGCCTCCTGCGCTCTGGGCTTCAAACAACTATTTTTCAGCGCCAGAGATTTGTGAGGCTGTTTCTTTGCTGAATATGGTGTGAGTCGGTCGCTATGAGCAGTCGCTACCATGCGCTCCCATACAGCGCTGTACTGGTAAAATAGCGACTCGTCACAATGTATTCAACATTACTGAACAGCGACTCACGGCCTGCTACAGACGCTCATCTGTCGCTACCTGGCGTTAATGATGAATCAGCCTCCCCGAAATAATGTGTTTAATTTCCACACTTACATTGGTGTGGACCAGTCTCAGAATCAAGCAAAATGAGGCTAGCGCCGGCGAGAGCGACGGCTAGCGCGGCATTCATCATGAAGCCGCCTGGACCGAACAGCGCCGCTGCAAATTCCCTCACAGCGCCAGGTATGAGCTGTCGCTCCCTGGCGATGTCCAATGCATTTCAATGGAGCAATCTATAATAATTCATGATTAATTGGTAATAATTTTTTTTTTAATTTTTTTAATGTAAAAAAATCGGAGAACACTTCTGCAATGTTAGGATTTATTTTTAAGTAAAAAAAATAAAAAATATGTGCAGAATTGATCTAACAGGTCTGAGATTAATGTATTCATATAACAAAATGATTCTAAAAACATGTATAATGTTACATTCAAAAAATATGGTTGTTTAGGGGTTAAAAACTAGTTAATACAGATCGCCGCCAGCGCTCTGGGGTTTAAACAAGGAATGGACAGCGACAGCACATTCGGAGCGTGATTTTTTGATGAATATGAAGCTAGCCGTTCGCTCTGGCCATTCGTTGTCAGGCGCTCACATACAACGCTGGACCTGTGAAACAGCGACCCCCCAGCCCGTATTCAACATTACCGCACACCGACTGAGTCGCTGTCATCAAGCTAATGCCGGCCAAGCACAGCGAATACTGGCTGGCGCTGAAAAAATCACGCTACAGTCGCTCATCTGTCGCTACCTGGCGCTATTGATGAATCGGCCTCTTTGTGTTTGTAGATAAACAATTGCTTCAAATGAAAATCTTGTTTGCGTGTTATCCAGTTACGAGTGTGAGTCATGTTTCCTTAGAATTTCTCTCTGTGATTTGCCAAGGTCTTAATGGAATAACAAGCCTATTACCTCTAGCAATATTTAGGCATGTAAAATAGATTTTTGATCAGATTTGGGTCTGCACGCCAAAATAAAGCAAAAAAATTGAGTGCCATTTGTCAGTGAACGAAAAGTAGTACTCTTAAAAGGGTTTTGGTTGGACCTCTCCCAAATCTTGCAATGGATTGGTTCTGGTAATCCCATTTATTTCTAAAACTTTATACAACTATCAAAAGATTTTCCACTTTACCCTACCAGAAATGTTGTAATTTACTTTAAATATGTAATAGTTTTTATTAATTACTGTACATAATGGTGTCAATTCAGCACCACATAATGTGGGATGCCGCTCACTGTCTGTAATGTGAGGTCTGTAATGGGGTGATTGGGGGATTATGCACACTGTCTGTAATGGGGTGATTGGGAGGGGTTATTTTAGCATACCATTTGGTATTATTTTTTTTTTCATATTTTTCTCCTTCAAATTTTGGGTGCGTCTTATGCTGAACCAACTTCAAAATCTTACAAATCAAGACATAACAAATGACAAATTCCTTTTATATTTCTACACAATTATAGTTTATTCAAGCATATTAGAATAACGGGATCATTTAAATCTATGTCTTGTTTGTTGTGAAGATAAAAACATGATTTGTGCCCTTATTCATCAAGCGATAGCGCCAGGTAGTGTCCGACGAGCGCCAGGTAGCGGCAGCTAACGGCGACTACCGACTCAAGTACGCCCGGCGGCGGTCACAATGACGCATTTATCAAGCAAAATGAGGCTAGCGCCGGCGAGAGCGACGGCTAACGCGGAATTCATCATGAAGCCGCCTGGACCGAACAGCGCCGCTGCAAATTCCCTCACAGCGCCAGGTATGAGCTGTCGCTCCCTGGCGATGTCCAATGCATTTCAATGGAGCAATCTATAATAATTCATGATTAATTGGTAATAATTTTTTTTTACATTTTTTTAATGTCAAAAAATCGGAGACCACTCCTGCAATGTTAGGATTTAATTTTAAGTAAAAAAAAAAAAAAATATGTGCAGAATTGATCTAACAGGTCTGAGATTAATGTATTCATATAACAAAATGATTCTAAAAACATGTATAATGTTACATTAAAAAAATATGGTTGTTTAGGGGTTAAAAACTAGTTAATACAGATCGCCGCCAGCGCTCTGGGGTTTAAACAAGGAATGGACAGCGACAGCACATTCGGAGCGTGATTTTTTTATGAATATGAAGCTAGCCGTTCGCTCTGGCCATTCGTTGTCAGGCGCTCACATACAACGCTGGACCTGTGAAACAGCGACTCCCCAGCCCGTATTCAACATTACCGCACACCGACTGAGTCGCTGTCATCAAGCTAATGCCGGCCAAGCACAGCGAATACTGGCTGGCGCAGAAAAAATCACGCTACAGTCGCTCATCTGTCGCTACCTGGCGCTATTGATGAATCGGCCTCCCCGTCAGCTGATGTGGAAATATTCATCAAAGGCGATGTAAAATGGCCAGCACTGCCACCAAATAGAAAACATATAAATGTATTACTCTTCTCACACTTAAAAAACACATAACAGCCTGTGCGCTGTGAAACCACAATATTCAGGCATACTGCGCCAGGTGTAATACAAAAATGGCTTTAACTGGGGATGGCTGAACAGTGACCAAGCAAAACACATGGAATGACATTTGGAACAAACAAATGACATGACACGTGATTGGCAGGCAAGAAAACACAAGTTAGCAGCAGGTAACCTAAGTACAATGATGAACGAATAAAACATTTAGAACAGGCCAGGGATCGAGTGTCACTTGACTGAGCAAAAAAAAAATCAAAATACGCTAACCAAAATTCCCCCAAAAAACGGGACTGGAATAACTTATTGAAGTCAATGTGGGAACAAGCGTCTGATGTGATGTGGCACTTTAGGGAACACAGCGCCTGTGCAAACAAAGCACCTGGCACTCTTGATACATGGAACGCTACATGACTCACGTCAGAAATATGACTCACGAAAAGCACCTGCTGCTACACGTCACTACATTGCATTAGCATTTCTTAAAGTGGACCAACACCCAGGATTTTCACTATCCTGGGTCTTGGTCCACTTCCGCGGGGCACCCCGATCGAGGGTGTGAGAACCCCCCAGAACGCCCAGATCAACTCACCTCAACCCGCTCCTACGGCACATGCGCAGCCGCTCGTCCAATCAGCGTGCTCGGCGAAGCTGTGGTATGTGCGTCAAAGCGGCGTCAAACCACAAAGGCTCTGAGCACGCTGGCGGCCCTGCTAGAAAGAAGCACGAGATTCTCCCACGCATGCGCCGTTGGACCGGGAGTAAGGTAAGGTTAGCTGGCGTTCTGGGGGGTTTCACACAGCGGGGCATCCCTATTTTGGATGCCCCGCGGGTAGGGATCGGATCGGCCTGGGAATCTTATAGATTCCCAGGCCGATCAAGGAGGGTGTTGGTCTACTTTAAATAAACCCCCTAGTGTTCGTAAATGGTAATGCTGCCCACAGAGACTAAAACATCAACGTCTGTGTGTTAATTGAAATTTGAGCACCAGACCTTGAGGAGTTTGTTGAATAATTACAATATATCTGATATTGTACAGATAGGCAGCCTTATTTAATTTAAAATCTTGCAGACACAAGATCAGCGCTCTCTGCGCCCACATTACACCTGTCTTCAGCTGGCACTGTGAACTCAGGAACTCCTGGTCATGCACTGGGCGTTGCACAGGATTTTTAAAAGCCTATGTGCTGCCGACCCCAAGTGTCGGCTGGGAGCACCATAATGATATATTATTTAGCACAGCAAACACACGGCGCCCGCACAGGCACTGTAAAAAGGAGAAAAAAGGCATACAGTGCCTGTTGCAATCCCTGTTTTTTTTTTTTTTTGGGTGATGGTAGCACATGTGGAAACACCGTGAATTTCATTGGGAACACTTGAATGACATGGTTTTGCATGGCAAATTGGCAAATGTGCAAAGTATCTATACAAAACAATTGCAAACAGCCCAAGGATCCCATGGCACATGCAGCAGTCTAAAAAAAGGCAAAAAAAATTATAACCAACCCTGCCTATTGAAATCTATGGGATAGGGGCACAGATCATGGTGTGCCCCTGGTCTTATGTGGCACTGGAACACAGCACTGGCACTCATATCCTTGCCGGTATTGTTGATAGATGGGACACTACCTGGCATTATCAGAGGGGCTATGGATTTTTAACTAAATACACCTTTTTCACTGGACCTGACAGTCACCTGACGTTCATCTAGCACTTGTTAAATAAAGCCCTATGATTCTTTAAAAGTATTAACTCAACTTAGCTAGTTATCTAGGCCTTGGCACAGCAGCCATTGAAAAGCACTGCCACCCATCTGATGAGCAGATGAGTAAAATGCTCATACTGAAAATGAAACCTCTCTTTGGGCTTTCATGCTGCTGCAGATACAGTAAGTGATTACCTGTAATTACAGGTCACCCATAATGAGTGTGAGTCATGTTTCTTCAGAATCTTGGTCTATGGTATGCCAGCATTTAAACAGCCAAACAAACATGTCACGTCAAACAAGCATGTCTGTATACTACAGAAACTTGCGTGGTTTCTCTGTAACGTAAATTACAAGTTTTAAGAAAAATATATTAATGTGTGTGTCTAGACCAGGGGTTCCCAACATGTTTTCATTAAGTACCATTTCCTATGTTCTTATTTATATCAAGTACCACCACTAAGAGGGTAATTTATTGCTAGCGCCACTGAGCACCACTTGGGCCACTAAGGAGAGGCGCTGACAGCTTTCGAGCCGGAACGTTGCTGAAAGGCCAATGGCGCTATTGCTGGTTAGCGTTTCTGGCTAAGTTGCGTTGCGTTTCTCAATCGTGTATGCTGGGCACTAATGAGGCAGACTCCCTGTGTTAAATTCTGTCTCTGCCTTTAAATGCTGCTCTTTGCTTATAGGCATTCCACAGCAGCGCTCTCTACCACAACCACACACAATACAGCTTGCACACATTTGTGGTGATTTATCATTTATTTGGCACGTTTTGGAACATAAATGTTTTAAAACAGCAAAATAAAATTTAAATGAGAAAGAGCAAGTTCGTTCACTTTGTGGTGCCTAGAATCAAAGAAATAAAACATGTCTGTTTTTCTAATCATTTCCCCTTTTGCTCCTTTCCCCTGCCTAGGGTTTGACTAACTATATTGGGTTATATTGGAATTCCTGTTGATTTGGGCAAGTACATTTTTTAACTAATGTTTTCTGGCAACTTTTTAGGACTACTTTAGCTGGGTACACATACCTCCTTGCTGTTCCTACTGCAGCAATCCTAGGTCACTTTGTATCAATCATGAAAAAATTAATCATTTGTGCCCACCAGGCAAAACCAGTCTGGGTGTCCTCTGCACTGTCTGCAAGCATGTCTAGGACTTCAGACATCAGTTGTGTTTCCTCAGGCTCTTCCACTTGATGGAGTATGCAGAGATTGTGTAGCAGACAGCAAGCAAGGGTTATCTTGGACACCTTCCCTGGGCTGTACAGCATCTCCCCTCCTGGTCTGGCCAAACATAGGAAGCATGCTTTCAGCAGGCCGATAGTTCTTTCAACAATGCATCTGGTCTTGCGGTGAGCTGCCTTGTAGTACACTTCAGCTGCCATATATGGGTTCCACACAGGGGTCATGAGCCACGTTTTCTGCCCATATCAGCTAAATACAAACACATGTGTTAATGTGGCTTTCAGCACAAATGCACACCTCTACCTGGTTTGCAGCATTTTGCCTTCACCTTCTCCTCCTCCTCCCCCTAGTTCTGCTGGGCCACTGTTTATAGGTCTTACAGTGTGGCCACATATTTACCTAGTAGCCATCCTGGTGGCATTTCGTTGTTCTCAAATCTCCGGAACAGGGCAGATTGGTGCAACACATAGGAGTCATGGCAGGATCCCAGAAAGCTCGACCTCACAGCTCTCAGCTGCATCTCATTATCCATGACATAAAAAGGAAGCTCTTCTGGTTGCAGTACGGAAGGGAATATGGGTGCCACCAATGCAGCCAAGCACATTAGGGATTCCTGCCATCCGATAGAAAGCCAGCTTGGTGTTTTGCACCTCTTCTTCATCGGCCAGAAACCTAATGTGAAGTCACTAGGACCACCTCATGAAATATGTGGCACATGGTAGGCTTGCTAATGCCTCTTGATAGAGCAATAGTGGCCCGAAATGTGCCCCTTACAATGATATTTAAGGAGACACATAGGCGCACTCTTCCAGGTTCAGCATGGCTGAGGCCAGTGGTGGGCTTAGTTTTGTGGTGGATTTGGTGGTACAGTTCCAAAAGTGCACCACAAATCAGCCTAAAACAGCTGTGGATTTACTCATCTCTCAATCCGCCACAGGTGAGGTGGGAAGAGGTGAGGTGGACTGAGGTGAGGTGAGCCAGGAAGAGCTGAGGTGGGAAGAAGTGGGCAGGGTCAGGCGGGAAAAGGTGATGTGGGTTGAGGTGAAGTTGAAAGTGGTGAGGCAGGAAGTGGTGATGCAGATCAGTGGAAGTAAGCGGGGGGGTGGTGGATAAAGGCAGGTAGAAGTGACGGGGACCCCAACTGACGGCAGTGCTAGCTGAACAGTATATGGCACCAGGTTGTGCATCCCTGTTCTATATAAAAATGTCAGGCCAGTCCCAGTTCTCCTTACACATATTTTGCTTCACTTTGCTTCTTTAGGGTACTTTGCTTGGCGGAACTCAGCCAGAGGATCCTGGTTTATCCAAGCTTTGTGTGAGACAAAAGAACATTGGAACAAGCTTGAAATAATGCAAATTCTGACGCGTGTTAACCATAAAGTAGCTTCCAAATATGAATCTCAGAATGGAGGAAAGGAGATTCCCTGTATTGTAACTTTGCTGACAAAGGAACTATATTTAAAGGAGGTGTACATAAAATAAGAAGCGATTATTGTATCAGTGTCATAGCTTTATGCAGACCTATGTTAGTGTCATATGGTGTATATCAAATGTATGGAGCTCACAGTTTAGATTTTGTATGAAACATTTTAGTAAAGAATATTACATACATGCAAACATGTTGGAGATAGCTGACTGCACTGATTCACAATGGTGTCCATGGATTGGATCTGTGATAGAAAAAAACACACACAGATGTTGTCTGTAGGTTTTAGAACAGCACTTAAAGGGATTTTTCAGCCATATAATAAAAAAGGAGGAGAGGCAGCATACCTTCGGCTGCTGCCTCTCCATTCAGAGGCTAATTTAAGACTAATGCCACGTATTGCTATTTCAGCGTCTATGTATCTATAGGTCCAGCAGTGATAAATGTGATCTTTGGAGAGCGCTGTAGAAGCTTCTCCCTGATTCACTGCAGAGCCATTCGAGAACGCTAGGTGGTGTCCCGAGGTCAAAGTGCCCAAGACAACGCTACATCTAACAACAGGACAACGTTGCAGCGAGCGATAGGTAGCGCCAGTTAAGTGCGTCCAGCACTCGGCGCTGAAGAAAAAATTACACACAACCAGCATCAGTGCTCTAAAACTGGGCGCTCTAGCTTTGAGCGCCAGATGCTATGTGCAAAAAATCGGTTTCTAAACACATAAACAGCAGCACCAGAGTGAAAACATATGGAATGACATTGTTTTAACACTGTGACAATGACACTGCAATGGCCGACCTGCACATACAATTCTGCATAAAAAAAACAAAACAAAAGTGTTTGGTTGCTGGGCAGGAGAGGCCACACAATCATTTGAACCAAAAATTTAGAACATTACTTTAGGAAAACGCTATTTATACAAACACCATTGAAATGTATGGGAGAGCGCTACTGAGCGGCAGGTGCTGCTGAACATAGAGCTCCGGCGCTTTACACTGAGGCACCGCTACTGATACATGTGACGCTACATGACGCTATTAGAGGCGCTCACCAGATTTACTATATATGGTTTTCACATGCTGCATCCAGCGATCACCTGACACTACGTGGCGTTCTTAAATAACCCCTATGTCGCATCTGCCTGAGGCCAGGATGGAAGGGGAATCATGAGATCATTCTCCGACCGCCCCTGCCGGCCCCTTGACACGCGCTGCAATCAAATGCTGAGTTTGCAAGACACATAGATGCCCACCACTCAAATGTAAGTTTGGGAGTGCGGGCATGTTTGTCTTGTGTTTGCCATGCAATAGGGTTGATTCAGCACCATATCTCTTTATTTACTTTTTTTTTTAGAGAAAACATTTTATATAAGCATGCATTAGACTTAGGCCCTTATTTAAGAAGGGATAGCGTCAGGTAGCACCTGGTTAATGAGAGGTAGCGACTGGTCAATGCCAGACACGGCACGCAATTACACATTTATCAAGCAGAATCTGTTTAGCGACTGGAATAGCGCCATGTAGCGCCTGATTCATCATCTTCACAGCCTCAGCGAACAGCACCAGCGTTCAGCCTTGCACAGCGCCAGGTATGACCTCTCGCTACCTGCCGCTCTCCCATACATTTCAATGGACGATCCTTTTCTTCTCTTTAAACAGGGTTTTTTTTTTTATTTATTTTTTTTCAAAAAAAATCACAAATAATTCTTTGACCTCTTCTGGCATTGAAATAGCAGTTTTTTTAATATTTTTTTAATTTTTTATATATTTCCTCAGAAATGACATTACATGTCTGGCATTAAAGTGTTCATGTTACAATGTTGTTACAATGTAATTCCATATGTTTTTGCCTTGTTACTAGTTGATAGATGCTTGAAAACATACTTTAAACACACTACCTCCTGCGCTCTGGGCTTCAAACAACTATTTTTCAGCGCCAGAGATTTGTGAGGCTGTTTTTTTGCTGAATATGGTGTGAGTCGGTCACTATGAGCAGTCGCTACCATGCGCTCCCATACAGCGCTGTACTGGTAAAATAGCGACTCGTCACAATGTATTCAACATTACTGAACAGCGACTCACGGCCGAGCACTGCGACTACTAGCGGGCGCTCTGAAAATGCCTGCTACAGACGCTCATCTGTCGCTACCTGGCGTTAATGATGAATCAGCCTCCCCGAAATAATGTGTTTAATTTCCACACTTACATTGGTGTGGACCAGTCTCAGAATGGTAGTGGAGAGAAATCTGCCACTTCTGCCTGTTTAAAAAGAGCCTAAGGCGCCTACTTAGGTCCACCCACAGCAAAATGGCAGCCACTCTACCGGAGCACACCGTGCATGTGCTCAGGATGTTTCTTCACCGGAAAAGCTGCAATATTTTGAATTGCATATGCGGTATGCTGGCTTATTAATGCCATTATAGCGATTTCATCCCCAGGATAATAGGTCAGAGTTTTAGCCTTAGCGTCTATAAAGACAAAAATACGAGTTAACAGAAATTTTAAAAGCACTAATTATACCTAACCCTACTGGGGTGAGGACAAAAACAATGTTTTTAAGTTTAAGAGGTCAAAAATGCTTAGACATATGGGTTGATTCAAAGAAACATGTAACAGCTTGGATTTGGCTCACGATCATCCTATTTTTTACGTCCGCTCGTGCGTTCGTATGAACTTGCGAGTGATTCAATAAGCAAATACGTTTCTATCCTAAAAGATACGTCCGTTCGTATGATATCTCCCGAACTTGCCTCAGTCAGTTGGCAATCGTAAAAATCACGTTCATGTGCTCACCTGTTGCGGCGGCAGCCTGTTTTTTCGGCTGCTTCCATCGTCCAGCTCTTCCAATTACTTGCGTTTGCCTCTGGTTTTCATTGGTTTTTGGCCTCTAAGATTCGTGCGTTCGTATGTTTATAAGATCTTGCGCATGCGCACCCTCAACCAGAAACTTACATAAACCCCGTAGCGGCTGCATCCAACTTCATTTCTCGGTCCCTCAAACTTACCTAAACCCCGTAGCGCTTGCATCCAACTTCATTTCTCGGTCCCTCAAACTTACCTAAACCCCTTAGCGGCTGCATCCCACTTCATTTCTCGGTCTCTTAAACTTACCTAAACCCCTTAGCGCTTGCATCCAACTTCATTTCTCGGTCCCTCAAACTTACCTAAACCCCTTAGCGCTTGCATCCCACTTCATTTCTCGGTCCCTCAAACTTACCTAAACCCCGTAGCGCTTGCATCCAACTTCATTTCTCGGTCCCTCAAACTTACCTAAACCCCTTAGCGGCTGCATCCAACTTCATTTCTCGGTCTCTTAAACTTACCTAAACCCCTTAGCGCTTGCATCCAACTTCATTTCTCGGTCCCTCAAACTTACCTAAACCCCTTAGCGGCTGCATCCAACTTCATTTCTCGGTCTCTTAAACTTACCTAAACCCCTTAGCGCTTGCATCCAACTTCATTTCTCGCTCCCTCAAACTTACCTAAACCCCTTAGCGGCTGCATCCCACTTCATTTCTCGCTCCCTCAAACTTACCTAAACCCCTTAGCGCTTGCATCCAACTTCATTTCTCGGTCCCTCAAACTTACCTAAACCCCGTAGCGCTTGCATCCAACTTCATTTCTCGGTCCCTCAAACTTACCTAAACCCCTTAGCGGCTGCATCCCACTTCATTTCTCGGTCTCTTAAACTTACCTAAACCCCTTAGCGCTTGCATCCAACTTCATTTCTCGGTCCCTCAAACTTACCTAAACCCCTTAGCGCTTGCATCCCACTTCATTTCTCGGTCCCTCAAACTTACCTAAACCCCTTAGCGCTTGCATCCAACTTCATTTCTCGGTCCCTCAAACTTACCTAAACCCCTTAGCGGCTGCATCCAACTTCATTTCTCGGTCTCTTAAACTTACCTAAACCCCTTAGCGCTTGCATCCAACTTCATTTCTCGGTCCCTCAAACTTACCTAAACCCCTTAGCGGCTGCATCCAACTTCATTTCTCGGTCTCTTAAACTTACCTAAACCCCTTAGCGCTTGCATCCAACTTCATTTCTCGGTCCCTCAAACTTACCTAAACCCCTTAGCGGCTGCATCCAACTTCATTTCTCGGTCTCTTAAACTTACCTAAACCCCTTAGCGCTTGCATCCAACTTCATTTCTCGGTCCCTCAAACTTACCTAAACCCCTTAGCGGCTGCATCCAACTTCATTTCTCGGTCTCTTAAACTTACCTAAACCCCTTAGCGCTTGCATCCAACTTCATTTCTCGGTCCCTCAAACTTACCTAAACCCCGTAGCGCTTGCATCCAACTTCATTTCTCGGTCCCTCAAACTTACCTAAACCCCTTAGCGCTTGCATCCTTCTTCATGTTGACGACCCTAAAACTTACCCAAACCACATAATGTACATATGTCTATATGTTTATAAGCGTGTTTTTTCTGTTTTGTGTATTTGTTTTTGGGTGTGCATATTATAAAAGACACATTTATGAAGGCTTCAAATATAATTTATTTAAATTATTTTGATTTTTTTTTTTTTTTTGGTATTTTCCAACATAGTAAAATGTTTTTTACTTATTTTTCAAAACTTAGTTAAATTTTTTGTTTTCTTTTTTCCATAGTAAAATGTTTTTTTTTTTTTTTTCCAAACGTCATAAAATTTTTTAGGACATTTTTTACATAGTAAAATTTTTTAAAACTTTTTTTACATAATAAAATGTTTTTTTTTTTTTTTTCGAAACATAGTAATATTTTTTTTTGGATTTTTTCCAAACATAGTAAAATGTTGTTTTTTTTTTTTGGAACAAACATAGTACAATTTATTATTTTGTTCTTTCAAAACATCGTAAAATTTTTTTTGTTTTTTTAAAAACATAGCAAACATTTCTTGGGGTTTAAAAAAGATTAAAACTTTTCAAATATCTAAAAAAATGTTAACCGAGTTAACAAAAGTAGCCAGGACCAAGGGCACTAATCCTCCTCGTCTTCTTCATCTGTTGGCCCCAACGTCGCCTGTATGGCCAGCAGCTCGGCCACCAACTCCTTCATTCTTTTTTTTTTTTCATGCACGGTTTTTGGAATAATCCCTGTAAGCAATAGAGAAATAAACATAAATAGGAGTCCCAGACCGGTTTGTATGCTGGAAATAGATTTGTGGTTAATCAAATACATGTAAATGCATGACATATGTCATTCTTCCAAGGGATAAAGTTAATGCATTTCCCACAGGTAAGTCTTTTAAGTCCTGACACCGGACCTTCAACATTATTTAATGAAAACCAATAACTATTCCCAAATGATTCTGCACCAGATCAAAGTACATTTTGGAGGATTTAGGATTACAGCGCCGCCATCTGGACTCTGAAGCATAACACTTAATGAGGAGTGGAGAGTTGGATAAAGTACAGGGGAGTAGGTTACAGTGGTGCGTTGGGAATCCCGAGCATAGCTGGGTTGAGGGAAAGGTCATCACTCACACAATGCATGGCAGCACCTTCCTTTTTTCTATCTGTATCCCATGCTGCCTGTAAATATTGTGCATTCCATATTCCCCAATATTGGTTTTGTTCAGTCTAATAACATGCATTAGATGGGTGAAGGGTGTTTTTCCATGTTTCTAATCTGTAGGTACAGTGTGATGGCTAAGTCTTTTGTTCTTAATACTAGTTTGGGTCCTCTTTAAGCTAACGAAGTGCCCACATGAAAGTGTGAACTACACATTGGCTACGCCTTTAGTTATGTGTGTATTATTAGCTAAGCAAACATTAATCTGAATAATGGCATGGAGACTTACGGAGTTGGTGGCCGACAGATGGCTGGTTGGGGCCAACAGGCTGCCCTTGGTCCTGGCTCTGCTGTGAAGAAGTCCCTGGAGAAACATGTGACATTTGGTTAGTATTTGTAGAGAGTCACTATCCCCAACATATCTGGCTCCCAGTCTGGCTGACATCACTCACCTTCGCCAGGATCGACTTCAAGCATCTCTGCTGCCTCCTCCTCCACTATCTCACCCGCTCCTGAAGCTTCTACAAATACATCATAAAGGATTACTTAGTTTTTGGCCTGCCATGTATATCTTTGTGCCTATACATGAAGAGTGACATACCAGAGCCTTCCCCATGCGTGGCCAGGTATGACTCCACGCCCACGCGCCTTGGCCCCTCCTCTGTGGTAAGGTCCAGGGGCTGGTCTGAGGAGGCCACAGAGGAGGGGTAGGTCCGTCGCCCGGGAGATCCACCACCTTCACTCACAGATGCAGAGTCATGCAGCACTGGTCGGCCTGTACGTCTCCGGGTGCGGCAAATTCTGAAATCCATTTCCAACACTACCAAAGAAAAGTCATTATAAATAAAGGAATAACTTAGACATTTGGAACAGATACCATGCAATTGCTTTGTACTTACTTGGGAAATGGATCCCAAAAAACCTCCGCACCCGGGGCATGTGCAGACGCTTCAGGTCCGACCAATGCTGCATTATCTGGGTGTGAGTGAAGGTGGTGCTGGTCACACGGTGGATCTCGGCGATGATCTCCCGGGCGATGTCCCTTTTCTCGCACACATTGGGCGCGAAGTCATACCGGCGCTGAAGCATGATCTGAAAAACATAATGGACACAGAGCTTTTACTTTTACACACAGACCCATATGTGTTGCATCACAAGTTGAGTATTTAATGTCATTAACACACACATTTCGAATGGCCGCCATTTTTGGGGAGTGCCTTAAAGAGGACGTTGACTGTGATTGACAGTCTGGTCTTATGTTATATGTATCACACACCATGTACATACAGATAATAGCCAACATCAAGAATCAGGCCACCTGCATCTATGGCATGTTAGGATGGTTTAAACATCCAAGATGTAGCCTAATGCTTAGGCTTTTGGACCACGTGTGTGGCTTCCCGTTGTGTTTTTATGGCTTAGGAAAACAGTGTTCCGCAAACATCCGCATCAAGGTCCGAGACAGGCCAGGTTTGACAGCTCGCCCCGCTACTCCACAGGTTAATTAACTGTTGCTAAGCCGGAGCAATTGGCCGAATTAGGACATCAGCATAGACAGGTGAAAACGTGGCCAGGCTCGGCCCTTGAGGATGAAGTGTGAGGAGCCAGTGATTAAACATTAAGAGACCCCAAACTAGTTCCCAACGCATCATTTACATTTAGGCCATCATTGACTATTCTATTAAAATGCACAGGCAGCCACTTACCAGCATGAGGATCTCTTCCTGTTGACGGGTGAAGATAGTGGGCGCCATCTTTAGTCTTCTTCCAGGCAGCAGATAAGTGAAACCCCAGCGGTTTCCTGGTTCCGCTCGAACGTACGTTCGTACGAGCGCGTAGTCGTGCGCATAGGCGTCACACGCTGGGCTCATTATTTAAAGGTCCTTTCCCCCCAAGCTCATTCTCTTTGAGCATTTCTGTACGATGGCACCAAAAAAGGCGATGAGCAAGCGACCCCAGGCAAGCAAGACCGCGGAGGGCCCCACCACAAGGTCCCAGCAAGCTGGCCGAAAACTGAGATCCAAGACTCCCACCTCGGCCCCACCAAGGGACCCTGGACCCTCAGGTACCCAAAAAAGGGGCCCCAAGCCTCGTGCCCCTCCTGCAGCCAAAAAGCTGGCAACTGCAGCACCCACCACCTCTGCCCCCAGAACAGGCAGCACCAGTGAGCCCACACCGGCCATGCCTTCAAGTAGGGCAGTTCGGAAACCCATGCCCCGCAGCAGGGCCCGAACCCCATCCAGGGCCCGAACCCCATCCAGGCCCCGAAGCCCATCCAGAGGCCGCAGATCCAAAACCAGGGCCAGAAGCCCCTACAGGGCCCGCAGATCCCAAACCAGGGCCAGAAGCCCCTACAGGGCCCGCAGATCCCAATCCAGGGCCAGAAGCCCCGACAGGCCCAGAAGAACAGAATCCAGGGCCAGAAGCCCCTACAGGGCCCGACGAACCCAATCCAGGGCCAGAAGCCCCTACATGGCCCGCAGATCCCAATCCAGGGCCAGAAGCCCCGACAGGCCCAGAAGAACAGAATCCAGGGCCAGAAGCCCCGACAGGGCCCGCAGATCCAAAACCAGGGCCAGAAGCCCCGACAGGGCCCGCAGATCCCAAACCAGGGCCAGAAGCCCCTACAGGGCCCGCAGATCCCAAACCAGGGCCAGAAGCCCCGACAGGCCCAGAAGAACAGAATCCAGGGCCAGAAGCCCCGACAGGGCCCGCAGATCCAAAACCAGGGCCAGAAGCCCCGACAGGGCCCGCAGATCCCAAACCAGGGCCAGAAGCCCCTACAGGGCCCGCAGATCCCAAACCAGGGCCAGAAGCCCCTACATGGCCCGCAGATCCCAATCCAGGGCCAGAAGCCCCGACAGGCCCAGAGGAACAGAATCCAGGGCCAGAAGCCCCTACAGGGCCCGACGAACCCAATCCAGGGCCAGAAGCCCCTACAGGGCCCGACGAACCCAATCCAGGGCCAGAAGCCCCCGCCCTGGCACCAGCCGGGAACAGAGCCCACGACCTGGCACCAGCCGGGAACCTAGCCCCCCAAGAGGGCCCCGAATTGCCCCCATGACCACATCTACACCTGGAAGTTCGGTGGCCAGCCACGCAAGAACACCCAGTCCCTTGGCCAGTCCAGTCCAGTCATTGGGAAGCCACCAATCCGGCCATTCCCCTACCCAGCCCCAGGCCATAATGTCACCACATGTGTCTGCACACATGGAGGAGCAGCCAAGCCAACCATCTGGCCGCACATTGCGCCGCGGCCAGTTGAGTGGGAGATTCTCCCATGACCAAAATATGGCATTGGCTAGTGGCCTTACATTATACTATGACGAGCTATATGGGAGCAAATCAAAACACACCACCAAGCAGCGCAAGATGGAATTGTTTGAAACCATCCTCCGACAAGTAAATGCAGCGGGGGAAGAGAGGAAAGATGTGTCCCAAATTCAGAAGAAAATCTCTGATCTGAAGTATGCTGTACGGCAAAAAGAAATTAAAAGGCATAATTACAGGTAACTAAATGTTTACGCTAAATCTAATGTTTTGGATGTACTGTATGCACCTTTTCTGAGTACCAACCAATTTTCTCTTTTCAGCCTGAAAACTGGCGGTGGCTTTCCATCTAAATTGGAGTTTACCCCTGCTGAGGAGATTGTGCTTGGACTTCTCCATCCGGTCGCGGTCGGTGGACATGCTGGTCTAAGGGACACAGACTCACCGACCCGTACCCACGGTGAGTACTCTTAAATCTGCATGTTTGCCTGTTTGCGAAATAATCGACAGTTCACTAGTAACAAGCTAACGGGATGCCCCTATGGTTTGCCTTGCTTGGCCTCAAACTACTGTGGCTGTTTGTGTCCTCTTTTTGTCCCTGGGAATCACACATTTAGGCCCACAGCCATTATGGCAAAGTTCAAATGTCCAATTGTATTGTTAAAGTCATGAAGTTTCGCAAGATAACTGAGATATTTGTAATCAATCACAAAACACACATCATTATGTATGGGTTGCCTTTTGCTTGTGTGAGTTGTGTTTGAGTTAACAATTTAATTAGCCACCCACAAACATATGTGACCAAGAGCAGCGAGACTCAACTGGCGGCCCGGGGTCCCAATGCGGACCTTGCCACCACATTCAAGGACCCCTGCCCAGACAGCCCTGCACTCAGTTACTTCTGTGTTGACGTGCTCAGAGCTGCCCCCTTGATCGGCCATGTAGTGGTTGGTCTCCTGCCCAATGTCATGGCTCCGTGAAACATAGCATTGCAATATGAAGTACTGCCCAGGAAGTGGCATTGCAAGGTACACAGTAACTTATTTAAATTGTCACTGGCCACAATCGTGTCCCGCTGCCCCTGCTCTGGCCCATGTGCCACAGTCCCCCCATGCCCCCCCCCCACATAAGGCCCATACATTTGTAACAGATTGGCTCCATCCATCCCATCACCATCAATACGTTAACTCCCCCCTTTAGCCATCCAATCCCTGTCCCCTCAGCTCTGGCCCATCCAGCCCAGCAAGGGCAAGCAGCCTTTATTAGTTGGCACTTAGAAATCTCCAGCCCCTCCACCAGTGTCTTTATTTTTAACTAGACACCCCCTGCGTCAGCACCATGGCCAGACATTCACCTCTCACCACATACCTTTAAATGGGCGTTTCAAACAATTGTTTGAGTAGGCCGGACCTAGCGAATGGTAGGCTAAATCCAAAAATGTGCCCTGAAAGTTGGATGCTGACTGGGTACACTTCATGACTTAGAACTGAGGTCACTTAGCAGTTTGTCCGAGCCATTGCACCTATGTAAACTTGCGTGGGTTTGAACAAAGGTCACCATTGCTCTAGAGTTGAATAATATTACAAATAGAGCTATATTTGATTACATATCCAAAAAAAGGTTATGTGTGTGTGTTTACGTGGTTTTTTGTTCTCTTCTTCAGCCCAGCATGATCCCTCAGCAAGGGTAAACTCACCCCCCAGTTTGGTTATGCCTACCAGGTCCGTACAGCATCGGAGCCCAGATCAGAGATTTTCGGTAAGTTAATTTAGTAGCATAAATACTAACAAGTGCTTAAGAATGTGTTAAACTGTTGAAATCCAAAATTGGGACGCAAACTTAGCCTTTTTTTTTTATATGTCCCTACAGACCCGCACACTCATGGAAGAGATCCAGGACATGGAGGAAGATGATGATGTCTCCGTACAGGGCACGTCGGATGAACTCCCCCTGGGTCCCAATTTGGAACTGCTCCATAATGTTTCTCTGGCCAATCCTCAGCAGCAGAGTGAATCTCCATCCATTGTGCTTGCACATGGGGAGACTGACACTACAGTCCCCAGTGTTCACTCTGCTGCTGAGGATTTGCAAAGCAGGCCGGTTGCTGTTGAGGGTACGACACCACGCGGCAGGGCACGCCCAAGAGCCAGGGTAATTGTGCGGCGGACGCCATTACGCCGCCCCACAATTTCCCAGGGGAGGCAGAGTGCCCTGCTTCAATTATGGACCCAACAAAGGGACTCTTATGACGCCCAGCTCGTTACAGAGCGTGAGCAAAGGCATGCCGACATGGTGAACATCCATACCAGTCTACAGGGCATCCTCGCGGAGTTGCGTACCCTCAACAGCAACGTGGCCAATGCAAGTAATGGCATCCAGTCAGCCATGGCTGAGATGACCAATATGCAGAGAAACATTGTGGAGCAGTTTCAAATTCACAATGCTGCCATGGCCCAGGCTAGGTCCCATTCCCATGGACCTCCACCTGGACCTCCACCTGGGTATTATGGGCAGCCACCCTATTAAGCCATGGGTGTGTGGGACATCTTTTCTCTTAACCCCCACTGTATTTACTTGTCCTTTGAGGTTTCAAACAATCCATTTTGTGTTGCTCTGGCAGGTTGTGTTTTGTATTTGCTCCCATATAGCTCCTTAGAGTAATGCTTAAGGCCACTAGCCAATGCCATAGGTCTATGTGGAGTTTATCTGGCCACTTATGGCTTTACCTATGTATTTGGTTGGTGCTCCTCCTGTTTGCAGACATGTTTGTGTGACATTATGGCCATGCCCAAATATCCCTGGGCACAGGCAATATTAATGACTGGACTAGGCTGGCCTTTGGACTGGGTGTCCTTGTTTGGTTGTGCCACTCACTTCCAGGTGTAGATGTGCTCGATGTTTTTTTTAATGTTATCCATTTGTTACCACAGATGTATGTGGACTGATTTCTGTTAACCACTATAAATTTTCATTTGCTAAGTAAAACAAAAATTTCACTTCCAATACTTGTGGCGTTTTTAGTGGGAAGACATTTTTAACAGCTTGGGCTAAACCAGATAATTTTGGTTTGAAGAGGTGTAACAATGCAAAGCGAAAGCTAAGGAAACTACATGAAATACATTAGGCAACAATTAAGGTCGAAATGTTTTACTTAGAGGTAATGCCACATTAGGGCAAAACAACATATGTTTCAAAAAGGATAACACAGACATACAGAATGGTGAGACAGGGAAAAAAGTTAACTAAAATGCTGGCTGATCAGGTTGGCTCGAACAGATTGGCCAGACTCACTGGGGGGCCCCTCAAAATTCTCGGCTTCATCCTCGACGGCTGAAGAGGGCAGGCTGTCCACATAACGTGGGACACGTTCCATGATGGCAAAATTGTGCAAAACAGCACATGCCATTATAATGTCGATCACTTTCTTGGGATCATATTGCAGGGCCCCCCCAGTATGGTCAAGGCAACGAAAACGTGTCTTCAGCAGACCAAAGGCCCTCTCCACAACAGCCCGGGTCTTGCGATGCGCACGGTTATACGCTTCCTGAGAGGCATCCTGGGGCCGCAGCACAGGCGTCATGAGCCAGGGTAGAAGTGGGTACCCGGAATCACCTTAAACAGAGAATTAAATGTAAGCAAAATTAAAAAGGCAACACAACCAACACCCAAAATTTCACAGATATCATAATGATGTAAGGTAAAGTGTTCCCAAAAAAATACAGGGCACATTAGGGCCCACAAAAATTGCACTAAGGTATCACCTAAATAAAAATGGCACTTCTATATACCAATTAATTAACAAACATCTGCACGGCCAAGGGTATTTGTATTTTACATATATTTGTAGTTTTCAGACATGTTACAATTAGGATGCTGCGGAGGGCCTATCCACATTTCTCTGGAAACTACAATGTATGCAGTTTAAGTCCACTTTGACATTTAACGACCAATAGTCCCAAAGGAGCCAAAGGTCAAAGATCCCTATCCACATTTCACTGGAAACTACAATGTATGCAGTTTAAGTCCACTTTGACATTTAAAGACCAATAGTCCCAAAGGAGCCAAAGGTCAAAGATCCCTATCCACATTTCACTGGAAACTACAATGTATGCAGTTTAAGTCCAAAGGTCAAAGATCCTTGGGTATAAACTCCAAACCAATATATTTAGGCACAAGGAACTTACAGACATCCTAACTAAAGGGAAAACATTCTGAAGGCCACAGCGAGACAAGGATTTTTAGGGTAAGTTCCTAATATATGAGCCAAGAAAAAGGCAGTTGTACGCTTCTGTAAATTTATCCTTAAAACACATATCAACAAATACAAGATTAATGCCACATTTAATAACACACAAATAGGACACACTTACCAAGCAGCCATGCCCCCGAAAATTCACCTGCCTCAAATCTCCGAAACAACCCAGATCGCCGGAGGATATAGGAGTCGTGGGACGATCCGGGGTAGCCGGCAAGGACACTCATAAACCGCATATCCGGACCAACCACGGCCTGGACATTAAGTGAGTGTCCCATTTTACGATTCCTTAAGGAAAAAACATACAAAAAGGGTAATTGATATTTGACCAAAACTAATAAATTAACCTCAAAACATGTCTGCACTCTATTGGGAAAGACTAATGAAAAGCCTAGATAAAGCAGCTACACAAATGAGGGATAAACAAATATGCTGGCGCAAAGGAAAACAGGTTACATGATACGTTGGGCAACATAATAACCAATCTCAATACCTATATATATACTCGTCGGCTGCCCTAGGTACGAGTGCCACATGTGTGCAGTCAATTGCACCAATAACGTTGGGCATGTCGGCCACATTATAAAACCCAAGCTTAATGGCGTTTCTGGCTGCCATATCATCAGGAAAATAAATATATTTTTGAGTTATGGCAGCCATGCCTTCCAAAAATTTAGACAGTGCGCGGCTCAGCGTAGGCTGTGACATCCCCACAGAGAGGGCACCCAGCCTCTGGAACGAGCCGTTCGCCAAAAATTGCAGGCAGCCAAGCATCTTGGTCATACCTGAAATTGCATGCCCCTTCCTTGTGGTGCGGGCTAACCATGGCCGCAGCTCACTATATAATTTATGGAGGGAAGCGCGATTAAGCCTGGTCAGCTCGAACAGCTCAACATCATTCATGCTATCGATGTTCATGCGACGACGCAGGGGCAATCTGCTCTCAGACATCTCGATCAACTCAATGCCAAAAAGCATAAGCCCTTGATGTGCCACAAACTCGCTCCTCTCCATCCTACTCCCGAGGCCAAATAGCTGCCGGCAAACATTTCGTAAAGCAGCTCTTTAATGGGCTTCAAAACAATTAGCAATCACCTCTCTGAATTGGGCGCAAGCCCATGTGAAGGACGTAAAAAATAGGATCGGACGCAAATAATACGATTTGGACGGGAAAAACACACGAACTAACGCAAATTATACGATTCTCGTACGAAATGCGTATGTTCATATACGTCTATGCGCGAACGATCGTGCGAATACGAAATGGCCAAAAAAACCAGAAAAAATGACAAACACCCACCCAAACTTACGATTCTCGATACGAAATCACTTAACTTTTGCTCTTTGAATCGAGGGGATAGACATGGCAGGAAATGTAAGATTCCAGAAGCCCATGAAAATAACACTAAACACCACCAAGTATGTCAAGAATAATGTTTTTTTAAATATATTGGCAAAAGGCATTTGGTTCAAATATTGAAATATTCATAACCCTCCTTAATTCTGTCCAAAACGAAAATAAATATTTTGGTTGGAGTTCCTTTTGTGATATATAAGAAAGGTGGGATGTTGGAAAGCCATGCAAAGTCTTTGTGTTTGTAGATAAACAATTGCTTCAAATGAAAATCTTGTTTGCGTGTTATCCAATTACGAGTGTGAGTCATGTTTCCTTAGAATTTCTCTCTGTGATTTGCCAAGGTCTTAATGGAATAACAAGCCTATTACCTCTAGCAATATTTAGGCATGTAAAATAGATTTTTGATCAGATTTGGGTCTGCACGCCAAAATAAAGCAAAAAAATTGAGTGCCATTTGTCAGTGAACGAAAAGTAGTACTCTTAAAAGGGTTTTGGTTGGACCTCTCCCAAATCTTGCAATGGATTGGTCCTGGTAATCCCATTTATTTCTAAAACTTTATACAACTATCAAAAGATTTTCCACTTTACCCTACCAGAAATGTTGTAATTTACCTTAAATATGTAATAGTTTTTATTAATTACTGTACATAATGGTGTCAATTCAGCACCACATAATGTGGGATGCCGCTCACTGTCTGTAATGTGAGGTCTGTAATGGGGTGATTGGGGGATTATGCACACTGTCTGTAATGGGGTGATTGGGAGGGGTTATTTTAGCATACCATTTGGTATTTTTTTTTTTTTTTTCGTATTTTTCTCCTCCAAATTTTTGGTGCGTCTTATGCAGTGAAAAAAATGTAGTGCACTTTTTGTATTTGGTATTAAATTAAATAAAATGTAAAAGTTGCTGAACCAACTTCAAAATCTTACAAATCAAGACATAACAAATGACAAATTCCTTTTATATTTCTGCACAATTATAGTTTATTCAAGCATATTAGAATAACGGGATCATTTAAATCTATGTCTTGTTTGTTGTGAAGATAAAAACATGATTTAGTCATCTGATGTGGAAATATTCATCAAAGGCAATGTAAAATGGTCAGCACTGCCACCAAATAGAAAACATATAAATGTATTACTCTTCTCACACTTAAAAAACACATAACAGCCTGTGCGCTTTGAAACCACAATATTCAGGCATACTGCGCCAGGTGTAATACAAAAAAGGCTTTAACTGGGGATGGCTGAACAGTGACCAAGCAAAACACATGGAATGACATTTGGAACAAACAAATGACATGACACGTGATTGGCAGGCATGAAAACACAAGTTAGCAGCAGGTAACCTAAGTACAATAATGAACGAATAAAAGATTTAGAACAGGCCAGGGATCGAGTGTCACTTGACTGAGCAAAAAAAAATCAAAATACGCTAACCAAAATTCCCCCAAAAAACGGGACTGGAATAACTTATTGAAGTCAATGTGGGAACAAGCGTCTGATGTGATGTGGCACTTTAGGGAACACAGCGCCTGTGCAAACAAAGCACCTGGCACTCTTGATACATGGAACGCTACATGACTCACGTCAGAAATATGACTCACGAAAAGCACCTGCTGCTACATGTCACTACATTGCATTAGCATTTCTTAAAGTGGACCAACACCCAGGATTTTCACTATCCTGGGTCTTGGTCCACTTCCGCGGGGCACCCCGATCGAGGGTGTGAGAACCCCCCAGAATGCCCAGATCAACTCACTTCAACCCGCTCCTACGGCACATGCGCAGCCGCTCGTCCAATCAGCGTGCTCGGCGAAGCTGTGGTATGTGCGTCAAAGCGGCGTCAAACCACAAAGGCTCTGAGCACGCTGGCGGCCCTGCTAGAAAGAAGCACGAGATTCGCCCACGGCCCACGCATGCGCCATTGGACCAGGAGTAAGGTAAGGTTAGCTGGCGTTCTGGGGGGTTTCACACAGCGGGGCATCCCGATTTTGGATGCCCCGCGGGTAGGGATCGGATCGGCCTGGGAATCTTATAGATTCCCGGGCCGATCAAGGAGGGTGTTGGTCTACTTTAAATAAACCCCCTAGTGTTCGTAAACGGTAATGCTGCCCACAGAGACTAAAACATCAACGTCTGTGTGTTAATTGAAATTTGAGCACCAGACCTTGAGGAGTTTGTTGAATAATTACAATATATCTGATATTGTACAGATAGGCAGCCTTATTTAATTTAAAATCTTGCAGATACAAGATCAGCGCTCTCTGCGCCCACATTACATCTGTCTTCAGCTGGCACTGTGAACTCAGGAACTCCTGGTCATGCACTGGGCGTTGCACAGGGTTTTTAAAAGCCTATGTGCTAGTGACCCCAAGTGTCGGCTGGGAGCACCGTAATGATATATTATTTAGCACAGCAAACACACGGCGCCCGCACAGGCACTGTAAAAAGGAGAAAACAGGCATACAGTGCCTGTTGCAATCCCTGTTTTGTTTTTTTTGGGTGACGGTAGCACATGTGGAAACACCGTGAATTTCATTGGGAACACTTGAATGACATGGTTTTGCATGTCAAATTGGCAAATGTGCAAAGTATCTATACAAAACAATTGCAAACAGCCCAAGGATCCCATGGCACATGCAGCAGTCTAAAAAAAGGCAAAAAAAATATAACCAACCCTGCCTATTGAAATCTTTGGGATAGGGGCACAGATCACGGTGTGCCCCTGGTCTTATGTGGCACTGGAACACAGCACTGGCACTCATATCCTTGCCGGTATTGTTGATAGATGGGACACTACCTGGCATTATCAGAGGGGCTATGGATTTTTAACTAAATACACCTTTTTCACTGGACCTGACAGTCACCTGACGTTCATCTAGCACTTCTTAAATAAAGTAATAAAAGTATTAACTCAACTTAGCTAGTTATCTAGGCCTTGGCACAGCAGCCATTGAAAAGCACTGCCACCCATCTGATGAGCAGATGAGTAAAATGCTCATACTGAAAATGAAACCTCTCTTTTGGCTTTCATGCTGCTGCAGATACAGTAAGTGATTACCTGTAATTACAGATCACCCATAATGAGTGTGAGTCATGTTTCTTCAGAATCTTGGTCTATGGTATGCCAGCATTTAAACAGCCAAACAAACATGTCACGTCAAACAAGCATGTCTGTATACTACAGAAACTTGCGTGGTTTCTCTGTAACGTAAATTACAAGTTTTAAGAAAAATATATTAATTTGTGTGTCTAGACCAGGGGTTCCCAACATGTTTTCATTAAGTACCATTTCCTATGTTCTTATTTATATCAAGTACCACCACTAAGAGGGTAATTTATTGCTAGCGCCACTGAGCACCACTTGGGCCACTAAGGAGAGGCGCTGACAGCTTTCGAGCCGGAACGTTGCTGAAAGGCCAATGGCGCTATTGCTGGTTAGCGTTTCTGGCTAAGTTGCGTTGCGTTTCTCAATCGTGTATGCTGGGCACTAATGAGGCAGACTCCCTGTGTTAAATTCTGTCTCTGCCTTTAAATGCTGCTCTTTGCTTATAGGCATTCCACAGCAGCGCTCTCTACCACAACCACACACAATACAGCTTGCACACATTTGTAGTGATTTATCATTTATTTGGCACGTTTTGGAACATAAATGTTTTAAAACAGCAAAATAAAATTAAAATGAGAAAGAGCAAGTTCATTCACTTTGTGGTGCCTAGAATCAAAGAAATAAAACATGTCTGTTTTTCTAATCATTTCTCCTTTTGCTCCTTTCCCCTGCCTAGGGTTTGACTAACTATATTGGGTTATATTGGAATTCCTGTTGATTTGGGCAAGTACATTTTTTAACTAATGTTTTCTGGCAACTTTTTAGGACTTTTAGGACTTTTAGGACTACTTTAGCTGGGTACACATACCTCCTTGCTGTTCCTACTGCAGCAATCCTAGGTCACTTTGTATCAATCATGAAAAAATTAATCATTTGTGCCCACCAGGCAAAACCAGTCTGGGTGTCTTCTGCACTGTCTGCAAGCATGTCTAGGACAGCATCTCCCCTCCTGGTCTGGCCAAACATAGGAAGCATGCTTTCAGCAGGCCGATAGTTCTTTCAACAATGCATCTGGTCTTGCAGTGAGCTGCCTTGTAGTACACTTCAGCTGCCATATATGGGTTCCACACAGGGGTCATGAGCCACGTTTTCTGCCCATATCAGCTAAATACAAACACATGTGTTAATGTGGCTTTCAGCACAAATGCACACCTCTACCTGGTTTGCAGCATTTTGCCTTCACCTTCTCCTCCTCCTCCCCCTAGTTCTGCTGGGCCACTTTTTATAGGTCTTACAGTGTGGCCACATATTTACCTAGTAGCCATCCTGGTGGCATTTCGTTGTTCTCAAATCTCCGGAACAGGGCAGACTGGTGCAACACATAGGAGTCATGGCAGGATCCCAGAAAGCTCGACCTCACAGCTCTCAGCTGCATCTCATTATCACACACAACCATGACATAAAAAGGAAGCTCTTCTGGTTGCAGTACGGAAGGGAATATGGGTGCCACCAATGCAGCCAAGCACATTAGGGATTCCTGCCATCCGATAGAAAGCCAGCTTGATGTTTTGCACCTCTTCTTCATCGGCCAGAAACCTAATGTGAAGTCACTAGGACCACCTCATGAAATATGTGGCACATGGTAGGCTGGCTAATGCCGCTTGATAGAGCAATAGTGGCCCGAAATGTACCCCTTACAATGATATTTAAGGAGACACATAGGCGCACTCTTCCAGGTTCAGCATGGCTGAGGCCAGTGGTGGGCTTAGTTTTCTGGTGGATTTGGTGGTACAATTCCAAAAGTGCACCACAAATCAGCCTAAAACAGCTGTGGATTTACTCATCGCTCAATCTGCCACAGCCAACCGGGTGCTAACACTCTGTCAACCCCCAGTCGCATCACTGGGGGTTCCTCACTCTCTTTCTCCTCCTCAGTAGCAGCCACACAACTCATCCAGACACCAAACACCAGACCGAAACCGGGCCCTGCGCTGCACTGCATTGCCCTGCAACTACAAATGCACAAACTCATACACATTCCAAACAATACCTATTCACCTTCCTAACAGTTTCTTTAGGAAGCTGAGGTCCACCTTTTGTGTGGGGCGTGGCAAAACCCAGAGTAAGATTTAGCACCTTGACCAGGCTCAAGACAGATGGCGGGGCGGGACTCCCAGATCTAAAGACCTATCATGCAGCAGTCATAACGCGTCGCATATTAGACTGGAATCAAGGGGAGGAGGGGAAACAATGGGTTAAACTGGAGAGGGCGATTTCTTCAGTGAGTCTCAATTCACTGCCTTGGGGGGGGGGCGCTCCCTAGGCGGGTGAGGGAATCGCTCCCATTTTTGGTTGGGCATTTCCTGCTGGCCTGGGATAAGATGACCAAACAATATGCCGCAATTAGCAGACCAGGCCCACTAACCCCTCTATTTGATAACTACTCCTTTGCGCCAGGAGTGGGGGCTAGAAGTTTTCTGATGTGGGAGGCATTGTCCAACGTTACAATGGGTAGTGTTCTGGCATCGGGTGGGCTCCCCACGCTGGAGGATATCAGGCAAAGGGTTCCAGGACGGTATACCTCCTGGTTCCTATATAGACAGCTGTGTGCATTTGTTACGACTCAAAACATGGTGGAACGAAGTGGGACTCCCTTGACGCAACTAGAGCAGGTACTTACACAGGCACCCCCTAGTGGACATGCAATCACTGTCCTGTATCGGGTTCTCTTGGCAGCTTTGCATGACTCCCCACCGGGATATGTGAGGAGATGGGAAGAGGAGCTGGGAATATCTATCTCAGAAGAGGCTTTAGCCAAGGTATATCTGCTCACTCACAAACTAGCAGTCCTGAGCATATCACAGGAAAGGAACTTTAAGGTGTTATCACGATGGTACAGGTGCCCTCTAGACCAGAGCAGGTTTGATACCTCTTGCTCCGACAGGTGCTGGAGATGTCTGGTGGGGTGTGGGAACATGGCGCATATATGGTGGAGCTGCCCGCCAATTAAGGCCCTTTGGGCGAGAGTTATCTCTCTCTACAACAATCTCACAGGAGAGTCGATACAGAGCTCCCCACAGGTGGCTTTGCTGTCCTTGCTCCCTGGTTCCATCTCCCGTTGTAGAAAAGGGGTTCTGCGGCATTTCCTGACAGCGTTGAGAACAATTATCCCCAGGCGATGGAAAACTACAACCTCGCCATCATTTGTCGAGTGGGCGCAAGAGGTGGAAACCATTCGTCGCATGGAGGAGATGACCTCAGAGACAGAGGGCACATGGGAAAGGTATTGGATGACATGGGCTGTCTGGATAGATTATAGGGACACCCGCCTGCCAGTGGAGGTTTAGTGGAGAGAGCTGGGCTTGCGCGCTCCTGCTTCGGCTTTTGCCTGTGCCCCATATTCATCCCTGTCCCTGCTTGTGCCCCCAACCCCACCTCTAATCCTACCCTATCTCTAATTACCCCCTGTCACCCTGCATTTCCATCTTTCTATATTACTGTACTCTTCCTTTTTCTCATGCTCCCTACGCCCCGGGCCTCTGGGCTTTCCTGAGCCCTTCTCCTGCCCTGGCAGCCACCTACTTTCAATGTATGTTGCAACTATGTATTGGCATTGGGGATGGAGGGATGCTCTGTTTCTGTACTTTTCTATCTTTGTACAAATATTGTACTGTTCTTTATATGCTGCAAAACCTTAATAAAAAGATATTGAACTAAATGCACAAACTCAACACCACCAAACATACTCAAATGCACAATGCACACCTATAAAAACCACACACACACTCTGATACACACAAGTGCAAATCACATGCAGCGCAACACTAAACCAGATGCCTTGTTGAAACAACCAACAACACGTTTCTTAGGTTAGGCCTGGCCAACAAGGGAGATGCTACACAGCCCAGATAATGTGTCCAAGACAATCCTGAAACTCAGAAGGGTTTCACATAGCACAGCATCACAAATCAGGATGCCCCAGGGTCAAGAACCTTTCACCAGGATAGTAAAACTCCTGGTGATAGTCCACTTTAAGGCAGTATATTAAAAAAGCTACCTTGGAGACTAGTCCAGCTCCAAGAGTTTTTCACTTCAAGACAGTCCTGGAAAAGCCAGTCATAAGCCTTTCCCAGAGACACCTTGAGGGGGAAATGCCACCTTAGTATGAGCTATGAGAAACATGTAAGTTTTTTGTGCTATCTTTGTGTACTTTTGAATGGAAGAAATACACCAGTGATTTTACATAGTACCTGAGTGCTGGACAATGGATTCATAGTCACATTAACTACTACTAACTGCTAGGTTTTACCATTTTGTTTATCCCCTTCTCATTCAATTTCTATTTTTTCTGGGGAACTTATTCAACCCTCTTTACTTACACACAATCCCATACTATCCCATAAGCCGCTTCAACTCAGGACAAGACATAGCTTGCAGCCTGAGACTTCTGATGGAATTGTCAGTTGAAGGAGGGAATGTCTGCTCATGTTGGTCCATAAGAGAGCATTGCATGAGGGATTATACTGAAACCGACACATGTTCCCTTAAAGAATACCAAAATCCTTTAACTAATGTTGGCAGGGTTCAGTTTGCCAACTCTAGCTCAAGGGCTAGCACTCTAGATACAGGTTTGATCATGAGCCTAATAAAAACCAGACCTTGCTCCAGAAACCCCAGGTTCCTCCAAAAAGGTTTACTCCCTTTTCATGTTTCGGATTACGCTGTGCAGCACAGGCAGTGGCATAACTAAATGTGACCCTGGTGCGAACATTAAATGGGGCCCTTTCACAGCTCATATAGTAACCTTTTTTTTGTCTTTTAACTTAATTGAATGTAGTGAGACTGTGAGCACAAATATGATTAAAAAAAAAGTGGAGGGACAACTATTTTGGGGCCCCCCTGACCTGGGTCCTGGTACAGCCGCACCCCCTGCACCCCCTCAAGTTACGCCTCAGAGCATATGTGTCAAATTTAAGGCCTGGGGGCCAGGTGCGGCCCTCCAATCTTTTGTAGGTGACCCCCATCACCCCTGAGCAAAATTATTCTGTGTCTACACCTGTCCATGGCAAAATAATTCTGTATCTGTCCTGGGCAAAATCATTCTGCCCTGGGTAAAATAATAATGAGGCTATCGTGGGCAAAATAATTCAGCATCTGCATTTATCCCAGACAAAATAATTCTGTGGCTGCCCTGTTAAAAATTATTCTGTGTCTGCAAACATACATTTGAATGGTCGAATTTTGATTTGCATTTGTTATTACCTGGCCCTTTCAAGGCAACCAGAATGCTGATATGTGAAAATGAGTTTGACACCCCTGCCTTACAAAGAAAATGGTCATAGAGATGGGTAGCGACACTGCATTGTACAGATATTGGAGATAATGGTGAAAGAGAGAACAAGTGTAAATATTTTTTTTAAAGGTTGAGTTTTAAACACAAATGTAACTTTTAAAGTTCCTAAATCGAGCTTTAGACAGCATAGTTGTCTGGTATTTTGTTTAGTTACCAATGCAATACTTCTCTGAGCTGGGGGTGGGGGGTATGCACTGCTTAAAAAAAATGGCTGTGATGCAGTTGATGATAAAAGCCAGTTGTGCACCGGTCAGGCCTGATCAAAGACATTTTCTAGAACAGGTAAGGAGTGTAGCAGGCTGGGGACCGGTAAGTAGAGGCGCAGGTTGGGAACAGGAGTAGAGTAGGAGGCTAGGAACATATACACAGACAGTACAATGCCTGTACGCCACCAGAGAGGCAAGCGTCCTACCACCAAGAGTGTAGGAGGTCCCACATCAGCCCTAAATGAAGGACAGCACACTAGGCCTTGGGCAGTCCTGAGGTGGTCACAGGCTTAGGTATTGGGAAACAAAGGACAAAACAAACAGAGAAAAGAGGGTCTGGGCTCCAGTACAGACAACAAAGTACAGACAACAGAGGGCTGGGCTCCAGGATATATATATATATATATATCCTAATGAACCTGCACCAAATTAAATATATACAGTAATAATAAAACTTTTATGCAATCCTGTGCAGGGAGTATAAACTAAGGGCCCGTGTTAATGGAGTCCCTAACCAAATATAAAACTATTCAGTGTTGTTATAAAAAAAAAACCTTCGACTCTGGCCACACTAACTAGGGAATATAAAGATACCCCTCTCCCCAAAAAGAGGGAGTAGTCTAGTGGAGTTAGAGGGTTTTTGTAGATGTATGGGATGTAAAATATATAAGGCTACCCAGGTAAAGAGTATTAAAAGAGTAAAATCAACCTCCATTGATGAATGGTTTTAAATTTTAAATCAGTGCATGGAAGTAACCATGCGGGTTTAAAGATCTATGGTATAGATCCATTGGAGCCTAATTGGGGGGGGAGAAAATACTTTACGGAGCCGCTCACACAAGGAATCCAAATGGATATTTAACATGCAGACATTACAACCATTAGAATTGAACATGGATTTCGATCTTAATTGTTTTATCGATATTAGTTGATCATCTCTCTTTTTAGTACCTTTTTTGTAGCGCTTTGATACATATGTTGCTTAATTCATACAGTTGCTTAATTACATACAGTTTTATTGTGTTTGATTAATTTTTATTTTTATATTTATGGATAAACAAATTTTTTGATGATTTGATGATTTTAAGTCCCAAGGACGAAATGTGTTGGACAGAGGAAGTTTTGCAGCACTTTCAAAGCATCATACCAGCGTTTAGAGCGTCCGGGGCCTTCGTGCTGTTTAGGTTTCATCTGAGGCTGCGCACATAAGCACAACGGATGGGTGAGAGAGACGGGCATCTCTAGCAGTCACAGCCTCTCCTCTACAGCTCATGCTGGATGTTTTGCTTTGTACTATTCAATGCACTGACTTATTATGGGGTTTGGTGAGCAAAATTAAAGGGAAAGGGGCCTTATATCTTTTAGCAGTGTCACTCTTCACTATTGTTTTTTGTTATTTTTTTCCCTTTTATGCTTATGACATTTATCATCTGTTGAACGTGTAAAACCCATATGAGAACGGAGGGTGAGGGAAATTGCAACAGAAGTGTTTTTTGGAAGGATGAAGGACCATTAACGGTGGAGCTAAAAAGGAGAGTGGATGAGCATGCATTTTGATGGTGTGTATCCGGTACATATTTCCATATATTGGTGATGGATACCCAACTGTTCTGAGGAGTTAATCACACTGGGTGTAAAGACAATTCTTACTGTAAGCTGATGAAATTTATCCAGCGGAGTAACATTCTCTAGATCCAACACAGGGTCTATAGTTTTATATTCACGCTCCAGTACAGACAATGGAGGGCTGTGGCCCCGGTATAGACTGTAAATGGCATGATTTCCAACACAGGCTATGAAAGGAGTGAGCTCCAATACAGACTATGTCACGAATACTGTCCCAGGAAGAGCACTCTTGGTGGAGCGTTCTGGTTTACAGTGTTGCAGATGGCACATGGAGACTACTGCACAGTACCCAAACTCAACCCTGCAAGAACAGAGTCAAAGGACCACCCGGTCTTCTTTAGAGCCAGGTTTGCTCCTCGAGTGCAGACAGCAGTGATTACAAGTTAGACAATGAGGGAAGCCGAGGTCATACTGGTAAAGAGCAGGCAGGCACGGGATAATCCTGGAAATCAAAGAAGCAAAGTGGCACATTAGAGAACCAAGAATCTTCTGGCACTGACCTGCCATCAGGGATTTCGGAGTCCAGCTGATTGGCCCATCGCTGCCAGCCAAAGGAGTTTCAGGTGTTGGTCTGAAAGTTTCCTTGGTTGCCTGCGCTGCTACTCTCTTTTCTGCACATGCGCCAACTCCCTGGCGACCGGCTCTGGCAGGTGCGCCTGCCAGTCTATCGCAAGATGTGCTTGCCGGCTGTGTCTGCAAGGCCTGCCCAGTTAGGCTAAAGACAGCGCGCCTGGACCCACGGGTGGCATGTGACAGTGACCCTTTCCTTAAAGACCATCTCTGGATGCCCTCTGGAGAAGGCTTACCAGGATGTTTCTTATGAAAATTCTCCAGATGACGAGGAGCATTAATATTCTGGGAGGGTTCCCAAGAGTACTCCACAAATCCAATCCAGTCCATCCTCCCACTTGATAGTCGGGATTCACCTGCCTATGGCGATCTGCTCCCTTCTTGTAGCAAGCCCGACAATAAAGCAATAAGTTCCTGATCCTGGTATGGGTGGATGCCAGGGTACCCGCCAGGGAAGCCACTGCTGAGGAGGCGATGGATGAAGTCAAATCCAGAAGGGTCTTTGGATGAAGCCTTGGCTATCAAAGAATTATGAATGGCCATTCGAGGAATGCTGTCCATTGTTATAAGCAAACTCGGCCATTGGTAGAAACTGGCTCCAGTCGTCCTGAAGATAGGATGTGTAGCACCGGTGGTTGTGCTCCAAGGTCTGATTGATGCACTCTGTCTGTCTGTTGGACTGCGGGTGGTATGCCGAAGACAGAGCCAGCTTACCATGGAGTGCTTGACATAAATTACATGAACGTATATCCGCAATCTGACAAGTTTTCTTTGGGAAGATCGTGGAACAGTTTTCTTGATTAAGATGGTAGCCAACTCAAAGGCAGATAGGATGGCCCTGATAGGGATCAACTACGACAAAAATGGTGGTAAAGCCATCAGAAGGTGGTAACTCAACCATAAGATCCATTGAGATACTTCCCTACCGACGTACTAGAATGGGTAAGGGCATGAGGAGTCCAACTGGCTGAGTGTGAGGAGTTTTGTTCCAAATGCAAACCTCACAGTTCCGGAGGAAACAAATGCAGTTTCTCTTGATTGAAAACCACAAAAAATGACAAAAATTGCTCAGTTCAAGAGTCTTGACAAAAATGACTCAGTTCCAGGGTCTTGGCCTCCACGAAAATGACCAGCAAAAGGATGGTGGTGGTTCAGGGAGATGACCTTGGAGCAAAAATTTCAAGAACTTTTCCAGGGTGAACGACCAAATCGTCACATGTTGCCCAAGCTGTGCCACTTCCAGGTACTAAGGCTGTGAACTCCCATTTAATCCTGGAGATCAGGCCAGACTTGATAATTAAGAAGTACTGGTTACCCAAAACTGGCTCTTCTGACTGGGCACCAGCTGAATTTTCAGGATGCAGATGAGACAAGGCGTCGAGTTTGCTATCCTGGTCCCTGGTCTAAAGGACCAACGATGAAAAGAGTAGCGACCAGCGAGCATGTTGAGGCTTTAGCCGTTGTGCTGACCACAGGTATTCCAGGTTAAGGTGGTCAGTCAGGATAAGGATTGGATGCATGGCCCCTTCCTGCAAGTATCTATTCCTTTAGTGGCAACTTGATAGAGAGGAGCTCCCGATCTCCAATGTCATATTTGCATTCGGCCAGGGAAAACTAAAAAAAGGTGAACCTTTTCCGAACCTCTGTGAGACAATATGGCACCGATTGCGGCCATGAAGGTGTCGACCTCAAGAACGAAGGGAAGAGCCAGATCAGGGTGCTCTGGGAGAAGAGCAGAGGTAAATTGGCGTTTAAGGGAGTCAAAGGAAAGTTGAGCTTTTTCCGTCCAGGCAAGAGGCTGCTGTTTCCTCATCAGGTCAATGATGGGCTTAACCAGTTTGGAGAAGCCATGTATAAACCTCCGATAGAAGTTGGCAAAGCCCACGAATCTCTGGACCTCTCATCGCGAGGATGGACTGGGCCAATCGATGACAGCAGCCACCTTGATAGGAATCATGGTGATGCCTGAATCGGAGAAGATGAAACCAAGAACTTTCATGAAGGATCTCTCAAACTCGCACTTCTCTGTCTTGGCATACAGGTGGTGCTCACGTAATCATGATAGAACTCTGCCCTGATGTTCCAGAAGACTGGATAAAAATATTAAAATGTCATCCAGGTAGACCATGAACAAACACATGCAGGAGATCTCTGAAGATGTAATTCACAAAGTGCTGGAAGGTAGCTGGAGCATTGTATATGCCAAAGGGTACCCTAAGTACTCATTGGCCATACTTGGTTTGGAACCCCGTCTTCTACTCACCCCCCCCTCCCGGATGCAAATCAAATTGTAGGCACCCCTCAAATCCAATTTGGTGAAAATGCAAGAGCTGCCCAAGCACTGCAGGAGCTCCGGTATAAGCAGCAATGGGAACCAGTTCTCACTGTTATTTTGTTCAGGTCCCTGTAGTCAATGCAGGTGCAGAGACTCCCATCTTTCTTCTCCACAAAGAGCATTCGTGCACCGAGGAAGAATAAGATAAGAGGAGCAGAATGCCAGTGGAGCCGGGACAGACGTCGCACAAGGGGTGTGCTTACCCTGATGTCCGATGGGACAGGCAGCAGAGAAGTGACCTGGGGCCCTGCTGTAAAGACAGAGACTCTGAGTACAGTGTCGAGTCTTTTCTTCAGCAGAGAGACGGGCAAACCACTCCTAATTGCATGGGCTCATCCAGGTCTTCGGTGACAGGTCGGAGAGGAGATAAGTCCATGGAACTGGACCCAGATAGCCCAAAGTTTCTTCCAAGCGTCTCTCTCTGAGGCGACGTTGATCTGAATTGATAGTTGGATAAGACCTTCCAGAGCCTTGGGTAAGTCTGAGCTTCCCAAGTCGTCCCTCATGCTATCCACCCTTATGGAATTGGTGAGAGAGAGCCATTCCACTCTGTGTTTAGAGCGTGGCAGCGAAACTCTGCTGCATATTTCTTGACCGTCCTGTAGTCCTGACAGAGACCACAGGGCAGGGCTTTTGCAGAAGCTTCCCTGGCAGGATGGCAAGGGCCTTAAAGAACCCATTAAAGGAGTTAAAAACTGTGTATTCTTTTTTCTACAAGCCGATGGGCCCCGGACTTGGAGAGCATCTGTGGAATAGGTGCAGGGCTGCATCCTGAGGAATAACCGGCAACTATTCCGGAATGCTCGAAAATGGCATCTGGCCCCAGAGGATCGATCAGGTGAAGGAATGCGGGGGTCCGGTAGGAAAGAAGCCTGGACAGGTCAAGAAGCAGGAGGGGTTCCAGATGGCAGCGGAGACTCCTCCAAATATTATGTTATGAATATGTCTCAGGAAGAGCACTGTTGCCAGAGAGTCCTGGTTTCCAATGATGACGTTGGCATAAGAGACTATTGCACAGAACCCAGACTCAACCCTGCAGCAACAGACTCGACGGACCGCCCTGGTCTTCTCTATAGCCCCCCACAAGGGAAGATAAGTTTGCTGCTTGATTGGTCCCAGGTCATTCCCTGGGGAGACAAGGGCCTGCTCAGAAAGCAGTGGCTACTGTACAGGAGGAGACAGGTGTTGAGGGAAGCTGAAGTCATACACATGAATAGCACGAAGGCAAGGGTCAATCCAGGGAATCAAAGTCGAAAAGGCAAGCAAGGTAACGTGGATAGCAGGCAGGTAAGAGTTAATCCAGGAAATTAGAGCAACGGTGGCACAATATGGAACCAAGAATCTTCGGGCCCAACCTGCCATCAGGGTATTTCCTTTATAGGGCTGCAGTCCAGCTGATTAGCCCATCGCTGCCAGCCAAGGAGTTTCAGGTGCACCTGGAGCCCGATAATTGCCTGCTGGACCGAGTCCGACTGGATTTGCCTCTTGGGCGCGTGCACCTGTACCTGCACAAGCAGGCAGCTGGCAAGCCAAACACGAGTGGACACACTTGCCAGGCTGCAACTGCAGAGCCTGCCCAAGACACAGCATGCGTTACACGTGGGCATGCTGGAGACGCCGCGTCTGGACCTGCGGGTGGTGTGTGACACTATGAAGGGAGTAAGCACCAACACACAAGGCAAGATACAAGTGTCGCAGAGGGCTCAGGTTCACTCAGGCAAGCAGATGCAATGATCTAGCCCTGATGCGGGGCTAGACACATACATTTATAGAGAAGACAGAGGAGGTAATCAAACACACCTGCCAGAGCAGACAGCAGAAGGACCCAGGTGAAACCACACGAACACAGCAGACAGACACAAGCACAACAGCAAGTGGAGAGAGCACCAGACTTGGTTGACAATTAACCTACATTTGTGTACTGCTAAAGTTGTCAACCCTAAACCAGTGTACACCTCTTATCTACACAAGGATTTCTCCAGTTGGCACCTTGGAATAGTCACCTAGGTACGTAGCTTCTGACACAGAGAGCTCCTTCAATACCTAACCTTGTGTCCCCAGTAGGCATGTTACCCATTTCTCCCTTACCTACCTTGATACAAGCCTTCCAGCCAAGAAGATTTCCCTACATGAATGTACCGGTAATCTGCATGTCAAGTGCGTTCCTGCTGAGTAATAACTGATTCTCATTCTAAGTTAGGAAGCTTCTAAGCTTACTGTATCTTTTTTTATCTTTTTAGTAATACAGAATAGTTATGTGAAGGAACATTTCCAGGAGTCATTTTGGGAAGTTAGATTCAGAGCTTATCTCCATCAAATAATAAATAGGTTATATTTTTTAGATTTTCTTACCCACATCCCAGTCAGAGAGTAAACTTTATATCATAACTCCCCATATCTTGTTTCCCTAGTTAATAAAAAATATACTTGTAAAATTGTGTGCATAGTTTAATCATTTTCTCTATATTGTACATTGCTTAAAATGTATTTTTTGCACATGGATGTTCATGTTTTATGATAGTCATCAACCTTTGCTCTCGCCGACATTGATGTGTAAAACTTTGCTCTTGGTTTCTTTACAGACGGAGAAGTTTAGTAAGACTGCTGACAATACAAGGCATTTCCTTCCTTCCACCAGGGGCCACCTCCATTGACACTTTGTGGTTCACAAGGGTTAGGATATGCAGCAGCTCCATTTTATCCCAGTACTGTCCCAGCACCTCGCACAGCTGCTCTATAAACCAAGAGCCATTCTCTGTGTCTCTATAAGCCACATACCCTGAAGAGAAGACAGACACAAATGCCATGTTATCAAGAAGTTATGGTAATGAAAATAAATGGGCCTGAAATTTGCCAGATGTTCAGAGTAGACAAATTTATGAAGCTAGGGGGAGGTGTTCAAGAAAATCTAAAAAAATAACTGTTGTTTTAAAACATTCAGACGGAAGATAGAAAATACAAGGCACACATAAAACAGATTATCTAGAGAAACTAAAGAAAAATAATAATAATAAGACAATAATGCTTATATCCCTTTAAATGCCAAGCATGTAGAATCTATTCTACATAGAATATATTCTTGGCATTTTGCCTGGCTATTCGAAAAAAAAAAAACACTTTTCACTAACATCTTGGATCCAGCACCGGGGACCTGTCTTCCTCTGGCAGGTCTCCGATCGCCAGTCCAGGGTCTTCAACGGGGCAGAGAATGCACGATCTCTACGCTGCATTCCTGGTTCAGCCATCTCGTCGGCTGCGCAGGGTGGGGCCTTTTATACCGAGAGGAAACTAAAACATATAAATAACTAATAGACTTTTTCTGTATGTGTGTGTGTTTTTACATTAAACACTTTGTGAACTGGTAAGATGTCCATGAGACTCCCTGCCTGCAAGCGGCTGCAATTACCCCCTGCCCCATTACATGCATTCCCAAAGCTCAGGTGGGTGCAGAAGAGCTTGCGGCTCAGGAGGCCTATGTGGGCTTGAAGCCCTCAAGGCCGGAGGCAGGTCGCTCATCCTCCATGCCCTGATCTACCATCCCCCATAGCTGGTGCCCGGGGTGGTTTCGCTGGATAGGAGGGGGAACCCATGTCATTTAAAAGAAAAATGTAAGGGTTTAACCATAAAGCACTCTTTTTAGTTTGGGGGGGGGTCTCCTGGGCAGGAAGGGCGTCTACCGATACATATGTGGTATATTGTAATTGGGAGGAATGGGGCTTTTACATGCAATATGGTTTTCTTGAAAATAAATATTTTTATAAAAAAAAAACACAAAATTTAATTTTTCAAAGTTTTTTTGAACGTTTTTTATCCAAAAAATTACAAACAAGACATGTCATGTTAAAGCCCATAATTTTCCTGGAAATTCCTGCAACAATCACACCAAAATCTCTAGGTAGGTTGGCGCTGAGCTGTGGTGCTGCATAATAATCAGTATAATGGGCAGGGTCTGTAAGAGATCAAGATCACACACATTGTCATCACCAGGGCCGGATTAAGTATGGTGGAGACTCCGGGGCAAAAAATCTGGTGGAAGCCCCAGATACAGTATAAAAAATAGTCCAGCCAAGTAACGGATTGGTGGTTGTCTGGCACCCACCTACTTACTGGAACATCAGATCGAGTCCCTTTTGCGGGTGCGTGCTGCTCAGGAACTCCTGATTTGCAAATCCCGGGTGGGGGTAGTGTAGTCACCCAGCTGGTCCAGTAGAAAACAGTCCCCCACATTGAGCTGCCAGCGGCTGTGCTTGGTGGCTTATGTGCAGTTAGTGGCCACCAATTGACAGCTCTGCACCCACCCATCCCTGCAGCGTTGCTGACGGCGGCTTTGCTGCTCTAGACTCTCCGTCCTGCCCTGTGGTGGCTTTGGCTGCAGGTTTGTTGCTGGCCCCGCAGCCCATCAGACTAAAGACTGAAAAGCCCCCTGGACCAAACCCAAACGTTGGTGGAGGCCCCCTTTGCAGGGCAAGTGGTGGCTCACGCCCCTTGCGCCCCCCTCATAATCCGGCCCTGGTCATCACCCTGGCTGTGCTCCTCCTCACTTTCCCTGTTGCTTGACGACGTTGTACTCCTAGACCAGCACTTCCAGACACACATGCGTGCACCCCCAGATGTGCATGCGCACACTCCTACAGGCACATCCCTGAGATACGCATGCATGCACTTCCAGACACACATGCATGCACCTCCATGCGCGCACCCCAAGATGCCTATGCGTGCACTCCCACACGTGTGCACCCCCATATGTCCATGTGCACACTTCTGGATTCTTATGCGCTCACCCTCGGACATGCCCATGTGCATCCCCAGATCAGTAGGTTGGCAAGTAGGTAGCTGGGAGCTAAGGTAGGCAGACACGTGGGTAGGTGGATGTGCAGGTAGGTATTGGGCTTGTCATTCTGTGGGGCAGTTATGACCTAGAGGTAAGGGAATTGGGTTTGTGGCCAGAAGGTGACAGGTTCGATTCCCAGCCATGGGACATGACTGAAGCAAGGCTCAAAAAATTACCTCCAACTGCCATGTCCTGCCCCTCACCAGCACTCCCAACACAGACATTACCTCCAGCTGCCATGTCCTGCCCCTCACCAGTACTCCCAACACAGACATTACCTCCAACTGCCATACCCTGCCCCTCACCAGCACTCCCAACACAGACATTACCTCCAACTGCCATGTCCTGCCCCTCACCAGCACTCCCAACACAGACATTACCTCCAACTGCCATGTCCTGCCCCTCACCAGTACTCCCAACACAGACATTACCTCCAACTGCCATGTCCTGCCCCTCACCAGCACTCCCAACACAGACATTACCTCCAGCTGCCATGTCCTGCCCCTCACCAGTACTCCCAACACAGACATTACCTCCAACTGCCATGTCCTGCCCCTCACCAGCACTCCCAACACAGACATTACCTCCGACTGCCATACCCTGCCCCTACCCAGTCTTCTTGGATGGAGGACACAGTGCCTTTATTTAATGATGTTTTCTGCAAATTTATAGCCCTGTACCCCCAAGGATGGCTAGGCCTTACTGTGATGAAATGGTAATAAAGGTCTGTCCCAGGAGATCAATAGAGAATATGCCCCTGCCTTGAAGTAATCAATATTTCACATTCACAGAGGCCAATGAATGGATATGTAAGACTTATGTGCACTTGCTAAAGTCACCTCACCTCCACCCCCTTTCTCTCCCTTCCTCGCTCTCTCCAAACCTCCCTGTCCCCCTTTCTTTCCATCATGACTCTGTAGATAGCATATTTTTTATGTTGATAAATTTCTTTACACATATCCTTTTAACACATGGTTTACCATTGTTAGTTGAGCACCTCAAAATCAATCAATTTGATGGGGCCCTGGTGTGAACAATAAATGGGGCCCTTTCACAGCTCATGCAGTAAACTTCTTTCTGTATTTCTGAGGATGCAGCTAGACAACTAATGACTGAAACAAATGAACAAATGACTGAGATAAACGGTGCTTTCTTTAGTTGAACGGTGCCAAGTAAGCACAAATATTATAAATAGGGTGGAGAATAGGGCTGACCCTCTGGGACCCCCTTAAGTTACGCCCCTGCGAGCAGATAAAACATAAATCAACATTGTCTTTCACATAAAGAAAAGGTAGGGATATTAAAAAAACCCAGGAATGGCCTGTTTACTTACATTGGTCCATGCTTCCATGTTGCATGTACGGCTCTCATCCAATCAGAAATCACTGTCATGAATACTCACGCCCAGTAATGAGTTCTGAATGGAATGATTGTCCGGTTGTCCACGCTACTCTGACTGACATCAGCTAAAGAAGCACTTGTGGGATTGATTCCCAAGGTGAACATATGGGCAAGGCATCCAAAATCCCCCCTGGGCAAACTGTAACCCCGCTCTGAAGTCTAGAACAGGGTTACTAGGGTTTTGGTCCACTTTAAGTGCAAAAAATGCTTTCATGGTGCTGCACAATACAAGGTTAACAGATCAGCTGTGTGCATTACAAGATTACTAGGCTTCTCACCTTCTTAAAACAAGCAAGAGACATTAGGGTCAATTCAGCACCATTTGTAATGTAATAGAAACCTGGGGGGGGGTTAGTTAGCTTTAGGGACAGACCCTCTGGCACGGTCTGGCTTAGAGCGAGGTTCCCCCTGGAAGTGAGGAGGGTAAGTGCAGTACTCACTCAGTTTCCAGGGGGTTGTCTCCTGTAGTGTGGTGACTTCAGGTCTCCTTTAAAGTAGAAAGCAGCCCAAAAATGTCAAACCAACCTTCCTTATTCAAACCTGTGTAGTCACATTAGGGTCACTTAGGTTCCGTACATGTGGTTGGTCCTCAACTGGTTCACCCTCTAGGTTTTCTCCCCTGAAGGCTCATGGAGAGTGCATCATACTCGGCCTATCTCTCTGCTCCAAGGTCCTCTAGGTGAGCAATCTGGGGTATCACACTTCAGCACCCCACCACAGCATCTACCAGATGCACTCACAGCTCTGCCATCCAGCCTTACGGACTACCTGAGCATATTTTGGAGCAACAATTAATATAAGACCTGTCTAATTTTTGGGGAAACAGGGTAACTATTTTACCAGGGGGGAAGGCTAATCACCCCGTTAAAGTAAAAAAGTGCACTTTAGGTGAAAAACAAAATAGAAGTGTTCTATTTCTACCTGGTTTCTTGGTTTCTACCTGGTGTTGAATCGCCCCCCTCCCCCAGGCAGACCAAGAAAGTGAATGGAATGTTTTTTATATATATATATATATAGTGCATTTTTTACACCTGGTGCTGAATCACTCGTAAAAAGTTTCAATTACTTGTATTATCTACCTAGAGTATGATTCAACACCAGTAAATAGAACATTTGTGATGACCAGCAACTAAAAGACAATTTCAAATTACATTTAAAGGATTATAGTGGGAAAAATGAAAAAAAAAAAAAGCTGAATACTCACCCTGTCCTCCACTGCCATAGCAAGGACCTCTGGAATCGAGTCACAGTGTGCTAAAGCAAAGCTGCACTTGGCACACCATTTCAGGGAGCAAGGGGCACATGTGGATCCTGGGACTATTTTTCTTAAAGGGTACGTCTACTTTCAATGGAATTTTTGAAAGTGAATATTTTTTTGTGCTAAATGGATGTCCTTAAGGTGCTCAGCTTATTTAGTCATTTTATATTTTTTCCTATGTTAGCAAATGAGTCTATTATGGAACCAGTTTTCACTACTTGCGCTCAATTGCTATTGGCAACGTACACCAAGGAGAGAGAAGTGAGTCCTGTACACATAAAACACTGCTTCTATGGCCATTGCTGAGTTGAGGGAGCTCACTCAACCTTTAGCAAGCCTGGCAGCAGGGTTCTGTGCAACTATCTGCAATATGTTGCTATTGGCAACATACACCAAGTTTGCATAAAACACACACTGGCTAGCATTAGAAAAAAATTAAAAATGCTAGATCAGCTCAGCACCTTCAAGACATCATTTTGCCATACAAAAAATGTAATGGAAAGTGGACTTACCCTTCAAGTGGTAAGTCTTGAAAATCTGCAGGGGATCGAATGTGAATATCAGTATGTTTTGTATTGTTGTTTTGCCAACAGAGGGCCTTTGATTGCGACATTTGAATCATAAAACTGTGCTTTCCCTTATTAGACAGGTCACATTGTTTACATGACGTTGGCATATATATAATTCGACAATATTGTGTAAAATGGCCAGTAATTGCAGTGTCTGTGATGTGAGTTGTTATACCTGGTGGGGTTGAGTAATGGCAGAGAATGTCGGCTTCCTTTGGAATTTTAGAAGTGCCATTTTCATCCTGCCCAGTGTGGAGAGTCACACCATGATCCCGACCTTCTCCTCTGCATGCCTTCCATAAATCACACAAGAGCAACAATACAGTTAGTTTTATTATATTCTTTGTAGAATCGAGTACCTTTTTTGAGATCTGTTTTATGATGTTTATTTTAAAGCGGAACAAGCCCTCCATTTTAGATTTCCCATTTAGATGTGCTGGGACGGGAGCACGCACGGGGAATACAGGGAAGGCAGCAACGCATCTCCTCATTCAAACAGAGCCCATTACGTAATCAAGGCAAAGAGCCTGCGCATGCGCTGTTGGACCGAAAAGAGGTGACTTTTAGTGGGCGTTCTGGGTGTTTCACAAAGCGGGGCATCCCAATTCCTGGGGTCACGGAACAAAACCCGCTTTATGAACAGCTATGACTGAATGACTGGCATGCGTGTGCACAGCCATAGAGGAATGCAGGGGGTGCTGCGCAACCCTTGTAATTGAAGCTAAGCTACCTTTCAGATTCTTTATCCATACAATAATATGAACAACAAAGAAGCTGATTGGAGCAGAGTCATGCCAACACTGTGGGAACACCAGGGGGGGGGTAAGTATATCAGGCAACTGGCAGAGTTTCACACAATGGGGCCTTGCAAATTCCAAAAATTGGCTACCCAAAGTCTTGAATAGTAAAAAAGCTCGGTTCTAGTCCATTTTAATGTCAATGTCCAGGCACACAACTGGGAACAGAATAAAATAAGTCATCTCAGAATCCCAGATTATATGTGGATGTCTTTTTTATTCTAAACTAAGCTGCTTTAATACCTTGGTTCTGGCCGAGCTGGGAAGGGTGTGATAGGAATAGGGTAACATTTTGTGCTAGAAGAAAGTTGGAGTTTGTGGAATGTATAGGAGGAAAGGCTTAATGTTCCGTGCTAAATGTTTGTACTAACAAGACCTTGCTCACTTGTTAGAAATATTGCAAGATCCCGAGAGATGAAGTCACCCAATGAACACTCGAGGTTTGTTTTAGCCAGTGATTTTATAATTTTGTTATGAAGTTTGAAATATTAACCAATCTGTTTGTAGTTTGACCTAATGTCTGATCTTGGCTGAAATGAATTTACGCCATGTTTCCAGTAAATGGCCTAGAGTAAGCCTCATGATTGCATTCTGAACCTGTGTCATTCTGTTTCTTTTATGTGGCCCCTCCCTAGTCACTAGTGACTCCCATGCACCTACTTTGGATCCACAAGGCATCAGACCGGCTAATTGCCTTATCAATACTTGGCGCCCAAAGTGGGGCAGGATTAAAAGTTCCAGCGGTCAGAGACGGTTTAGGCGGAACGCAGAGATCATGAACACCAGTGTGCAATGGTAAGAGCTTTTATCTAAGTCCCTTTCTCTTTGCTTTCTGTCCTGGCTGACAGCCGCATCCCTCAGATGCGCTGGTCCCCCTTCCTGAACACAGTACTTAGACTTTGAGGGTAAGAATGCCTTAACTCTGAGATACTGATGTATGAAAGTCTCTGCCTTGTGTAATTATACATTTTTGTAGACAATAGGAGTGTATGTGACCCTTTGCTTTGTGGTTGGAATCCCAATGTTGTTCGTAATAGCTGTTTGCCTTTATAAGTGCTGTAACAAATAGAGTTTAGAAAAAAAGGGAGATTATGATACTTGTGAAACATGAGCAACCAGAAAAGAGACCCATGTCCTTCTAATGCTCACTGGACCAAAGCCAGGCCACCTACAACAGGTGCTGGCTGGACATCAACTGGTTACAGAGACATTGGGGGAAGTCAAGGCATGTAGCATCATGCAACATGTAATCCAAATTGTTACCAGTCATGGCATATCAGTCACCCCAGAGAAAGAGGAAAGACTCACCACTACTGAGTCCTCTGGCAGAATATTCTGCCAAGGAGTTAAAGACTGGGCCTAAAATATTACAGAGCAATCCACCACATTTTCAGATATTAAACAGAAAAGTAAAGTCAGTGAGAAATTTCTATGCCAGGTTGCAGATTGTTTGGGAGGACATGGGATATCATTCTGAGGACCTTGCTACATAAGCAGATCCTGCTCACTGTCTACATGGATGGGATGCATCCACCTTTAGGGCTATAGTTGCCCCAGAATGGAAAACTCAAACCCCTACAGCCATACTGCAAGTGGCTGAGGGGCAGAACTTAGTAGGGGCAATGGCTGTGACAATTAACAACATGGGCATTATAGTTGAGAAAGAGGAGAAGCTCAAACCCAGATATACACAAGGCCCCTCCAGGAGCAAGAGAGAGTTCCGCCTCTATATATGACCAGGTTATAACGAGGCCACAGTTATAGACACACCTCTGGTGGCCAACCCACACACCCTCCTCTCCAGAATACCAGGAAATACAACTCACTACAGTGTAATTGTTCTCTCACAAGCCTTTCATAGCGTGCCCCTACATGAAGACAAACAGCACCTCTTCACATTTACCCATAGGGGGTGTCAGTACCAATGGCAGACATTCCCTGTCAGACTGTTTCTTTTATGCGGCTCCTCCCTAGTCACTGGTGACTCCCATGTGCCTAATTTGGATCCACAAGGCACCAGGACAGACTAACTTCCTTTATATTTCACAAATCTAACACTATTGGCTAACACCACACCCCTAGATAATTCATAGACTGTTACTACCTAAATCATTAGGTAGAAAAAAACCAAGGTTACCTGAATGAAGAAGAGCTTTGGTTTCCCAGCCAGGCTTTTGCAATTGTCCCCCTTGAAGATTTCCAACATTTTGTTTTCTTCAAATACATCATCAGTTCCATAGAATCCTCTTTCATCTCCGTGGCTTAGTATAACACAGGCAAAGCAATTCCTCTGGCTGTGATCTTCTCCAGCAACTGATATTTAAGAAAAATATAAACAAAAAATAAACACAAAATGAAATATGTCCCTAAATAAAAAGACATCTGTATGAACTAATGGTTATTTTACCCAGTTCCATTGTTTCACTCATTACCTGGTTAAATAAGTGTCATTTAAAGTGGTCCAAAACCAGGGATTTTGACTATTTTGTTCCTTGTCCCCAACCACCCAGGTTGCCCATCAAAACTCACCTTTCCTCAGTCCTACATGCGGCCTCTCATCCAATCAGCACACTCAATTGTGCTGACATCAAATCATCTTGTACTCATCTAGACTCGGCTCGGCAAATGCCTGGTAAGGGCATGCACCCTGCTAAAGGTACAGCAGACAGTGGCCGCTGCTTGAGCATGACCATTGGATCGGGGAGAAGGTGAGTTTACTGGGCAACCTGGGGATTTTTACACAGTGGGGCATCCCTAAAGTGGATTCCCTGGGGTGAGCCTGCCCTGGAGTCTCATAGAATCCATAACAGAATTGTGATGGGACCCCTTCCCTGGTGGACATCTCTCTGGTAGCAGGGGCGTACATAGCTTACAGTGAAAATAGCAAAATAATGTGTCTCCTCACGCCAGCCATGCTATCAGCATCAATAGAATAATTCTCCCAAACCCACAGAAGTAAATACTCCCCCTCCCTCCACCACACACACACACACTTATGGGTCATTTTCATGGAACAATTTATGAAGAGAAATCACAATAGGCAATGTTTTATATAAAATGAGACAACTGATACACCAATGTTATAATGCCAAGAATTATTTTTTATTAATATTAGTATATAACTGACACAAACATATATAAAGTGCTATACAATGAGTTACCACTAGGTGCTGAAAACCTCCTTTCACAGTTCAATAGAAATACATAGTAGTATACAGTAGCAAAGATATTCTTATATTTCAGCCCAGAGGGGGCATATGGTTTAAACAGTTACAAGGGAATACATCCAACGGACAGTACCTGCTGTTCTCAGAACACAAAGCATTCAAATGGCATAGGCGATAATAGATAGCACTATAGCTTAAACCATTTCAAAGGTCGCAGATAATCTGCAATTCACACTGTTATGCCCCACGGAACACCCGCCTTTGTGTGAGCTGGCAACCCCCAATCTCTGCTGCTGTTTTTGCCATTAGACAAGCCCCCATTCAATGTCACAGCCCAGGGATGGAGCAGATAGATGGTCAGGGATAGCCAAAGGTCAAACCAGGGCGTCAAAGATCACAAGGCATCCAAGGGGTTAAGAAGAATCGTGGTCAGACAGAACAGAGGTCGGTTTAGACAGCAGACAGCGATGGTCAGATGGAGCAAAGTCAGGGACAGGTAGGAGTTCACTAAAGACAGCACACCCAATTTATCACAGCAAGTTATCACGCCATTTCCGGCGTGGCACATGACGTCACGTCCGCCGCGTCCCACTGGAGCGCTGATGCGTTCCATAGCCATTTGTAGAGACGCGGTTGGGTCTGGACGATTGGAGACGGACATAAAAGCATGGACCCAGTGAGTAGATGGTCTTTTCCACCCAGCAAAGCGGCACGGGCGGCCGCGTGCGCAGGTGTCCCACCTGCTGGTCCCCTACTCCATATTGCTTGCTTTGGACCCGGTTGCCAAGCTCACGGTTCTGTATATATTTTTTTTACTTTCTGTCTGATACTGTGCTTTGCCAGCATTTTTTGCACTAAACAGGTGTTTATGATCAGTTGTTTCATTGCATTATTTGTATTTCTTGTCTGCTGCTATATTTATGCACACAGGTTTTTTCAAATGATATATTTTTGTGTATTTATGCACATGTTTTTATAGGTTGTTATATCTATATGTATTTTTCAGTGGATTCACTTATTTAGCATTATCTAGTATGATTAAGTATTAGGATTAGCATTTCATCAACACTTCTTGTATGTAATTATATTTATATGCACAGTATTTGTTTGTATTTTAAGCACTGTCACTTTAGTACTATTTGAGATTGTGGTCAGACAGGTTATAGAAGAATCCGTGTCTTTTGTGCCGGCACAAAAACGTTTATTAATTTTAGTCCTCGCATGTTGAGAATTAAGGAGTTACCCAGTTACTGATTGCTGCATTTATATTGTCAGAACTGGAAGCATTAGGGGATTTGCAGTGTTTTTAATGTGTTGGTTTTGTGATTGTATGTTGTTGTTTGTATCTTAATAAAATATGTAGTATTTTGTTACAACTCTGTGCTTGAATTATTGGTGCTCCTGTTAATGGGGTGAAGTGGGGTTTTTATCCCCTGAGCCCATAGGTATTGTAGGTCTTGAGTGGTTTAGATACAGTGTAGCACAAACTGATTTATTGTATGCGGTGCACCCCTTGTTTGTGTTTACTTGGATTGTGGTAGGGGAATCTTGGGAACAGGGGTATTTTTACTCTGGTTACCCTTGTTCCCTCCTTTAGTGGTGTGCACGCCACTATGGCTTTTTATCTTGATAACCGTGAGTCCATTTGGACAAACCAATTACATACGTTTTTTCAATACAATGGGGCGTCTGGTGCCCCGGAGGTCTCTAATGACTTTCTTAGTCTAACCAGACAGATTAGACAAGCCCACAAGGATTACACTCGTCTGTGGTGGAACATCAATAGTTTACAGACTTATGTTACTTAAAACATCTGCCCACGTGGCCTACGGGTCCAATTGTTCCCGGCATGGGAAGTTGATGCCAAGTTCAAGGAGACCTGGGAACAGGGTTTACTAAAAGCATCCCATATTATCATACAGATGCTCATTGACCATAATAAAGAACTGCTGAGGCAGACTAAAGTGAATTTACAAGAATTAAATGTCAAATTAGAAAGTTATGATCAACCCACGCAGGTCAAACCTTTCTTGGCATCACTTTCCATTTACCTAGATAAGCATGAACAACTGGTCATGGACACCAAGAGGCGAAAACTGCAGCGGGACATATCAGACTATACACAGAAACGAGCGTATAAATGGCAACATAAGGGAAATACACGGAGAAGGGGCAGCAGAATGAATCAAAGGTGTCCCCCTAACAAGGAGTCAATCTCTGCCTCCCAAAATAGCTCACGTAGCGATGCCCATTTTTTATCTTCGGGCAGCGAGGCAGAGGAAGAACCCGGAGGGGCGGTAGGCGCGGACCAAAGGTCCCTGAGAAACAGGGACCGCTGGGGATACAAACGGTTCACATTGAGGACATTCCATTAGCTACTGATCAATTACAAATTATCAATCTTTCAGATCATGTTTTGAGCCCTGCAGAAAAGTCAGTACTGTCACGAGGACTGTCATTTTCACCGACAAATAATGTTGACAGGTTTTTATTGATTAAAGATGTTTACCTTTTCTGCAGGAGGATTCTTCTTATAAAGCAATTTGGCTCTGCTCATAGGGACACCGATTCAGTGACCTTGGGCCCAGATGATCGGGATGCTTTAATGCAATTGCACTCACTACTACAGGAGCAGGACCCCACGCTCCCTCTGGATTCAGGCCTGGTAAGGACATCTAGTGGCCTTAAACGGCCTTCTACTTTTTGCCCTCCGTTAAGCATGTGCCCCTCTGTGCAAGTCTTCTTTAACATGGTTGTCAGAGATGTTTTAACTTTGCCAAAAGTATATAGCAGGGACAATCTGACACAAGACAAAAAACGGGCTATTAATGCCCTAAAGAACAATAGAGAGCTGACCATTAAGGAAGCTGACAAAGGGGGGAACGTTGTCATCTGGGCAACTGCAGATTATCTGCAAGAGGTGAATCGCCAACTCCGGGATACATGCAACTATTTGAGGAACCCGGGTGATAGATATAAAAATGAATTGTATTCCCTCCTGTCTGAAGGGCGGGAAAATGGCATTATTAGTGCCCAAGAACTTAAATTCCTTACGGTCCCACACCCGGTCACGCCAACATTCTACGTGTTGCCTAAAACACCTAAAAATCCTACTGCTCCACCCGGTCGACCGATTGTTTCGGGCATAAAGAGCCTCTTGGAACCGGCTTGTACATTTTTAGATCTTTTTTTACAGCCACATCCTACAGCCTACACTCATATCTACGTGATACGATGGAGCTGCTCAAGAAACTTGAGGGTATACATCTACCATCCGACACACTATTAATTACCTGTGACGTTGAATCTCTTTATACTATAATACCGCACCAAGTAGCTCTGGTAGCGGTTAAGTTCTTTTTGGATAAAGAGTCGACGGACAGGGTGGACCATCACAGGTTCCTATTGACACTGTTGGAATTTGTACTCTCCCACAATTTTTTTATGTTTAATGGCCAATATTATCAACAGGTCTCCGGCGTGGCCATGGGGGCGAAATGTGCCCCCTCGATTGCTAATCTTTTTTTGGGATGGTGGAAGGAGAGTACTGTCTTTGCTGCTGATCTGGAGCGGTGCCACCCCGCAATTGTGGGGTGGTACCGCTACATAGATGATATTTTAATTTTTTGGCAGGGCACGGAAGCCTCCTGTAAGGATTTTCTGAATCGGCTTAACGAGAACGAGCTCAACATCACCCTTACAACTACCATCTCTAAACTGGAGGTAACTTTTTTGGATGTCAAACTTTCTTTGAAACCGGATGGTACAATAGATACATGTCTTTACAGAAAACCTACTGCAGTAAACAATTTCTTGAGCTATGATAGTGCACATGTTTACCATCTTAAAAATTGCATTCCATATGGACAATTTCTGTGTGCTCACAGAAATTGTACTAGTCCTGAGGAATTTGAATGGGAAGCTGCCGATTTAGCCAAAAAATTCTCGGCACGGGGCTATCCCAACAAAATAGTCAGGCAAGCATATGCGAGAGCCAAGCAACGCAATAGGTCCGAATTGCTGATACCTCGTTCTAAAAAGTCTAAACGACTAAATGACACCACAGTGGTGGTTCGATTCGCTACGGATTATAATAAACAATGGAGACAAATTCATGGAGTGCTTTCTAAGTATTGGCACATTTTATCCTCAGAACCATCTGTAATGGAAATAGTGGGCCCCAGAGCATTGATGACAGCTCTTCGGGCTCCAAACCTTAGGGACCATCTTTGTAAGAGCCACTTTACTCCAGTGGGTACTTGGCTCTCCGAGAGGCAGACACAAGGTTGTTTCCCATGTGGGAAGTGATCAGTATGTGGCCATGTTGAGAAAACCACCCAGTTCAAGAATTTACAGAATGGCAGGATGTTTAAAATAAATTCCCTTATTAATTGCAGGACTCGGGCTGTCATTTACTTATTGAGCTGTGGCTGTCCAATGGCGTATGTTGGGGAAACCCAGAATGCTCTCAAGACCAGGATTCAGGCACATTTGTCAAACATCCGGTTGGCGAGCCCAAATCCCTGAAAGTGGTGGGCATAGAAATGGTACGTATGGGCTCACGGGGTGGGGACCTGAAATGCCGCCTCCAACAGAGAGAATTAAGATGGCTATTTCAGTTGGATACCCGCAGTCCAAGAGGTTTAAATGAGGACTGGGCCTTTACCCCGTTTTTGAGTTAAGCGATTAAGAGCACGCCCCCAGGGGGGCCCAAACAGGTATGGCGCTCACATTCCTTTCTAGAAGTAGGATTATTAGATCTTTAGTAGTTTTATCCAGGGGCAGTTGTTTTGTTAATAATACGTTTCACACATTTTTGGGGTTGCTATTTTAACTTTATATGTTGGTTTTGGTTGGGTTTTAGATTTGGCCGAGTCATGTAGGTTATACACTTAGTAGACAGGCCTCTTAACACTGGATTTGTTATTGGGAGTCTTGATAGTGTGGTTTATACTTTTGCATGCACGTTGCCTTTTTTTTTCACTGCTTCACTTTGCTTTGATTTGATTCCATTTTTTTCTTTTTCCTCTTTTTTCTTCTTTTTCTCTTTCTTCTTTTTCTTTTTCCTTTTACTTTTAGATCATTACTTGTCACGTGGTTGCTCGGATGCCTCTGTAGGGTGTGATTGTGTTAAACTAGGAGACACTTCCCCTGGGATCCTACCTCAAGTTTTAAAGATCAGAAGACATTTAGCATCTGTACTCCTCTTCCCCTCCTTTTTTGATTGGCGGGTCCGGCAGTGTATATATAATACATAATTTTTAAAGCCCACGGTAGTGTATTCCTTGTAGTGCGAATAATCCTACAGACCAGACCCTACATTGAATAAAATTGAATTAAGGAGCTTAGTGCTCCATTTTGCTCAGTTTTCAGATTGTATACTATACAATACAGGACACAGGTATCTCTGTGTGCCTCTATTCTATGGTTTGTGCATTAAGGTTAAAGTTAGGGACAATTAAACAATTTAATTTTAGGAATGTTGCAATTATGCCATCCCAGTGGTATTAATTATTTTTGGATATTTTTGTTTCTAATTATTGGGTATATTGTGTGAATGTTTAGATTTTTCGTAGTGTAGTTTTATCTGGGTTCCATGGTTTTATGTTAATCTACCTCTCAGTGACCCTCTGGCACATATCTTCAGGATGGGGCTTCATCATGCACTATACTAGGCACCCTCTTTGTGTATGACGCCCTTGGCCGGTGGCCGGTCCCGCCTGCGCACGCACGGTGGGTGCTTGCCTGGCCGGGTTTGGCCAGTGCGCACCGCTTCGTGCTGGCAGCAGGGCGGGGTTGACAGGTGGGGCGGGGGCAGAGTGAGTGGGCACATGACTTGGAGTGGGAGGAGCTGCTCGCCATGTTTACTTATACAGATGCACTTCTGTGTTTATTATACTTCCAGCAGCGTGGGCGCTGACATGACCATTTCTTCTCCCGCCAGCCGCGCCATTTTCGCCGTGGCGCATGACGTCATGTCCGCCGCGTCCCACTGGAGCGCTGATGCATTCCATAGCCATTTGTAGAGACGCGGTTGGGTCTGGACGATTGGAGACGGACATAAAAGCATGGACCCAGTGAGTAGATTGTCTTTTCCACCCAGCAAAGCGGCACGGGCGGCCGCGTGCACAGGTGTCCCACCTGCTGGTCCCCTACTCCATATTGCTTGCTTTGGACCCGGTTGCCAAGCTCACAGTTCTGTATATTTTTTTTTTTTACTTTCTGTCTGATACTGTGCTTTGCCAGCATTTTTTGCACTAAACAGGTATTTATGATCAGTTGTTTCATTGCATTATTTGTATTTCTTGTCTGCTGCTATATTTATGCACACTGGTTTTTTCAAATGATATATTTTTGTGTATTTATGCACATGTTTTTATAGGTTGTTATATCTATATGTATTTTTCAGTGGATTCACTTATTTAGCATTATCTAGTATGATTAAGGCCCTTATTTAAGAAGGGATAGCGTCAGGTAGCGCCTGGTTAATGAGAGGTAGCGACAGATAGCGACTGGTCAACGCCGGACACGGCACGCAATTACACATTTATCAAGCAGAATCTGTTTAGCGACTGGGATAGCGCCATGTAGCATCTGATTCATCATTTTCACAGCCTCAGCGAACAGCGCCAGCGTTCAGCCTTGCACAGCGCCAGGTATGACCTCTCGCTAACTGGCGCTCTCCCATACATTTCAATGGACGATCCTTTTCTTCTTCAAAAAAATCACAAATAATTATTTAACCTCTTCTGGCATTGAAATAGCATTTTTTTCATAATTTTTTCATTTTTTTAAATATTTCCTCAAAAATGACATTACAGGTCTGGCATTAAAGTGTTCATGTTACAATGTTGTTACAATGTAATTCCATATGTTTTTGCTTTGTTACTAGTTGATAGATGCTTGAAAACAGACTTTAAACACACCGCCTCCTGCACTCTGGGCTTCAAACAACTATTTTTCAGCGCCAGAGATTTGTGAGGCTGTTTTTTTCCTGAATATGGTGTGAGTCGGTCGCTATGAGCAGTCGCTAACATGCCCTCCCATACAGTGCTGTACTGGTCAAATAGCGACTCCTCACAATGTATTCAACATTACTGAACAGCGACTGAGTCGCTATAAAGTAGTGACTCACGGCCGAGCACTGCGACTACTAGCGGGCGCTCTGAAAATGCCTGCTACAGACACTCATCTGTCGCTACCTGCCGATAATGATGAATCAGCCTGCCCGTATTATTAGGATTAGCATTTTATCAACACTTCTTGTATGTAATTATATTTATATGCACAGTATTTTTTTGCATTGTAAGCGCTGTCACTTTAGTACTATTTGAGATTGTGGTAAGACAAGATAGAAGAATAGAAGAATCCGTGTCTTTTGTGCCGGCACAAAATCGTTTATTTATTTTAGTCCTCGCATGTTGAGAATTAAGTTGTTAACCAGTTACTGATTGCTGCATTTATATTGTCAGCACTGGAAGCATTAGGGGATTTGCAGTGTTTTTAATGTGTTGGTTTTGAGATTGTATGTTGTTGTTTGTATCTTAATAAAATATGTAGTATTTTGTTACAACTCTGTGCTTGAATTATTGGTGCTCCTGTTAATGGGGTGAAGTGGGTTTTTTATCCCCTGAGCCCATAGGTATTGTAGGTCTTGTGTGGTTTAGATACAGTGTAGCACAAACTGATTTATTGTATGCGGTGCACCCCTTGTTTGTGTTTACTTGGATTGCCGGAACCATGACGATATGCAAAAATCTTTTACCATCTATCAGACGCCTGAGCCAAATTCTGTTGAATCTGAGCCCATAAATCCGGCCATTGGGATAACCAATCCCCTAAGGAGAGCAACCCTAGAGATGGACTCAAAAAGGCTGAAAATGTAAGATTCTATTGAATTATTAAAAGAATTTATTGCATTATTAAAAGCAAACTCAGCAAAAAAAAAGATATTTAGACCATTCAGTCTGGACATGAGAGACAAAGCAATGAAGGAACTGTTCTAGCGACTGATCTGTCGCTACAAGTTCTCATCTACTAATGTCATAGGCCCTTATTTAACAAGGGATAGCGCCAGGTAGCGAATGGTGAGCGAACGGTAATGACGCTCACCGCCACGAGAACGCCGGCTCCCCTCCGCAATCACACATTTATCAAGCCGATCCTGCTTAGCGACTGACAGAGCGCCAGATAGCGAATCATTCATCATTATTCCAGCCTCACCCCACAGCGCCAGCGAGCGACCTTGAACAGCGACAGGTATGACCTCTCGCTACCTGGCGCTCTCCAATGCATTTCAATGGAGCAATCTTTAAATATTCATAATTAATTGCTATTAATTTTTTTTTTTTTTTTTTTTTTAAATGTCAAAAATTCTGTGACCACTTTTGCAATGTTAGATTTTTTTTTTAAGGTAAAAAAAAAAATTGTGCAGAATTGATATTACAGGTCTGATATTAATGTATTCATATTACAAAATGTTTTGAAAAACATTTTTTTTTTCCAAAAATATGGTTGTTTGGGGGTTAAAAAACTACTTTTAACCCATCGCTACCAGCGCTCTGGGGTTTAAACAAGCATTTCACAGCGCAAGAATTTTTGGAGCGTGATTTGTTAATGAATATGCTGGGAGCCGTTCGCTATGGCCATTCGCTGTCATGCGCTCCCATACAGCGCGGAACCTGTCAAACAGCGACTCCTAACCCCGTATTCAACATTACCGCACACCGACTGAGTCGCTGTCAACAGCCGAACAACGGCCAAGCACAGCGAATACTAGCGGGCGCTGTGAAAATAACGCTACTGTCGCTCATCTGTCGCTACCTGGCGCTATTAATGAATCGGCCTCATAGTTCCTCTTAGTTGAGTTAAACTTCCTGGAGAAAAAAACATAGGGATGCAGGCGCTCGGCAGCCCCACTATACTGAGAAAGGACCATCCTACCCCAGCTCAAAAGCATCTGCCTATACAAAAAAGGCTCGCTGGGTATCAGGATGGACTAGTACGGGGGCTGAGCCAAATGTGGTTTTTAACCCTTCAAAGGCTCATTTGAATGAGTAGTAAAACTTATCAAATCATTATACATCCAATTGCTGCATATAAGAGCTATAGCAATAGCTCAAATCGTTTCTCAGTCTCTGGCAGTATTCTGGGATGGGCAAAGTCATACTTAATTATGCGCAAAACATTTCATTTCAAATAAGTTATGGCAAACATTTTAATATAACACTTACTTTTATTAAACCATTTGAATATTTCTTCACATGTCTGATCTTCCTTACACCGTACCTCAAATCCAATTCTCCCAAATACTTCTGTCAGTTTATCTTTATCTTTATCTGTGCCTTTTCGTTTCTTTAATTTTCCTGTTAAACGTCATTAACGTAATTATTGTTTTAAAAAAGCATTGTAAATACAAATGTTGAATTCTGAAAAACAGACAATATTGGGTCGATTGACAAAGACTGCAGATGGAGAAATGACACAAAATTGTAGAAATTGTTTAAAGAAACCAATTATTTAAATGCTGTAACAGTATTGATTGCTTTAATAACTGTTCCAACTGGGCAAATATTTGTTAAAGCCATCATGGTATGTGTACTGAAATAGTATTGTATTAGTAATGAGTAATTTAACTTATTCATAAAGGGATAGCATCAGGTAGTGCCTTGAAACGATAGGTAGCGACAGGTGAACGCCGGACATGGCACGCAATTACACATTTATCATGCGGATTCTGTTGAGCGACTGGGATAACGCCATGTAGCTTCAGATTCATCATTATCCCAGCCTCAGCGTACAGCAACGGCGTTCAACCTTGCAGAGCGTCACGTCTTACCTCTGTCGCTCCCCCAATACATTTCAATGGAAGTTCTACAGGGTTTTTGTTTTATTAATTTTTTTTTAAATTCTCAAATAATGCTGGGATCTCTCCCGGCCTTGAAAAAGCCATTTTTTCATTTTTTTTTACATTTTTATATATTTATGCAGAATTGATCTTACAGGTCTGGCATTAAAGTGGACCAACACCCAGGATTTTGACTATCCTGGGTCTTGGTCCACTTCGGTGGGGCACCCCCAATCGGGGTGCCCCGCTGTGTGAAACCCCCCCGATCACCCGAAAAACTCACCTCTTCCCGCTCCCAGCGCCGACGGACAAGCGATTTGACAGCCGCGGACAAGCGGCTCCTCCGCCGCCGCCTCCCGCACGTCACCTTTGACGCGCACGCGCCCGCGTCGGCCATTCACAGACGGCCGGCGAGGGCGGGCGGGCGCGTGCACGTCTAGAGGGGCGCGAGGGAGGCAGAAGACAAGATAAGGGGATTTGGGGTGTTTGGGGGGGTTTCACCCCGCGGGACATCCCGATCTCGGATGTCCCGCGGGGAGGGAGGTAATCTATAAGATTCCCGGGCCGATCACGGGAGGGTGATGGTCCACTTTAATGTGTTCATGTTACAATGTTATTACAATGTAATTCCATGTGTCTTCGTTTTTTTACTGGTGGATACATGGTAGAAAACAGCCTTTAATCATATAGCCTCCGGCGCTCTGGGCTACAGCAAAGCATTTTTGAGCACCGGCGGTGTGTAAGGCTGTTTTTTTGATAAATATGGTGTGAGGCGGTCACACTGACCAGTCGCTAACATTCGCTCCCATACTGCGCTGTACTGGTCATATAGCGACTCCCCACAATATATTCATCAATGCTGCACAGCGACTGAGTCGCTCTGAACTAGCGAACCACGGCCGAGCACAGCGACTACTAGCGGGCGCTCTGAAATGCCTGCTACAGGCGCTCATCTGTCGCTACCTGCCGCCAATAATGAATCAGCCTGCCCGGTATCAGGAACCAAGAGGTATCAGTGACACAGCAAGTGCTATTTTTTTGCTACTCTGTATCTTTCCATCTTGATTATAGAAATGTGCTTTCCTGCTGGCCTGACATTCTGTTTGGCAACCACAGAAAAGGAAGGAGACAGGAATGACATGGATATCAGGATTGTGGTGAGCAGCACAACATAAGTATATTCACTTCCATGCCATTGTAAACGAAAATGTGTTTTGATCAGTGTTCCACTTTAAAATGTATTTAAAAATAGGCACAACCCCAGATTAGTTAACAAAAAGAGCTCCATTAAAAGCAACCAATAACTCCCTCCAATGAGAAGATTCCAGGGCTGGCCGATGGCTTTTCCCGGGGGCATCCCAAATTGGGATGCCTCACTGTGTGAACCCTCCCAGGACACCCATAAAAACTCACCTTTTCAGGCTCCAACAGTGCATGTGTGGACTATCGTCCAAGGAGAGCTGCATGCTGTGACTACGTCATTTGGCAGGTGGCTCTAATTTTTTTGATTTCCCACCTCCACCTACTACGAATGGTCAGTACGTTGCCGGGGATGTGGCAGCGGGCTTTCCCACCCCAGCCATTCAGACAGGCTGGGGCCAGAAATCTCATTGTCTGCTCCTCCACGCATGTGCCATTGGAATGCGGAAGAGGTGAGTTGTTTGGGGTTTCAGGGGTTCACACAGTGGGCACAATTTGGGATGCCCCCGGAGAAAGGAACAAAACCCGGGAAAGTCAAATTCCTGGGTTTTGTTCCGCTTTTAATTCGCAAACTCCTTCCAAAACTATTTTCTTCCAGTTTTGCATAGAGTGAGGAAAGTTTGTACCTTGAAATGTCACCCTATTGTAGAATATCACATTTGTTAGACTTCCGACAGATAAATGCATTTTAATTCTAGCACGATTTTAAATATCAGGAATAACAAAACATTTCTACAAGAAGATCGAAAAGAACAACTTACCAACAGAGAAGTTTTCCATGTTAAGTATCAAACATATTCCCTTCTTTGGATAATCATTTTTATATGTGGGAATTCCCTCCATGTCTGAGGCATTTGAAATGGATTCACCTTTCCTGGTTAGATATTTCAGCTTTACAAAGTATGTAATAAAAAAGCATAACACAACAGACAACACAACGGACACAACATTTCAACACACGATTACAACAACCTATGGGGGGCCTCCATGCTTCTGTGTATTTAAAGGACACAGGTCTGCAGGATCCTTAACTGGACACCGAGCTGTCACGGTGTCCAAAGCATGCCCACTCTAGTCATTGCAATGGAGTGGGTGTGCTCCAGTGACTGAATGTCGCGGAGGAGCGGACTTTGGACCATTTGGAAACCATTCTTTCTAATCTATTTACAAATGTCAATGTTCTGCATTGTTTGCCAGGACCTCTTTAGACTGTAAGCTTGCAAGGGCATGGACTATTGCTATTTATATCTTGTAACCACATAGGTTAGTGTTTGGATTGTTTCTACATTTCCGGTGTCTGTACTATCCTTGGTACTACTTTCTAAAGTTGTATGACATGATTTTTCTGCATATTATAAAAATAGTACACAGTAGTTCAAGGCCAATAGTACTAAGCCATTCTGATCTTGATGAAAAAAGTAGCTTGGCAGCCTATACCTAGTAAACAACACAATTCTGATTAGGAGCATTATTTATTTGATTGATTAAAACATATGAAAACATTTTATTAGAAGTTACAACTGTAAATATCTAGTTGCCTAGACATTAAACTTTTTTTTTGTATTTGACATCATACTTGAATGTTATTACAGCAGATTTCAGTACATGAAAATAGAGCACTCATACACACAGAGGTTCAGACCCCCTTACAGGTGTTGCAATGAAGTTATCCCCATAAATAAGAATTTTCAGTGTCAGTAGGTCAGGACTATCTAAGTTCAAGGGCCATAACTGACACTTGGAGATAAAACATACAAACATTTAAAGTAAGAAGGCACTGTGGAAGAAATGCTGGAGATGGAAATTAACCCCAAAATGTTGTACAGCTATTTAAACTGTAAAATATACAAACCTGAAAATATGCACATTGGAGCAACTATAGAGGGAAATGCAGAAAAGCCAATGTACTAAACTTCTTCTTTGCTCTCATAGTCACAGCGGAACATGACATACCATGTGAAATGTGGAGAAAACCCCCAACTCTCCATTTAATGTCACATGTCTGACCAAGGAAAAGTGCTGCACCACCTTAAACAGATTAAAATAGACAAATCCCCAGGACCAGATGGCATTCATGCCCGTATGTTAAGGGAATTATATACAATAATAGAAAAGCCATTATTTTTAATATTTCAAGATTCCAGAACTACAGACAGGTTTAACGTTTATGGTGGGCAAGCTTTTTGAAGGCTTTCTAAGAGATGCCATGGTGAAGTGTCTCTGTGAAGGTGGGCTTTTTACTCCTTATGAGGAAGTAGCTTCAAGACTGAATCAGGATGAAACATTGGATTATATAAGCATTTGATACTATGCCACAAAAAAAAAGACTGGTGCAAAACATGAGAATCATTGGCCTGGGGGAAAATTTGTGTACATGGGTGACTAATTGGCTTAATGATAGGAAACAAAGGGTGGTTATAAATGGTACATATTCAGGTTGGCTCAATGTTACTAGCGTAACAGTGCTTGGCCCAATTCTTTTTAATATATATATTTATGATATGGGGATATGAGGTAGTGAATGAAGTTAAATATAGATAAATGTAAGGTTATTGGTGCCATAATTACAGACTAAATAGGGAAACGCTGGGAAAACCAACATGGAAATAGACCTAGGGATATTAGTCAATAATAAACTAAACTGTAGTGATCAATATCAGGCAGTGGCTTCCAAGGCAAACAGGATCATGGGGTGCATCAAGACGGGCATAGGTGCCCATGACCAGAGCATTATTTTACCCCTGTATAAGTCCATGGTCAGACCCCATATGAAATATTGTGTACAGTTATGGGCACCAGTGCATAGGAAGGACATAACAGAACTGGAGTGCGTTCAAAGACAAGCCACTGAATTAATACATAAAATGTGGGGACTAGAGTACCCTGAAAGATTGTCAAAGTTAGGTTTATTAAGTTTGGCAAATAGACGGCTAAGGGTGATCTAATAACTATATATAAATATATCTGGGGTTGATACATAATCTATTTAAAGCCAGGACTGTAAATAAAACTCTGATTAAAAACTCAGGTCCACTAAGGTTAGAGGAAAGGCGATTTCTCCACCGTCATAGGAGGGGATTCTTCTCTGTAAGAGCAGTGAGACTATGGAACTCGCTGCCAGAGGAGAAAGTTATGAAAAATACACTAATAAAGTTCAAATGTGGCCTGGATGACTTCCTTGCATGTAATAACATTACCAGCTATGGCTACTAGACCACTAATAGGCTGAACTGGATGCACTGAAGTCTTTTTTCAGCCTTACATACTATGTTTCTATAACATTTCTCAGGTACTGTTTATTTCAATCTTTTTTATTGGATTTTTCTTTTTCAAAGTACACAGATGACAATGGCATACATTTGTTGTACAACATGTAGATGCTCAATTTTCCAGATTGGTACATAGCAAAACAGTACATGGAGGCAGATAGCATTTTCAACATAAAATATATACGTCTGCACAACATTAGCCATTTGTTTGTTGTCAGTGTGTCAACCTGAATGGCCTGTCTCTAGTGGTATCCGTTGCGCTAAACCCCAGCCCGCCGCCCAGCGCGCAGAGAGGTCCGTCAACGGACATCGCCGGGCGCCCAGCCCAGCGGGAAGGAGGGGAGGGAGTGGAGTGGGTACAAGGGGGGGAGGGTAACGGGGGGGAGGATGGCCTAAGACAGTGAAGGGGGGGAGAAGATAGGAAAAATAAGGAAAGAAAGAAGAAAGAGGGAGAAAGAAAGGGAGACAGATCATTGCTCATTGTAGCATAGTATTGCATGCTTCCGGGTAGGCGTATTCCACCCAAGGCTCCCATACTTTGATAAATTTAGTGTGTGAATCCCTCAGGATGCTAGTCAATTTCTCGTTAATTAAGATGCCGTTAAGCCTGTCCTTTACTGCCTGGAAGGGGATTCCCGGTTTCTTCCAGGAGCTAGCAATCGTTAGTTTAGCTGCCAGCATAAGTTGAGTGAGCAGGGCGTGCTGGGTTCTGGTGATACCCTCCGGTTTCACATGCAATAATGCTACCCAAGGATCCCGACGTATATGGGCATGTAGAAGGGTGCTCAGGAGGCCAAAAACTCGGGACCAAAATCTCTTAACCTTCGGGCACTCCCACCATATGTGTAGAACGGAGCCTTCCACCGAACAACCTCTAAAGCATTGGGCGGGGTAACCCTGGATCGCTTTAGCTATGCGTGCGGGCACCAGGTACCACCTGGTGAGCATCTTGTATGCTGCTTCCAGGGTTGTGACATTGATCGAGCACCTGTTTATTCCAGTCCATATCTCCTCCCAGTCTCTCCTATCTCTTACCAAGCCCAGATCCGACTCCCATCTGGCCATGTACCCATGTTTTGAGTTGGCGGGTAGTGCTACAAGGCTCGAGTAAATAGTGGATACAAGACCCGTGGTGGGGGTCCCTCGCGCGCACAATTTTTCAAAGGGAGTCATATCTGAGTCTTCCGTCTTGTTTTTTAGCAGGGGTGCAATCCAGTGACGGAGTTGCAGGTATCTAAACTGTTCTGATGGCGGGGCTTTCTCCCTTTCCTGTAGTGCAGGCCAGGAGATTATCTCGCCTCTGGACAGGAGATGGTGGAGTCTGCTAATCCCCACCCGCTCCCACCAACTAAACCCTTTGGGGTCTAACCCCGGGGGAAACATCGGGTTCTTGACAATTCGCATTAGTGGAAGGTGTGGAGAAATTAGTTTCCCGGAGTATTTCGTCCCATCCCAGATCCGAAGGGAGTGGTTCAGAATGGGGCATGAGATGTGTGATCTATGTTGTGGCGGCAACCACATTAAGCTGTCAACCGGGACTGGGTCGCACGCGGAGGCCGTTAACGCCACCCACAGTGGTGTCTCCATGTGGATGTGTAGCTGTTGAAGCTGCCCTATCTGCGCTGCATGGTAGTATTTGCAGATGCACGGAACCCCCAAGCCTCCCTCTTTCCTATGTCTAGTCATGGTAGCTCTAGCAACTCTCGGCCTAGTTCTCCCCCATATAAATTTCATTATGCTATTTTGCATGCTTTTAAGCTGAAATTGTGGAATATACACCGGGAGAGTTCTAAAGTGGTATAGAAGCTTCGGGAGCAAGGTCATTTTTATTGCATTGACCCTTCCTATCCAGGATATCTCATGACCCCGCCAGGTATCCAGCATCGCTTTCAAACTTCTAAAAAGGGGGGGGTAGTTTGCTTGGTACAAAGACCGATAATGTGGCGTGATCTTGACGCCTAAGTAGGATAGGGCTCCCGGGGCCCAGCGGAATGGGAAGTTGGATTGAAGGATGCTTAGTGTTGGGGCAGGGACATTTAAATTAAGCCCTACCGATTTCTCCTTGTTAACTTTAAGACCCGAAATCCTCGAGAAGGTCTCCAGGAGCTGGAACAGGTTAGGTAGTGAGGTATGGGGCTGTGAGAGAGTCAATAAGATATCATCGGCAAATAAGCACACTTTGTGATGGTATCCCGCCATTTCAATGCCTTTTATGTTCGGGTTTGCCCGAATAGCAAGGGCCAAAGGCTCCAGTGCCAGCACGAATAGCACCGGGGAGAGCGGGCATCCCTGCCGGGTGCCTCTACCTATTGAGATTGGCTCAGAAAGGTAACCATTGTATTGCACTCTGGCTGAGGGGGAGGAGTAGATAGAGTGGATCCAAGCCAGGAAGTTATCGCCAAAGCCCCATTTCTGAAGAGCACAGTGCATGTAATCCCACGAGAGGGAGTCAAAAGCCCTCTGCATGTCCAGAGACAGCAAGAGGCTATGGATATCTCTTTGTTGAGCCAGCTCAATCAGGTGGAGCAGTCTACGAATATTGTCCGGTGCTTGCCTACATGGGATAAATCCTACCTGGTCTTTTCCAATTATGGTGCCCAGGAATTCATTAATTCTAGTAACCAGGACTTTACCTAAAATTTTCACATCTACGTTGAGTAGAGAAATAGGCCTATAATTTTGTGCGTCTGAGTGATCCTTATCAGGTTTCGGGATCATACTGATGTAGGCCTCCAGTGATGACTGATGTAAAGAACCCTGATCTGTAAGGGAGTTAAACATGGCGGTTAGATAGGGAGCCAGTTCCGCTGCATACTTTTTGTAATATAGGGCTGAGAACCCATCTGGTCCGGGCACTTTGGATGTCTTAAGGCTCTTAATGGCCCCAAGCACTTCCAAGACTGTTATGTCTGCGTCGAGACGCTCTTTATGGGCATCCTGCAGTTCGGGGAGCGAGACGGAGTCTAGAAATCTTGCCGTTTCCTCGCGGGGGAACATATGGTGGGGTTTGTAAAGTTTGCCTAGTGAATTTCTAAACATTTGTATGATCTTGAGAGGGTTAGCTGTGAGGCTCCCCTCAGGGGTCCTAAGCGAGATCAAAGGCTGCCGGCCCTGAATATCGCAGTTTGTTAGCCAGGGGGGTGTCAGGCTTATTGGCTCTCGTGTAGTACCTCTGCTTGCCCCATCTAAGCCTCTTTTCCGCCATCTCGTCCAATGCCATATTAAGCTGGATGCTAATTGCATCCACCTTCTTCTTTAGCTCTCTTGTCGGATTTGCTACCCAGTCTCTGCGCAATTGTTCTAGCTGCGCTGTGAGTCGGGTCACATTGTCGTTCCTGCGTTTTTTAATGGCCGAGGCTAGCGCTATAAGGTTGCCCCGCATGACTGCCTTATGGGCTTCCCAGATGCTCACTGCCGAGGCCGTGTCTTTATTGGTTATGAAGTAGGTTTTTATAGATTGAAGGACCTGTTCTTGGGTGTCCTTATGTGACAGCAATGAGTCGTTGATCCTCCACCTGAAGGGTTTGGGCGTCGGGGGGGAGGTGCTAAATCCCATCAGAACTGGTGCGTGGTCCGACCAGGGAGCAGATAATATTTGGCATTTTTGAACCAAGGGGACTAGGGTCTGCGCTACGAGGATGTGATCTATTCTGCTAAGTGAGTCGTGAGGGTTGGAATAAAAGGTGTAGTCCCGTGTTCTTGGATTCAGCTCGCGCCAGATATCTACCAAACAAGCCTCTTTGAGCAGTGTGTTAATTCGGTGCGGGGGGTGTTGATTAGGTTGGGTGGTAGGTGAGGGGCTCCTGCCCTGTGGACCGGATCTATCCAGTTTTGGATCTAGAGTAATGTTAGAGTCGCCGGCCATGATTAGCATGCCCTTACCATGCTCCTTGACCCTTTTCATTAGATGAGAGAAGAAGTTAGTCTGGTGGGTGTTGGGCGCATAATAGGATACGATTGTTACTAGGGTATCATCTAAGGATCCCACTAATATGAGGTAACGGCCTGTTGGGTCTGCGAACTGAGACTCACATTTAAACAGGAGATTCCGCCTGAATGCGATTAGCACCCCCCGGGTCTTTTCCTTAAAACATGCTGTGAAGAATATCGGGTAGTGTGGGTGCAAGTATCGCGGGGAGCTCGTGGACGAGAATCTGGTCTCTTGAAGACATAAGATGTCTGCTTGCAGTTGCTTGTAACAATGGAATGCCTTTGTTCTCTTAGATTGTGAATTAAAACCCTGGACGTTATGCGTTAAGAGTTTAAAGTTAAGGTCGGCTCCAGCTAATGAGTTCTGCAACTGGCTCATCTTGCTGAGAGAAAAGATAGAATTGGTGCCCTGAGAGGAGGAGAAGCGTGTTAAAGAGATAGAAAAAAAAGAAAGAGGAGAGGTAGAGAGGAGAAAAGAGGAATGGAAGGGAGGGTAGGGGTATGCTAAGGGTTAAGACAGTGATGGGCTAAGCGGGATGGGGGTGTGGGGGTCAGGAGGTTCAGTAAGGCCCCTCCTTGTGGGTGTCCCAAACTGGGTACCTCCCGAGGTGGGAATAGGTGTTGTGTGAATCTGACCACTCAACAGTCAGTGGTTATCCTTCCGGGGGGAAAAACCTCACAGCCGGAAGTCTTTGGGGTTCAAGGGGGTCGCCTCTGCACGGGGTAGAGCCTGCGCTAATGTAACTGAGCATATTAAGACATTGAAACATTTAAGATAACATAGCTGACGGTCCCATAGTGGAGGAGAGGTTGCGCTTCCGTCGCCTCTATCAAGTTGTTTGTGCGTTGCGGGCTAGTGCCCAAGCCAGGGATCACTCTCCCGCAAGGCCCAGTAGTGGCCGCAGCGTTAACATAGCCATAAAGAAAGGGTTCATAAACTAGAACATTTGTCAAACATTGTAAAGCATTGCGACCCAAGGGGGCTATCATCGGGGCCGCGCCAAGCGCCCATATTGAGGGGCCCCGAGGCACCTCACTGTCTCACCAGCAGCCCCGAGCTCCACATAGGGTGGCAAATGGGGCCGCCCCCCACGGACACGCACACAACAGTCCCGTCCGCAGGAGGGGGCCCCAACAAGGGGGGGCACCCCCCAATGGTGCCGAACAGCCTCCGACCGTCCCACGGCGGCCCCACTAGGCCGCTAGGCCGACCACGATCCCATGAGGATCCGGTCTCCAGTCGGGGTACCGCCACGGTGGGGGCAGAGGCCGATCGCCCGAAACATCATAAACCTTCATATGAAATAAACTATAAAGTATCCATAAACCAATAACATAGTGTTATAACTTATCTGACGATGACCCTGGGAGAGGAAAAGGTGCTGTCTCTCATAGCTGCATGAAGAAATCAGAGTGTCCCGAATTGTCCGATCAGCGCCAGTTCACGCCCGTGTCGAGGAAAAAGAAGAGAGAGGGACACGGTTGCTGAACGACTCTCACCCCAGTTCCAGCTGACGATTTCTAGAGGCCCGGGAGGGCATAAATGTGGGATAAGGTCGCTGGTCGTCGGCTCTCTGGTCCCTCCGGTTGGGCCTGGGCCGCTGCTCCCGGGGCTGGTCCACTGGAGCCGGACGGTCAGTGGGTCCGGACAAATTGAGGCGATCGAGCGTCTCCATTGCTTCTTCTGGGTTTGTTACTGTGTGGGTACGGCCCCCATAGTTAAAGAGCAATTTAAATGGGTAGCCCCATCTGTAGGTGATTCGATGCGACTGAAGGGTCAAGAGGCACGGCTTAAGCTGACGCCGCCTTTGCAGGGTGGCTGGGGCCAGATCTGAGTAGACCTGATACTTGTGAGTTTGAAAGGTCAGGTTAGGGTTCAGCCTGGCCGCTTGAGCGATAGCCTCTTTAGTATTGTAATATGTGAACTTGACTATAACGTCTCTGGGCTGGCCATCTGCTCGGGGTGGGCCCAGGGCTCTGTGGACCCTATCCATCTCCAGCCTTTCTATAGGGATGGACGGTGTCAGCTCCTGCACCAAGGCTGTCACGGTGGATTTTAAATCAATAATAGATTCTGGCAGCCCTCTGAATCTCAGGTTACAGCGCCGAGATCGGTTTTCAAGATCCTCTATTTTTTGGTGGGCCAGGGAGAGGTCTGATTTAATATTTTGGATCTCTGATTCATGCTCCTCCAGCACAGTGGTAGTACAGCTCGCCTGCTGCTCTAGTTTAGAAGTGCGGGCTCGCAGATCCCTTAGTTCAGCTTTAAATGTGGCTGAGATTTTATTAGTGGCTGTTTCCAGCTCTTGATGTAATACTGCCTGAAATCTTGCTAGGAGCTCTGCATCTCTGATGCCTGGGTCAGGCTGCTGAGCTGGTGAGGGATCTGGGGTCGCTTGCTGGAGCTCAAGTTGTGATTCTGGCTGTGAGTCCAGCAGGTTTGGGGATGGTATGGGTGAGGATGAGGGATGCGGATCATGCTGCTGTCCCGATAAGGTTGCCATCTTAGGGCTGTCTGGGTGTGCTGGACGCCTAGGGGTAGTTGATGGCTTTCCCCTTTCCCTGCGCCCCATCCGTTATAATGGTGACCTCTCTAGGTAAAGGAAGTCTCTCCCCAGGGCCCCTGGTTACTTTGTGGGATGAGCTGTCTGTCTCCTTCTCCCTGCGGCGAGTGGCTTGGCTTGCTGGCCGCTCTCTCCTTTTCTCCTGGCTCCCAACCCCGTGTCACAGGGCCGCACGTGGGGTGAGCAGGTCAGGGACTCCTCTCATGCTGTGGATGGCTGAGGTGCGGAGGTCGCGGCCGCCATCTTGGATTTAGGACGTGCTGCAGAGAGCGGGCTGCACTCCCGCCGGATCAGCTCTTCTGTCCTCCTCCAGTGGCCAGTGGGTCCTCCCTGACTCTCCAGGGACCCGATCCGCCCGGAACCGCTGCTCTGGAATGCTGCTGGGCAGGTAAAAGCCCCGTGCAGTGAGGAGCCGAATTAGGCTGCTGCCATCTTCGTCGGCTGCTCACTAGCGCCCCCCCTGTCAGGTACTGTTTAAAGTGGAACAAAAGCCACCATAGGCTGGCCTGGAATATCAAATAATTCAGGGCCAGCCACAGGCTTCCCACTGGGCATCCTGAATAGGGATGCCCCGCTGTGTCAAACACCCTGGGAAGCCCGTACACACTCTCAGCTTTCCCTGGTCCAATGGTGCATGTGCGGGCCCTGGTCCAATGAGGGCTGCCCACTGAACTGACATAATTCGTCAGATGGCTCTAATTTTTCAGATAAGCTGGGGCTGGCTCGTGTGCCCGGCCGGGGTGCAGGGGATGCGCCAGTGCACGTTCCCTATAATAGCCAATGAGAGCCATTTGCCAAAAGAGTGCCAACGCATGTGCCATTGGACCGTGGAGAGGTGAGTTTTACTGGGTGAACTGGGGGATTTCACACAGCTGGCATCCCAAATCAGGACTCCCCAGGGGTATGGAACAAAACCCTGAGAAAGTCAAAATTCCAGGTTTTGTTCTGTTTTAAGGCCAGTTGCTACAATGCTTTAAAAAATGAGAACTAGCAGTTTGTGGACTTTCACTGTGGTTGTGAATTAAAGAATAAAAGCAGGTAGGTTCCTAAAGTTCTGAGTTTGCTTTCATATTCTTTGTTTTATAACTGTGTTATACTGGGAGCCACTTGTTATGAGGGTTCAATAAATTTGCAGTAAACCTCGATTTTTTTAACAGGTGTTTTTCTAACATTAAAGTAATTACTTAGCCAGTGGCGTAACTAAATGTGACGGAGCCCTGGTGCGAACTTTCATGGCTCATACATTAAACTTTTTCCTGTTTTTTTAACTCAATTGGTTAGAGCTTGACTAAAACAGTAGAGATGAATGATGTTTCCTTTTTTTCTAAATGATGCCAATTGAGCATGAATATGATAAGGTGGAGGAGCAACAATGATGAGGCCCCCTATGGTCGTGCCTCCTCAACTTATGCCCCTGTACCTAGCTTTCAATATGGGAAAAGCCTTCAAATGTGAAGTCATTTATTTCTGAATTTTTCAAACTGTAGTCAAAGTAATGACTAAAGGGACAATTCAGCACCATGCAAATATTTATTCTTATCATGGCAATATAGTTCGGAGGCATGTGCAAAAATTCAGCGCTGCAGTTGAATCCATTCCATGCGTGCAAACCTATTTGCGAGAGTGTGCTTACATGCAAAAAGTATTAGCCATCCGCTTGTGGAACGGCAAGAAATGCCTGCGAAAACTGCTGATCTGTGCGAATATATACATGCATGAATGCTTATCTGCTAAGGGGAGGAAGCATGTATCTATAAGCACGGCTAGATGCATAGATGCTTATGGATGTGCAAATAGATACATGCTTTCTACCCTCAGCAGATAAGCATCCATTGCAACATTTGTTTTTGCAAAGTATTTTTTTTGCTTTGAGATTTTTTTATTTATTATGTTATCTGTATTTGATTTCATTGCAATGTGTGTTATTTATAAAACGATTTAATTATTTTTGTCAGTGGACCAAAAGTGGCCCTGGAGTCTATTAAAAGAAAATGTTGAAGAGCAATGTCCGCATACCTTTTCATCGCACGGGAAAGGTCAGGTGACTGCTGAATTATGCAAACATGGTTTTGCATGTGAAATGGATTTGGCGAAATGCATAAGCATGCGTGTACTTAATTTGCACAAAAATGGTGCTGAATTGCCACACTAAAATAGAGCATACAAATATGCATACTCTCACAAAAAAACAGTGCAAACATATAGAGGCTAATTTATTATAAAAGGTGCGCTATCAGCTGCTACAGCTGATAGCGCACCTTTTATAATAAATTAGCCTCTATATGTTTGCACTGTTTTTTTGTGAGAGTATGCATATTTGTATGCATGCAGCTGTGTGCTGTGAACGCTGCCTGGCTGGGAGCGCTACGCTCCCAGCCAGGCAGCGTTCACAGCACACAGCTTTTATATGCCTTTGCCCTATTGACACCTAGCACCGGTGGGGAGCTCGGTACATAGTGCTCGCAGAGGTGCTCCAAAAACGGGATTCCAGGCACACAGCACCTGTTGGAATCACAGTTTTCATTTTTTTAGGGACATGAAAATGTTTATTTTTAGTTCAATATCTTTTTATTGAAGTTTTGCATCAAATAAAGAACAGTACATAGGAACATTGTACATAGGTAGAAAAGGATAGAAACATAGTATCATTCTCCCTGCCCCAATACATGCACATATTTGCAACATTCCCATGTGCTTCCGCCCCCCCTCCCGCACACCCGCCACCGCAGCACCGCTCCACGCAAAGGAGCAAGAGGCCCCCCCGATGCCCCCCCAGACCCAGCCCATCCGACCCAGGGCACCAGCCAGAGGGACTTCACCTCCAATTATTGTGATGTAACTATTGCAGTCTTATGGCACTCCGGGCCAGTGCCGGCCGCAGGCAGCCGGAGACCTGTAGAGCACTGCAAGGGGCCCCCACATGAGATAAACACGTGACCGTCAGGGCAAAGGAGGGGGGAGAGGGGCCCGAAAGCCTACGGAGCACGTATAAGGAGAATTCTAAGATATAAGAAGAAACAAAGGGTAAGTAGAGGAGAGGTAGGAATAGGAAGGGTCAGGGGTACAGACGGGGATAGGTGTGGGTATGGAACGGAACCATGGGCAAGGGTTATGGTATGGTAGGAGCAGGAGCGCGCAAACCCAGCCCCCTCTATTGAGCCTCCATTGGCAACCGGTTGTCCCTATAGACCAACCAAATTGCCCACGTCATCATGTACTTTTCCTGTGTGCCCTCTGTATCTGAGTTCAATTCCTCCATGCGGCGGATGACCTCCACCTCTTGTGCCCACTCAACAAGTGAAGGCGAGGTTGTAGTTTTCCATCGCCTGGGAATGATTGTTCTCAGCGCAGTCAGGAAGTGCCGCAGGAACCCCTTTTTTAACACCAGAGATGGGGCCCGGGAGCAAGGACAGTAAAGCCACCTGTGGAGAGTTCTGTATCTGTTCTCCCGTGAGGTTGTTGTAAATATTTAATACCTTCGCCCAAAGGGCCTTGATTTGCGGGCAGCTCCAACATATATGCTCCATACTCCCACGCTCCACCAAACATCTCCAGCACCTGTCTGAGCACGAGGCGTCAAACCTACTCTGGTCCGCCGGGCACCTATACCACCGTGATAACACCTTATAATTCCTTTCTTGTGCTATGCTCGGGATGGCTAACTTGTGGGTGAAGAGATATACTTTGGTAAGGTCCTCCTCAGAGAAAGATACTCCCAGCTCCTCCTCCCATCTCCTGACATATCCCGGTGGTGAATCATGTATGGTCGTCAAGAGAACCTGATACAAGACAGAGATTGTGTGCCCGCTAGGGGGTGCCTGCGTAAGTACCTGTTCCAACTGTGTCAAGGGTATCCTTCCTCGTTCCACAATATTTCGAGTCATGACAAACGCACTCAACTGCCTATATAGAAACCAGGAGGTGTACTGCCCCAGGGCCCTTTGCCTTATATCATCCAGCATGGGGAGCCCACCCGATGCCAGGATACTGCCCATTGTAATGTTGGACAACGCCTCCCATGCCAAAAAACGTTTAACCCCCACTCCCGGCTCAAATGAAAAGTTATCAAATAGAGGGGTTAATGGGCCTGGTCTGCTAATTACAGCATATTGTCTGGTCATCTCGTCCCAGGCCTGCAGAAATTGCCCCACCAAAAATTGGAGCGATTCCTTTACATGCCTAGGGAGCACTCCCTCCCAAGGCAGTGAGTTGAGGCTCACGGGAGAAATTGCTCTCTCCAATTTGACCCATTGTTTCCCTTTCCCCTCCTGATTCCAATCCAGCATACGACGCGTTATGACTGCTGAGTGATAGGTCTTTAGATCTGGAAGGCCAGTCCCCCCATCTGACTTAAGCCTGACCAAAGTGCTGAATCTTATCCGGGGTTTCCCCACGCCCCACACAAATCTCAGAAAGGCGGACTGCAACTTCTTAAAAAAACTGTTGGCAAGTGAATAAGTATTGTTTAGAAAATGTAAAGACATTTGGGGAGAATATCCATTTTTAATATATTAATTCTTCTAAACCACGTAAAATGCTGCTTCTCATAAGTGGTCAATTCAGCCACTGTCCTCGTGAGCAGCGGGGAGTAGTTAAGCTTGTACAGGCGTGATAGATCCGAATCTGCACCCCAAGGTATTTTATAGAGTGGGGTTGCCATTTGAAGTTAAAGTTTGCTTTAAGTTGTTCTACAATCTGCTTGGGGAGGGGTATGTTAAGGGCTTCTGATTTAGTGTAATTGATCTTAAAATTCCTAACCTGGCCAAATATCTCGAATTCCCTGAGAGCCGCTGGGAAGAGAGTCAGTGGGGCAGTCAGGTGCAGGAGCAGGTCATCAGCATATAGGGAGGCCTTGCATACCTTATCCCCAGCCTTAAAGTGGACCAACACCCAGGGGTGATCGGCCCGGGAATCTATAAGATTCCCGGGCCGATCACCTCCCTCACCGCGGGACATCCGAGATCGGGATGTCCCGCGGGGTGAAACCCCCTCAAAACCCCCCAAAAAACCTTACATTATCGGTGGCGGCGGCAGCCACCGCCGCCTCCCACGCGCCCCTCTAGACGTGCGCGCACCCGCGCCGGCCGTTTGTGAATGGCCCGCGCGGGCGCGCGCCCTGTAAGAGTGACGTGCGGGAGGCGGCGGCGGACACGCTGTCTTGTCCATCGCTGTCACCCGCTTGTCCGTCGGCGGGGATTGGATGGCGCGGTCACGTGGGAGCGTGGTGAGGTGAGTTTTTGGGGCTTTCTGGGGGGTTTCACACAGCGGGGGGCCCCCCCAAAGTGGACCAAAGCCCTGGATAGTCAAAATCCTGGGTGTTGGTCCACTTTAATACCTTTAATATCTGGATTCTGCCTTATAGCCATGGCCAAATGTTCCATAAGGATGACATATAAGAACGGGGATAGCGGACAACCCTGCCGCGTGCCGTTACTAATCCTAAACGGGGTGGAAAGAAGGCCGTTTACCCTCACCCTTGCAGTAGGCTCAGAGTACAGTGCCATGATCCTGGACCGGACCAACACCAACCTGCAGCAGAGACGCCTTAAGGAACGTCCAGTCCACTCTATCGAACGCCTTCTCCGCGTCACACGAGAGAAGGCATACCTGGGCTCTCTCTGTCATGGCATGTCCTATTAAATCAAAGATCTTATTGGAGTTGTCCCGTGCCTCCCGCCCAGGCACAAATCCAGTCTGATCCAGGCCTATCAAATCTGGGAGAAGTGGCTTGAGCCTGGAGGACAAAATCTTAGCATATAATTTGATATCAACATTTATCAAAGAGATCGGCCTGTAACTGCTACATAATGATGGGTCCTTTCCTGGTTTAGGAAGAATTATTGCTTCTAAAGACTGTCTAGTGAACCCGCACTCTGGTCCTACAGAGTTGAAAACCTTAGTCATAAAGGAAGCCAGCTCGGGCCCAAATTGCTTATAGAATTTAGGGGTGAAGCCATCGGCCCCTGGGCTCTTGCCCTGTGGCTTTTCCTTAATTGCCTTGGCCACCTCCTGTTCCGAGAAAGGCTCCTCCATGGCCTCCGCCTCTTCCCCTCGTATGCGAGGAAGGGATGTGTTATGCACATACCCCACCACATTTTCTGACAGCTCCATTCCAGCCGACGTGACATTATCCTGTCTCAAGTTGTACAAAGATTGATAATATTCCCTAAAATGATCTACAATTTGGGAAGGTATTACTGCAGGTTGGCCCTGCGCCCCTTTGATAGTAGGAATATATGCAGTTGCGAACCTGGGGTGCAGAGCCCTGGCAAGAAGCCGCCCGTACTTGTCCGAAGAGTTATAATAAAGCACCTTCTGCCGCTCTCTGAATCTTCCTTTCAATAATTTTATTGAAGTATATAGAAATAAAAGAAGATATTTCCAAAAACAGTCACAAATGTACAACGAGGAGATTGAACACTCCTGATTTCTATCAGGAGAACCACCATAGCGAGTATTTCAGAGCAATTATACTGTTTAAAGTAAGGAATATAACAAAATTGACGTTCAGGAAATGGTCTGGCCCGCATGCTAAAGCCTGCACCGATCCTAAGCCACCTGCAAGTCAGATCACATCCCGAGCATTTTAACGGAAGTAAATCAGAAATATTACATTCAATCGAAAGAAGAATACAATAGAGAGATACAAAGAAAAAAGGGGGAGGGGAAAAGGGGGGAAGGGTCATGAATTAGGAAAGGAGGGAAGGGAAAGGATCTGACACCTGTCGGGACGTTATAAGATGTACCGATATTTAAACACATAAGAGGTTCCAGTCAAACGTGTTAGGGAAGACCACCTTGATCCAGGGAGCCCACACTTCCCGGAACTCCTCCAGTTTGTCATCGTGGATAGCTGACAATTTCTCCATAGCTAATGTATTATTGACCATATTTTTAAATTCCCCAAAACATAGCGCGGGGGTCTTCCATGCCTTAGCAATGATTAACTTGGCACAGGTAAAGACATGGTATAGCAGTTGTCTCTGTCTAGCCGAGAGCCCTTCTAAAGGTTCGTTTAACAATGCCACCCAGGGGTCCAGGTCAATATTCGTTTCAAATATCTCACACAGCAAATCTCTAACCTTGTTCCAAAAATTTCTAGAAATCCTGCAGCTCCACCAGATGTGTTCGTATGATCCCGGCAAGTCACAGCCTCGAAAGCACTTGCTCTGGGTCCCTGCCGCCATATGTGTCAATTGCGTAGGGACTAGGTACCAGCGTAGGGCTACCTTCACATTTACTTCTATTGCCTGTGCTGAGGCTCTTCTCCCAAACGATGCTCGCCACAACCTATCCCAGACCTCTGGATCTCTTTCTCCTCTCAGTTCAAGTTCCCATTTCTTCCTATATGGTGGGGTCCCTCCGTCCAGATTTAAACAAAGTGAGTGATATAAGCTGGTAATAGGGCCCTTGCCTCTCGGGTTACGTGTACTACGTAATTCAAAACAAGTAAAGTCATCCAATTTTGGGGAATTTTTCACTATTGATTTTATGAAGTGATGTATTTGGAGATATCCAAAAAAGTCTCTTGGCAAGAGTCCAAATTTATCTTTGAGCTGCTGGAAGGAGGCTATCCCAGAACCATGGCAGCAATGGTGCACATATAGAATCCCAGAGCTACGCCGCCTACTAAACCTAAGGGGGTCATTGATTCCTGGGGTAAATAACGAGTTTCCCCAAAGAGGCATCAAAGGCATATGCGGGAGGCTAACCCACCTGAGAACTTAATATCGTCCCACAGCCGAAGAGAGTGGGTCATAATTTGATTGTTACCCAAGTTTCTGTCCTTCGGTGTGAGCCAAAGAAGGTCGCTGATCGGTGAAGAAGTGGATATGGCCGATTCTATGCGGACCCATCCCGGTATATCTACAGTGGCATGGTATGAAAGGAGCTGTGCAACTTGTGCAGCCTGATAGTATTTCTCAAGCCTCGGTACCCCCATACCTCCTGCTGACTTTGACCTCATCATAATTCTCCGTGCTATCCTTTGCCGTTTCCCATTCCAGATAAACCTGAGGACTTGTCCTTGAAGCTCTTTTAAAAATTTGGATGGGAGCCTCACAGGCAGTGTTCTAGCTAGGTACAGAAACTTGGGTAACAAAGTCATCCTGATCGCTGCCATTCTACCAAGCCACGATAAATTATAATCTTGCCATTGTGACATTAAAGTATTTAATTTCCTGCGTAAGGGCAGGTAATTTGCTGCGTAGAGAGACTCATATGTATTAGTTAGGGCTATCCCAAGGTATTTTATTGCATGACCTTCCCAAGTAAAGTCGTATACTGCCTGCAGTTGCCTCCAAGTTCCCTCTGAGAGATTTACGTTTAACGCCTTAGATTTTGAGGTATTGACCCGAAGCCCAGATACTTCCGCGAATTGACCTAGAATTTGCAATAGATTCGGTATGGATATAAGGGGGTTTGCAATGCTCAGCAAAACGTCGTCGGTGAACAAACTAAGTTTGTGTTGCTCCCCCCCGATTTCTATTCCTAATACATCTGGGGAACTTCTAATCATCTGAGATAATGGCTCCATCGCTAGAGCGAACAGTAAAGGAGACAATGGGCATACTTGTCTCGTTCCTCTGGCCAGTGGGAAGGGTTCTGACTTATAGCCACAGTATTTCACAAAAGCTATCGGTGCATTATAGACAGATTTTAATATGTTCAAGAAGTAAGGACCAAAGCCCCATTTTTCTAGCAAGAGAAAGAGATATTCCCAAGATACTGAATCGAAGGCTTTTTTAATGTCCAACGAGAGCATCATAATGGGGAGATCCCTATCCCTGGCCACATGTGAGATCTGAAGCATTCTCCTGATGTTGTCTCCTGCCTGCCGTCCCGGTATAAAGCCTGTCTGGTCGTTATGGATTAAGAGTGGTAAATATCTAGATATTCTATCTGCAAGTACTTTAGTGAAAATCTTAACGTCTAGGTTAATTAGAGATATTGGTCTAAAATTGGACCAGATCGTGTGATCTGAGTCTGGCTCCGGTATCATGCTTATCGACGCAGTGAGTGATTCCCGGGAGAAGGACTCACCCTCACGAACCGCGTTAAACATCGTCGTCAGCCTTGGTGCTAATATAGAAGAAAAACTTTTATAATATGCTGCAGGGAATCCGTCTGGTCCTGGCCTTTTATTAGGTTGTAGCCCAGCTATCACTTTTTGGACTTCCGCGACATCAAAGTCAGTTTCCATAAGGGCTCTCAGCTCGTCCGGCATCTCGGGCAGAGAGATTCTATCAATGAAAGTCGAGATCTCTTCCACTTTCGGCGGGCAAGGGTTCGAGTATAATTTAGATAGTTGGTCCCTGAATAGTTTTACTATCTTAACAGGGTTGCTAGATACGGTCCCTCTCTCACTTTTTAGTTTGATAGGGCGGTAAGTCTGGTCGGGGGTTTTCAATTTTTTCGCCAACAAAGAATCAGGTTTGTTAGCTTTGCAGTAGTATTTATGTTTAAGCCACCTTAATGCATTCTCTGCTTTACCCGCTAAAGCCAAGTTCAGCTCATCCGTCAATCTATTCAATTCGGAACGAATTTCGGTCGTCATTTGACGTTTGGCCTTCTCAGTCAGTTCCAAATATTCCTTTTCTAACTTATCTATGTGGGCGTTCCTCTCTTTTTTTTTCTTTGAAGCTAGCTGGATCAACTTTCCTCTTATAGTTGGCTTATGCGCTTCCCAGCAGATCGTGGAAGAGACCTCTCCTGTATCATTTAACGCAAAATATTCGGACAGCGCATCAGTGATAGACTGGGTTAGGACCGGGTCTGAGAGAAGAGAAACATTGAGAGACCATACCGAGCCTAGGGGCCTGCTAAGAAGAGAGTGCAGTTTAAGTAACTGTCCGTCATGATCGGGCCAAGATATCGATATAATGTCAATGTCCCTCATTAACGTCAAGGTAGGCAAGGGCAAGAGGAAATGGTTGATTCTCGTGTACACCGAATGGGGGTGGGTGTAATGTGTGAAGTTCTGGGTTCCAGGATGGGCCTCCCTCCAGCAGTCAACCACTGAGCAAGCGTCCAGCAATTTCCTGAATGCTTTTGAAGTTGTAATCAATTGGGCGCCTGCCAGAGAGCCCTTCGCGGACTGTCTATCTAGAAGGGGATTTAGCACTAAATTTGAATCCCCGCATATTATCGTTGTCCCTTTGGCTACAGACATTACTTCTTTTAGGAAACTGGATAGAAAAGGTAGCTGATTAGCATTGGGGGCATAATAGGTTGCAAATGTCACCTCAACGTCATGCATTTCCCCTATAAGGATTAGATATCTGCCGTCTGTGTCTGAGATTTCTCTAGAGCAATGAAATTGGGAACCTCTTCTAAATCCAATAAGGACCCCTTTTTGTTTAGTATCAGCACAGGACATAAAGGTTTGTGGGTATTTGGTGTTAAGAAATTTGGGCCTGGAGGAGCCCGAGAAGTGTGTCTCCTGGAGGCATAAGACATCCGGATGTAAAGTATTAATCTTGCAGAAAGCCATGCTTCTTTTGTTTGGGGAGTTGAACCCCTGTACGTTTAATGAGAATATTGTGGCCATGGTAGCCTCCTATAGAGTATACCGTGGCCCCAAGATCAAATGGGATGAGGGGGGAGGGTGGAGGGGGAGGGAAAGGCAGAAATGGGGAAGACAGAGAAATTCCTCGTTCAAACCTTTATGATAGGAAATTCAAAATGAAACGGTAACAGAAACAGAGTCCAAGATGTTGAATAAAGTCGTCTACTCGTGTCTGCCCGGGAGAGCGGTCTATTGTCAGGCGTCTCACCCAGCCAATAAGGGTGGGCTCGGACGGATACCTCCTCACGCAGGCACGAGCAGAAAATAAGTGCGCTACCGGGCCCTTGCAAGTGTCAGGCTAGGTATGCACTAAGCCTAAACTCAGTTAAACAAGACAATGAAAGAAGATTTTATATTAGAACAATACTTTCAACTACTTAACTTGAAAATAGTAGCCTCTAAGGGAAAAAAAACCAAGAGGTACTTGACCCCTGTTTTAACGGAAGTGCGTCATGTATGTGCCACCGAGCACATGGGGTTTTATATATATAAAAATCGCAATACTATGGCAGGCTACACATTAAATATATCTACAATTACGACCGAAAGGCTCATATAAGCTTATATCTTAGGGGAGAGAGAAACAAGGGAGAATGGGAAGAAACGTACAAAAAGTGTCCCGAATATTGTGCTAAAATCCAATAGCATTAGTAAACAGTGTACAAACTGTATATCATATATGGGGTTTAACATTGCCAGGGATAGCTAAATTGACTCATAACAAATGTGGTCACAACATTACGGGTACAAGGGGCCTATAGAAACTTATATCTCCGGGGCGAGAGAAGAAAAAAAAAAAAAATGGGGAAGAGCGTACAAAAAGCTGTCCCATAAGATTGTGCTGGAATATAAGTGAGTAAAAATAGAGCGGGAGCAAAAACCTCAGGCATCTTCATATGTTAAGCGGGTCCCTCGCCCATTTGTAGATGTCCAGCGCTTCTGCCTCTTTCCGGCGCGCTGAGCTCTGGGGGACTCATCCACGGATCTAGATGATTTGGATCCTAGGGCTTTAGGTAGTTGCATTGCCGTGATGTGTTGCTGTAACTCATCTAGAGATGTCGCTGCGTAAGAGTTGCCTTTAAACATGAAGGATACGCGAAAAGGGAATCCCCATTTGTATTTGATGCCATGGTCACGTAAGATAAGTAGTAATGGTCTAAGTTCCTTCCTTCTGGCCATTGTGACGGCAGAGAGGTCAGAAAAGACTTGGAAGGTACAGCCCTGGTGAATAAGGTTAGTTGCTTCCCGAGCCGCTTTCTGGATTAACTCCTTGCTTGTATAATAGTGAAACTTAGCGATGATATCGCGTGGGGGCTCTTCCGGTGGTCGTCTTGGGCCTAGAGCTCTATGAACCCGGTCGAGCTCCAGCCTTTCAACTGGCAGATCCGGTGCCAACCCCTGGCATAGACCTATGACAACAGCTTTTGCGTCTTCCATATGCTCTGGGAAGCCCCGGAAGCGTAAATTCCCTCTGCGGTCTCTATTCTCAAAGTCCTCCATCTTAGCGTTCAGTATATAGTTATCTTTCTTTAACTGTGTGATCTCTGTTTCTAGAGCCCCCTGAGCAGTGGTGATTTCATTTATTTTCTTATCAAGAGTGATTAGGCCACATGAAACTTTATCAATTTCCTTTGTTAAATGATCCATAATAAGCCGTGTGTTTGAGGCTAAGGCTGTTTGTAACAGGTTATCAATTTTGGGGAGTAGATCATTGGCCATTTTATCTCTGCCTGCCAAGGAAGTATCTTCAGACTCACTGGCTAGGAAAGAGGCCTCACTGCCTTCCACTTCCTCCATCTCTGCTATGGATAATCCCCCTGTTATCTCCCTGGTTGTTAACATATTGGCAGATCTTTGCAGGCTCAGCTGGGGCACAGTTCCCCTGACAATGTCCCTGTCAGCGCACGCTAATCTCTCAGCTGCTGTTCCTCCCTCTAGCTGGGGGGTCTCTCGTTCACCTCTGTGGCGTCTGTCACACCGGGTCAGACTGCTGGCTAGGGCTGACTCACTGACCTGTTTTCCTGCAGTCACTGTCTTCGCCACCGCCGTTCCCGCAGGTCGCACTGTGCTGCGCAGGGGGTCGCACGTTGGGCCGGTCCTGTGTCCTTTGCTGTCTGCAGTCCGCAGGTTTCCAGCCACTGCTCCCACCTTCTACGTCACTCTGTGAAGGAGGCCTTGCTGCAGGTCTCGCAGCTTCCGTCTCCCGCCGCCTGTTACAGAGGGCACAGACCTCACCGCCGCTGCTCCTGTGGTCGCCCGCCGCCGCTCTCCTCCCGTCACCGACACACCGGAAGGTTGGTAGCGCACCTGCCGCTTCTTAGTCCCCTTCAAGTTGCTCGGTGGGCACGGAGCTCACTCACCACACCGCCATCGGAGATCCGTGCGCATGCGTACTCCGCTCTCTGAATCTTAAGTATGCCTGGTTATATAATCCCTGTACCTTATCTCTGGCTTTCATAAGGTCAAAGAGCACAGCGCTGGATGAATTCTGTTTATGATCTTGTTCCAGGGCATGGATGCGTTGTAGAGTCTGGGAAATCAAGGAGGCCCGTTCCCTTTTTAATCTTGCTCCGTGCTTAATGAGTTCTCCTCTGATCACACATTTTAATGCCTCCCACTGGTATGGAAGGGGCATACAATCCTGTTTATGATTCCTAAGGAAGTCCACTATAACCTCTCTTACCCCTGACAGGCACACTGCGTCCCCAAGCAAGTTTCTCTTGCTCAGGGACATAGCCGACCCACCCGAGGAAGTATCCAGCTCAGGCTGCATAGGAATATTGAAATCTCCCCCCACCAAGAGTGTGCCTTCCGAAAATTCTGCTAATGACCTCAACACCTTCATACAAAAACTGACCTGGCCATTATTAGGGGCATAGATGTTAGCTATGGTATATACCCTTGTCAATAGCTCTATTTTAAGAAAGATGAATCGCCCATTCGGATCCACTTTGAAATCTAGCACCTTGTGGGGGAGGGATTTATGAATGGCGATTGAGACCCCAGTTGCCTTGATGTTGCCAAGGGGGTAGTACCGGTTTTTAATGACAGGTATATGTCCCTTTTTGAAATGTGTTTCTTGGAGGAGTAAAACGGCCACTCTCTGCTTATGTATACCATATAATACCTGTGATCGTTTCTCTGGTATGTTCAACCCCTTTGACATTAAAGGAGCCTATAATTATCTCTGCGATTGCCCACGCGCTCCCGCTCCCAGCACAGACGGCAGGGACAAGGGTGGTTGGTTGAGTGAAGGGGGGGGTTAGACAGAAAGGAGAGATGGGGAAGGAAGTCTTAGGAAAGTTTTTAAGATAGTAGAAAAAAAAAAAGAATCTACCAGCAAAATAAGGATTTGCTGGGAAAAAACACCTAGCTTGTGCTAGTGTTTACTAGTTTCCTCCAATATGGAGTAAGCAAACCGGCCACACAGTGCAGGGTGAGCGCTTGGTTTTATCTGTCGCTGTAGGGAACTTAGAGCTGGCACCCATTCCGGAGCTGAGGATAGATGGGACACTACCTGGCACTATCAGAGGTGCTCTGGATTTTTGACTTTTGCACTGTAACCTGACATTCACCTGACGTTAATCTGGCACTATGTGACCTTAGCGCTTCTCAAATAATCCCCATAAAATCACTTGGTGCCCTTATTTACAACTATTGTAAAAATTAATCTAGGCTGGCAGGCTAATTCATCAATAGCGACAGGTATTGCCAGCTGAGCGTCTGTAGTGAGGCGCTTAGAGCGATCGCTAGTAGTCGCTGTAATCGGCTATGGTTCGCTGTTACATAGCGTCTCAGTCGCTGGCCGGCATTGATGAATATGTTGTATGTGAGTCATTCTAACACCAGTACAGCGCTGCATGGGAGCGAACGGTAGCGACTGGTCAGTGCTTCCGACTCACACCATATTCATAATTCATAAAAACAGCCTCACATAGCGCCGGTGCTCAAAATCGGGTCGTTGTAGCCTAGAGCGCCAAATGCTGTGTGATTAAAGTCCGTTTTTGCACATATATCCACTAGTTACAAAGCGAAAACACATGGAATTACATTGTTATTGCATTGTGACATAACCACTTTAATAGCAGACCTGTAATGACAATGCTGCATAAAAATATTAAAAATCAAAAAGTTTTCAAAAATGACTTTTAATAGGCCTGGAGAAGTCACACAAATATTTGATAATAAAAAAAAAATAAAACCCTATTCAAAGAGAAGAAAAGTAACGTCCATCGAAATGTATGGGAGAGCGACAGGTAGTGACAGGTAATACCAGGCGCTCTGAAAGCCAGAGCACCGGCGCTATACGCTGAGCCGTCTGTGATGATGAATCGGTCGCCATGTGTTGCTGTTAGAGTCGCTCACCGGAATCGCTTTGATAAATGTGGTATTGCGTACATCGCCTGGCGGTCACCGTTCGCTACCTGTCGCTGCCAGTCGTTACCTGTCGCTATGGCTTGCTGAATAAACCCCTAAGTTTAATTTATTTTTCAAGGGTGTATTTTGTAAGGTGATTTTTTTTTTACTCCCTGAGTGCAGCAACAACATATTTTAATAATAAAATATAAGGGCTGAAAAAGGCATTCAGGTAATTACTATACTGGTAGAAGATGACTGTTACAATAAAGAGAGCTTTATTTTATAACAATTAGGCTCAGCTAATTTTACTATTTGTTTTTTTTTAAGCTAGAATGTTTTTTATTTAACCTAACCTAGAATGTTATTGTTGTTAACTGATATATATTCCAATAAAATTACCACATGTATATTTTCAACAGAACGTTATAACCAGTTTAGTTCATACCCACCTACTTAAATCCGAATGAAAACCAGATGGTGTCACATTTGGAGCAAGACATTCATCCTCTCCAATCATATTTGCCGATACCTGAGCTTCTATTACCTGTAACAGATATTTCATATATGTCATAATTTATGACTGACAAAATTGACATTGCAACACTGTGCCTCAAAAAAACAGAAAATGAAAGACAATTTGCTCCCCAAAATGTACCTTCAGCACATTTATTCTTGTTATATATAACACAGATAAATGAAAGACTAGGGGAATCCCACTAATTCCCAACATTTATCCTCAAAAAATAGCACCACTGTAAAGATTAATGAATCATTTTATTTATCAAAAAGATCTTTGTACAAAATACACATAAAGCGGACACATTAAAACCTCATAAAAAACATATAAACACAGACCCTAGGAAGGGGAAGGGGCGGGAAGGGGGGGGGGGGGAAGGGGGAATTAGACAGCACAGTCCCCCTAACCTCAAGATATAATGGCTCTTTTCTTTATTCTTATAATACATATATCTAATAAATAAAACCTATAAATAATGACCCAGCTGAAACAATGATTAATAGTGCTATTTAAAAAAACTAAATGCTATCAATATCTAATACCTGTGCCAAAAATAATTGTTTGTAAAGTGCTAAGTGCAATGTGCTATTACAAGAGGACAGCCGGAAGACCAAAAAGCAGGTATCAATAACAAAAAAATAACTCACGTATACATAGTTGCCATCAAGTCATCCCCCTACAACCTCCCGCACGTCCACTGTCGACGCGTTGCGTGACGACACGCGTCACTTCACCAGGACCAATGGAGCACTAGTCTTTCATTTGTATTAAAAGGTTGCACTAGAGCATACCTATCCTCTAATTGAGCACACTGAATTTATACATTAGCTGGTGCAGATTTGTTTCCTTCTGTTCTATATATTATAACACAGATAACACAAACCTTAAAGTGGACCTTCAGCATCATTTAATGAAAAGCCCAAACCCTTTAAGAACTATTCCCCAGCATCTAAAATTAATATATTTAACATTTTTAGTCACTTACTTTTTATTCTTTCCCTCACTGGGCTGCAACTCTGTTCAGGACTCTAGGATACGGGCGCCGCCATCTTGGCTCAGTAGCATCAAATACTGAGGAGAGGGGTCAAAAGTGCAGGGGGTGGGGTTATAGCTGTGCTTTGCACAGACAGAGCAGAGTTGGGGTCAGGAAAAGGACGGCAATCCCAGAATGCAGAGCAGCACATTCAGAAGACACTTCCTGTTTGCAGGCTGCCTGAAACTCCATGGGCCACCATCTTGGATGTTTAAAGTCTCAGAAAATGCAATAAATGTAGGTAGGGTGATTTTTAATGTGAGCAATCTGTATGTACAGCGTGGGGGAAACATATAAGACATGCTCTTATTCAGGGTGAAGGTCTGGTTTAAATGAGCCACAGCACTCTTAGCCCTGTTAGCTCGCAACACGTTCTTGTTTTGTTCTCTTAATCTGGTTAAAAACAGAAGGTCTGGGTTGGCACACATCTGCAGAAGTATGCTGAAGCTGCACAATCAAGCGCCAAGGTGCCTCTGTGAGGTGCCGTCTTAACTCTAATCCACGAGAGCCCCCACTGGGACAGGACATACAATGCAATGGATAAATTGGGAGCAGTTGCCATATTACCATGAGTGCAGCACATGGGAGGAAGGGTTGAAAACCTCCCCCATATTCATGACAATCTTCATCATGACTGCTCACAGAGCCCTCCCTCCTCATCTGCCCTTCCCCTATGGTTTGCCTGATGGTATGGGTGGACCCTCCAATTTATTATTTTCTTTTTCCTCCCCCCTTCTATGAATGTGTTGCTGTCCTCTTTGATCATTTCCTCCATACTGGTAAACCTTTGTTGATCTATTTACTGGTTCATACTGGCCAGTGGAATGTTACTAGACGGGTAGGCCACTATGCTCTTGCCTATGCTGACATGCTGTTTTCTTTTCCTTGTATTACCAAAAATGAAAATAAATGTACACTTAGAAATTGTAAGGTAGGGGTGTGTATCTGAATCAGAAGATTAAGCACTTTTTGCATGCAGGCCATCCCATTGCCTTTTATGGTCTTCACTGAATCAAGGCCATGGTATCCAAATCATTTGAATGGTCTCAGTGGGTGGATAGTCGCGGGTCAGGGGTCTATATATTGTATGGCCAAAACTAAGAAGGGCTGTTTGCCCTCCGACCCCCTATTGGAGCTATTTTTTAGTTTGGCTCCACATGAATGGGGAAGTATTGAGGAAGAGGGAGGCTGAGGGAACACAGATGAATGGGACAGAGCTAAGAGAACAAGGATAGATAGGTCAGGGCTCAGGGGATAGAGATGCATGGGGCAAGGCTGTGTGGATAGGGAAAGATGGGTCAGGGCTCAAGGGATAGGGATGAATGGGGAAAAGCTGAGTGGATAGGGATGAATGGGGCAAGGCTGAGTGGATAGGGAAAGATGGGTCAGGGCTCAAGGGATAGGGATGAATGGGTCAGGGCTCAGGGGATAGGGATGAATGGGGAAAAGCTGAGTGCATAGGGAAATATGGATCAGGGCTCAATGAATATGAATGAATGGGTCAGGGCTCAGGGGACAGGGATGGATGAGGCAGAGGTGGCATACAACCAATAGGGCAGAGCTGAAGAGACAGGGATGGATGGAGCAGAGAGACAGAGAAAGGAAGTGTGTGCAGTTCTTTAACCACATTGTGCCAGCTGTCAGTGGGCCCCCCTGGTGGGTGGGGCCCTTGGCAGTTGACCGGGCTTGCCGGGTGCTGACGCCGGCCCTGTATATAAGAGGCACATATTATGCATGATCCGCTTTTTATAAACCTCAGATGGTACCAAAACTATGGTAGTTAATGGTTGCTTGTAGACTCTTGGCTTTGCTGGGTGGAGTAAAGAAAAAGCTAGGAGATTTAAAGATGTCATGGTAATGGCATCAAAAAGAGAAACAAAAAGCACGCACTTAAGGGAAAGATGCACTTTACACAGATTCCTAACGTTCAATAAAAAGTAATCTTACTGCATGAGGACGCTGACAGACATAAGACTGGCAGCGGCATGCTACAGACACAATTGCTCATCTAGTAAAACAATCTGTTAAATGAAGAGTCACTAACAAAACTCAATATTCAAAGTTCAAGCCATTAGATACTGGTAAGAACTTCTGCAAATAAACACATAAACAAAAAGAGAAAGAAGAGGCAACACTTATCCTTTTCCAATGACTTAATTTTTATGGACGTTTACACCGGCTGGCCACAAGATTTCCTGTAACAACTGCTTTCTGATGTCACAGTTAGGCCCCGTCTGACCTTTATTTTTTTTTATCTCCCAATGGACTTCACCCTGAGGCATACAGAGAAGTGCAGGAAGCAATGGTGATAAGTTGGCAACAACGTTTTTTAGTTTATGAGCACATTATTCTTTAGCTAAGTGCAGTAAACATGATATTTTAGACACATATATACGGTAGGTATTTCAGCTCATTATTCTTAAACACGCAGCTTATTTATCTTAAAAATACTGAATCAAGTGGAAAGCCAGAAATCCTATATCCTTCTACAGACACTTATCTTGCTATCAGAATATATAAATATTTACAATGGCATGCAAAGGTTTTGGCACCCTTGTCAAAATTACTTTTACTGTGAACAGCTAAAGCAGATCTAGTCTAGTGTCCCAGTAAACACCCCTCCGACGCTGAGGCAAATTAAAAGGGGTTAACAGCTTACCTGGCCTGGAATCCAGCACCCCTAGGTGCAGCCTTTGTATAGTCACAGTCCTAGTGACTATGACAGTGCTGAATTCTGGCCGAGGTAAGTTGTGATGTAATACCCAAGTCATTGCCTGCAACACAAGGCCAACGCATGATTGATCCCCGCCCCATGCTAAACGGTTAAAGGGGTGTTGTTTTCATGAAATTCTGTACCATTTTGTCTAAACATACCTTTGCTTATTTTGGCCAAAACATTATACTTTAAACCTATAGGTCCACAGGACTTGTTTCCAGAATGCACCAGGCTTGTTCAGGGGTTTTTCTTATTGTTTTCTTCATTTGTTTTCCATAAGGCTGTATTGGTGCACATATCACTGAACAGTAGAAGAATCTACAACTTCAGAGTCTGCTAGATTTGCCTGAAGTTCTTTTGCAGTCAATTGCGTGTTTTGATTTGCCTTTCTAGCAATCCTACAAGCAGCTGTCTTCTCTTGACCTCCACTTTTCCTGAGCTGAGTAAATCGCAACCTGAGACAGCTGTTTAGAAGAGCCCATGGAAGCTGTGTTTTGGGACAAGGTTATAAGAGTCTGGGTATTTTTAAAGCATTGACATTTGCATAACATGGCCTTGCCAAATGATGATTGTTAACAAGCCTTTGCTCTAACAGGCTAATTAAGGTTTGAGATCTCAGTCAAACTTATCTGAGATCACAAATCTCCTTTGGTTATCATACTTTTGCAAGGTCCTATTTTGTTTTTTGCAATGAAAGTGTATCTAACAAATAAAATACACTGATATTGCTATAAATGTGGGGAAGTGCATGTCATCTAAACTTCATGCCCTTGGGAAATAATTTTATATTCAACTTGCTTAAAGGGTTACTAAAACGACTCCCCAAACAAAGAAAACAGCTCTTACCTTCTCTCCCATGCAGCAACTTCAGCCTGGTCCGCCGCTCGGAACCCCCCCAGTTTCCGAGAATGAGGGGTGCTTCCTGCGCCTTGGCTAACAGTGAGCTCCAGCTGGTCACTCTGTGCCATCCATTGCAATGGATAGACAGGGCTGTACACAGGCTCAGTGATTGACATGACGAGCACCAGGAGCACCGTTCTTGATTTTTTGTGTTTACTAACCCTTTAAATATTCACAGTTACATGCAACTGTATACCCTATTATTTGGTTCATTATGAGTGTGTTAACAATATTACTCCTCCGTTTATATTCAATTAAATTTAATATACTGACATGATAACCTTTATAGGGACTGTCAAGAAATACTTACCTTTCTTCCATCAGCTCCTCTGTCCAACTCTGGGGTTTTAATGCCCTCCAAATGCTAAGATTGAGCACACCATCAAATACAGACAACTATTTGGGGTTCAGAACTGCTTGAATTGCAAGTGGGTGCTGGACTATAAGGGACCCAGACACATTTGTGTCAATACAAGCAAGAAAAACATACAAAGAGCCGCCAGATCAGCTCAATTTGGCCCCAAAGAAAACATGTCATTAATTGTATATATTATCGAGGTCACATCAATGCAGTAATTGTCAGTTTATAACTTTTTTTAGAGAGTTAAATGCATGGCTCAAGCCCTGGTGCAGGGCAGAAGGGTTTGGGTTCCTAGAGCACTGGGCTGACTTTTCATTGGGGTACAAACTGTATTCTACAGATAATTTGCACCTGAATGGAAGGGGGACTGCTGTGCTGGGTAAGAGGATACTAGAGGGGGTGGAGAGTTATTTAAACTAGAGATGAGGGGGTGGGCAAGAGTGAAAACAAAAGTGAAAACAGGTTACTTAGGGGACAGCATATGATGGTGGGTGGAGAATTAGAAGGGGGGAGGACTGCTATGATGGATAAGGAGATTCATGTGTTGCAAACCAGCAGTAAAATATTAGGCTGATGCATTACTGCAGAACCTAATACTATAGCTCAATGTGTCAAACTAGATAGGAACTTAAAGTGTGTTCACAAATGCCAGAAGTCTGGCAAGTAAAGTATGGGAGCTTGAGGCTCTGGTGATGGAAGACAATATTGATGTTGTTGGTGTGGCTGAGACATGGCTGGATTCCACACATGACTGTCATTCTTCAAAGTTTTGCTCTTTTTCGGAAAGACAGAGCAGAAAGGGAAGGGGGCGGAGTGTGTCTTCACTCAAAATCAAGAATTCAAAGCCTATATTAATGAGGGGATACTAGCAGAAGTTTGTGAGGATGTAGAATCCTTGTGGGTAGAAGTGGGGGGCAATGTAAATGATGCTACAGTTTGCTGTAATCTATAGGCCCCCAAATATAACTGAGAAAATAGAGGGTCAACAGCACAAGCAGATAGAGCGGGTGTCACAGGCTGGCACAGTGGTGGCGATGGGGGACTTTAACTACCCACGAATCAACTGGAGACATGGTTCTGCTTCTTCTACAATTCTCAGCTTGCTACAAGATAATTATATGAATCAGTTCGTGGAGCCACCTACTAGGGGTGATGCTCTTTTAGATCTGGTAATAGCAAATAATGATGACCTGATGGGGACAGTAACAGTCCGTGAAAATCTTGGTAACAGTGACCACAATATAGTTGTAGTTAACATAAACTGTAAGAAAGATTTTGTGTCAGGGAGGGCAAAAACACTAAATTTTAGGAAGGCCAACTTCCACAGGCTCAGAGCAGCACTCCGGGACATAGACTGGGAGCATCTGTTTAGGAATAAGGATACAGATGCCAAATGGGAGTGCTTTCAATCAATTGTGAATACCAACGTTGCAAAATGTATTACTACGGGTAACAAATATAAGCGGCTAAAATTAAACCCTTCATGGCTGACACCTGCGGTTAAAAGGGCAATAAAGAACAAAAAAGGCAATTTAAACATTACAAGGCTGAACTCTCAGCTGTAACTCTTGAAAAGTATAAACTAGTAAATAAAATGTGTAAGATAGAAATAGGGCTGGCAAAAGCACAACATGAAAAAGATGTGGCCAAAGAAAGCAAAACAAACCCTAAATGTTCTTTTAAATACATTAATTCGAAGAAAATTAAAACAGAACAGGTAGGTGCCCTAATTAATGACAATGAGGAAATGGTCACTGGGGATGAAGATAAGGCGGAGCTGTTAAATGGCTTCTTTAGCTCTGTGTACACAAGAGAGGAGCAAAGAGCAAACACAGAAGATGCCACTGATAGCAATATCCCAAGTATAATAATTAACAAGCTAAACTTGGCTACCATCCAAGAAAAACTAAATAATTTAAATGTGAATAAGACTGCAGGACCAGATGGACTTCACCCAAGAGTTCTCAAAAAAACTCGGTTCAGTTATCTCATCACCCCTGTTCTTTATCTTTAAAGACTCACTAGCAACTGGTATAGTGCCGAGGGACTGGCACAAGGCAAATGTGGTGTCCATTTATAAAAAAGGCTCTAGGTCTTCTCTGGGCAATTACAGACCTGTAAGCTTAACATCCATTGTGGTAAATTGCTTGAGGGGCTATTAAGGGAACACGAATATGTAACTATGCATAACATTAAAAGTGACAATCAGCACAGTTTTACTAAGGGCAGAAGCTGCCAGACTAACCTGATTGGCTTCTATGAGGAGGTGAGTAGAAGCCTGGACAGAGGGGGGGCTGTGGATATTGTTTTTCTGGATTTTGCAAAAGCATTTGACACTGTCCCCCATAGACGCTTATTGGGGAAGTTGAGATCTTCAGGATTAGAAAATACATTTTGTAACTGTATTGAAAACTGGCTGAAGGATTGTGTGCAGAGAGTTGTGGTTAATGATACCTACTCTGAATGGTTACCGGTTGTAAGCGGTGTACGCAGGGGTTCAGTGCTGGGCCCACTATTATTCAACTTGTTTATAAACGACGTAGAAGATGGAATTAAAAGCACTGTCTCTATAACAGCATGCAATGCCAAGCAACTGCTTCCAATGCCATCAAAATATTATCATGCATTAAAATATGCATGGAATCACGGGATAGGGATGTAATTTTGCCTTTTTACAAGGCACTGGTGCGCCCTCACCTGGAATATGCCATCCAGTTCTGGGCACCCATTCATAGAAAGGACGTTCTGACTATGGAAAGGGTGCAGAGGAGAGCCACCAAACTAATAAGGGGAATGAAGGATCTTAGTTATGAGCAGGGCTGTGGAGTCGGAGTCGAGGAGTCGGAGTCGGGGGAAATTTTGGGTACCTGGAGTCGGAGTCGGCAAACAATGCACCGACTCCTACTAAATTTTGATTTAGCAAGTTTAGTTTAATCTGTTTTTATTGGTAAATCAAAGAAAATACATACAAAATGTGGTACACAGTACAGCAGAACATCCATTAAACAGACCAACATTACAATAGCTTTACATAGTGCCATAACAGTTCCCCGATATCCGTTATCCCGCCCTAAGAACATTGGGGGCGCCAAGCCGGCACGCTGCGGGAATCCCACCCCCGTGTCATAATGAACCAAAGCCTCTCCGGTCCAACTCCACGGCCACCCAGGCACGACAGGGTCCCGGACGATGAACAGGGGACTCCTGTTCTTCCCTAGCAATTGGCATCAAGCCGAGCGCCTCAAGAATCAGACTGGAGACCACTGCAACCACAATACATCAGCCGATAACAAGCCGAACCCCACGGAGCCCGGCACACCGACCCCGCACCCCGCCACCCAGCCAGGGGGGACATCCCGCATGGCACAAATCAGTAGCTGAGTAGATATAATGCAACAAAATGTGATAGTAACCAAGATAAAAGATACCAGGTAACAAACCTATAAACAGGAGAGGGAAAAAGAGAGAGGGGGAGGGAGGAGGGGTGGTAAAAAAGGAAAAAGGGGGGGGGGGGGGGGGAAGTGCCCTGAGCCGGACCAGAAGTACCAACCCTTTCATCGCAGTAGCCTTTGCTCAGTGCTAGACTAGAATACAGTACGTTGCCCATTGGCGTCCACACTGTATCATCGTATTATTGTATTAGTGGTCTGAAACACAGGCCCAAGTTGTGATGTATTTTCCTATCAAGCCTTTATCGCCCAGGATGAGTTCCTCCATTCGTCTAATATGTTCAAGCTCCACTACCCACTCAGCCAGGGAAGGGGACCCCCGTGTCTTCCAGTGTCTAGGTATAACAGCTTGCGCTGCCGATAGAAAGTGCCTTTTTGTGTTGAGATATGGAGCCCTCTATAAGGGAGAGGAGGGTTAACTGAGGTGTGTTGTTCACTTTCGTGCCCATTGTCTCAGTGTGTATATCCAAGACCCTTTCCCAGAAAGATCTAATAACTGGGCACCCCCACCATATGTGCGTCATATTTCCCTCCTCTGCCAGGCAACGCCAGCACCTACTTGAAGTTTGGGGTGCATATTTATGGATGTCCGCCGGACATCTGTACCACCTTGAGATTATCTTAAAATTCCTCTCCTGCGCCGCCCCCTCCAAGGTGGATTTATACGTCAGGCTAAACATCTTAGATAGATCTTCCTCCAAGAAGGGCTGACCCATCTCGTTCTCCCATCTGGCTATGTACCCCACTGGGTTTGAATGTATATTGGACACCAGTGTCTGATACAGTATGGAGAGAGCATGGGGTACATGTGTCTCAGAAGAGAGAAGCTTCTCAAGATCTGTCAGCGGATGGCTCATCATCTCACCTAGGCGATGGGAAGATATATAGTTAGCCAATTGTCTGTGAAGGAACCAGGACACATGCACCCCAGGGAGTTGTGCTCTGATTACCTCCAGTTTTGGGAAGCCCGACTCCCCCATGATATGCCGTAAACGCGGGTCTGCCGCCTGCCATCCTAGAAAGGACGAGACCTCCACTCCAGGCGCAAAGTCCGGGTTCCCAAAAATGGGAGTCAAAGGTCCCGGACGTCGAGCCAATGGAAATTTTGAGGTCAGTTGGTCCCAGACTGTAAACAAGTGCTGCGCCAGAAAGGGTAGGGATTTAAGAATGCGCCTGGGTTGAGGCCCCGTCCAGGGCAGAGAGACCAACGGGAGGGGCGATAACCCCTGATTTAGCAAGTTTAAATGTCCCAATTCACAAAAAGTTATAATTAATGACTTCTCTATTGTAAGAATAAAGACCAATGCATGCAGTGCCTCACGTAACCGCAAAACGAACACGTTAAGTGACCGTGAAGAAGCATGCTTTTCATGTGCTTCACTATATGGCACGCAACGCACAATTAGAAGCGGCAATACTTATACTTTGCATAGTGTTGTGTTCTGCTATTACAGGGAACCTATGGGTAACTGAGCCTCTCACTGATAAGGGATTAAGTAAATATGTTTTTTGCAGGACTAGAGACACTTGTATAAGTGAAGGGAATGGAGGATCAATAGTTCAAGACTGAAGCTGTACCATTGGAAAAACTGCTGTCATTCAGCAAAAGGCTATAAAAACATGTAAACTTCGATTGTTAGCTTAAACTTTAAACTATGGGATTCTGCTAGGGAAATCATGTTTTATAATAAAGGCCCCTTTCTGGATCCTCCCACTGCCCTATCTTTAGCAGAAGATCAGCACACAGAAAGGCAGCTTCTGCCCAACTACCTCTCTCTGCTAGAAGTAATGACATGTATGTTGCCTTTCTTTCCTTCAAGGAATGTATAAAATACATTCACATATTAATACAGAGGAGTCGGAGTCGGGGAGTCGGAAGTACAAAAAACTGAGGAGTCGGAGTTGGAACATTTATCTACCGACAGCCCTGGTTATGAGGAAAGATTACGAGAATTAAATCTGTTTAGTCTTGAGAGAAGACGGCTGAGGGGGGACAGGATTAACTTGTATAAATATATGAATGGCCAATACAAAAAATATGGGGAAACACTATTTCAGGTAAAATCCTCTCTAAAGATGTGGGGGCACTCCCTTCGACTGGAAAAAAAAGAAATGTAGTCTCCGGAGGAAACAATCATTTTTTACCATAAGAAATATAAATCTGTGGAATAGCCTCCCCCAGAAGCTTGTTACAGCATCAACCGCTGACAGCTTCAAAAAAGGATTAGATGCTCATTTAGAAGAAAATAACATTCACTATAAGCGGCTGTCAGTAAAAAAACAAAAAATAAAATAAATAACTTCCACCTATAAAATAAAATAAAAAATAACTTCCCCTATCCTAACACCCTTGGCTGAACTTGATGGACATATGTCTTTTTTTAACCATATTAACTATGTAAGACACATATTGGCCTACCAACAAATTATTAAGTATAAACAGCACAAATGGCACACATACAAAATACTCCAAATCCCCATACACTAATAATAGATTACATAGCTTGTACTTAAACATACGGGGGGCCCCCCATTCATACTGGGTGACCGAACACCCCACTCAACCACACACTTACACACTCGCCAACGCTGGACACTGATATTGCACTAAAACATTTGTAAGTTCGGGTGCTAATAAAAGTCAGAAAGCTGCACTAGTGTCCATTAATACTCAGTGAACGACAGAGCACTGCTGCACGTGTAAAAGTGCAGGGATCCAGCATACATGCCGGTTAATTCATAAAAGTGTTTGTCGGGAGCTGTGGCTGTAGGAGTTTACTCCGCCGGGAATCGCTGATCAGGTAGTGTCCCTGCCAGCAGATCCACCGCCCAAGGTACCTTGCTTTGTAGCAGGCTTGATCTTAAATTTCTTCACTCGCACAGCATATATGAATATCCAGGCTGGGAGCATCCAATGCAGGCCAGCACGAGTGGTGAGGGAGGCGGAGAGGGTGCGGCCAGGCTGTCCGTCTACTGACGCGCATTTCGCTCCGCCCACCGGAGCTCCCACCATCTGTATTTCAATCAGAGACCACTCCTCCCATCCAGCTAAGTTAGCCAATTGCTGATCTGCTTTCAAATTGCGAGCAATTTCCAAACACAGTTGCCAAGCCGACTAAAATCACCATCACGCTGCAGACTAAGGGTCAGACAAATAAATGCAGATTTGGCTTGGCCGCTGTGTTTGGAAATCACTTACAATTTAAAAGTGGAACACCGATTGGCTAACCGAACTGGACAAAAGGAGTGGTCTCTGATTGAAATACGGTTGGTGGATGGCCGCCCGCCACCCTGACGAAGCTCCGGTGGGCGGAACAAAATGTGCGTCGGTAGATGGACGGCCCAGCTGTGCCCTCTCTGCCTCCCTCACCACTCGTGCTGGCCTGCATTGGATGGTCCCAGCCGGGATATGCATATATGCTGTGCGTGCGAAGTGGTGGAGCTTCTGGCAGGGAAACTACCTGATCAGCAATTACCAGCAGAGTGAACTCCTATGGCCACAGCTTCACTTTTATTATTTAAACAATGTGTATGCTGGATGCTTGCGCTTTAACACATGCAGCAGTGCTGTCTCACTAATGCAGCTTTCTGGCTTTGATTAGGACCCGAACTTACAAATGGTTTAGTGCAATATCAGTGTCCAGCAAGTGTGTGGTTGAGTTGGGTGTTCGGCCACCCACTATGAATGGGGGGGGGGGGGGCTGTATGTTTTAGTACAGGCTATGTTTTTTTTTTGTATGTGTGCCATTTGTGCTGTTTATACTTAATAAACTTTTGTTGGTAAGGCAATATGTGCCTTGATTTGTCCTTAGTGCCGGCTTCACACTTAACCAGGTCTTGTGTGTATAGGTGTAGTGTTGTAGTAGGTTAGTGAGGTGCTCAGGCAGTGCACTGGATGTCCATTGTGTAGGGATCTCCCAGGATGTTTTATTTCCTGGTCCAATCGTCCCAAAACAGCTATATTGGCCACTAGGCCTAGCTGCGTTATAAAACCAACCAACATAACCAGGATGAATCTTCTGATAAGCCAGCTAGTTTTTATCAGGGGGAGCTGCATCTGGGGGCAATTATTTGAAGATTTTAATTTATTATCCTGTTTTGAAAGGAGTTAGTTTCCATCTTCAAATACAATACAATTTACTAAAATAAATATTCTTCACCATTAATCACAAATACATGCCCCTCCTCTCACCCTCCAACCCTTTACTATCAAACCCTGGCAACTATAGCCTGCTAATTTAGATTATTTGCTTGAAGTTAAAGCAGACCTCCAATCAAGAAAATAAAGTTTAGTAGTTTGCTCCCCTAAAGCCCCCTTTTGATGATCAGTGGCATATGCTGCTTGAGAGGGCTTTAAACCCATGCAGATGTTGTGGAATAGATGCACTCCTAGCATTACATGGGAGAGACTATCTTGGATCACCCCTGAGAGCCCTGATTACACATAAGCATGAGTGGGGGGATGGGGGGGAGCTTGTGCTAGCACACAGACACACTGCAAATGAGCTGGGAGCTTCCTTATGATCAGCAGAACGTTAGGCAATAACCCCTTACTATCAAACCCTGGCAACTATAGCCTGCTAATTTAGATTATTAAAGGGTAAATCCACCTTCAATTGCATTTTTGAAAGTGTAGATTTTTTTGTGGCAAATGATGTCCTCAAGTTGCTGAGCTGATCTAGTATTTTTTTTTCTTTTTTATAATAGAAAATGCAACATACACCCCGTCTGTACACAAAACAGAGAGAACTGCTGCTGGCATGTGTACTGTAAGGTTGAGTGAGCTCCCTCACCTCAGCAGCGGCCATAGCAACAGTGTTCTGTGTGTACAGTACTCACTTCTCTCTTCTTGAGAGACTTGAATGGCCAGACGGGAGTACTCATGGAACCAGAGGATGTGGCACTGTGCTTTCAGATAAGATGGCGGCACCCAGGATCTGAAGCACCAGGAGAACGGTGCTGGCCCAAGGGAGTTTTTTTCTTTGTAACCCCCATTATGCCTCAGCACCAGGGTAAGGTGGCTGGGAGGTTATGGGGTGACTGGAATTCGGCTTTAAAAACTACTAGATCAGCTCAGCACCATATTTTTTAGTACAAAAATATATACACTTTTAAAAATTCCAATGAAAGTGGACTTACCTGTTAAGTAAATATCAGCAACTCTACTTGTTTGCTAAAAATGATATTTGATATTTTCATAAATATACTTGTCAAACCTCCTTTGCCTTTGGAGGCCTATAGATACAGTTTACATATATGAGGGATCTTATTGTTCCAAATAAAGGAAGTGAACGCTAAAATGCAAAAATTTGTTCTAAAATTATACAACTTTGGCATCTCACGCTGCATCTCTTCTTCTTGGTGATCTGCCCCCTTGTTGAATGTTGGAGCCCCCCTGCACATAGCCTCAATCCAATTGCTGTGCTCTATTCCAGGCGAGGATCAAGGCCCCTAGCCCCACCCCCAGGCTTCTGTGTGCTGTTCCAGCACCTTGGGGTTCTCCGTGTTCCATACTATTTACAGTCTAAATATTTCTTGTACATTTTACAAAATGGTCTGTTTTGTTCCTTTATCAAAGTATTGTCTTTGGATTTGCAATAAAGTTAAAGCAGATCTCCAATCAAGAAAATAAAGTTTAGTAGTTTGCTCCCCTAAAGCCCCCTTTTGATGATCAGTGACATATGCTGCTTGAGAGGGCTTTAAACCCATGCAGATGTGGTGGAATAGATGCACCCCTAGCATTACATGGGAGAGACCATCTTGGATCACATCTGACAGCCCTGATTACACATAAACATGAGTGGGGGGATGGGGGGAGCTTGTGCTAGCACACAGACACACTGCAAATGAGCTGGGAGCTTTCTTATGATCAGCAGAATGTTAGGCGATAACGCTGGTTGCATTGAAGATCAGCACGGCTGCAGTTTGATTGTGTGATATTCTCTCTCCACACAGGTCAGGCCTGTCTGGAGCTTAGAATTTTGCTAAAAGCAGCCCACACCACACTGAGGGTTATTGACCTCAGAAAAGTGATCAGCATCTCTCACGATACACACACACACGCTGAATCAACAGCTGCTGGAGGAGAGAAGTGTAACTATATTTTAATCAACGTAAGGCAATGAGCTTGGCTGCCGCAGAGTTGTTTACAATGTTGTTACAATGTTTAAAAGTGGACCAAAACCAACAGCCCTGAAATCTATAAGATACCAGGGCTGCTTGATTCCCCCCTGGGGCATCCAGATTTGGGATGCCCCGCTGTGTGAAACCCCCCAGGTTGCCCGGTAAATTCGCTTTCTCCCCTGATCCAACACGGAATGTGTAAGCAGCAGCCACTCCCTGCTATACCTTTAGCAGGGTACCCACCCGTGCCAGGCATTTATGAATGGCCAGAACGGGCATCGAGGATGTGGCACTCGGGTCTGCTTGACTAGACACGAGTCTAAGATGAGCCTAGATGAATTTATGTGACTCCACTGCACCCAGCACTCACTCTTCAACAGGTTATGGGCCCAGTTACTGAATGAAGCCCCAGCGAATGGATAAAGTCCAGTGACCAGACACGGCCCTGACAGAGCAAACGGGAGACAGCGCTGCAGCAGTTTCTCCTGCTGACATAAACACACAAAAACACATATTACCAATGTGGGCCACCTCCACTGCCCGTTGCCTTCACATAGACAAGTTCCCAGTGTGCTGATTCTGGCTCTCGGATGGGTGTGGCCTGGCCTGAAGATCTTCTTACCCAGTTCTCTTAAGAGAAAATTTCCTTTTGATGAATCTGAAGTAGAGGTTTGGGCCAAGTGTCCTAAGCTTGATGCTGCTATCCCTCAGTTTTCCTGGTCTTCCAACTTGAACTTTGAGGATGCTGGCACACTCCGCTGCACTGATGACATACTTAAGAGAGCCTGAGATTCTATTACCTCCTCCTTCAGACCAGCCCTTACTTCAGATTGTGTTGCCAGAAACCTAGAAGCATGTCTAAATGACTAAAGGGGTATATTGAAATGACACCCCTTAAACAGACCCCTTTGGACATGCTACCGACTGTTTCGTGCAGTTTCCATTTTGGAAGACGCTTCGGCTCAATCTCAGTTAGTGTCTCATCAGCTTGAACCAAAGCAGCATTGGGGTCAATACAAGGGGGCGCACTAATTTCATCCGCAACCCCCCTTCCCATGCTGACAAACCTTAGCCCTGGTGCTGAGATCCGTGTGGGTGGCAGACTCTCCTTCTTCCTGGTAGAGTGCTTTTGTGTTACAAATGATTCGTTCAGGGTATCGTCTAGTGTTCGTATGGAACCCTCCAGATACCTTTCTTTTGACTCCGCCACCAGCTTTCCCATATATCATTCAGGCGCTCCATGACAAGAGAGTCATAGAACTAGTTCCCTTGGTAGAACAGGGACAGGGATTTTAGTCCCACATCGTTTTAGTTCAAAAGCTGTCTGGAGCCTTCCAAATAATTCTGAACCTAAAACGGCTAAACCCCTTTATAGGCTACAAGAGGTATTGCATGGAATCTATCTTTATTGTAAGGAACCTCTTGATGCCACAGGACCTTATGGTCAGGATAGACTTTCAGGACGCCTGCCTGCATATCCCCATTGCTCAGGATCATCATAGATTCCTGAGGTTTGCAGTAATCTTGGGGCAAGAGATCTTGCTTTAAAGTACAGGGATCTTCCATTTGGAATTTCATCTGCCCCCAGGATTTTCCTGTCAGAAACATGTCAGAAACGTGAGGGCAAGCTTTCAGAGCTGCAGAGAGAGGGAGCCAATCAGGACATCTAGGCAGGGAGTGGCAGGTGTTTCCATTCTTGGTCCACCAAAGGTTGATTGATGGACCAGATGTTGGGTGGAGACTGAAAGCTGAATGAGGAAGTGTTTTTCCTCACTAAGGAGGCAAGCAGGAGAGGAGGGAATCAGCCACTCAATGAAAGATAAGCTACTGATATTTATTTTTTAACTTTTTACTTGCCAAACACTTTAAGGTGTGTACTTTCAGGGAATAACTGGGGGGGGGGATCAAATGTAAAGGGTTGATTTGGTTGAAAAGCACAAGGTGTGCACTTTGTTTACAGAGCTGAAATTATTAAGTAAACGCGCATGCTTTACTTTGACAACCCTACCCCTGAACGTAGCTATGCATGTTGGTTATTGTTTTGTTCAGGGGACCTTACTGTTCCAAATTTACCTTTTTTTTCTTTTAGAAAAATGTGGTTCTGATTCTGCTTTTTTATTATTTTTTTAAGAAAACCCTGTGCAACCAAAGAATTCATTGAGGTATTACTTCCAGAAAACTGCCCATATCAACAAGCCTGGTATGCCTAGAAATCTTGAGGTGTGTTCTTTGAAAGAATATATAGTTTTGGGGGGTGGGGGATTTCAAAGGTGTGCATAATAGATGTATTTTTAGCTGCAAATCTCCTAAAGACCTGTTTCAGTTTGGGGTGTCTCCTGGGCAGTAAAAGGTGTCTACCAATACATATCGTAACCGGGAGAAAAAGCTACGAATGTAAAAAATTGTATTTCTCCCTTCATTTATCACTCAAAAATATTGAGAAAACAATGATCAAAATTACAAACCAGACATTTCATGTTTAAGGTCAAACTCTGCTGAAAAAAACTACATATATACATTTCCTGGGAAATTATTAATTATCTTCAAAAATCACAGTTAAACATGTATAATACAAAATAGTGAAAACTGGTCTGGCAACAGAGGGTACAAAATCCCTAGGTAGGCTGGCACTTAAAAGATTAAAGCCTTCGAATGCACTCCTAAAATTATATATATTTTTTCTCATTTGTCTCACATCTTCTTATCTTTTTCCTCTCTTGTCTTGTTATCAAAATGTTTTATTGATAAAACATTTAACCTTGTACAACACCACAAAATATGATGGTACTCAATAAACAATAATAATATATCGCGATACACATAAAGAAGAACAAAGCCTGGAATTACGATTATCCTGGTATAATTATTTAACTCCGTGCAGTATATTAGATGCAGTTATGCGACAGATCAAATTGATATTTACTTTATCTACTAATCTACAAATTCGGGACATTACGGTACCTGAATACAGCACAAAATTCTAGTTTAAAGGGTAAGTCCACATTCGATAGAATTTTTGAAAGTGTATATTTTTGTGAGGCAAAATGATATCTTAAAGGTGCTGAGCTGATCTAACATTTAAAAAAAAATTTCTGTTAGCAAATTTGTGTTTTATGGAAGCAGTTTTCATCTGTTGCTGTTGACAACGTACACCAAGTGCAGACTGTTGCTCAGAACATTGCTGCTGGGCAGGTGTAAGGTCCATTAAGTTCCCTCACCTCAGCAGCGACCATAGCAATAGCTTCTTGGTGTATGTTAAAGGACAGATGTTGCCCAAATTAACACTCAAATAAAATGTGTGTCTGAGATCCTACAATTTGTCTATAGTAAATAGACCATGCCCCATTAATACAATAGACTTAATTCACACCGAGGTACCTCTATAGCGGAAGTGTCTCCGAACTGCTTGAAAAGGAATCCTTGAATTCCCAATGACAAGAGAGTCATAGAACTAGTTCCCTTGGTAGAACAGGGACAGGGATTTTAGTCCCACATCGTTTTAGTTCAATAGCTGTCAGGAGCCTACCAAATAATTCTGAACCTAAAACGGCTAAACCCCTTTATAGGCTACAAGAGGTATTGCATGGAATCTATCTTTATTGTAAGGAACCTCTTGATGCCACAGGACCTTATGGTCAGGATAGACTTTCAGGACGCCTGCCTGCATATCCCCATTGCTCAGGATCATCATAGATTCCTGAGGTTTGCAGTAATCTTGGGGCAAGAGATCTTGCTTTAAAGTACAGGGATCTTCCATTTGGAATTTCATCTGCCCCCAGGATTTTCCTGTCAGAAACATGTCAGAAACATGAGGGCAAGCTTTCAGAGCTGCAGAGAGAGGGAGCCAATCAGGACATCTAGGCAGGGAGTGGCAGGTGTTTCCATTCTTGGTCCACCAAAGGTTGATTGATGGACCAGATGTTGGGTGGAGACTGAAAGCTGAATGAGGAAGTGTTTTTCCTCACTAAGGAGGCAAGCAGGAGAGGAGGGAATCAGCCACTCAATGAAAGATAAGCTACTGATATTTATTTTTTAACTTTTTACTTGCCAAACACTTTAAGGTGTGTACTTTCAGGGAATAACTGGGGGGGGGGGATCAAATGTAAAGGGTTGATTTGGTTGAAAAGCACAAGGTGTGCACTTTGTCTACAGAGCTGAAATTATTAAGTAAACGCGCATGCTTTACTTTGACAACCCTACCCCTGAACGTAGCTATGCATGTTGGTTATTGTTTTGTTCAGGGGACCTTACTGTTCCAAATTTACCTTTTTTTTCTTTTAGAAAAATGTGGTTCTGATTCTGCTTTTTTATTATTTTTTTAAGAAAACCCTGTGCAACCAAAGAATTCATTGAGGTATTACTTCCAGAAAACTGCCCATATCAACAAGCCTGGTATGCCTAGAAATCTTGAGGTGTGTTCTTTGAAAGAATATATAGTTTTGGGGGGTGGGGGATTTCAAAGGTGTGCATAATAGATGTATTTTTAGCTGCAAATCTCCTAAAGACCTGTTTCAGTTTGGGGTGTCTCCTGGGCAGTAAAAGGTGTCTACCAATACATATCGTAACCGGGAGAAAAAGCTACGAATGTAAAAAATTGTATTTCTCCCCTCATTTATCACTCAAAAATATTGAGAAAGCAATGAACAAAATTACAAACCAGACATTTCATGTTTAAGGTCAAACTCTGCTGAAAAAAACGACATATATACATTTCCTGGGAAATTATTAATTATCTTCAAAAATCACAGTTAAACATGTATAATACAAAATAGTGAAAACTGGTCTGGCAACAGAGGGTACAAAATCCCTAGGTAGGCTGGCACTTAAAAGGTTAAAGCCTTCGAATGCACTCCTAAAATTATATATATTTTTTCTCATTTGTCTCGCATCTTCTTATCTTTTTCCTCTCTTGTCTTGTTATCAAAATGTTTTATTGATAAAACATTTAACCTTGTACAACACCACAAAATATGATGGTACTCAATAAACAATAATAATATATCGCGATACACATAAAGAAGAACAAAGCCTGGAATTACGATTATCCTGGTATAATTATTTAACTCCGTGCAGTATATTAGATGCAGTTATGTGACAGATCAAATTGATATTTACTTTATCTACTAATCTACAAATTCGGGACATTACGGTACCTGAATACAGCACAAAATTCTAGTTTAAAGGGTAAGTCCACATTCGATAGAATTTTTGAAAGTGTATATTTTTGTGAGGCAAAATGATATCTTAAAGGTGCTGAGCTGATCTAACATTTAAAAAAAAAATTTCTGTTAGCAAATTTGTGTTTTATGGAAGCAGTTTTCATCTGTTGCTGTTGACAACGTACACCAAGTGCAGACTGTTGCTCAGAACATTGCTGCTGGGCAGGTGTAAGGTCCATTAAGTTCCCTCACCTCAGCAGCGACCATAGCAATAGCTTCTTGGTGTATGTTAAAGGACAGATGTTGCCCAATTTAACACTCAAATAAAATGTGTGTCTGAGATCCTACAATTTGTCTATAGTAAATAGACCATGCCCCATTAATACAATAGACTTAATTCACACCGAGGTACCTCTATAGCGGAAGTGTCTCCGAACTGCTTGAAAAGGAATCCTTGAATTTCCAATGACAAGAGAGTCATAGAACTAGTTCCCTTGGTAGAACAGGGACAGGGATTTTAGTCCCACATCGTTTTAGTTCAATAGCTGTCAGGAGCCTACCAAATAATTCTGAACCTAAAACGGCTAAACCCCTTTATAGGCTACAAGAGGTATTGCATGGAATCTATCTTTATTGTAAGGAACCTCTTTATGCCACAGGACCTTATGGTCAGGATAGACTTTCAGGACGCCTGCCTGCATATCCCCATTGCTCAGGATCATCATAGATTCCTGAGGTTTGCAGTAATCTTGGGGCAAGAGATCTTGCTTTAAAGTACAGGGATCTTCCATTTGGAATTTCATCTGCCCCCAGGATTTTCCTGTCAGAAACATGTCAGAAACATGAGGGCAAGCTTTCAGAGCTGCAGAGAGAGGGAGCCAATCAGGACATCTAGGCAGGGAGTGGCAGGTGTTTCCATTCTTGGTCCACCAAAGGTTGATTGATGGACCAGATGTTGGGTGGAGACTGAAAGCTGAATGAGGAAGTGTTTTTCCTCACTAAGGAGGCAAGCAGGAGAGGAGGGAATCAGCCACTCAATGAAAGATAATCTACTGATATTTATTTTTTAACTTTTTACTTGCCAAACACTTTAAGGTGTGTACTTTCAGGGAATAACTGGGGGGGGGGGGATCAAATGTAAAGGGTTGATTTGGTTGAAAAGCACAAGGTGTGCACTTTTGGGTTGATTCAAAGAAACATGTAACAGCTTGGATTTGGGTCACGATCATCCTATTTTTCACGTCCGCTCGTGCGTTCGTATGAACTTGCGAGTGATTCAATAAGCAAATACGTTTCTATCCTAAAATATACGTCCGTTCGTATGATATCTCCCGAACTTGCCTCAGTCAGTTGGCAATCGTAAAAATCACGTTCATGTGCTCACCTGTTGCGGCGGCAGCCTGTTTTTTCGGCTGCTTCCATCGTCCACCTTTTCCAATTACTTGCGTTTGCCTCTGGTTTTCATTGGTTTTTGGCCTCTTAGATTCGTGCGTTCGTATGTTTATAAGATCTTGCGCATGCGCACCCTCAACCAGAAACTTACCTAAACCCCTTAGCGCCTGCATCCAACTTCATTTCTCGGTCCCTAAAACTTACCTAAACCCCTTAGCGGCTGCATCCAACTTCATTTCTCGGTCCCTCAAACTTACCTAAACCCCTTAGCGGCTGCATCCAACTTCATTTCTCGGTCCCTCAAACTTACCTAAACCCCTTAGCGCCTGCATCCAACTTCATTTCTCGGTCCCTCAAACTTACCTAAACCCCTTAGCGCCTGCATCCAACTTCATTTCTCGGTCCCTAAAACTTACCTAAACCCCTTAGCGGCTGCATCCAACTTCATTTCTCGGTCCCTCAAACTTACCTAAACCCCTTAGCGGCTGCATCCAACTTCATTTCTCGGTCCCTCAAACTTACCTAAACCCCTTAGCGCCTGCATCCAACTTCATTTCTCGGTCCCTCAAACTTACCTAAACCCCTTAGCGGCTGCATCCTTCTTCATTTCTCGGTCCCTCAAACTTACCTAAACCCCTTAGCGCTTGCATCCTTCTTCATTTCTCGGTCCCTCAAACTTACCTAAACCCCTTAGCGCTTGCATCCTTCTTCATTTCTCGGTCCCTCAAACTTACCTAAACCCCTTAGCGGCTGCATCCAACTTCATTTCTCGGTCCCTCAAACTTACCTAAACCCCTTAGCGCTTGCATCCTTCTTCATTTCTCGGTCCCTCAAACTTACCTAAACCTCTTCGCGCTTGCATCCAACTTCATTTCTCGGTCCCTAAAACTTACCTAAACCTCTTCGCGCTTGCATCCTTCTTCATTTCTCGGTCCCTAAAACTTACCTAAACCTCTTCGCGCTTGCATCCAACTTCATTTCTCGGTCCCTCAAACTTACCTAAACCTCTTAGCGCTTGCATCCTTCTTCATTTCTCGGTCCCTCAAACTTACCTAAACCTCTTCGCGCTTGCATCCCACTTCATTTCTCGGTCCATAAAACTTACCTAAACCCCTTAGCGCTTGCATCCTTCTTCATGTTGACGACCCTAAAACTTACCCAAACCACATAATGTACATATGTCTATATGTTTCTAAGCGTGTTTTTTCTGGTTTGTGTAATTGTTTGTGTTTGCGCATATTAGAAAAGACACATTTTTGAAGTATTGAAATATAATTTATTTAAAATTATTTTGTGGTTTTGGGATATTTTTTTGTTTCAATTTTTTTTTTTTATTGGGGTGTTTGGTTTTAAACCCCTTTTTTTTTTTTTTTTTTTTTTTTTTTTTACAAACATCTTAAAAGTTTTTTTGGCTTTCCTTAAAAACAGAGTTATTTTTTTTTTTGGTTTGAAAAACCCAAAACTTAAAAAATTTAAAAACAATAATAAACTTTTTAAAACTTTGAACCAAAGTAGCCAGGACCAAGGGCACTAATCCTCCTCCTCTTCTTCATCTGTTGGCCCCAACGTCGCCTGTATGGCCAGCAGCTCGGCCACCAACTCCTTCATTCTTTTTTTTTTGGCCGCCAATGTTTTGGGGATCATCCCTATAACCAATAGAGAAAGAAACATAAATAGGAGTCCCAGACCGGTTTGTATGCTGGAAATAGATTTGGGGTTAATCAAATACATGTAAATGCATGACATATGTCATTCTTCCAAGGGATACAGTTAATGCATTTCCCACAGGTAAGTCTTTAAACTCCTTAAACCGGACCTTCAACATTATTTAATGAAAACCACTAACTATTCCCAAATGATTCTGCACCAGATCAAAGTAAATTTGGGATTTTTTTTGATTACAGCGCCGCCATCTGGACTCTGAAGCATAACACTTAATGAGGAGTGGAGAGTTGGATAAAGTACAGGGGAGTAGGTTACAGTGGTGCGTTGGGAATCCAGAGCATAGCTGGGTTGAGGGAAAGGTCATCACTCCCACAATGCATGGCAGCACCTTCCTTTTTTCAATCTGTATCCCATGCTGCCTGTAAATATTGCGCATTCCATATTCCACAATATTGGTTTTGTTCAGTCTAATAACATGCATTAGATGGCTGAAGGGTGTTTTTCCATGTTTCTAATCTGTAGGTACAGTGTGTTGGCTAATTCTTAGGTTCTTAATACAAGTTAGGGTCCTCTTTAAGCTAACGAAGTGCCCACATGAAAGTGTGAACTACACATTGGCTACGCGTTTAGTTATGTGTGTGTTATTAGCTAACCAAACATTAATATGAATAATGGCATGTAGACTTACGGAGTTGGTGGCCGACAGATGGCTGGTTGGGGCCAACAGGCTGCCCTTGGTCCTGGCTATGCTGTGAAGAAGTCCCTGGAGAAACATGTGACATTTGGTTAGTACTTGTATAGAGTCACTATTCCCAACATATCTGGCTCCCAGTCTGGCTGACATCACTCACCTTCGCCAGGATCGACTTCCAGCATCTCTGCTGCCTCCTCCTCCACTATTTCACCCGCACCAGAAGCTTCTACAAATACATAATAAAGGATAACTTAGTTTTTGGCCTGCCATGTATATCTTTGTGCCTATACATGAAGAGTGACATACCAGAGCCTTCCCCATGCCTGGCCAGGTATGACTCCACGCCCACGCAGTTGGGCCCCTCCTCTGTGGTAAGGTCCAGGGGCTGGTCTGAGGAGGCCACAGAGGAGGGGTAGGTCCGTCGCCCGGGAGATCCACCACCTTCACTCACAGATGCAGACTCATGCAGCACTGGTCGGCCTGTACGCCTCCGGGTGCGGCGAATTCTGAAATCCATTTCCAACACTACCAAAGAAAAGTCATTATAAATAAAGGCATAACTTATACATTTGGAACATATACCATGCAATTGCTTTGTACTTACTTGGGAAATGGATTCCAAAAAACCTCCGCACCCGGGGCATGTGCAGACGTTTCAGGTCCGACCAATGCTGCATTATCTGGGTGTGAGTGAAGGTGGTGCTAGTCACACGGTGTATCTCCGCAATGATCTCCCGGGCGATGTCCCTTTTCTCGCACACATTGGGCGCGAAGTCATACCGGCGCTGAAGCATGATCTGAAAAACATAATGGACACAGAGCTTTTACTTTTACACACAGACCCATATGTGTTGCATCACAAGTTGAGAATTTCATGTCATTAACACACACATTTAGAGTGGCAGCCATTTTTGGGGAGTGCCTTAAAGAGGACGTTGACTGTGAATGAGAGTCTGGTCTTATGTTATATGTATCACACACCATGTACATACAGATAATAGCCAACATCAAGAATCAGGCCACCTGCATCTATGGCATGTTAGGATGGTTTAAACATCCAAGATGTCGGCTTATGCTTAGGCTTTTGGACCACGTGTGTGGCTTCCCGTTGTGTTTTTATGGCTTAGGAAAACAGTGTTCCTCAAACATCCGCATCAAGGTCCGAGACAGGCCAGGTTTGCCAGCTAGCCCCGCTACTCCACAGGTTAATTAACTGTTGCTAAGCCGGAGCAATTGCCCGAATTAGGACATCAGCATAGACAGGTGAAAACGTGGCCAGGCTCGGCCCTTGAGGATGAAGTGTGAGGAGCCAGTTCTTAAACATTAAGAGACCCCAAACTAGTTCCAAACGCATCATTTACATTTAGGCCATCATTGACTATTAGATTAAAATGCACAGGCAGCCACTTACCAGCATGAGGATCTCTTCCTGTTGACGGGTGAAGATAGTGGGCGCCATCTTTATGCTTCTTCAAGGCAGCAGATAAGTGAAACCCCAGCGGTTTCCTGGTTCCGCTCGAACGTCCGTTCGTACGAGCGCGTAGTCGTGCGCATAGGCGTCACACGCTGGGCTCATTATTTAAAGGTCCCTGCACCCAAAGCTCATTCTCTTTGAGCATTTGTGGAAGATGGCACCTAAAAAGCCAATGACCAAGCGACCCCAGCAAAGCCAGACCGCGGAGGGCCCAACAACCAGGTCCCAGCAAGGTAGGAGAAAGCTGAGAGGCAAGACTACTACCTCTGCCCCACCAAGGGACACTGGACCCTCAGGAACCCAAAAAAGGGGCCCCAAGCCACGTGCCCCTGCAGCCAAAAAGCAGCCAACAGCAGCACCCACCACCTCTGCCCCCAGAAGAGGCCGCACAAGGGAGCCCACACCGGCCATGGGTTCAAGTAGGGCAGTTCGGCAACCCAGGCCCCGCAGCAGGGCCCGAACCCCATCCAGGGCCAGAAGCCCAGCCAGGGCCCAAACCCCATCCAGGGCCAGAAGCCCAGCCAGGGCCCGCCGAACCCCATCCAGGGCCAGAAGCCCAGCCAGGGCCCGCCGAACCCCATCCAGGGCCAGAAGCCCCTACAGGGCCCGCAGAACCCCATCCAGGGCCAGAAGCCCCTACAGGGCCCGAAGAACCCCATCCAGGGCCAGAAGCCCCTACAGGGCCCGCAGCAGGGCCAGAAGCCCCCGACCTGGCACCAGCCGGGAACAGAGCCCCCGACCTGGCACCAGCCGGGAACATAGCCCCCCAAGAGGGCCCAGAATTTCAACCATGACCACATCTACACCTGGAAGTTCGGTGGCCAGCCACGCAAGAACACCCAGTCCCTTGGCCAGTCCAGTCCAGTCATTGGGAAGCCAACAATCCGGCCATTCCCCTACCCAGCCCCAGGCCATAATGTCACCACATGTGTCTGCACACATGGAGGAGCAGCCAAGCCAACCATCTGGCCGCACATTGCGCCACGGCCAGTTGAGTGGGAGATTCTCCCATGACCAAAATATGGCATTGGCTAGTGGCCTTACATTATACTATGACGAGCTCTATGGGAGCAAACGCTTCCTGAGAGGCATCCTGGGGCCGCAGCACAGGCGTCATGAGCCAGGGTAGAAGTGGGTACCCGGAATCACCTTAAACAGACAATTAAATGTAATCAAAATTAAAAAGGCAACACAACAAACACAAAGAATTTTACATATATCATAATGATGTAAGGTAAAGGGCCAAAAAAAACACCCAGGGCACATTAGCAAAATAAATACTGCCACTAATGTAGTACATAATTAAAAATGGCACTTCAATATACCAATTAATTAACAAACATCTGCACGGCCAAGGGTAGTTGGAATTTAAATATATTTTTAGTTTTCAGACATGTTACAATTAGGATGCTGCTGAGGGGCTATCCACATTTAGATGAAAACTACAATGTATGCAGTTTAAGTCCACTTTGACATTTAAAGACCAATACTACAAAAGGAGCCAAAGCTCACAGATCCTTGGGTATAAACTCCCAACCAATATATTTAGGGACATGGAACTTACAGACATCCTAACTAAAGGGAAAACATTCTGAAGGACAAAGCGAGGCAAGCATTTTTTTTTGAAGTTCATAATATATGACCCAACAAAAAGGCAGTTTCTGGCTTATGTAAAGAATTCAAATACAAACATATCAACAAATACAAGATTAATCCCACATTTAATAGCACACAAATAGGACACACTTACCAAGCAGCCATGCCCCCGAAAATTCACCTGCCTCAAATCTCCGAAACAACCCAGATCGCCTGAGTATATATGAGTCGTGGGACGATCCTGGGTAGCCGGCAAGGACACTCATAAAACGCATGTCCGGACCAACCACGGCCTGGACATTAAGGGAGTGTCCCATTTTTCGATTCCTTAAGGCAAAAACATACAAAAAGGGTAATTGATATTTGACCAAAAAAAAAAAAAATAAAAATAAAACATGTCTGCACTCTATTGGGAAAGACTAATGAAAAGCCTAGATAAAGCAGCTACACAAATGAGGGATAAACAAATATGCTGCCGCAAAGGAAAACAGGTTACATTACACGTTGGCCAACATAATAACCAATCTCAATACCTATATATATACTCGTCGGCAGCCCTAGGTACGAGTGCCACATGTGTGCAGTCAATAGCACCAATAACGTTGGGCATGTCGGCCACATTATAAAACCCAAGCTTAATGGCGTTTCTGGCTGCCATATCATCCGGAAAATAAATATATTTTGGAGTTATGGCAGCCATGCCTTCCAAAAATTTAGATAGTGCGCGGCTCAGCGTAGGCTGTGACATCCCCACGGAGAGGGCACCCAGCCTCTGGAACGAGCCGTTCGCCAAAAATTGCAGGCAGCCAAGCATCTTGGTCATACCTGAAATTGCATGCCCCTTCCTTGTGGTGCGGGCTAACCATGGCCGCAGCTCACTATATAATTTATGGAGGGAAGCGCGATTAAGCCTGGTCAGCTCGAACAGCTCAACATCATTCATGCTATCGATGTTCATGCGACGACGCAGGGGCAATCTGCTCTCAGACATCTGGATCAACTCAATGCCAAAAAGCATAAGCCCTTGATGTGCCACAAACTCGCTCCGCTCCATCCTACTCCCGAGGCCAAATAGCTGCCGGCAAACATTTCGTAAAGCAGCTCTTTAATGGGCTTCAAAACAATTAGCAATCACCTCTCTGAATTGGTCGCAAGCCCATGTGAAGGACGTAAAAAATAGGATCGGACGCAAATAATACGATTTGGACGGGAAAAACACACGAACTAACGCAAATTATACGATTCTCGTACGAAATGCGTATGTTCATATACGTCTATGCGCGAACGATCGTGCGAATACGAAATGGGCAAAAAAACAAGAAAAAATGACAAACACCCACCCAAACTTACGATTCTCGATACGAAATCAATTAACTTTTGCTCTTTGAATCGAGGGGTTTGTCTACAGAGCTGAAATTATTAAGTAAACGCGCATGCTTTACTTTGACAACCCTACCCCTGAACGTAGCTATGCATGTTGGTTATTGTTTTGTTCAGGGGACCTTACTGTTCCAAATTTACCTTTTTTTTCTTTTAGAAAAATGTGGTTCTGATTCTGCTTTTTTATTATTTTTTTAAGAAAACCCTGTGCAACCAAAGAATTCATTGAGGTATTACTTCCAGAAAACTGCCCATATCAACAAGCCTGGTATGCCTAGAAATCTTGAGGTGTGTTCTTTGAAAGAACATATAGTTTTGGGGGGTGGGGGATTTCAAAGGTGTGCATAATAGATGTATTTTTATCTGCAAATCTCCTAAAGACCTGTTTCAGTTTGGGGTGTCTCCTGGGCAGTAAAAGGTGTCTACCAATACATATCGTAACCGGGAGAAAAAGCTACGAATGTAAAAAATTGTATTTCTCCCCTCATTTATCACTCAAAAATATTGAGAAAGCAATGAACAAAATTACAAACCAGACATTTCATGTTTAAGGTCAAACTCTGCTGAAAAAAACGACATATATACATTTCCTGGGAAATTATTAATTATCTTCAAAAATCACAGTTAAACATGTATAATACAAAATAGTGAAAACTGGTCTGACAACAGAGGGTACAAAATCCCTAGGTAGGCTGGCACTTAAAAGGTTAAAGCCTTCGAATGCACTCCTAAAATTATATATATTTTCCCAATAAGGTTGGAGGCAGACCCAGACATTCAAATACACATTAGACATAGGCATTGGATGATATTTATGAGGAGTGGTGTAGCATGACAGTTATGACTATATTAATGAGATCGTCTTCAGGATTATAAGACCTTTCATTTGATATCAAACATGACATATGTGTATTGGCCAGAGACTGATAATCCACATAGTATCAGACTCTGTATGATATGTATTTGGTGTGCGGGTTCATTTAACTAAGAAACTAATAGAGATCATGAATTTCTTGGTTACAATAAGATAACATATTTATATAATCTCACAGAGGTAAGTTGTGGGCAGTGCAAAGCAGACACACCCAGAAGGCTGGGAATGCTGGCCACTCCCCCTAGTGTTAGTAGATTAGGAGGATGGATGCAGGGCTGTTGAGTTGATGGATGGGCTCCCTACCTGAACCGTAATGGCTAAGTATCTCTCTCTCTCTCTATTAAACATTATTGTACTGTAACTAACTTATTGTATCATTATAGTATCACTGTAATAACTGCCTGTAACATTTAAGGTTAGCTGGGGAAGCTTTGGGAACATATTACGTTAGTGAAGGTTATTTACTGTGCTGGTGAATTAAACCTGTTTTCATTTATACATCTTACTGGGTGTGTGATGGATAATTTCTCACACAATAGATTGTGTGTGCAAGGCATCTGAGGGAACTGGGTGTGTGAAGATAGCCTCGGCGACTATTGGTATGTATCAGATTGATGGCTGTTGGGTTGATATGATAATTAGTATTTGCGATAATTATAATATTAATCTCAAATATTATATAAAATATTGGAGATTAATGTGCAGCAAAAATTAAATCAAATTTTGCCCCCCTTCAATGTACATAGTCAAAAGCAAGAGATTACAGGCAGTGAAAACTGCTTCCATAAAAAACAGACATTTGCTAGCCTAGGAAAGGATAAAATATACTAGATCAGCTCAGCACATTGAGCACATCCTTTACGCGAAATAAAAAAAATACACTTTCAAAAATTCCATCAAAAGTGGACTTAGAATGTCAAAATATCAGTTTAGATGCTATGTTGCCATTTCGAGTTTATATTTGAACATAGAAACCAGGGGCGTAGCTAGGGGGGAGCAGGGGGGGGGCATGTGCCCTGGGTGCAGCAGGTCAGGGGGGCGCCAAAGAGGGTCCTGAGAACAGGTGGGGGTCACCATTTTTAATCTTTGCCCCGGGTGCCAGAAAGCCTAGCTACGCCTCTGATAGAAACTAACTGTATAGTCATATTATGGTTCAGTATATGGCAGAATGCTACCTCCGCTTGTGCAGCCTCCATTTTGCAAAACATGAATCATTTTGAATAAATAAAGGTTTTGAAATGTGCAAAACGCAGAAATATTTAGTGACCTATTGTAAATATGTCCCTGTCAATGCTGTACCCATAGTAGTATACAAATTCAAAACAAATGCTATGTTCAACAAGAAAATGCTACATATCCAACTGTGTATATATGTTTCTGCTATTATAACTTACTTGTACAGAAGACTGTCCAGCTTAGAAACTCTTCAGAGAATACCGACCATGAGTTGTAAGTTGAAAACATCTAGCCAGACAAGAAAAAGAACTACTGCAAATAGTAGGGCGTGGATATGTGTGTCTAGTTCAGTGTCATTGTATTGGCAACACATTAAGGAAGCATGTTAAAGAAAACAAGCTGCTGTTGCTTACTTTACCAAATCATCTAAATAGCAACAATAACGTTCAGGCAACTAGCATTTTTGTTTTGTAGAAAGTCTGCATACGGCTTCCCATATTGGTGACTGGAGGCACACACCCTGCAACCTTTGTCATGGTGCATTTTCTTTTCTGAATCTATGGAATTATAGAAAACATGAACTCTGAATCACCAGCAGGCACCTTGCAAAATCCTGCAGCCAAATCAGTCACTGCCACCATATCAATCTTGGGAAACTTTGCAAAGACCCTTCCACCTTTGTGGCAATGGTTACCTTGAGGGGAGGGCCCTTACCTTGACATCTGAATTTAAAAGGACTTTCCCAAGAGACCACAAACCAGGTGTTCCCTCATGCACTGCATCTGCTAAGTAAGCATATAACTCTTAATTATTTCTGCACAAGAACTTCAAACAACTATTCAATACTTTCAGCTCCCTACTCCGCCCACCCCCTCCTCCTCCAGCCTCCCAAACAGCAGCATCATTTTCTGCATTTTTCAAAGAATTTGACATTTTGATTTGGCTTTGCCCCGTCACACCTCACAATCCCTCACACCACCAAACACCCTTCCAACTTCACTACAATAACTGAACTAGGATTATACTCTCTAATTTCTAGGACCCATCTGACCTGTTTCCTTGATCCCATTCCATCCCAGATTATTCCTCAGCTGTCTCCATCTCGCACTCCAACCTTAACCTTTATATTCAAACTTTCCCTCTCCACTGGTACCTTTCCTTCATCATGCAGTTATTACACCGCTTATCAAGAAACCCTCTCTTGACCCATATCTCAATAGTCCACTTTTCCAAACTTCTTGAAAAATAGCGCCACTCACAATTGTCACTCTTATTATCTACGAACAACTTACCTGATTCCCCTACAATCTGGAGTTTGCCCTAACCCCTCCATTGAAACTGCCCTCACCAAAGTCAATAATGGTTGGCTTGCCACTAAAACCAAAGGTCACTACTCCATCCTCATCCTTCTTGATCTATCTTCATTCCCTGCTTCTTGATATTCTCTTCTCTCCTGGGGTTTATAGTCTTGCACACGCTTGGCTCACCTCCTACCTCTCTGACAGATCTTTCAGGGTATTCTATTCTAACACTGTTTCTTCTTCCCGCTCTGTCGTTGTGCTGCAAGGTTCTGTCCTAGGCCCCCTACTTTTCTCAGTCTACACTTACGTTCTTGACAAACATATAACTTCACTCGGCTTTCAATATCACTTTTATGAGGATGACACTCAAATATAACTCTCTGGCTTCAATCTCTTCTCCCTCCCATCTCACCTCTCCAACTGTCTTAAAGTCATATCTTCATTCATCTCATTTCACTTCCTCAAGCTAAACATGGACAAGACAGAACTGGTCATTGTTCCACTATCTTACTCCCCTGATATCTCTAACACATCTATCTCTGTTAAAACTATACAATATCTGCAACTCTCCAAGCTCAGTGCCCAGGAGTCACCCTGGAGTCAATCCTTTTCATTTAAACATCATATTTAGAGATGAGTGAACTTTTGAAAAATTCGATTCGACTGATTCGCCGAATTTTCCGACAAAAATCGTTTCGACCCGAATTTATTCGCGACGAATCGCTATTACAAACGGCTATTTCTGAGCCTCCTAGAGCCTCAATAGGATTGTAAACCATTCTGCCTTGCTGTAACACGCATAGGATGCGTGCTGGGTTAGTTAAATAATCCTTTAAATAAATATCACATGCAGATCAGAGGCATCGCTAATAGAATCGCAGAGCGGCGCAATTGCAGAGAGTTAAGTGGCATCACTATGAGGGGCAGGAGCCCAAACATTGCTTTAAAGAGACACTGGAGTTGGCAGCAGCAGGAGCCCAAAAATTGGATGAATCACACCCTGGAGTTGCAAGCAGCAGCAGGAGCCCGAACATTACTTTAAAGAGACACTGGAGTTGGCAGCAGGAGCCCAAAAATTGGATGAATCACACCCTGGAGTTGCAAGCAGCAGCAGGAGCCCGAACATTACTTTAAAGAGACACTGGGGTTGGCTTCAGGAGCCCAAAAATTGGATGAATCACACCCTGGAGTTGGCGGCAGCAGCAGCAGCAGCAGCAGGAGCCCAAACATTCCTTTAAAGAGACACTGGGGTTGGCTTCAGGAGCCCAAAAATTGGATGAATCACACCCTGGAGTTGGCAGCAGCAGCAGGAGCCCAAACATAACTTTAAAGAGACACTGGAGTTGGCAGCAGGAGCCCAAAAATTGGATGAATAACACCCTGGAGTTGGCAGCAGCAGCAGCAGGAGCCCAAACATTACTTTAAAGAGACACTGGAGTTGGCAGCAGGAGCCCAAAAATTGGATGAATCACACCCTGGAGTTGGCAGCAGCAGCAGCAGCAGGAGCCCAAACATAACTTTAAAGAGACACTGGGGTTGGCTTCAGGAGCCCAAAAATTGGATGAATCACACCCTGGAGTTGGCAGCAGCAGCAGCAGGAGCCCTAACATAACTTTAAAGAGACACTGGAGTTGGCAGCAGGAGCCCAAAAATTGGATGAATCACACCCTGGAGTTGGCAGCAGCAGCAGAAGGAGCCCAAACATTACTTTAAAGAGACACTGGGGTTGGCTTCAGAAGCCCAAAAATTGGATGAATCACACCCTGGAGTTGGCAGCAGCAGCAGGAGCCCAAACATAACTTTAAAGAGACACTGGAGTTGGCAGCAGGAGCCCAAAAACTGGATGAATAACACCCTGGAGTTGGCAGCAGCAGCAGCAGGAGTCCAAACATAACTTTAAAGAGACACTGGAGTTGGCAGCAGGAGCCCAAAAATTGGATGAATCACACCCTGGAGTTGGCAGCAGCAGGAGCCCAAACATTACTTTAAAGAGACACTGGGGTTGGCTTCAGGAGCCCAAAAATTGGATGAATCACACCCTGGAGTTGGCAGCAGCAGCAGCAGGAGCCCAAACATAACTTTAAAGAGACACTGGAGTTGGCAGCAGGAGCCCAAAAATTGGATGAATCACACCCTGGAGTTGGCAGCAGCAGCAGCAGGAGTCCAAACATTACTTTAAAGAGACACTGGAGTTGGCAGCAGGAGCCCAAAAATTGGATGAATCACACCCTGGAGTTGGCAGCAGCAGCAGGAGCCAAAAGATAACTTTAAAGAGACACTGGGGTTGGCTTCAGGAGCCCAAAAATTGGATGAATCACACCCTGGAGTTGGCAGCAGCAGCAGCAGGAGCCCAAAGATAACTTTAAAGAGACACTGGAGTTGGCAGCAGGAGCCCAAAAATTGGATGAATCACACCCTGGAGTTAGCAGCAGCAGCAGCAGCAGCAGGAGCCCAAACATTACTTTAAAGAGACACTGGGGTTGGCTTCAGGAGCCCAAAAATTGGATGAATCTCACCCTGGAATTGGCAGCAGCAGCAGGAGCCCAAACATTACTTTAAAGAGACACTGGGGTTGGCTTCAGGAGCCCCAAAATTGGATGAATCACACCCTGGAGTCGGCAGCAGCAGCAGCAGGAGCCCAAACATAACTTTAAAGAGACACTGGAGTTGGCAGCAGGAGCCCAAAAATTGGATGAATCACACCCTGGAGTTGGCAGCAGCAGCAGCAGGAGCCCCAACATTACTTTAAAGAGACACTGGGGTTGGCAGCAGGAGCCCAAAAATTGGATGAATCACACCCTGGAGTTGGCAGCAGCAGAAGCAGCAGGAGCCCAAACATTACTTTAAAGAGACACTAGGGTTGGCTTCAGGAGCCCAAAAATTGGATGAATCACACCCTGGAGTTGTCAGCAGCAGCAGGACCCCAAACATTACTTTAAAGAGACACTGGGGTTGGCAGCAGGAGCCCAAAAATTGGATGAATCACACCCTGGAGTTGGCAGCAGCAGCAACAGGAGCCCAAACATTACTTTAAAGAGACACTGGGGTTGGCTTCAGGATCCCAAAAATTGGATGAATCACACCCTGGAGTTGGCAGCAGCAGCAACAGGAGCCCAAACATAACTTTAAAGAGACACTGGAGTTGGAAGCAGGAGCCCAAAAATTGGATGAATCACACCCTGGAGTTGGCAGCAGCAGGAGCCCAAACATTACTTTAAAGAGACACTGGGGTTGGCTTCAGGAGCCTAAAAATTGGATGAATCACACCCTGGAGTTGGCAGCAGCAGCAGCAGGAGCCCTAACATAACTTTAAAGAGACACTGGAGTTGGCAGCAGGAGCCCAAAAATTGGATGAATCACACCCTGGAGTTGGCAGCAGCAGCAGCAGGAGCCCAAACATTACTTTAAAGAGACACTGGAGTTGGCAGCAGGAGCACAAAAATTGGATGAATCACACCCTGGAGTTGGCAGCAGCAGCAGCAGCAGCATCTCAAACATTACTTTAAAGAGACACTGGGGTTGGCTTCAGGAGCCCAAAAATTGGATGAATCACACCCTGGAGTTGGCAGCAGCAGGAGCCCAAACATAACTTTAAAGAGACACTGGAGTTGGCAGCAGGAGCCCAAAAATTGGATGAATCACACCCTGGAGTTGGCAGCAGCAGCAGCAGCAGGAGCCCAAACATTACTTTAAAGAGACACTGGGGTTGGCAGCAGGAGCCCAAAAATTGGATGAATCACACCCTGGAGTTGGCAGCAGCAGCAGCAGGAGCCCAAACATTACTTTAAAGAGACACTGGGGTTGGCTTCAGGAGCCCCAAAATTGGATGAATCCCACCCTGGAGTTGGCAGCAGCAGCAGCAGGAGGCCAAACATTACTTTAAAGAGACACTGGGGTTGGCAGCAGGAGCCCAAAAATTGGATGAATCACACCCTGGAGTTGGCAGCAGCAGCAGCAGGAGCCCAAACATTACTTTAAAGAGACACTGGGGTTGGCTTCAGGAGCCCAAAAATTGGATGAATCACACCCTGGAGTTGGCAGCAGCAGCAGCAGGAGCCCAAACATAACTTTAAAGAGACACTGGAGTTGGCAGCAGGAGCCCAAAAATTGGATGAATCACACCCTGGAGTTGGCAGCAGCAGCAGCAGGAGCCCAAACATTACTTTAAAGAGACACTGGGGTTGGCTTCAGGAGCCCAAAAATTGGATGAATCACACCCTGGAGTCGGCAGCAGCAGCCGCAGGAGCCCAAACATAACTTTAAAGAGACACTGGAGTTGGCAGCAGGAGCCCAAAAATTGGATGAATCACACCCTGGAGTTGACAGCAGCAGCAGCAGCAGCATCTCAAACATTACTTTAAAGAGACACTGGGGTTGGCTTCAGGAGCCCAAAAATTGGATGAATCACACCCTGGAGTTGGCAGCAGCAGCAGGAGCCCAAACATTGCTTTAAAGAGACACTGGAGTTGGCAGCAGGAGCCCAAAAATTGGATGAATCACACCCTGGAGCTGGCAGCAGCAGCAGGAGCCCATACAATACTTTAAAGAGACACTGGGGTTGGCTTCAGGAGGCCAAAAATTGGATGAATCAAACCCTGGAGTTGGCAGCAGCAGCAGCAGCAGGAGCCCAAACATTACTTTAAAGAGACACGGGTTGGCAGCAGGAGCCCAAAAATTGGATGAATCACACCCTGGAGTTGGCAGCAGCAGCAGGAGCCCAAACATTACTTTAAAGAGACACTGGGGTTGGCTTCAGGAGCCCAAAAATTGGATGAATCACACCCTGGAGTTGGCAGCAGCAGCAGCAGGAGCCCAAACATAACTTTAAAGAGACACTGGAGTTGGCAGCAGGAGCCCAAAAATTGGATGAATCACACCCTGGAGTTGGCAGCAGCAGCAGCAGCAGCAGCCCAAACATTACTTTAAAGAGACACTGGGGTTGGCTTCAGGAGCCCAAAAATTTGATGAATCACACCCTGGAGTTGGCAGCCGCAGCAGCAGGAGCCCAAACATAACTTTAAAGAGACACTGGAGTTGGCAGCAGGAGCCCAAAAATTGGATGAACCACACCCTGGAGTTGGTAGCAGCAGCAGCAGGAGCCCAAACATTACTTTAAAGAGACACTGGGGTTGGCTTCAGGAGCCCAAGAATTGGATGAATCACACCCTGGAGTTGGCCGCAGCAGCAGCAGCAGCAGGAGCCCAAACATAACTTTAAAGAGACACTGGAGTTGGCAGCAGGAACCCAAAAATTGGATGAATCACACCCTGGAGTTGGCAGCAGCAGGAGCCCAAACATTACTTTAAAGAGACACTGGGGTTGGCTTCAGGAGCCCCAAAATTGGATGAATCACACCCTGGAGTTGGCAGCAGCAGCAGCAGGAGCCCAAACATAACTTTAAAGAGACACTGGAGATGGCAGCAGGAGCCCAGAAATTGGATGAATCACACCCTGGAGTTGGCAGCAGCAGGATCCCAAACATTACTTTAAAGAGACACTGGGGTGGGCTTCAGGAGCCCCAAAATTGGATGAATCACACCCTGGAGTTGGCAGCAGCAGCAGCAGGAGCCCTAACATAACTTTAAAGAGACACTGGAGTTGGCAGCAGGAGCCCAAAAATTGGATAAATCACACCCTGGAGTTGGCAGCAGCAGCAGCAGGAGCCCAAACATTACTTTAAAGAGACACTGAGGTTGGCTTCAGGAGCCCAAAAATTGGATGAATCACACCCTGGAGTTGGCAGCAGCAGGAGCCCAAACATAACTTTAAAGAGACACTGGAGTTGGCAGCAGGAGCCCAACAATTGGATGAATACCACCCTGGAGTTGGCAGCAGCAGCAGCAGGAGCCCAAACATTACTTTAAAGAGACACTGGAGTTGGCAGCAGGAGCCCAAAAATTGGATGAATCACACCCTGGAGTTGGCAGCAGCAGCAGCAGGAGCCCAAACATTACTTTAAAGAGACACTGGGGTTGGCTTCAGGAGCCCAAAAATTGGATGAATCACACCCTGGAGTCGGCAGCAGCAGCAGCAGGAGCCCAAACATAACTTTAAAGAGACACTGGAGTTGGCAGCAGGAGCACAAAAATTGGATGAATCACACCCTGGAGTTGGCAGCAGCAGCCCAAACATTACTTTAAAGAGACACTGGGGTTGGCTTTAGGAGCCCAAAAATTGGATGGATCACACCCTGGAGTTGGCAGCAGCAGGAGCCCAAACATTGCTTTAAAGAGACACTGGAGTTGGCAGCAGGAGCCCAAAAATTGGATGAATCACACCCTGGAGTTGGCAGCAGCAGCAGCAGCCCAAACATTACTTTAAAGAGACACTGGGGTTGGCTTCGGAGCCCAAAAATTGGATGAATCACACCCTGGAGTTGGCAGCAGCAGCAGCAGGAGCCCAAACATAACTTTAAAGAGACACTGGAGTTGGCTTCAGGAGCCCAAAATTTGGATGAATCACACCCTGGAGTTGGCAGCAGCAGGAGCCCAAACATTACTTTTAAGAGACACTGGGGTTGGCTTCAGGAGCCCAAAAATTGGATGAATCACACCCTGGAGTTGGCAGCAGCAGGAGCCCAAACATAACTTTAAAGAGACACTAGAGTTGGCAGCAGGAGCCCAAAAAGTGGATGAATCACACCCTGGAGTTGGCAGCAGCAGCAGCAGGAGCCCAAACATTACTTTAAAGAGACACTGGAGTTGGCAGCAGGAGCCCAAAAATTGGATGAATCACACCCTGGAGTTGGCAGCAGCAGCAGGAGCCCAAACATTACTTTAAAGAGACACTGGGGTTGGCTTCAGGAGCCCAAAAATTGGATGAATCACACCCTGGAGTTGGCAGCAGCAGGAGCCCAAACATAACTTTAAAGAGACACTGGAGTTGGCAGCAGGAGCCCAAAAATTGGATGAATCACACCCTGGAGTTGGCAGCAGCAGCAGGAGCCCAAACATTACTTTAAAGAGACACTGGGGTTGGCTTCAGGAGCCCAAAAATTGGATGAATCACACCCTGGAGTTGGCAGCAGCAGGAGCCCAAACATAACTTTAAAGAGACACTGGAGTTGGCAGCAGGAGCCCAAAAATTGGATGAATCACACCCTGGAGTTGGCAGCTGCAGCAGGAGCCCAAACATTACTTTAAAGAGACACTGGGGTTGGCTTCAGGAGCCCAAAAATTGGATGAATCACACCCTGGAGTTGGCAGCAGCAGCAGCAGCAGGAGCCCAAACATTACTTTAAAGAGACACTGGGGTTGGCAGCAGGAGCCCAAAAATTGGATGAATCACACCCTGGAGTTGGCAGCAGCAGGAGCCCAAACATTACTTTAAAGAGACACTGGTATTGGCTTCAGGAGCCCCAAAATTGGATGAATCACACCCTGGAGTTGGCAGCAGCAGCAGCAGGAGCCCAAACATTACTTTAAAGAGACACTGGGGTTGGCAGCAGGAGCCCAAAAATTGGATGAATCACACCCTGGAGTTGGCAGCAGCAGCAGCAGGAGCCCAAACATTACTTTAAAGAGACACTGGGGTTGGCTTCAGGAGCCCAAAAATTGGATGAATCACACCCTGGAGTTGGCAGCAGCAGCAGCAGGAGCCCAAACATAACTTTAAAAAGACACTGGAGTTGGCAGCAGGAGCCCAAAAATTGGATGAATCACACCCTGGAGCTGGCAGCAGCAGCAGCAGGAGCCCAAACATTACTTTAAAGAGACACTGGGGTTGGCTTCAGGAGCCCAAAAATTGGATGAATCACACCCTGGAGTCGGCAGCAGCAGCAGCAGGAGCCCAAACATAACTTTAAAGAGACACTGGAGTTGGCAGCAGGAGCACAAAAATTGGATGAATCACACCCTGGAGTTGGCAGCAGCAGCAGCAGCCCAAACATTACTTTAAAGAGACACTGGGGTTGGCTTTAGGAGCCCAAAAATTGGATGGATCACACCCTGGAGTTGGCAGCAGCAGGAGCCCAAACATTGCTTTAAAGAGACACTGGAGTTGGCAGCAGGAGCCCAATAATTGGATGAATCACACCCTGGAGTTGGCAGCAGCAGCAGCAGGAGCCCATACAATACCTTAAAGAGACACTGGGGTTGACTTCAGGAGCCCAAAAAATGGATGAATCACACCCTGGAGTTGGCAGCAGCAGCAGCAGCAGGAGCCCTAACATTACTTTAAAGAGACACTGGGGTTGGCAGCAGGAGCCCAAAAATTGGATGAATCACACCCTGGAGTTGGCAGCAGCAGCAGCAGGAGCCCAAACATAACTTTAAAGAGACACTGGAGTTGGCAGCAGGAGCCCAAAAATTGGATGAATCACACCCTGGAGTTGGCGGCAGCAGCAGCAGCAGCCCAAACATTACTTTAAAGAGACACTGGGGTTGGCTTCGGAGCCCAAAAATTGGATGAATCACACCCTGGAGTTGGCAGCAGCAGCAGCAGCAGGAGCCCAAACATAACTTTAAAGAGACACTGGAGTTGGCTTCAGGAGCCCAAAATTTGGATGAATCACACCCTGGAGTTGGCAGCAGCAGGAGCCCAAACATTACTTTAAAGAGACACTGGGGTTGGCTTCAGGAGCCCAAAAATTGGATGAATCACACCCTGGAGTTGGCAGCAGCAGGAGCCCAAACATAACTTTAAAGAGACACTAGAGTTGGCAGCAGGAGCCCAAAAATTGGATGAATCACACCCTGGAGTTGGCAGCAGCAGCAGCAGGAGCCCAAACATTACTTTAAAGAGACACTGGAGTTGGCAGCAGGAGCCCAAAAATTGGATGAATCACACCCTGGAGTTGGCAGCAGCAGTAGGAGCCCAAACATTACTTTAAAGAGACACTGGGGTTGGCTTCAGGAGCCCAAAAATTGGATGAATCACACCCTGGAGTTGGCAGCAGCAGGAGCCCAAACATAACTTTAAAGAGACACTGGAGTTGGCAGCAGGAGCCCAAAAATTGGATGAATCACACCCTGGAGTTGGCAGCAGCAGCAGGAGCCCAAACATTACTTTAAAGAGACACTGGGGTTGGCTTCAGGAGCCCAAAAATTGGATGAATCACACCCTGGAGTTGGCAGCAGCAGGAGCCCAAACATAACTTTAAAGAGACACTGGAGTTGGCAGCAGGAGCCCAAAAATTGGATGAATCACACCCTGGAGTTGGCAGCAGCAGCAGGAGCCCAAACATTACTTTAACCCTTTAAATGCCAGCCACGTAAAATTTACGTGGTTGCCTCTCCGTCACTTAAGTGCCAGCCACGTAAATTTTACGTGCCTGGCATTCCCCAATCCCAGAAAAAAAAGTAAAAAAAAAAGTCACTTACCTGACCCCTTGTTTGGTCCGGCCGGGTCTCCTCTTCAGCCAGCGGGGCTCCGATCGCCGATCGGGGCTTCTCCGGCTGCAGGGGAGGGCCCGGAATAGGGTGCCCCCCCCCCTTTCAGCAGCCGCCGGCATTTGCCTGTTAAAAAAAAAAAAAAAAAAAATGACAGTTACTCACCTCCGCTCCCGCCGACTCCCGCCGCCTCTCCTCTTCATGGGGGGGGGCTCCGATTACCCCCCCCGGGTCTTCTGTCTTCTGGAGGGGGGCATAACAGCCCTCCCTCCGTCGCATCTCCCGATGGCGGCCGCCATCTTGGATTTTAGCCCCGCCCCTTCGGGGGCGGGGCTAATGACGTCACCGCCGGGTGTCATCGGGCACCCGGCAGTTCTCATCTCAGATGCCGGTGATGGCTGGGCAGAGAAGGAGGGAGGTAGGCGATCCTCCGATCGCCTGCCTCCCCCCTTCTCTGCCCAGCTGTCACCTGCATCAGATCGCCGCGGGACATTGCTTCTGAAGATCGGAGGTGAGTAAAGGTAAAATGTTTTTTTTTTTTTTTAATAAACATATTTAAAAAACTTGTGTGTTGTGTGTTATTTATACTTTTAACCCCTTGTGAACTGGTAAGGGGTCCATGACCCCTATACCAGTTCACAAGGCTGGGGGGATGGCAAGCCATCTGCGCTAGCGGGTGGCTTGCCATTAACCCCTGGCACCCCCATTACCTGCCTCCCCAAAGGCCAGGGGGGGGCAGAAGAGCCCGGGCCCATATGGGCTATGTGGGCTCGTAGGCTGCAGGGTGGGGGGGGCCACAAAAGCTGGCCCCCCCACTCTGTGCCTACAAGCCCCCATAGCTGGTCCCGGGCTGGTTACTGTGGGTAAGGGGGACCCCACGTCAATTTTTTTTTTGATTTTTAAGGGTTTTTAACCCTTAAAAATCAAAAAAAAAATGGGGTCCCCCCCCTGGGAGGGGGGACCCTATGTCATTTTTTTTTTTGATTAACCCTTTGTGTTCTGTCATCCAGCAGCTATAAAAGGCTTCTAGCAAGTGAGCAGAAGCCAGTGATCGCCGAGGGACAGAGGGCTCCAGGATGGATGGGAGGTGAGTACAGTGTAAAAAAAAAAAAAAAAAATTAATAAAATATTTTTTCTCTGCTTGTGTCTGTGTGATTATTTACATTTAACCCCTTGTGAACTGGTAAGGGGTCCATGACCCCTATACCAGTTCACAAGGCTGGGGGGATGGCAAGCCACCTGCGCTAGCGAGTGGCTTGCCATTAACCCCTGGCACCCCCATTACCTGCCTCCCCAAAGGCCAGGGGGGGGCAGAAGAGCCCGGGCCCACATGGGCTATGTGGGCTCGTAGGCTGCAGGGTGGGGGGGCCACATAAGCTGGCCCCCCCACTCTGTGCCTACAAGCCCCCATAGCTGGTCCCGGGCTGGTTACTTTGGGTAAGGGGGACCCCACGTCAATTTTTTTTTTGCTTTTTAAGGGTTTTTAACCCTTAAAAATCAAAAAAAAAATGGGGTCTCCCTCCCCTGGGAGGGGGGACCCTATGTCATTTTTTTTCTCGATTTAACCCTTTGTAGTGTGGATGGTAGTTGTATTTTTTTTGTGAATGTTATAAAATACTTGTTTCAGTTAGAGGGGTCTCCTGGGCAGGAACAGGGGGCTACCGATAAATATGTGGTACCGTTCTAATCGGTAGAAACGGGGCTTTCACATGCAATATGATTTTCCTTAATAAAATACATTTTTTATTTAAAATAAAGGAGTCAATTTTTTTAAAACATTTTTTATTTATTTATTTATTATTTTTACTTAATAATATTGTAAAAAAAAAAAAAAAATTTACAAACAAGACATTTCATGTTAAAGCCTAAACTCTGCTGCAAAAAAATATATATATAATTTTCCTGAAAGTTCCAGCAAAAATGGCGCAAAACATGACGCAAAATGGGGAAAAATGGCCTGTCAACAGAGGGTGACAAAATCTCAAGTAGGCTGGCAATTAAAAGGGTTAATAGTACCTATGCATGTTGGGTATTGTTCTGTTCGGGGGACCTTGCGCTTTCAGACTTAGCTTGTTTTTTCTGGTTTGCATATTTATATTTTAGGAAAAGGTGTTTTTTATTCAGCTTTTTTATAAATTTTTTAAGGAAACCCTGCGCAAACAAAGAATTCTTTGAGGGATTACTTCCAGAAAGATGAGCCCACTACAACAAGCTGGGTACCCTTAGAAAGCTTAACGTGTGTACTTTCAGGGAATATATGGTTTATGGGGGATATTCCAAATGTCAAGGGTTGTTTTGGTTGAAAAATCGCAAGGTGCGCACTTTGTCTGCAGAGCTGAAATTTTCAAGTAAAATTACCGTTACGCACATGCTTTACTTTGGGGTGTTTGGCAACTCCTTTGACAGAACCTATGCATGTTGGGTATTGTTCTGTTCGGGGGATGTTGCGTTTCCAGATTAAACTTGTTTTTTCTTGTTTGTATATAGTTTTTTTAGGAAAATGTGGCTTTGATTCTGCTTTTTTATCCTTTTTTTAGGGAAACTCTTTGCAACCAAAGAATCCATTGAGGGATTACTTCCAGAAAACTATGGCCACATCAACAAGCCTGGTACGCCTAGAAAGCCTGAGGTGTGTACTTCCAGAGAATATATAGTTTGTTGGGGGTATTTCAAATGTAAAGGGTTGTTTTTCTAGAAAAACTGCAAGGTGCGCATATTGCGTAGCACAGTTGTATTTTATCTGAAAATCCCCTAAAGCGTTGTTTCAGTTTGGGGGAGTCTCCTGGGCAGGAAAGGGTGTCTACCTATACATATGTGGTACCGCTGTAACCGGGAGAAATAGGGATTTCACACGCAATAAGATTTCATTGACAAACTTACATTTTTTATTACAAAAAAAACTACAATATGTAAAAATTTTTTTTTTTTTTTTTTTTTTTTTTGCACATATTTAACCAAAAATATTGAGAATACACCTAAAAAATGACAAACAAGACATTTCATGTTAAAGCCCAGACTCTGCTGAAAAAAACAATATATCATTTTCCTGGGAAATCCCTGGAAATCCCTTCAAAAATCACATTTGAACATGGGGAGCGCAAAATAGTGCAAAATGGTCTGGCAACAGAGTGTGACAAAAACTCCAGGTAGGCTGGCACTTAAAGGGTTAAAGAGACACTGGGGTTGGCTTCAGGAGCCCAAAAATTGGATGAATCCCACCCTGGAGTTGGCAGCAGCAGCAGGAGCCCAAACATAACTTTAAAGAGACACTGGAGTTGGCAGCAGGAGCCCAAAAATTGGATGAATCACACCCTGGAGTTGGCAGCAGCAGCAGCCCAAACATTACTTTAAAGAGACACTGGGGTTGGCTTCAGGAGCCCAAAAATTGGATGAATCACACCCTGGAGTTGGCAGCAGCAGCAGCAGGAGCCCAAACATAACTTTAAAGAGACACTGGAGTTGGCAGCAGGAGCCCAAAAATTGGATGAATCACACCCTGGAGTTGGCAGCAGCAGCAGCAGGAGCCCAAACATTACTTTAAAGAGACACTGAGGTTTGCTTCAGGAGCCCAAAAATTGGATGAATCACACCCTGGAGTTGGCAGCAGCAGCAGGGGCCCAAACATAACTTTAAAGAGACACTGGAGTTGGCAGCAGGAGCCCAAAAATTGGATGAATCACACCCTGGAGTTGGCAGCAGCAGCAGCAGGAGCCCAAACATTACTTTAAAGAGACACTGGAGTTGGCAGCAGGAGCCCAACAATTGGATGAATCACACCCTGGAGTTGGCAGCAGCAGGAGCCCAAACATTACTTTAAAGAGACACTGGGGTTGGCTTCAGGAGCCCCAAAATTGGATGAATCACACCCTGGAGTTGGCAGCAGCAGCAGCAGGAGCCCAAACATAACTTTAAAGAGACACTGGAGATGGCAGCAGGAGCCCAGAAATTGGATGAATCACACCCTGGAGTTGGCAGCAGCAGGAGCCCAAACATTACTTTAAAGAGACACTGGGGTTGGCTTCAGGAGCCCCAAAATTGGATGAATCACACCCTGGAGTTGGCAGCAGCAGCAGCAGGAGCCCTAACATAACTTTAAAGAGACACTGGAGTTGGAAGCAGGAGCCCAAAAATTGGATGAATCACACCCTGGAGTTGGCAGCAGCAGCAGCAGGAGCCCAAACATTACTTTAAAGAGACACTGGGGTTGGCTTCAGGAGCCCAAAAATTGGATGAATCACACCCTGGAGTTGGCAGCAGCAGGAGCCCAAACATAACTTTAAAGAGACACTGGAGTTGGCAGCAGGAGCCCAATAATTGGATGAATAACACCCTGGAGTTGGCAGCAGCAGGAGCCCAAACATAACTTTAAAGAGACACTGGAGCTGGCAGCAGGAGCCCAAAAATTGGATGAATCACACCCTGGAGTTGGCAGCAGCAGCAGGAGCCCAAACATTACTTTAAAGAGACACTGGGGTTGGCTTCAGGAGCCCAAATATTGGATGAATCACACCCTGGAGTTGGCAGCAGCAGCAGGAGCCCAAACATAACTTTAAAGAGACACTGGAGTTGGCAGCAGGAGCCCAAAAATTGGATGAATCACACCCTGGAGTTGGCAGCAGCAGCAGGAGTCCAAACATTACTTTAAAGAGACACTGGGGTTGGCTTCAGGAGCCCAAAAATTGGATGAATCACACCCTGGAGTTGGCAGCAGCAGCAGCAGGAGCCCAAACATAACTTTAAAGAGACACTGGAGTTGGCAGCAGGAGCCCAAAAATTGGATGAATCACACCCTGGAGTTGGCAGCAGGAGCCCAAATATTACTTTAAAGAGACACTGGGGTTGGCTTCAGGAGTCCAAAAATTGGATGAATCACACCCTGGAGTCGGCAGCAGCAGCAGCAGGAGCCCAAACATAACTTTAAAGAGACACTGGAGTTGGCAGCAGGAGCCCAAAAATTGGATGAATCACACCCCGGAGTTGGCAGCAGCAGCAGCAGCAGGAGCCCAAACATTACTTTAAAGAGACACTGGGGTTGGCAGCAGGAGCCCAAAAATTGGATGAATCACACCCTGGAGTTGGCAGCAGCAGCAGGAGCCCAAACATAACTTTAAAGAGACACTGGAGTTGGCAGCAGGAGCCCAAGAATTAGATGAATCACACCATGGAGTCGGCAGCTGCAGCAGCAGCAGCCCAAACATTACTTTAAAGAGACACTGGGGTTGGCTTCAGGAGCCCAAAAATTGGATGAATCACAACCTGGAGTTGGCAGCAGCAGCAGCAGGAGCCCAAACATTGCTTTAAAAAGACACTGGAGTTGGCAGCAGGAGCCCAAAAATTGGATGAATCACACCCTGGAGTTGGCAGCAGCAGCAGCAGGAGCCCAAACATTACATTAAAGAGACACTGGGGTTGGCTTCAGGAGCCCAAAAATTGGATGAATCACACCCTGGAGTTGGCAGCAGCAGCAGCAGGAGCCCAAACATTACTTTAAAGAGACACTGGGGTTGGCTTCAGGAGCCCAAAAATTGGATGAATCACACCCTGGAGTTGGCAGCAGCAGCAGCAGGAGCCCAAACATTACTTTAAAGAGACACTGGGGTTGGCTTCAGGAGCCCAAAAATTGGATGAATCACACCCTGGAGTTGGCAAGCAGCAGCAGCAGGAGGCCAAAAATTCGCTGAAAGGCACACCCTGAAGTTGGCATCAGCAGGAGGCCAAAAATTGGTTGGAAGGCACACCCTGAAGTTGGCATCAGCAGGAGCCCAAAAATTGGCCTAAAGACATAAATATGTTTTGCACCATTTGGAAAGTGTAAAACGTGGCACCATGCTGAATCTAGTCGCATGCATCAGGCATTGGTGGGTGGAAATCCTGGCTGATCCATCCCTGATTCATTTTGACAAAGGTGAGTCTCTCCACATTTTTAGTTGACAGACGAGTTCTCCTTGCCGTAACTATGGCCCCCACCGCACTAAACACCCGCTCAGATGGCACGCTACTTGCCGGGCAGGACAGCTTTTCCAGGGCAAACTCTGCTTGTTGCGGCCACAAATCAAGTTTGGCTGCCCAGAAGTCCAGCGGATCCTCAAGGTGTGTTGGCATGGTCATGTCAAGGTATGACATGACCTGCTGGTTGAGGTCCTGCTCCAGGTCTTCCTGCTGCTCATGAGTAGCCTCACTATGCGGGTGTAGAAAGCTACTCATTAGCGACTGAAGACTGAGGCTGCTACTGATGGAGCTGCTGCTGCTGCTCCTGCCAACCCCCCCAGCAGCCATGGCAGTGGAAGGTGAGCGCAGAGGTCCCCTCGAGTCAGACCTGCGAGAGTATGGACCATGGCGCAGATAGGCATCGGCCAACTGCCTACGTAGAATGTCTTTGTAGTAGTTCAGTTTGTCCTCCCTCTCGGCGGGTTTAACAAATGCCCCCATTTTGTGCCGGAAGCGAGGGTCCAATAAGGTGGACGGCCAGAAGTCATCCCGCCGACAAATGAAAACAATTCTGGGGTCACTACGCAAGCACGTGAGCATGCTTCCTGCCATTTGCGCAAGTGACTCGGAGGGACTACCTGTCTCCATCTCCACTGCATACTGCCACGGTGTGTCCGGGTCCTCTGTCTCGCCTTCCTCAAAACCCTCCAGCTCCTCTGGCTGCTCCTGCTGCTCCTCTCCTGTCCGCTGACTAGATAAACCAGCCATTTCGCCAAGCCTAAACTGTGTTTCGCTGGGCAACTCCTCCTCCTCTTCCTCCTCCTCCTCCAGTTCAGCTCCAACGGGGTTCATGTGGCCGTAAGATGTAGACGCCATGTCTCCAGTGCCCTGACCAGCCATGGTTTCCAACATGTGCTGTAGTACATGAAGCAGTGGAATCACGTCGTTCATCCCGTAATCCTGCCGACTGACAAATAAAGTGGCTTCCTCAAAGGGCCTGAGCAAACGGCAGGTGTCACGTATGAGCTGCCACTGGTTGACATTGAAGTTACACAGGGGAGTCCCCCTATCTGCTTGGATCATCAGGAAATCCGTGATGGCTTTTCTCTGTTCATATAATCGGTCCAACATGTGAAGGGTGGAATTCCAATGCAGACTATGTTGGGGGATACCGTTCTGACGCTGTAGCTCAAGAAGGGTGTGTTTTGCGGTGTATGAGTGGCTGAAGTGCATGCAAAGTTTCCTTGAAGTTGTTAGGATGTCTTGCAGATGGGGGGAACACTTCAGAAACCGCTTGACAACCAGATTGAAGACGTGAGCCATGCAGGGGGCATGGGTCAGGCTTCCTTGGCGCAGCGCAGACAAAATGTTCTTCCCATTGTCGGTAACCATGATTCCCATTTTAAGTTTTCTTGGAGTAAGCCATGTTTGGATTTCCTGATGAATAAATTTAAGCAGTTCCTCCCCTGTGTGACTCCTTTCGCCAAGACAAACCATGTGAAGCACTGCGTGACACCTCCGTGCCCTGCACACATGGTAGACTGGAGGGGCACTGAGACTTGAGCCTACAGTGGAGGGTGAGGAGATGGCGGAGGATGAGGAGGCCAAGTCGCACAGTGTCACAGGCCCAACGTGCAGGGAGCGCGGAGGCCGAAGCGGCGTGACCTGTCCAAGTTGCTGCTGCAAAGGGACCACATTCACCCAGTGGGCCGTAAACGACATGTACTGTCCCTGACCGTAGTTACAGCTCCAGACGTCGGCGCTGCCATGCACTTTGCTACACAACGACAGGCTCAAGGACTGGCCCACCTTCTGTTCAACAAAAGTGTGCAGCGCTGGTACTGCCTTCTTGGCAAAGAAATGACGGCTTGGGACTCTCCACCTCGGCTCAAGCCATCAGTTCTCTGAAAGGTGTCTTAGCAGGCTCAAACAGGCCAAATTACTTTAAATAACTGTGCAGCTTACAGTAAATACAGAGGCTAATGTGATGTTACAGAATGGGATGGCCCACAGCAGACTTGAGATCAGTATATATGCACACAGCAACAGTGTCTTAGCAGGCTCAAACAGGCCAAATTACTTTAAATAACTGTGCAGATTACAGTAAATACAGAAATACAGAGGCTAATGGTATGTTACAGAATGGGATGCCTCACAGCAGACTTGAGATCAGTATATATGCACACAGCAACAGTGTGTAAGCAGGCTCATACAGGCCAAATTACTTTAAATAACTGTGCAGCTTACAGTAAATACAGAGGCTAATGTGATGTTACAGAATGAGATGGCCCACAGCAGACTTGAGATCAGTATATATGCACAGCAACAGTGTCTTAGCAGGCTCAAACAGGCCAAATTACTTTAAATAACTGTGCAGCTTACAGTAAATACAGAAATACAGAGGCTAATGGTATGTTACAGAATGGGATGCCTCACAGCAAACTTGAGATCAGTATATATGCACACAGCAACAGTGTGTAAGCAGGCTCAATCAGGCCAAATTACTTTAAATAACTGTGCAGCTTACAGTAATACAGAGGCTAATGGTATGTTAAAGAATGGGATGCCCCCAAGCAGACTTGAGATCAGTATATATGCACAGCAACAGTGTGTAAGCAGGCTCATACATGCCAAATTACTTTAAATAACTGTGCAGCTTACAGTAATTACAGAGGCTAATGGTATGTTACAGAATGGGATGCCCCCAAGCAGACTTGAGATCAGTATATATGCACACAGCAACAGTGTGTAAGCAGGCTCATACAGGCCAAATTACTTTAAATAACTGTGCAGCTTACAGTAAATACAGAGGCTAATGGTATGTTACAGAATGGGATGCCCCCAAGCAGACTTGAGATCAGTATATATGCACACAGCAACAGTGTGTAAGCAGGCTTATACAGGCCAAATTACTTTAAATAACTGTGCAGCTTACAGTAAATACAGAGGCTAATGTGATGTTACAGAATGGGATGGCCCACAGCAGACTTGAGATCAGTATATATGCACAGCAACAGTGTCTTAGCAGGCTCAAACAGGCCAAATTACTTTACATAACTGTGCAGCTTACAGTAAATACAGAGGCTAATGGTATGTTACAGAATGGGATGCCTCACAGCAGACTTGAGATCAGTATATATGCACACAGCAACAGTGTGTAAGAAGGCTCATACAGGCCAAATTACTTTAAATAACTGTGCAGCTTACAGTAAATACAGAGGCTAATGGTATGTTACAGAATGGGATGCCCCCAAGCAGACTTGAGATCAGTATATATGCACACAGCAACAGTGTGTAAGCAGGCTCATACAGGCCAAATTACTTTAAATAACTGTGCAGCTTACAGTAAATACAGAGGCTAATGGTATGTTACAGAATGGGATGCCCCCAAGCAGACTTGAGATCAGTATATATGCACACAGCAACAGTGTGTAAGCAGGCTCATACAGGCCAAATTACTTTAAATAACTGTGCAGCTTACAGTAAATACAGAGGCTAATGGTATGTTACAGAATGGGATGCCCCCAAGCAGACTTGAGATCAGTATATATGCACACAGCAACAGTGTGTAAGCAGGCTTATACAGGCCAAATTACTTTAAATAACTGTGCAGCTTACAGTAAATACAGAGGCTAATGTGATGTTACAGAATGGGATGGCCCACAGCAGACTTGAGATCAGTATATATGCACAGCAACAGTGTCTTAGCAGGCTCAAACAGGCCAAATTACTTTAAATAACTGTGCAGCTTACAGTAAATACAGAGGCTAATGGTATGTTACAGAATGGGATGCCTCACAGCAGGCTTTATAACAGTATATATGCACAGCAACAGTGTCTAAGCAGGCTCAAACAGGCCAAATTACTTTAAATAACTGTGCAGCTTACAGTAAATACAGAGGCTAATGGTATGTTACAGAATGGGATGCCCCGAAGCAGGCTTTAGAACAGTATATATGCACAGCAACAGTGTCTAAGCAGGCTCAAACAGGCCAACTTACTTTAAATAACTGTGCAGCTTACAGTAAATACAGAGGCTAATGGTATGTTACAGAATGGGATGCCCCCAAGCAGACTTGAGATCAGTATATATGCACACAGCAACAGTGTGTAAGCAGGCTCAAACAGGCCAAATTACTTTAAATAACTGTGCAGCTTACAGTAAATACCGAGGCTAATGTGATGTTACAGAATGGGATGGCCCACAGCAGACTTGAGATCAGTATATATGCACAGCAACAGTGTCTTAGCAGGCTCAAACAGGCCAAATTACTTTAAATAACTGTGCAGCTTACAGTAAATACAGAGGCTAATGGTATGTTACAGAATGGGATGCCCCCAAGCAGACTTGAGATCAGTATATATGCACACAGCAACAGTGTGTAAGCAGGCTCATACAGGCCAAATTACTTTAAATAACTGTGCAGCTTACAGTAAATACAGAGGCTAATGTGATGTTACAGAATGGGATGGCCCACAGCAGACTTGAGATCAGTATATATGCACAGCAACAGTGTCTTAGCAGGCTCAAACAGGCCAAATTACTTTAAATAACTGTGCAGCTTACAGTAAATACAGAAATACAGAGGCTAATGGTATGTTACAGAATGGGATGCCTCACAGCAGACTTGAGATCAGTATATATGCACAGAGCAACAGTGTGTAAGCAGGCTCAATCAGGCCAAATTACTTTAAATAACTGTGCAGCTTACAGTAAATACGGAGGCTAATGGTATGTTAAAGAATGGGATGCCCCCAAGCAGACTTGAGATCAGTATATATGCACACAGCAACAGTGTGTAAGCAGGCTCATACAGGCCAAATTACTTTAAATAACTGTGCAACTTACAGTAAATACAGAGGCTAATGGTATGTTACAGAATGGGATGCCTCACTGCAGACTTGGGATCAGTATATATGCACACAGCAACAGTGTGTAAGCAGGCTCATACAGGCCAAATTACTTTAAATAACTCTGCAGCTTACAGTAAATACAGAGGCTAATTGTATGTTACAGAATGGGATGCCCCCAAGCAGACTTGAGATCAGTATATATGCACACAGCAACAGTGTTTAAGCAGGCTCATACAGGCCAAATTACTTTAAATAACTGTGCAGCTTACAGTAAATACAGAGGCTAATTGTATGTTACAGAATGGGATGCCCCCAAGCAGACTTGAGATCAGTATATATGCACACAGCAACAGTGTGTAAGCAGGCTCATACAGGCCAAATTACTTTAAATAACTGTGCAGCTTACAGTAAATACAGAGGCTAATGTGATGTTACAGAATGGGATGGCCCACAGCAGACTTGAGATCAGTATATACAGTATGCCCAGCAACAGTGTCTTAGCAGGCTCAAACAGGCCCAATTACTTTAATTAACTGTGCAGCTTACAGTAAATACAGAGGCTAATGGTATGTTACAGAATGGGATGCCTCACAGCAGACTTGAGATCAGTATATATGCACACAGCAACAGTGTGTAAGCAGGCTCATACAGGCCAAATTACTTTAAATAACTGTGCAGCTTACAGTAAATACAGAGGCTAATGGTATGTTACAGAATGGGATGCCCCCAAGCAGACTTGAGATCAGTATATATGCACGCAGCAACAGTGTGTAAGCAGGCTCATACAGGCCAAATTACTTTAAATAACTGTGCAGCTTACAGTAAATACAGAGGCTAATGTGATGTTACAGAATGGGATGGCCCACAGCAGACTTGAGATCAGTATATATGCACAGCAACAGTGTCTTAGCAGGCTCAAACAGGCCAAATTACTTTACATAACTGTGCAGCTTACAGTAAATACAGAGGCTAATGGTATGTTACAGAATGGGATGCCTCACAGCAGACTTGAGATCAGTATATATGCACACAGCAACAGTGTCTTAGCAGGCTCATACAGGCCAAATTACTTTAAATAACTGTGCAGCTTACAGTAAATACAGAGGCTAATGGTATGTTACAGAATGGGATGCCCCCAAGCAGACTTGAGATCAGTATATATGCACACAGCAACAGTTTGTAAGCAGGCTCATACAGGCCAAATTACTTTAAATAACTGTGCAGCTTACAGTAAATACAGAGGCTAATGAGATTTTACAAAATGGTAATGTTCCCACAGCAGACTTGAGATCAGTTCAGTATATATGCACATCAAAAGTAGCCTGAAACAGCTAACAAAGCCAGTCAGCCAGCCAGTAACACTCAGGCTGGACGAAAAAACTAAAAAATCTCCCTGTGACTGCCTCTGATTTTTCCTAACTTTCCCTGCTTCTCGCTGACTTCCTGCCTGTCTCCTGCCTGTCCCTGTCTCTCTAACTGTCTCTCCCTGACTACAGCAGTGTCCTGTCTCTCACAAATGCAATAGAGAAATGAGGAAAAGCAAGATGTCCGCCGCCTTAAATAGCGCTGTGACATCACCGGGCTTGCTGGCTGCTGATAGGCTGCATGTGACTGCCCCAGCATGCACTGGAGCGGGGTAGATGTCTGGACATGCCCCGTCCGCCATCTCAGAATGCCTGTAATGTAAATGAATGGATGTTAAAGGAAAACTTCGAGTGATCGAAGCACGGGGAAATTCGGATTCGATCCGAATCAAATTTTTCATGAAATTCGGATCGAATCCGGGTTCGTCCGGATTGATTCGCTCATCCCTAATCATATTCACTCCCTAGACACCTCCTTTGTCTCCAATCTGTCCCTTCCTCTCGCCTGACACCACTAAAATGCTAGTGCATGCCCTAGGCATATCCCGACTAGATCACCGAAACATCATATGTGGTTTACCAACTAACAGATTGACACCCCTCCAATATTTTCTGAAATCTGCTGGTCGCCTCATCCTTCTCTCCTCTCACTCATCCAGCTCTGCTCCCCCTCTGTCAGTTCCTCCACTGGCTCAAACCTAAAAAGCTCTCTCCAGCCAGGCTCATCCCTACATTTCATCTCTAAAACAATATAAACCTAGACGCAGCCCCTTCCCCCTTCTTATCCTTTAGACTGTATGCTCGCAAGGACAGGGCTCTCTCTCCTATTGTATCTTGTATTGAGAATATTCATTGCGGACTCTGTAACAGCGCATTTGTACTAGTCTATGTACTGTATGTTCCTCTCTGTCTGTAATTACTACTTTGTACAGCGCTACAAAAGATAATGGAACTTCATAAATAAATAATAGCCTGCCATCTGCCCCACACATCTCTTACCCGCAGTGCCGGTTTTTACTTCAGTGGTCGACTAAATACGAGAAAGTTCCTCATGTACTGACAGAAAGAATGAAAAGATCCTGAATGACACTAAAGGCACAAACAACCATCAGACAAAACACTACTTTATCCCTGTAGACCCCCTAAGTATGAAGAATTGCACAGAAAAGATTGGCATAAAAAGTAACCTTTATAGACAGCACCCCCAGGGATTTAAAGACGGATAACTGCAAAGCTGAAAGCACCAGGTGCAAATCCTTACTCAGTTGTATAGCACCTTAGAGGATGAAGTTTATGGAAAGAGAACAAGATAGAAAATACCAAAACCTGCCCTTTCAGAGCACTGACTGAAAGGTATAGTATCTATGCCCCACTCAAAAATAACAATATTCCTGGTCACAAAAAAGGCTCAGAGCAAGATCCCTATATATCTCATATAATCTCTATCTCTATATAACATTCACCCTTCAAAGCACAAGGTAGACCCTGGGTGAAGGAGGCATCAGGACAAAGGCCCATTACTGCTAGCATGCTGGCTTCAACACACCATGAAAGCTAGCTGAAAACTGGGGAGATGTTTGAAAGACTGAGAAACCTGTCCACTACCAGACTGATCATCTGTGCACTAAATAATCTGAAGCCCACCAGAATGTTTGGGACTGCAACCTGCAATTTGAGAAATCAGCTTGCTCAGTTCCTTAAAGGCCCTGCTTAATAGAGCTAAAGCAAGTGCATGCCAATAATCCCTCTATCTGCTAGGTTCTTTAGAGCAGTGGTCCCCAACCCCCCGGGCCGCGGGCCGCTACCGGTCTGTGGCTCAAATGGTACCGGGCCCTGACAGTGTTCCCTTTAAGGTGCGCGGGAGCGTGGCCGCGCACCTGCTTTTGCCTCCCCGCTTACTGCATACTTCAACCCGCGCAGCAACAGCTGTCAGGTTGAGACGAGCTATGGCTGTGGCAGTATTTTGAATAGACCCGCCCCTCAGATGACGCAATAGCGAGGGCCCCTCCCTCCCCCTCTCATCATCACCGGCATTTCTCTGCCTAACGCGGGAGAAGAGCAGAGGCTCAGTGATATGCATCTGCCATGGACAGGAAAAACAGAGCATGTGTCAATGCTGACATTGCTGACACTCCTATCTGTGATTACACAAGGTTAGCTCTGCTACCCTCCGTTTGCCTGTTCACCCCCTCCCCTTCCCCAGGCTCTGAAAACGTATCTATAGCTCATTGTAATGATGGCTGTTCAGGGATTTATGCTGCCAACATAAAGGCTCAGACAACACAAGGGATCACACTTTCAAAACTCCATGTGTGTGTGTGAGAGGTGTGATCTCTATTGTGCTCCTGTCCAGTCAGACCCTGTAACCCCTTCACTGCCAGAGAGCGTATTGAGGCACAGACATGCTGTTACTTCTAACTGATCACCTATGAACTGTCCCACACACCAACCATATCAGCATCCTGTGTATCTGCTTCTCAACCTTATCTGCATCCTATGCATCTGTACCCCAACCCTATCTGCATCCTATGTATCTGTACCCCAACCCTATCTGCATCCTATGTATCTGTACCCCAACCCTATCTGCATCCTATGTATCTGTACCCCAACCCTATCTGCATCCTATGTATCTGTACCCCAACCCTATCTGCATCCTATGTATCTGTACCTCAACCCTATCTGCATCCTATGCATCTGTACCCCAACCCTATCTGCATCCTATGTATCTGTACTCCAACCCTATCTGCATCCTATGTATCTGTACCCCAACCCTATCTGCATCCTATGTATCTGTACCCTAACCCTATCTGCATCCTATGCATCTGTACCCCAACCCTATCTGCATCCTATGTATCTGTACCTCAACCCTATCTGCATCCTATGTATCTGTACCCCAAGCCTATCTGCATCCTATGTATCTGTACCCCAACCCTATCTGCATCCTATGTATCTGTACCCCAAGCCTATCTGCATTCTATGTATCTGTACCCCAACCCTATCTGCATCCTATGCATCTGTACCCCAACCCTATCTGCATCCTATGTATCTGTACCTCAACCCTATCTGCATCCTATGTATCTGTACCTCAACCCTATCTGCATCCTATGTATCTGTGTCCTAACCCTATCTGCATCCTATGTATCTGTACTCTAACCCTATATGCATCCTATGTATCTGTACCTCAACCCTATCTGCATCCTATGTATCTGTACCTCAACCCTTATCTTAACGTTAACATTAAAATTATTGAATCAAAACAATGTTAACAATCAATGCCGCTGCACCGCCCCAGCCACACCCCCAGCCCCGCCCCGCCCCCAGTCACCCCCCCCCCCCCCAGTGCCCCACCGGGCTGCGGTAAAATTGCCAAATCCTGAACCGGTCCACGGTGAAAAAAAGGTTGGGGACCACTGCTTTAGAGAACCAAGTCTACCAGTGGCTAAGAAGGCTTCTTAGGATAGGACAGCAGAGTACCATGCATCCCAAACTTTGGGGTGCGCAACAATTTTTCATATTTCTCTGAGGCTAGGGTTGAAAATTTCTGGTGACCAATAATATACTGACGATTTTGCACGTTTTACCACCTACAAAGAATGGAGAGTTCTGAAATGTTTCTCACAGGTACACTTCGACAGTGAGGGAAATATATATGGGGGGAGAGTGAAGGATATGGATGGAGTCACACTAGAAGTAGTCATGTTCCCTACCCAACCTCACTCCCTAATGGCGCACCTTACTGCTAATTCAAGGACCCTAAGTTACTAAGAACGTTATTTTATGGGGGGAGGGAAATTTCCCGCTACCTTGCATCCCAGCTTTCTAAATAAGGAGAAAGTGGGTGGAAGGAGCCTGGAAGGAGCTGGTCCTTTTTGAAATAAATGTCTAGTTTCGACCTAAAGAAAAGGTTACAGCAAAAAGAATTGCGGTGGATCCATGATTTGGATACACAATTCCCATGGGGGCTGAACGAAGATGTGGCCTTCACGCCATATTTAGGTTAAAACAACTTGTTTTCACATTTGACTGCAGCACACCCCATGCACAATTATGTGTGGGTGGTGGGGCACCTACAAATAGTAGGGTTATTATTATTATTGTTAGTATATAAGGGCATAGTGGGCTAGTTGCCCACACGCCCCTATTGGTTAATTTGGAGTTTTCTTACATGCTGTATGTTTTGTGTCACACATTTGGGTGGGTTGTGGGATGGGGGGGGGGGGGGGAGTGTATAATGGAGTGATGACACATGTTGGTTTGAGGTATGTAGAACTAACTCACGTTTTTACTGTGGTGTGCAAAAAGCTAATGTGTCACCCTGTTTTATAGAGGTGAAGATCTATATGGTGGGAGTCCATATCGGGATGCCCGTGAGGAATTGTGGTAGCATGTATGTATGTTTATCAGGTGCATCTCAACGTGTTTCTATAATACATCTTGGAATATGGGGTGAACGACAAGTTGGAGGAGCCGGAGAATTTATTTGGAAATCACACCATGAAAAGAACCTACACACAAGAAGAAAGCAGGAAGAAAGTAGAAAAAGAGAGAAATTGGAAGAAAAGGGCTATGTATTAAGTACTAAATGTTGAACTTTTTTTTTTTTTTTTAAAGTTTTTATTTTGCAATAAACAAACATACATGACACACCAAACAAGTCATATATAAGATATCAAGGTGCCGCAGGCACCCAACTTCATAACTGGCAGAAAATTGACAACACAGACAATCATTCACACACCTTTCAACCCGGACCCTTCGTAGATCTTGCTTCCATCTCGGATTAAGTATAGGACAGATAGGCTGAGGAGCTTAGCTAATTAGACAGGGCGCGGGGTCTTCACAATTCCTACCTTATTCATTAGGTACAGCTCACGGTCACAGCCCCTCCAATATACTGTAGATGTTGTACTAGACCCCAAAAATCCTCCTCCAGACCCCCATTCTCCCGGACTCACTCAGCATCATATGCTGACTCATGGCTCTGCAACCAAGGATCCCAGACCCTTTCGAACTTCTCTGGTGCACCTCTAGCGGCGTAAGTCAATTTATACATGGTGAGTTTCTGATTGACTAGTCTTTTCCAGGATTGCACTGAGGGCCTAGCGGGGTGTCTCCAGTTAATCAGGATACACTTCCTGGCATAGAAGAGCAGCAATCGGACCAGGACCTTTAAAGCCCGCAGCTCCGAGAGCGACTCCACCACCCCAAGAAGACATGTGGAGATAGTCCTCGGTACCGGAAAACCCACCACTCTGCTGATCAGACCCATCACACCCTCCCAGAAGCCCGTCAGAACCTCACATGACCAGATCATATGTATCCATGAGCCACTACCCTTCCCGCATCTAGGACATGAATCAGAATCAGACAGGCCCATTCTGTGCAGACGAACCGGGGTGATGTAAGCCTGATGGATCCACTTGGTCTGGATGAATCTATCCCTAGCTTCCACCACCGACGCGTGCAGGTTATCCATTACCTCCTCCCAGTCGTCCCCGTCCAAGCCTGGGTCTAGGACCTGCCATTTAGACTCGATCTTACTCCTAGGGGACTCCAGTTCTCCTAACAAGCTTTTATACATCGCTGAGACAGGCTTTTTGAGGTTCTCATCTCTGATTACATTTTCAACCTTGGACACTGTAAACCTCGGGCTCTCCCTCCGGAATTGGGCGTGCAGTGCATGCCTAAGTTGTAGATATCGGAAAAAGTCCCGATTAAGCAGATGAAACTCTTCCTTACACTGATCAAAGGACATCAGTACCCCTCCTCTGTAAAGTTGCCCAATCTGCCTAACGCCCTTCCTTGACCAAAATAGCGGGTCCTGCATAGCGCCCAATTCTGGCAACCTGGGGTTGTCCCATAGGGGGGCATGGGGGGACCACGTCGGGTCAACCCCAGCCCTCATCCCAAGCTTAGCCGCCCTCTCCCAGATGTTGCCGGCCGCCCTCATACACGTGGTCGCCTCTCGGATCCCTTTCGTGCCCCTGTATGCCAGGGAAGTCAGCCTTTCAGGGGAGCCCAGCAGTGCCACTTCCAGGCATACCACCGGGTTGTCCCGCGGTAGACAGATCCACCAATGAACAAACAGCAGCTGTGTTGCATAGAAGTATAATTGCATGTGTGGCACCGCCAGTCCCCCGGTATCAGTCTGCGCCTTCATTATCTGTCGATTTAGCCTTGGGGGGGACTGACCCCATATAAAGCTGAAGATGATCGATTCCAGTGCTTTAAAATGGGAGGCCGGAAGCATCACCGGGGAGGCCTGGTAGATGTATAAGAATTTAGGGAGGAAAATCATTTTAAATATATTGATTCTGCCCATGACCGACAGGGGAAGGTTCGCCCACTGGGTGACTCTTTGCTTCAATTTCGCTATTACTGGGGAGATATTGAAAGAAATAAACTCCTCAGTCCGCCCACTTATCACGATCCCCAGGTACTTAAATTGCTGGACTATCTTTAGTTGAGATCTTGGGGAGACATCACGGGGATCTGTCCCATCAACTAGCAACAGACTAGATTTGTCCCAGTTGACCTTCAGGCCGGAAAATCTTCCGAACACCCCAATGGTATCCAGAGCAGCCTCTAAGGACTCACCGCAATCCGCTAGGTATAGTAGGGTGTCATCCGCGTAAAGTGAAATCTTCTCCTCTATCTCCCCCAGCCTCCACCCCGCAATGGTTGTGGAATTCCTAATGATGATTGCCAATGGTTCAATGGCCAGTGCAAAGAGCATCGGAGAGAGGGGGCAGCCCTGTCTAGTCCCCCTATTTAGCACAAAAGGGTTAGAGTAGCAGCCGTTAACCCTCACTCTGGCCGTTGGGTGGTCGTATAACAGCTTAATGTACGCTATAAAACTCGTGGGGAGCCCGAATCTGGCCAACACTGCCCAGAGGTACACCCATTCGATCGAGTCAAAGGCCTTCTCATTGTCGAGCGAGACTATCGCCCGGCCGCCACAGTTGTCATGTACTATTTGTAAATTGGATATCAGCCTGCGCAAATTTATCCCCGTTGTACGTCCCGGCATAAAGCCTGACTGGTCAGGCCCGATCAGTTGCAATATAACCCTATTTAACCTATTTGCCAGGATTTTAGCCAGAATTTTGGCATCTTGATTTAAAAGAGAGATGGGCCTATATGATGCCCATGTATCGGGGGGTTTCCCTTCTTTGTGTATAAGGACCACGTGCGCTTCATGGAAGGAGGCCGGGAGACTCCCATCATCCAGCGCCTGTTTCAGGACCTCCCAAAGCTTAGGGGCGATCCGATCCAACTCCTGCTTATACCACTCGGCCGGCAATCCGTCAGGCCCGGGCGCTTTCCTGCCGGGAAGTGCTCTCATCGCAATCTTAACTTCCTCAATAGTAATGGGAGAGTCAAGAGATTCCCGATCGGCAGGGGCCAGTTCAGGGAATTTAATTTGATCAAGATAATTCTCCAACTCATCCATCCCGTAGTTGACCCTAGAGGAGTACAGGGCCGAGTAGTATCTGAGGAACTGTTGTGCAATTTTCTCACCCTCTGTAACCATTTCTCCTGCAACCATTATCCCGGCAATACTATTGGACTTGTTTTCAGCCCTTGCTAGATAGGCCAGAGTCTTGCCATTTTTATCCCCTTTGTCAAATATCAATGCCTGCTTATGTAACAACAGTTTCCTAGTTGAATCGGATAATAGCAGATTATATTCCCGTGTAAGAGACATCAGATTCGAGTGGGCCCTATCGTCTGCCGAGGCAATGAAGGCCTCTTCCGCTCTCGCAAGTTTACTTTCGATGTCCCTCCGTTCTTCCCCTTTCTTCCCCCTAACCGCCTTTATGGCGCTTATGGCGCATCCCCTCGTAACCGCCTTAAAGGCATCCCATCTCACACTCGCAGTCGTCTCGTCCGCATTACACTCCCAGAAGACTTCCGCAGCAGAGACCAGACTATTTTTGACTTCAGGAGTCTCCAACCACAGGGGATTAAGGGTCCATCCCACTCGGCTTACCCGCGTCCGCATCAGCCCAACCCCCAACAACAAAGGTGCGTGATCAGATATGCCCCTCGGGAGATAGTCACAGGACGTCACCCTCGCTAGCAGATCAGGTGATGAGAACGCGAGGTCTATTCTGGACAGGGACCTATGCGTGGCTGAGTGACAGGAAAAAGCCTTATCAGTCGGGTGTTTCCACCTCCATAGTTCCTGTAGGCCCATCGCATCTGCCCAGGACGCCAGCTGCGTCTTCGGGCCCGGTCTCTTGTCCAGTCTGTCCAACGCCGAGTCCAGCACCATATTAAAGTCTCCCAGCAACAGTATCGGGGTCGGGGGGTAGTTTACTACTTTCTCCATAATCCGGTGCAACACTTGGATATTGAAGGGCGGGGGGATATAAATGCCAACTATAATCACATCTGTATCCATAAGCTTGGCGTGGATGATCACATAGCGACCCTCCCGGTCCGTCTGCACAGAGTACAACACAAAAGGAGTGCCCTTAGAGATGAGTACCGATACCCCTCTAGAGTAGGATGAGAAGAGAGCATGAAAAGAATCCTGAATCCAGGGTCTCTTGAGAGCGAGTCCTCTCCGCCCCATTAGGTGGGTCTCCTGGAGGACCACCACACTTGGCCTATATCTCTTGACAAACTGGAGGACCGTGGACCGTTTGATTTTATCATTTAGCCCCCTTACGTTCCAGGAGAGAATCTTACAATCACCCATACTCAAAGTTCAGAGCGCTAACCCCTCTATCAGTTGTCAACCAGCAACAGTTAATCAGCCCCACCCCTTGCGCCCGCCTGCCCTCCGGGGTCCGTTTACCATTCGTCCCATGCATACCAACATAACAACACACACTATACAAACTCTTAAACTCTAAATTGTAGATGCATATACCATTCCCGCCCACCCCCACCCCGCTCCACCACACCCAAACTCTGGTGAGCTTCATACCCCCCCAACAATACAATACAACAACGGTGTAACTAGTTGCACCGGGGTGCCTAGACCCACTGCCTATGGGCCCCAAACATAACATTACCCTAAGCATATACAGGCTGGCGACATAGTCACCAAGGGTTCCCAGGGTGCGAGATAGGGGAAATCAGGGGCAACGGGCAGGCATATCCAGGAAGGGGGGGGAGGTACAGCCAGGGGGGGGGGGGGGGGACGGTAGACCGACCAAGGGGGGGAGCGGCAGGAGTGACGGATAGTAAGGGGGGGGTGCAGTAGGGAAAGGGCCATCACACCATGGGAATCCAGAGCCACAGCTCTCCTGTACTGATCATATTAGGATGCAATGCGACTAGAGCAGCCAGAACAAATCTCAACATATGGTAACAGGTTGCGGCAGTTTCAACAGCCATCAAATCTTCAAACTAAACCGGGCGATCCCGCTACCGGGCGGCACTTAGACGCCGGACCCAACATTAGGCGGATCGCTGCCGAGGAGAGGGCCCCGGGCAAGGGGCATCACCAACAATTAAATTGTGCTGAATTTAAGGAGATACTGTCTCCACCCTGAGCCCAAGTCGTTAGGCTCCAGGCAAAGAGTCCAACCAAGCATTAGCGTCCTCAGCCGACGTGAAGAATTTGGTCGTCTCGCCATCCTGCACGCGCAGCCGTGCAGGAAACATCATGGCATATTTAATTCCTTTCCGTCTGAGCCTCTCTCTCACGCCATTAAAGGAGCGCCTCTGCTTCTGGACCTCCGAAGTGAAATCCGGGAAGAAGGATAATCGGGCGTTATTAAAAGTCACCACTCCTTTCGTTCTAGCCGCAGCCAGGATCGCGTCTCTGTCTCTATAATGGAGGACTTTGAATATAAAGGGTCTTGGCGGCGTCCCCGGCGGCAGCGGTCTCGTTGGGATCCTGTGCGCTCTCTCCACTGTGAAAAATTTAGATAGATTCACCGGCGCCAGAGTCTCCCTTATGAGGTTTTCAGCAAATTGCTCTGGAGAGGCTCCCTCCGCTTTTTCCGGCAGGCCTAGGATCCTGACGTTATTCCTCCGGCTCCTATTTTCAGCGTCCTCTGCCCTCCCCATGAGAGCAGTCACCTGCCTCCGCAGAGTGGCAATTTCCTCCGTGTGGGTGGACAGTCGATCCTCTGCATCACCGATTCTCCTCTCCGCCTCCCCGGCGCGGTCACGGATCTTATCCAGGTCATGACGGAAGTAGTTAAATTGTTCCTGCAGAGTGTCAAATTTGGCTGTGAGGACACTCTGGCATGATGCAATAGCTGCCATAATAGCTGCAGTATCAGGGTTGGAGGTCCCCTGCTCAGCCCCACACTGGGTCTCCATTGTTTGCGTACTACAGGCGACCACGGTTGTTTTGCGCTTTTTATTGCCTCTCATATGTAGGGGGGGGCTCCCTGGCCGGAACAGCCCCGTCAGAGTAGGATCCCAGGACAGGAGACCACCGTCCACCCCGGGCACTCAGGGATCTTTTTGAGGGGGGGGGAATAGTAGACCGAAGAGCGTCCAAGCGGTCCCTGATCAACCCCACCAACAGGGGAGAGGGGTCTCAACTCCGGTGAGCTTCCGCAATCCCGCAAAACTGGTGCCGCCTCTATCTCAGACAGGCGGCGCACCGGCCCTCCAGCCAGCTGCGGTTCAGATAAACAGTGCAGGCCAGTTGTGGAGGCAGGGTCCAGCAGAAAAGGACCACCTTAGGGATCTCCTGTGCAGGGATATAGGGAACGGGAGAGCGTCCAGGCAGCCCCAGTTCCACAGGCAGGGCAGGAGGTCTTGCTCACAGGGCAATATTATTGATGTTGTGGCCACTACAAATATGACCCCAGCTTGCAGGGTGTGCTATTGTGCTGGCCCAGGCCGACAGCTCCCACCGGACGCAGATCAGGGGCAGAAGGAGAAAACAGAGGCTTATCCCACTCAGAGCGCTTTCTTCCCACGCAGGGGGCACAGGGATTAACAGGGCAGGACAGGAGGACCCACCCGCAGGGCAGCCTTAATTGTCCCTTGCTGTTTTGCTTGGCTGGGGTAGGGCACCAGGGACGCCAGGACAGCTTCAGCTCCCACCCCCTCACCTCCACCAAGATGGCGACAGGCTCCCAGATTTCGCGCCACTTCTTCAGCGCTTCTTCACCGTCAGAAAGGAGCCCCTCGTACCTCTCTTCACCGCCGCGGCCCGGGAGGATGAGTTCCACTGCCGCCGCTGAAGACTCCAGCCGCCACCGATGACTGCGGCCGCCGCCGCCGATGACACCCGCCGCCGCCTCTACTCTGCCCACGTGCGCTCGGGGCCGCCGCCACCTCCTCCACCCCTCGCACCGCAGCAGTCCTCTTGTCGTGAGCTGCCCCTCACACGCCGGGCACCCGACCCCTCGTCACCGCCGCAGCCCGATTCAGAATGAGGCCGTCGCTGACAGATCCGATGCCGCAGCCTCTCTCCTCCGCACACACGCCCGGGCAGCCGCCAGCCCTCCCGCACCTCGCGTGTGTCACTCTGCCACTCCGATGGCTGTCTCCACCGCCGCCGCTCTGCACTTAGGCTCGATCCCTGAGCCAGGGAGAGCCTCCTCACAGGTTCTGGACGTCCAGTCGCCAAGGATAAGGTAGGGATCAGGATAAATTACTAGGAGCCCCGTTCAGGCACGTCTGCCTAGATCGCCATCTTGACCACGCCCCCACTAAATGTTGAACTTAGTGGTGTTGTTAAAATCAGATGTATGGCGTTGCCCAAATAGGATGCAGACCGATAGTCTCCTAAAGAGTTCAGTTTAGGTCCGCTTACCCCCCCTACCTCCCTCCCTTGGTGTGTCCCCCTCCCCTTTTTTTTTCCCCCTTTTTTCCCTCCCCCCCCCTCCCCTGTTCTCCTCCCTCCATATTCCATCTGCTTCCCCCTCCTTTTTCTTTCCCCTCCCCCCTCCTTCTAGTTTTGGAGGATTTCATCATATGTATATCTGTATGGTATCTCTTACTTTGCCACCAAGTGCACTTTTACTTGAGGCCTCCTGGTCGTGTTGGCCTAGATATAGAGGAGGGAAAAGAATACCCCATTAGGAACTTCATAGTGGGCAAATAGGAATCATTGCCCTATTATTGCAGTTGCTCTAATATGGAGTGCTGTGCACTTATGTTGTACAGCACAGCAAATGATTAGTATATCGCCATATTCCTATCAGGATAAATTGGAGTTCTGTGCTTTTATGTCGTAGAGCACAGCAAAACACCCAAACATATAGCCATATCCCTATCTAAGATAATTTGGGTCACAGTAAGTGGATATTGCCTAAATATAGGATGTTTTTGTGATTATAATTGTATATCATAGTAGTAATATGCAATAAGTTATTGTAATAAGGCAAGGTAATGGTTAAGGTGAGGCTGTGCTAATATGTACCAACCTGCTGCTAACGGCGCCTGGCCCGCCATAGGCTCTTAATCTCCCTCCGCCTCCGTTCCATCAGCAGGCGGGGGGCGTGGCCTATTACGGTGCGTGACGTGCGCTCCATTCTGAAGCGCAGTCACGTGGTTTCTGTGAGTGGGGGCGCGCACTTCCGGCCAGAGTGCGCCGTCCCGCTCACAGCCTGGGGCCGGGCGCGGGAGCGGTCGGGCAGGTGCGTATTTAAGGGACATGGATACACCATGCCCCCAGCCTCGTAGATTAGGTTGTATCTGGCCGTGAGCAAGAGTTCATCTGTGAACTCGAAACGCGTTGGGTTTTAGCCCGGGAGGATCACCTGCTGGTCATCAAAACAGTAAGCACTTGTTTGATTATGTGTTGCTTTGGTTGTCTCTCTCATATGGAACGCCTTTGAATATTTTTGCACAGATTTTTTATTTGATATGGAAGCACTGGCACTTTATAAAGGATGAATTAGGGTAGGAGTTTTGATGTTTAATAATTCATTGTTTTGAGATTAATATATGCACATAATTTATTGTTATTGGGTGTTATGGTTATATGAAATCACTGCAGCTCACATTGATTGTTTAAAATAGAGAGCAGTTGCGCCCCCCGGTGTCTAAATATGAATATGGCTTGAATTTAGTGTTTTTAACTTGGTTTTAATTCTAATTACAATAAAATGATTTGATCTTTTGACATTATTTGAGTGCAAGAGTAAGTCTCTTTTTGGGGGAACATTAGGGTGTTCTAGGGGTCACCCTGTCTGGAATTTTGTGAAGCTTTGGGCATTAACCCCATAAGGGCAGTGCACCTACATTGACATTTACTAGTGCTGCCCACATTCTCCTGCCCTTGCCCATAGGGCATTAATCAGTAATAGTTTTGATGTTACAATAGGTTCATGGCTTTAGTCATTTTCAGAGTTTCATTTCAATATACATCTACCTCAGGCGATATGGTTTCATCACATACATTTAATATCAAACATAAACATATAGACAAATAGTTACAACTGTCTGTGGTTATATTGATTTTGTAGCAAATATTTTCATTTGTAGCAAGTGTTTCTCAGTTTTGCAGCAAGGGGTTTAATACCCATCAACTGGTGCATCACATACATTTAATCTTAAACATTAACATATGAACATATATCTACAACTATCTGTAGGTATATTGTTTTTGTAGCAAGTATTTTCATTTGTAGCAAGCATCCCATAGTTCTGTAGCAAGGGATTTAATACCCATCAAATGGTGCAGACGCGTTTCGCAAATTGCTTCCTCAGTACACCACAGATTACTACAACATAAACATAGTATAATATTCTTACAATGTTTTCTGTTAGTTGTCATTTTTAATATAATTTTCTATTACTTATGAATGCACTTACTTTCACAATAGTCCTTGCTTCTATTCTCAGAAATTCCCTTTTTCCATTGGTGTAACTTCTAGAACTTTACAGAATAACTAATTTTTGTATAACTCAAGTAAATCTTTGTGTTTTTTATAGGGGATAAATATTTCTGGTGTTGAGCATTTTTAATTATTTTCTAAAGTTAGCAAATGTGCGTTTTATGGAAGCAGTTTTCACTATTTACAATTTGTTGCTATTTGCAATGTACACCAAGTGCATACTTGGTGTACCTTGCCAATAGCAACAGATTGCAGTTAGTTTCTTGCTGCTGAGCATATGTAAGGTTGAGTGAGCTTCCGGATCTCAGTAGAAGCCATAGCAGCAGTGTTCTGTGTGTACACTTATCTCTTCTGGGTGCGCAGACTTGGTCTAAGTTGACAATGGCAACATGTTGCAGGCAGTGAAAACTGCTTCCATTAAAACATACATTTTCTAATATAGCATAATATTAAAAAAATACTAATCAGCTCAGCACATTGAGGACATCATTTTGGCACACAAAAATACACAACTTTAAAAAAAATTAATCGAAAAGTAGACTTAACCTTTAAAAGTAATATCCCTTTTCCATGTGTGAAATAATACAGTTAATGAGTAGGAGGCCTTCTTGAAAAAAAACTAACTGGAAACTAACTAATTCTTGCTGGTAGGTAGGTGATCAAATACTTTTATAATACTTTTTTATGTAATAAAATGCAAAAATAAAATCTTTTAAAAACTTTTTTTTTCTATTTGAAAAATTACAGACATCCCCTTCAAAATCAGCAGTGTATTAAATACTTATTTTCCCCAATGTACCTCACTTACAGAGTGGATCAGGTCAGAGCCAGAGACATCAGGTGACCACACCGCACTGTGTATTTTATTGGCAGGCGGCCCAGAAATGGACAGGCCCTCTAGCAGCAATGCAACTAAAACAAGATTTAGGCTTCTTAGATGCACACAATTAAGGATGAATGGAATAAGGATCAAAGATTTTTATATCAGTCAGAGGAGTATGGGATGATGGTAACATGGAATCCGAGGCCCGAAATTGAATTTGAGCCTTAATGACTGCAAAGCAGGGCAAAAGAGCTCTGTTAAAAAGATATTTGTAACATTGCAGGAAAGGTAACTAGACTGCATCTTAGATAGTGAGCTGGTGTCATCTACCATTATAAGGTAAGTAAAGATTTTGACCATATCATATTTGTTATGCGAATTTTTAAACTCCAAACTGTATACAAACTACAATGCTTTCCAGGCTGATGTGCATTTGTTTGAGGGAGGGATTAGCCTAAAGACATCAAAAGTCTATATTAAGGTGTGCATAATTGGGCAGCCTTTCACAGGGATGCAGCACTCTTGATAAGCTATTGGGGCGTGATAACAGAACCATCAAGCGTTTTGTTGCAAATTTAACAGGGTCTTATTGATGGCTAAGATGAAAGAGAAATCATGCCTAAATTAAGATTTACTAGACCAGGATGGCGGATGACACACAGACCAATAACAAGTAGTTAAGAGCGTGAAAAACAAGATGGTTTCACTGAGAAAGGAGGAGGAACCTGGGGAGAAATGGGGAGCAATCTGATCCCGATAACATGAATTGGGCCAGGCTTGTGAGCCTGTCTGTACAATCTTTGTAAGGCCAGTGTCCCCAGTGGGCTTCTTGGAGCAAGAGCTACCCATAGAAAACAATGGGCCCTTTCAACTCTGCAAAAGCCCTGCACGTGGCAATATAACTTATCACTCATAAACAAGTGTTAGCAAAATGTGGAGATTAACTGTGCCTTTTTCGGCTCCTCCCTGTAGGAAGCGTATTATCTTTCCTGTTCAGTTAGTAAAAAGCAGTACGAAAGAGCCCCCTGGGGGAAACAACCCACACAAAAATGCACAAAAACCACAGAATAAACTAGTGGGCCTCACCAAGACCAAAGCACAACCATGGTCAGAAGACCATACGCAAAAAAAACAGATCACAAGAATCCACATGAACACAGCCACATCAAAAGGGTGGGGGCCGTGTGAAAGAAGATGAAGAGAAAATTTTTATGCAATATATAAAATTACCTTTTCTCTTTCCTTCACTCAGTCACACGGATCTATTCTTTACATTTGGGCTGTCCAATTGCCCTGAAAACATGGGTGGGAAGACCTTAAGGTCAGCTGCTTTATTGAGGAAGAGTTACATTGGTATACGCCCAACCCTAAGGGCACTATGGGCGCATGAGAAACCGTGGACAAGACTATTATTAATCCATACTTGGACTTCTATCCAACACATCTTGAGAAACCTATAATACAACAAGCAGCACCCGGTGAATTCCCTTCTGAGGTAGCCTGAATCTTATGCTACCCTAGGTTATACCAAGAGACCACATGCCGCATTGGTAGCTCCTAAGGTCTACCTTCACTATAAACGCAGAGGGTTCACGCCGTGCTGAGACTTGTCAATACAAGAGCTTCAGGCCAAGCCTGGATGCATAAGATGCATAGCCTAACAACACTATTATACTAGTATAGTATAGATGGAGCCTGCTTCCAATCCGGAACAAAGTATTCTAGGAAGACAGAACTCTCAGACTGTGGAATCCATGGAGTCAACATCAACAAGTGCCACTCAATCAATTCAGTAACCGTGCTGGGTGTCGCCAGTTAGGCTGTGAGACTAGACAAACTCCCGCTAAATGCTGACCATGCTCAGTGTAACCTATTTAGTGACAGGTCAAAGAAATACTGCTGTCTAAATAACCCTGATGCAATCATGCGCATAAAAAAAAAAAAATACATGCAAGGCTAACCACCATAAAGATCCCTAATATCCTGAAAGTAAAAATCTTACTGGTGGGGGGGCGTGGCTATGTAGCTGAGCGAGGAAGGTGTGTGACACGAGGGCTCCTGAGGAATATCCTGATAAAACCCTGAAATCCAAAGGGAATTCTATCCTAATTGCCCTGCGGGACCACTATCGGCCTTCTGGACCCTCTGCCTGTCTTTGTATGGACGGGGATCTCTTCTCGGGCTGCCCTGTGACTCTAAGAGAATCCCGCATGAGGGCGAGCAACGCCATCTTGGAAGGTGAGACGAGGAGGAAGAGCGGGGCTGACTTACCCCTGTCCCGTGTCCAGTTTGGCTGTGTGGCGCTGTGGAGCGTTGTTGGTGCTGACTTCGCAGGTCTGGGCCAGAAGAGGAGAGGGTTGGAGAACCCGAGGCTGTGAGGAGACCTGCCTTGAGTTCCGCACCTGTTCTGTGGCGCGCTGCGAGGGGGCGGCTGGTATCCTCTGCATCGCCACCGGCCGAGTCTCTGCTGCTGCCCTTCCACCTCCTGTCATCGGGTGCCTGGCTCTGCGTGGAGAGTGCATAAATCGTTCCCCTCTGTCTGCGGGTAGCAGTGCTTCGCCTCCCTCCACCTCCGACGGCGGACACACCTCTTCTTCTCATCACCGGCGGTGGCTGTTGCGTTCCCCCCTGCTCTTGACGGTGAGCAGTGCTCTTCTTCCACCACGCTCGGAGCATGCTCTGCTTCTCCTCTGTCTCTGACACCGAGACCCTTTGGCTGTGCACTGAAGTCTCCTGCGGGGTGAGTCATAAATCGTTTATCCGGCTCCATCCACTGCTTGTCGGGTGGCTCCCCTGCGGCCTCCCCCCCCTCCTGCTCACCTGCATATCCCAGAGGTGGTTAGAAGATCTCAATTATCTATCTCAGTATTTATCCTGTGATCTGTGGAGTGTCTGCCTCTTCCCTGGGGAGACACTGGTCTGTTGGACCTTTGGAGGTGCAGCGCTAGAAGCAACCTGCTTAGAAGCTTGGGGAGATATATAGCCTCAATATAAGGGCTGGAGACAGCTCTGGGGTCGGCTGGAACCACTTGTAGCGGGACGGTCCTGTGTTCTGTCTAGAGCTGCACCCAGACAACATCTCTCCTGGGGATCTGCCCCCCCCCCCCTCCTGCTGATAAGGCTAACGTTTAGTCCACCGTGCTGCTTTGTACACCACAGGTATTGGCCCTCTCAATTACCCCCCCGGGAAAAAGAAGGGGGAGTGAGTGACACATCTGACAGAAGCCATCCAGCCATATATGAAAGGAAATAAAAGGAGGCGTACTGTGCTTTTGAGCTGCGGCACGCAAACTATGGCGGACTCACCTGCTGAACGTCCTGGGTCTCCCGCCTCAGATCCTGATAATGCTGCAATAATGGCGGCTATCACGAATTGCCAAAGTGTGCTTACAACTAAGTTAGATAATTTGCAGGAGCAACTGAACTACTTTAAGCATGATCTAGACAAAGTGAAGGATAGAGCAAAAGAGTCGGAGAGAAGAATTGGAGAGGCGGAGGATAGCTTATCAACTGTCAGCTCGGCGGTGGATTCTCTGAGGCGCCAAGTGAAGATCCTCACGGAACGGGCAGAGGATGCTGAGAATCGTTCCAGACGTAATAACATCAGAATAATTGGGCTGCCGGAGGGGGATGCTCCTGAAAGATTCATTGAAAATCTCATCCAAAGCACGGGGGTGCCGGAGGGCATTTCTCCTTTCTTCGCGGTTGAGAGAGCACATCGAATTCAATTTAGGCCTCTGTTGCCCGGGGCCCCACCCCGCCCCTTTATCTTGAAGCTCCTGAACTTTAGAGACAGGGACACCGTATTGATGGCCGCTCGGAAGCAAAAGGATATCCTATTTAATGGGGCGAGATTGTCCTTCTTTCCAGATTTCACGTCCGAAGTCAGAGACAGCGCTGATCCTTCAATGAGGTGAGGGCACGACTCCGGGTGAAAAACATCAGATACGCCATGCTCTTTCCTGCGAAACTGCGAGTCCAGGATGGGGCTGTAGCAAGGTTTTTCCTCACAGCTGAAGAGGCCAACGACTGGTTGGACTCACTTCCCACAGCCTGAAGGCCGAATATGCATAGTTGATCCAAAGGGAACACTATTACTCTGGTTTCGCCTAACTCTTCTGCTGTATGGAAGCTATTATACCAGAGAAGCCCGAGGATTGTTTTTCATGGGACCACCGGTCTCTCTTACCCCCTTACCCGGGTTTGGGGGGCCCTGTTCCCCTCCCCCGTTCTCAACCATTATTATTCGTTACCTGTTCTTCCCTTTTCCCCCCCTCACAGCATATGTTTGCTGGGTTTCATAGGGATAGGTATCCTTTATTATCCCTCTATGTGACTGCCTTCAATGACCACGGATCGCCAGCACTACAGTTAACCAGTGTTTTTTTTGTCTTCTAGGTTAAGGGATTAAGCTCGCCTTAGTTTGGGTCTGGGTAGAGCCGGGTGGGTTTGGGTTGTTACCTTAGGGCACAACGCTGTTGTTGAGCCCAGAGGTCAAGGAAAAGTTATTGTTACTCCTACTAATGTTCTTGTTTTATTGTACAGTGAATTTGGTGTGGCGTGTGAGTGTGAATGCTGGTGTGAATGGGTTGGCCTGCTGCTATGAGGTCTTGGAGGGGGCTGCAAGATACTGGGATATGATGTACTTCCCTGGCAAAATTGACTATTACCGCAAGGCTAGATGGAATGTAAGGTGATTTCATGGAATGTGCGAGGTCTTAATGATCGCATAAAGAGGTCTACTGTGTTTCAATTTCTGAAACGCCATAGCCCTGACATTATAATTTTGCAAGAGACCCACTTACTGGGCCGGAAAGCGATGTCCATAAAAAAACCCTGGATAGCGCAGCTATTTCACTACCACTACTCTAACTATGCTAGGGGGGTATCAATCCTGGTGGCTAAGCATTTCCCCTTTACCCTCCTAAAGGACGATTTGTTATAATGCATGCTAAAATACATTATGTTAATATCTTGGTGGTAGGCCCCACTTTGATGTGCGAATTCTCCAGGAGATCATGGATAGAGTTGCCGCCTTCCCGCCTGACCCTCTATTGCTCGTAGGGGATTTTAACATGATCCTGGATAGATCCCTGGACCGACTGACTCCTGGGGTGGGCCCGACTACGGCATTGGCTGCCTGGGCTGAGGCCCTGGGTTTAACTGAACTGTGGAGAGCATTCTCTTGTTATTTCGCCCCCCACAATTCGCTTTCGCGAATTGATTTGGCTTCTGCATCCGGGTGCCTCCTGGCTAGGGTGGTGGCTAGTGAGTACTTACCAAGGGGTATATCGGACCACTCGCCATTAATGGTGTCTTTACGCATGTCTGGGACCCAAATTGGTGTAAGGAGATGGGCTCTTAACCCCTTATGGCTAGAAGATGAAGAAGTCTGCAGCGCACTATTAAGAGATCAAGAGGTGTATTGGCAATGCAACAGGGAGGAAACCTCAATTAACACTCGGTGGGATGCGTTTAAAGCGGTGTTCAGAGGGAGTGCTATAGTAAGTGCCATAAAGGGAGCTAGGATGAAGCGAGGGAGGTCAATTCGGGAATTGGAGGAGAAAATGGCTGGGGCAGAAGAGGAGTTTGTGATATCAGCGACACCTGTGAATCATAATCTACTCAAATCACTCCAAAGAGAATATAATCTTGCATTAACTGAGTCCACGAGGAAGATATTATTACTAAAACAGCAAACAATTTTTGAAAAGGGGGAGAAAAATGGGAGAATCTTGGCATACCTCTCGAGAGCAGAGTGCCCGCAAATGCAAATAGCCGGTATTACATACCAGACCCAATTTATAACTGATTCGGAAGGGATCTCCAAACAGTTCCGTGACTACTACAGTCAGTTGTACTCTTCTAGGGTGCAATATGACTCGGCAGCTCTGGACACCTATCTTGGAAACATAAATCTCCCATCTTTGTCAGCTGCGGATAGCGCAATGCTGGATGGTCCAATAACGTCCGAGGAAATTGGAAAAGCAATTGCTCTGATATCTAGCCGGAAGGCCCCTGGGCCAGACGGTTTGCCCTCAGAATGGTATAAAAAGTGCGGTGATGCTGTGGTGCCTAGACTGTTGGAGGTTTTCTCTGAAGCTCTGCAATCTGAATCCCTGCCCGAATCCTTTGCACAGGAAACTATTACTTTGATATATAAAGATGGTAAACCTAGAGATTCTTGCAGTTCATATAGGCCAATATCTCTCCTGAATCAGGATGCCAAGGTTCTCGCTAAGATTTTGGTGCTTCGACTGAACACTGTAATTCTCTCACTTGTAGGGCCCTATCAATCCGGCTTTATGCCAGGCCGAACAACAAGCATTAATCTGAGGAGGTTGTTCAGTAACCTGCAAATTCGTCATGACAATGCTGGGAGTAGAGTAGTTATATCCCTTGACAATGAAAAGGCCTTCGAATGGCCTTATTTATGGGCTGTTCTGGCCAAATTTGGCCTCCCTCCGACCTATATTAAATATGTACAATTACTTTATAAGAACCCCGGGGCGAGGGTAAGGGTGAATGGAGTTACAACGGCTGAATTTTCCTTGCATCGAGGCACGAGACAAGGGTGTCCTCTCTCCCCCTTGCTATTCGCACTTGCCATTGAACCCCTGGCATCGTTAATTAGAAATTCCTCAGAAATTCAAGGTTGGAAACTGGGTCCCACTGTCGAAAAGGTCTCCATGTACGCAGACAACACCCTGGTTTATCTGGCAGATGCTAGCAGCTCACTGGAGGCACTTCTAAACTAAATTTGTGATGTTCTCTGGATTAAAAGTTAACTGGGAGAAATCTAGTTTGTATTTGGTAGACAAGCCAGAAGACACTCGGATCTCTTTGGCTTCATCACTTCAAGTGGTGGACCGGTTTAGATATCTGGGAGTCATTATACATGGGGTCCCCTCAAAATTCATGGAGCTGAAGGTATGCTCTCAGGAGAAAGACTGCTCAATGGGCATCTCTCCCCCTCTCGGTGATCAGTCGGATTAATATTTTCAAAATGTTTTTCCTCCCCAAATTTTTATACATTTATCAAGCAGCACCTACTGTGCTGTCAGCTGCCCATTTCTGACCATTAGATTCCATATTGTTTCAGTTTATCTGGGGCGGCTCTCCCCCCAAAATGAATAGGTCTATCCTCAGAACGTCTCTGAATGCTGGGGGCCTAGCAGTGCCACATATGTTGCTTTATTTTTACGCTGCCCAACTAGTCTACACTACGTGGTGGATGGACCCCTTGGCGACTATCCCGGTGACTGCCCCCGAGGCTTCCATGTTGGGACCAGCAACCCCCCTGCAGACTCTGGTATATAGGGGAGCTGAGAACCTCCCACACGCTACTACGTGTATGAGAACCACCCTGCATGTCTGGCATAAAGTGCATAATTTGGCGTGATCGCCCCGCTCTCCTTTAGAATGGTCCCCCAATACACCTCTCTGGGACAACCCTAAGTTGCCTGAACTGATGTCCCTTCCAGACACTGTCTTTTGGAAGCGCCGAGGAATTATGTCGCTGAAACAGATACTGTCTGGAGGGGCGTTGATGTCCTACGAGCAACTATGCCATGAGTTTACGTTATCTCCAAGGGATTTTTTTACATACCTGCAGCTTCGGCATGCTCTCAGATCCCTTTGGAGGGCCTGCAATTAGTAGAGTCATCAGTTGAGGCTATAGTAAGATCCAAGAACCTCGACAAACCCACCTCAACATTATACTCCGCCCTCCTCTTAAGTCTCCCCTCCCCTCTGGATAGAGCAATGGAAAACTGGAAAACACTTATCCCAGACCTTGATCAGGAAGACTGGGAGGAGGCAATAGACAATTTGTACACATCAGTTATAGATTTCTTCTGCTTACTAAGCATAGTGGAGCCTATGTTGGATGGGGGGCCGCAGAAAGTTCTCTTACGTTTGCTAGCTTTTTACGCACGCAAATGTATTTTATTAAACTGGAAACATCCAAATGCGCCAACTATGTCGGGATGGAAAAGCCTGATAAACGGGAAACTAGTCTTATATAAGATTACCTACCTGGCTAGGGGATGTCCTAACAAATTCGAGCGGGTATGGGATGGTTGGCTTAGTGCCTCTGACTCCGTCACGGATTAGATGTGATCACTTTTCCCTCTCGCGCTTCCTTCTTGGACCTCAAAACACCCAACTTTTATACTGACAATCGTAGGCGGTAGCAGGCGAGGATGAATGTGTGTGTGTGCTGTTTTGATTTTGATTGTATGTCTGTTGGTGGTTTATTTTTTCCTTTGTGTAAGTTAACCTTTATATGTATGTATATGCATATGTATATGTTTATGGCCCCTCTTGTGGGGAAGGCTGTATTGGTAAGTTGTAACCTAAGTTGAAAGCATAACTAAAAATTTATAAAAAAAAAATCTTAATGAAAGCATGAGGGTTACCTGATTAACCCTGAAATAGTATCTACCACTAGGTATACATAATATAACATCTTAAAGTATACATCATATAACGCACTCTTTATATACACTCTTTAATACTAGCTTCTGGTATTCAGCATATAACGCCAAATCACAGCATCCCATGGTATATGTATTATCGTCATATTATTTGTCATAACAAACCATCTTATGTAGTTATGCTACCCAACACCTAAATAGATGGATAGGCTTTTCCTAGAAAACATGTGAAACAAGTGAAAACAAACCCAGACCATAGTGCTTGGCGTCCTTATTAAAAGTGGCTGGTGGCCACTTTTAGAAACATAGAAGGCTGACAGCAGAAGGAGACCATACGGTCCATCTAGTCTGCCCTTATGTGTATACTGTAAGTTCTCTTTATCTTAGGATAGATATGTGCTTATCCCAGGCATGTTTAAATTCAGTGACTGTTGATCTTTCAACTACCTCTGCTGGAAGTTTGTTTCAAGCATCTACTAGTCTTTCTGTAAAATAATTATTTTCTTAATCATCAAGTGTCAGGGACCAACACCCCACACCACGCAGGTGTCCGCTTTAAGTGGCATGAACAGGCACACCTACCATGAATTAAGATAAAGTGCCAAGGCATTCTGGTTTGCCAAAATGCTGACAATACAAGCTCAATATCTTGATGTAATAGAACCTAATATTTTAGCGTTTGGACACAAGGCTTCCTGTATAAGTTACTGAGGCTGGTTATTCTCACTCTTTTCCCTAGGGTCTGAGTGTCCAAACTGCAACCCAACACAGCAATTTAACCTGATGGCTCTGGTGTCAGGGGGAAATAAAAAACAAAACAAAAATGCATGTATTGGAATGACAGCGGGTGCCCAGAGAGAGGGCTCGGAGTGCCATAGGTTCGCCACCACTGTCCTAGCAGTATTTACTGAAATAGCAGCCTACTAAGGACTGGACTAATATCCACCATAGCAGAACAGGCTTTGATATTCACAACCCTAAGGGTGAATCTCCTACTCCGGGTATGGCAGCCACAGAATAGAATAGTTCCTGTTAGACCCTTACTATACTGCAGCAGGGCCTGAGCTACTTACTGCCTAAAACAAGCCCACAGGGAGTGCGCATGCGCGCGGAGCTGCAATGGACTCTTAGCCCCGCAGCTCCGCAGACCTCCGAGTGCCCTGACCTTTCTGTGCAGCATGGCCTGGCGATTTTTGGTCCCTGAGGGTTGGAGGCAGCAGGGGATCATCTCCCCCGAAGATCTCGCTGATCCGCGTCGATGAGTTGCGGACCCACCGGGGGGGGAGGAGAAGCCAAGAAGATGGCTCGGCCATCTTGCCTTCACAGGCCGCAGCACTCTGACACACGCTGCGGTCCTGCCTGTGAGGATCACCCGCCCACCAGCCCTCCCCTATCCCTGGGGCTCTCAGCCTCATATCTGAAGCCCCAAGCTTAATAAGGGGTTGCCGAAGCATAAGAGGACCCTCGTGCTCAGCAGTGTATAACACTCTTAACCCTTTAAATTTTACGTGGCTGCCTCCCCTGCAGTTAACCGCCAGCCACATAAATTTTACGTGCCTGACTTTCTCCACTAATACCATAAAAAGTAAAAAAAAAAGTCACTTACCTGACCCCTCGTTTGATTCGGCCGGGTCTCCTCTTTAAGATGGTGGGCTCCGATCGACCGTCGGACCTCCTCCGGCTGCAGGGGAGGGCCTGGAATAGGGTGCCCCCCCCCGTTTCAGCTGCCACAGGGTTTCCTGTAAAAAAATAAAAATGACATTTACTTACCTGCGTGTGCGCTGGCTCCCGCCGACCCTCCTCTTCGCCTGGGGGGCCTCCGATCCCCCCCAGGACTTACCGATCTGCAGGAGAGAGCCCGGGAGGGTTTGAGTCCTCCTCGATGGCGGCCGCCCTTGGGGGCGGGGCTAATGACGTCATCCCGGCCCCGATCACCGGCTTCAGCGCTCTCAGCTGTCAGATGCCGGTGATCGGTGCCCGGGGAAGGAGGTGGCAGGAGATCCTCTGATCTCCTGCCTCCCCCTTGTCTGGATGCCGATCACCGGCATCTGTCAGCACAGCGGCAAGGGACAAGAGCTTTTTTTTTTTTTTTATAAAATAATTTTGTGTGGTCTTTTTTTTACAGTTAACCGTTTAAGGGTTTTTAACCCTTAAAATTCCCTCAAAAAATGCCCCCCCCCCAGGGAGGGGGGACCTTATGTCAATGTTTTTTTAATTAACCCCTTATGTCCTGTCGCCCAGCTGGTAATAAATGTTTCCAGCATTTTGTGATGTGGTGTGTTTTTTTTTTACATTTAAAGTGGACTAACACCCAGGATTTTGACTATCCTGGGTATTGGTCCTTTCCCCCGGGGCATCCCGATCGGAGTGCCCCGCTGTGTGAAACACCCCTGATCACCCACAATAACTCACCCAGGTCCTACGGCACATGCGCGGCCGCTCGTCCAATCAGCACGCTCAGAGCGGCTGAGTTATGGACGTCTAAGAGACGTCTAAGCTCAGACGCTCTGAGCGCGCTGGCGGCCGCATCCCCCACTTCCCTATAACAGGGAGCGTTCCTGCGCCGGCCATTCATAAATAGCGGGCACGCGCCATGCTAGAGGGATAGTGGGGATGCGGCCAGCACATGCGCCGTAGGACCGGGATTCAAGTGGTAGCGGGTGTTTCACACAGAGGGGCATCCCGATTGCCCCGGGGGGGGGAATAGAACGGTCCAGGAATCTTATAGATTCTCGGGCCGATCAGCCCTGGGTGTTGGTCCACTTTAACCCATTGTGAACTTGTAAGGAGTCCATGAAACCCCTATACCAGTTCACAAGGCTCGGGGGCTGTCAAGTCACCTGCGGCTAGCGGGTGACTTGCCATTAACCCCGCCCCCCTATTACCTGCCTCCCCGAAGCCCAGGGGGGGCAGAAGGGCCCGGGCTGATTTAGGCGGTGCGGGCTTGTACTTGGCAGGGCGGGGGGCCACCAAAGCTGGCCCCTGCTCCCTGTTCTACAAGCCCTGCATAGCTGATCCCCAGGCTGGTTATGCTGGGTAGGGGGGACCCCATGTCATTTTTTATGGGAATTTTTAAGGGTTTTTAACCCTTGATTTAACCCTTTATAATGTGGATTGTAGTTGTATTTTATTTTGATATGTTATAAAGTGTTTTTTCAGTTTGGGGGGGTCTTTTGAACAGTAACGGGGGGGCTACCGATACATATGTGGTACTATTGTAATCGGGAGAAAATACAATTCTGTGAAATACTCACCTGTAGAATTGGTATTATTTGTATACAGTACATCCTGCTCCAGATATAATACTTACACTTGGGTTATCCTCCACCAGATGGCGCTGCACTGCAGAGACATGGAAAAACAGGCTCCTCCCGGCCCTTCAAATACCCAGGGACCTCCCACAAATCCCCAGCATTGAAAAGCAGTGACCAAGAAGCCGGGAGAATTAAACCACCCAGAACAACTGGTAATGATAACAATGATAACAATCACCATACAGGGGATCCAGAATAATGCAAAAAACAGGGTGGGGTGGAGCAGGACGTACTGTATACAAATAATACCAATTCTACAGGTAAGTATTTCACAGAATTGTATTATTCTTAGTATACAGTACATCCTGCTCCAGATATAATACTTACACTTGGGACATCCAATAGCAGTGTCCAGAAAGTAGGGTGGGATCCCCCAACAAAAGGTGACAACAGGCAGTTTAAACCACTGCCACCTGCAAAACCTTGCGGCCAAAAACAGCATCAGCTGAGGCCCTTATATCAACCTTGTAAAACTTTGAAAAGGTATGAACCGAAGACCAAGTAGCGGCCTTGCAAACTTGTTCAACAGAAGCCTGGTGCTGGAAGGCCAAAGAGGCACCAATAGCACGAGTAGAATGAGCAGTAAGGTGGAAGGGAGGATTCTTCCCCTTAGCAGAATAGGCCTGAATCACAGCCTGACAAATCCATTTGCTAATAGTAGACTTGGAAGGAGCCAAACCTTCCTAGGACCAGAAGGAAACCACAAAAAGAGCATCAGTCTTCCTGAAAGCCGCAGTGACTACCAGGTAATACTTCAGACACCTGACCACATCCAATGAATGCAAAACCCTTTCCTTAGCGTTGCTAGGGTTAGGACACAATGAAGGAAGAACAATATCCTGATTCAGACGAAAAGCAGACACCACCTTTGGCAGAAAATCTGGCTTAAAGCGGAACACCACCTTGTCCTGGTGTCTCTCGTAGTATGGGGGCTGAATAGACGGAGCACCCTGTAAAGCAGACAAAACCAGGTTCAAGTCCCAAACAGGGACCGTAGGCTTACGTGGGGGACGCACCCCACGGACTGAAAGAAGGTCTTAACCAAGGGATGCCGAGCAAAAGACTTCTGAAAGAAGACAGACAGGGCAGAAACCTGACCCTTCAGAGTACTGAGTTTTAAACCCAACTCCAATCCATGTTGTAAAAACTCCAGAATTCTAGGGATTAAGAATTCCCTGCAGGGAAGAGACCTAGACTCACACCAGTCAATGTAGGAACGCCATACCCTATAATAGATGGCAGAAGAAGTTTTCTTCCTAGCCTGTACCATGGTATCCACCACTGAGGCAGACAAGCCTTTCTCCATCAAGATGGAGGTTTCAGCAGCCAGGCCGTCAAAGCCAGAGTTTGTAAACTGGGATGGCGTAAGGAGCCCTGAGTGAGTAGATCTGGCTCCTCTGGTAGGACGTACTGGTCTACTGCCATTTGTACCACGTCTGCGAACCACACTCTTATGGCCACCTCGGGGCCACCAGAATCACTGGCACCCTTTCCAGGGCAATCTTGCGCAGAACCCTGCCCAGCAGGGGAAACAGGGGAAAGGCATACAAGAGCCGAAATTTCTTCCATGACAGTGACAGAGCGTCCGTTGCCAAGGCCAGAGGATCCTGAGACAGGGAGACAAAGGCCGGGAGCTTGTGATTGTGACGGGATGCAAACAGATCCATATCCGGTAGGCCCCACCGATAACACAGGGACTGGAATACCCTGTTGCAGAGGGACCACTCCCCCTGACGGGAAGTCCCCTTGCTCAGAGAGTCTGCTAGAAGATTCTCTACCCCCGGGATATAAACAGCCGAGATGCATTGAACATTGGCCTCCGCCCATGTCAGAATCCGTGACACTTCCTGGAGGGCACCCTTGCTCCGGGTCCCTCCCTGATGGTTGATGTAGGCAACCGCTGTCCTGTTGTCTGAGCGCACCTGCACAGACAGTCCCTGCAGGTGATCGGTCAACTGCTCCAAAACCACCCTGACCGCCCGTAGTTCCAGAATGTTGATGGGTAAATGGGCCTCCTGAGGGCCCCACGTCTCTTGGAACCTCAGGGACTTCCAGAATCCCCCCCAACCTGACAGACTGGCATCCGTGGTGACCGTCTCCCAGGAGGGGGCTAGAAAGGACCTGCCCTTTAGCAAGTTCTTGTGGTCTAGCCACCACGAGAGGGACCTTCTGACCAATGGGGGAAGCACACAAACCCCGTCCAAGGACACGGGGTCCTTGTCCCATACTGATAGGAGGTGAAGCTGCAGAGGCCTCGAATGGAACTAAGCAAAGGGCACCGCCTCGAAGCTCGCCACCATCAGGCCCACCAGCTGCATTCCCCGTCTGAGGGAGAGCTGGGGGCACGAGAGCAGGGACCGCACCTGCGCAGTCAGAGCTTCCACCTTCTGTTGGGGAAGGAATATTCGTGACTGAACCGTATCCAGAATCATCCCCAGGAATGGGGTCACCGATGAAGGGGACAGGGAGGACTTGGGATGACTGATCACCCAGCCGAAGGACTCCAAGGTGGACACCACCAGCTGAGTGTCCAGCTCCACCTGCTGTAGAGGCCATGAGGCGATGAGGATGTCGTCCAGGTAGGGCAGTACTCGAATGCCCCCTGACCTTATCAAGGACATCACCCCCGCCAATACCTTGGTGAACACTCTGGGAGCTGAAGTGAGGCCAAACGGTAGAGCCACAAATTGGTAATGTTGATCTTTCAACTCGAATCTGAGAAACCTTTGATGTCCCGGGAACACAGGGATGTGAAGGTAAGCATCTTTGATGTCCACAGACGTCATAAAATCCCCTGGTCGCAGAGAGCCAACGGCCGAGCGCAGGGTTTCCATGCGAAAGCGCTTGTTCTTGACAAATTTGTTGAGGATCTTTAAATCCAGAATGGGCCTGACTGATCCATCTCTTTTGGGTACTGTGAAAAGGTTGGAGTAGAACCTTTATCCCAATTCTCTCAAGGGAACCTTGCAAATAACTCCCAGATCCAGAAGTCCTTGTACTGCCTGTATCAGGACCTGAGCTGATACCGGGTCCTGGGGGATCCGGGACCTGATGAATCTTGAGGGGGGCCGCACAGCAAACTATATCTTGTAGCCGGAGTTAACTACCTCCTGAATCCACCGGTCTGAGACTTGGCGCCTCCAGACGTGCGAGAAGTGATGTAGACGTCCCCCCACCCATGCCTGAGTGGTCTTGGGAGGAGCTTTGGGTTTGGTCCCCCAGGAGGAGCCAGGGTGTCGCCCCCTGCTCCTATGCCAGGAGTCAGCGCGAGCCCCCGCGAAGGACACCCCTTTTCCCTGCTTAGCGCCTCTGTAGGGGCCGAGGCTGCCGCCTGCGCTGTGGTAACTTTCCTCCTTTAGCAAAGAGGTCTAGGCGGTCCCCAAACAGGCGTAGTCCCTTGAATGGGAGCCCAGTAAGGGCTTTCTTAGCAGCATTGTCGGCCGCCCACTGGCGCAGCCATACCGCGCGGCGTATAGCCACCGCCAAGGCGGAAGATCTGGCACACAGCCTAATAGCATCATCCGATGCAGACAGGATAAAGTTCACAAATACATCACAGTTAGACAGTGCATTAATACTATCAGTAGGCAACTCGTCTGGGCCGTCAAGTGCATTCCTGACCATGGCCCTGAGCGCCACGGCAGTAATGGTCAGAGCGCAGACCGGGCGCAGCGCCGCCCCTCCAAACGCAAAGGCATGGCACGCCAATTGGTCAATGCGCTGGTCCTCAGAATCCCGCAGCGTAGTAGTGTCGGGGGAGTGCATAATGGAGGTGTTAGACAGCCCTAGAATAGGAGCATCGACCTCGGGGGGCGATGACCAGCACTTGACCATATCAGCAGGAAATGGATACTTCCTGTCCAGACTCTTAGGGATCCCGGGAAGTCTACTGGGGTGTTCCCACTCCTTAAGCACGAGGTTATTGAAATGGGTTTGCTCAGGAAATTCCAATCGAGCCTTAGCAGTATGGAATAGCTCACCCCTTTGCCTGGGAGCCGCAACAGGGGGAGAGATGGACAAAACCTCAAAAATCTGAAGCAGTAGCTTATCAGTAACATCCGGGGTCCAGTGATCAGAACCAGAAACGTCATGACCCCTAGACTTCTCATCAGATGACTCTGAGTCAGAAAGCAGCTCCCCTTCGTTCGAAAGGGTATGGTCATATAGATGCGTAAACTCATCAGACTCCGTAGGGAAAGGAGCAGAGTCAGGGATTATGTGCCGCTTTTTTTGCGGTGGCCTTGCGCGCTAGAGTACTAGCAAGCAATTTTTCAACACTGGCCAGTCTAGTAGCCACATCAGGATGAGAATCCCCGCTTGTATTGGGGGTTAGACTCAGGCTTGGGGGGGTAGGTGAAGTGAGGCAAGGTGCAGGCCCAGCCCCAGGAGGGGCGGGAAGTACCATTAGCGCCTGCTGTGCACAAGGGACGCAGACCCGTGCATTGTCACCGTTGATAGATGAGACTCCACAAGCTACACACAGCCGGGCTTGTCCCGAGGGAACCCCGTTCACATTATCCTGGGATGCCTCCATATGGTGATTAATAGGCACAATAGGCCAGTAGGGATTGACGCTATAAGCTACCCTGGATGCCCCAAAGGCACTTACAGATCGAGGGAGGAGGAGGACCGTTACCACGCGCGCGCGCAAAGAGCATGTAAATGGCGCCAAGCGAACCTCGAAGGGCGGGCCAGAGCGGGCTGTGACGCGGAGCGCGCCAAGCCAGGTCTCCGCCCCCCTGAAGAGCGCGAAGCTCTGAAGACAGTAGTCAGCGCAGACAGTAACAAGCGAGTGTATGACACACTATAGAAGGAAAACAGGGATTACTTCCAGATGCGCCTGACAACGTTTACCAATAAAGACGCCGCAGCGTCTGAGGTGACGCCGCTGCCTGTTTGCATGCCCGTCCAATAAGGGCAAGAGAATCGCGCGGCGGCGGCCGATAGACAATAAAAAACCAAACAGCGCGGCTCTGACACCAGGTGTATGAGTCAAGGACAATACTAAGGCCATAACGTGTACTGATCACACTAAGACCACCACACACACACACCCCCCTTTCTTTCCCCCCGAGCTACGGACGAGGGAGGATGGCGACCCTTTGAACAGGGTCCACCGCAATAATGCGGGAGGGGCATCCACTAGAGGCTCACCATCAGCCTAGACCGCCTACCCTGGTGGGGGACTGCGGAGGAGCATGGCTCCATGAGCATGCATAGTGCTGCCTACCTTCACCCGACCAGCGCAGCCCAGGCTGGGAGGCACATCACGAAGAGGACGGGTGGGAGTAGTCCAACAGGGCCGCAGGCTTTAATAGCCCCGCTCACCTGCGAGAGAGTGACACATCATGTCTTCGCAGTCAGCACTGCAGAGAAATCTGGGAGGTCCCTGGGTATTTGAAGGGCCAGGAGGAGCCTGTTTTTCCATGTCTCTGCAGTGCAGCGCCATCTGGTGGAGGATAAACCAAGTGTAAGTATTATATCTGGAGCAGGACGTACTGTATACTAAGAATATGGGGCTTTCACATGCAACATGGTTTTCTTTAATAAAACAAATGTTTTATTTGAAATAAAGGAGACAATTTTCTAAAAAATATTTTTTTTATTTTGTTTTGTTTAATTTACTCAAAAATATTTAAAAAAACAGTAAAAAAATTACAAACAAGACATTTCATGTTAAAGCCTAAATTCTACCGCAAAAATAAAATATATGATTCTCCTGGAAATTCCTGCAAAAATCACAGTTAAGCATAGCGCAAAATGGTGAAAAATGACCTGTCAAGAGAGGGTGACAAAGCCTCAAGTAGGCTGGCAGTTAAAAGGGTTAGTACCTATGCATGTTGGGTATTGTTCTGCTCCATATTGTTTCAGTTTATCTGGGGCGGCTCTCCCCCCAAAATGAATAGGTCTATCCTCAGAACGTCTCTGAATGCTGGGGGCCTAGCAGTGCCACATATGTTGCTTTATTTTTACGCTGCCCAACTAGTCTACACTACGTGGTGGATAGACCCCTTGGCGACTATCCCGGTGACTGCCCCCGAGGCTTCCATGTTGGGACCAGCAACCCCCCTGCAGACTCTGGTATATAGGGGAGCTGAGAACCTCCCACACGCTACTACGTGTATGAGAACCACCCTGCATGTCTGGCATAAAGTGCATAATTTGGCGTGATCGCCCCGCTCTCCTTTAGAATGGTCCCCCAATACACCTCTCTGGGACAACCCTAAGTTGCCTGAACTGATGTCCCTTCCAGACACTGTCTTTTGGAAGCGCCGAGGAATTATGTCGCTGAAACAGATACTGTCTGGAGGGGCGTTGATGTCCTACGAGCAACTATGCCATGAGTTTACGTTATCTCCAAGGGATTTTTTTACATACCTGCAGCTTCGGCATGCTCTCAGATCCCTTTGGAGGGCCTGCAATTAGTAGAGTCATCAGTTGAGGCTATAGTAAGATCCAAGAACCTCGACAAACCCACCTCAACATTATACTCCGCCCTCCTCTTAAGTCTCCCCTCCCCTCTGGATAGAGCAATGGAAAACTGGAAAACACTTATCCCAGACCTTGATCAGGAAGACTGGGAGGAGGCAATAGACAATTTGTACACATCAGTTATAGATTTCTTCTGCTTACTAAGCATAGTGGAGCCTATGTTGGATGGGGGGCCGCAGAAAGTTCTCTTACGTTTGCTAGCTTTTTACGCACGCAAATGTATTTTATTAAACTGGAAACATCCAAATGCGCCAACTATGTCGGGATGGAAAAGCCTGATAAACGGGAAACTAGTCTTATATAAGATTACCTACCTGGCTAGGGGATGTCCTAACAAATTCGAGCGGGTATGGGATGGTTGGCTTAGTGCCTCTGACTCCGTCACGGATTAGATGTGATCACTTTTCCCTCTCGCGCTTCCTTCTTGGACCTCAAAACACCCAACTTTTATACTGACAATCGTAGGCGGTAGCAGGCGAGGATGAATGTGTGTGACTGTTGTGTGTGTGCTGTTTTGATTTTGATTGTATGTCTGTTGGTGGTTTATTTTTTCCTTTGTGTAAGTTAACCTTTATATGTATGTATATGCATATGTATATGTTTATGGCCCCTCTTGTGGGGAAGGCTGTATTGGTAAGTTGTAACCTAAGTTGAAAGCATAACTAAAAATTTATAAAAAAAAAATCTTAATGAAAGCATGAGGGTTACCTGATTAACCCTGAAATAGTATCTACCACTAGGTATACATAATATAACATCTTAAAGTATACATCATATAACGCACTCTTTATATACACTCTTTAATACTAGCTTCTGGTATTCAGCATATAACGCCAAATCACAGCATCCCATGGTATATGTATTATCGTCATATTATTTGTCATAACAAACCATCTTATGTAGTTATGCTACCCAACACCTAAATAGATGGATAGGCTTTTCCTAGAAAACATGTGAAACAAGTGAAAACAAACCCAGACCATAGTGCTTGGCGTCCTTATTAAAAGTGGCTGGTGGCCACTTTTAGAAACATAGAAGGCTGACAGCAGAAGGAGACCATACGGTCCATCTAGTCTGCCCTTATGTGTATACTGTAAGTTCTCTTTATCTTAGGATAGATATGTGCTTATCCCAGGCATGTTTAAATTCAGTGACTGTTGATCTTTCAACTACCTCTGCTGGAAGTTTGTTTCAAGCATCTACTAGTCTTTCTGTAAAATAATTATTTTCTTAATCATCAAGTGTCAGGGACCAACACCCCACACCACGCAGGTGTCCGCTTTAAGTGGCATGAACAGGCACACCTACCATGAATTAAGATAAAGTGCCAAGGCATTCTGGTTTGCCAAAATGCTGACAATACAAGCTCAATATCTTGATGTAATAGAACCTAATATTTTAGCGTTTGGACACAAGGCTTCCTGTATAAGTTACTGAGGCTGGTTATTCTCACTCTTTTCCCTAGGGTCTGAGTGTCCAAACTGCAACCCAACACAGCAATTTAACCTGATGGCTCTGGTGTCAGGGGGAAATAAAAAACAAAACAAAAATGCATGTATTGGAATGACAGCGGGTGCCCAGAGAGAGGGCTCGGAGTGCCATAGGTTCGCCACCACTGTCCTAGCAGTATTTACTGAAATAGCAGCCTACTAAGGACTGGACTAATATCCACCATAGCAGAACAGGCTTTGATATTCACAACCCTAAGGGTGAATCTCCTACTCCGGGTATGGCAGCCACAGAATAGAATAGTTCCTGTTAGACCCTTACTATACTGCAGCAGGGCCTGAGCTACTTACTGCCTAAAACAAGCCCACAGGGAGTGCGCATGCGCGCGGAGCTGCAATGGACTCTTAGCCCCGCAGCTCCGCAGACCTCCGAGTGCCCTGACCTTTCTGTGCAGCATGGCCTGGCGATTTTTGGTCCCTGAGGGTTGGAGGCAGCAGGGGATCATCTCCCCCGAAGATCTCGCTGATCCGCGTCGATGAGTTGCGGACCCACCGGGGGGGGAGGAGAAGCCAAGAAGATGGCTCGGCCATCTTGCCTTCACAGGCCGCAGCACTCTGACACACGCTGCGGTCCTGCCTGTGAGGATCACCCGCCCACCAGCCCTCCCCTATCCCTGGGGCTCTCAGCCTCATATCTGAAGCCCCAAGCTTAATAAGGGGTTGCCGAAGCATAAGAGGACCCTCGTGCTCAGCAGTGTATAACACTCTTAACCCTTTAAATTTTACGTGGCTGCCTCCCCTGCAGTTAACCGCCAGCCACATAAATTTTACGTGCCTGACTTTCTCCACTAATACCATAAAAAGTAAAAAAAAAAGTCACTTACCTGACCCCTCGTTTGATTCGGCCGGGTCTCCTCTTTAAGATGGTGGGCTCCGATCGACCGTCGGACCTCCTCCGGCTGCAGGGGAGGGCCTGGAATAGGGTGCCCCCCCCGTTTCAGCTGCCACAGGGTTTCCTGTAAAAAAATAAAAATGACATTTACTTACCTGCGTGTGCGCTGGCTCCCGCCGACCCTCCTCTTCGCCTGGGGGGCCTCCGATCCCCCCCAGGACTTACCGATCTGCAGGAGAGAGCCCGGGAGGGTTTGAGTCCTCCTCGATGGCGGCCGCCCTTGGGGGCGGGGCTAATGACGTCATCCCGGCCCCGATCACCGGCTTCAGCGCTCTCAGCTGTCAGATGCCGGTGATCGGTGCCCGGGGAAGGAGGTGGCAGGAGATCCTCTGATCTCCTGCCTCCCCCTTGTCTGGATGCCGATCACCGGCATCTGTCAGCACAGCGGCAAGGGACAAGAGCTTACAATCGGAGGTAAGTACAGTAAAAAAATTTTTTTTTTTTTTTTTTTATAAAATAATTTTGTGTGGTCTTTTTTTTACAGTTAACCGTTTAAGGGTTTTTAACCCTTAAAATTCCCTCAAAAAATGCCCCCCCCCCAGGGAGGGGGGACCTTATGTCAATGTTTTTTTAATTAACCCCTTATGTCCTGTCGCCCAGCTGGTAATAAATGTTTCCAGCATTTTGTGATGTGGTGTGTTTTTTTTTTACATTTAAAGTGGACTAACACCCAGGATTTTGACTATCCTGGGTATTGGTCCTTTCCCCCGGGGCATCCCGATCGGAGTGCCCCGCTGTGTGAAACACCCCTGATCACCCACAATAACTCACCCAGGTCCTACGGCACATGCGCGGCCGCTCGTCCAATCAGCACGCTCAGAGCGGCTGAGTTATGGACGTCTAAGAGACGTCTAAGCTCAGACGCTCTGAGCGCGCTGGCGGCCGCATCCCCCACTTCCCTATAACAGGGAGCGTTCCTGCGCCGGCCATTCATAAATAGCGGGCACGCGCCATGCTAGAGGGATAGTGGGGATGCGGCCAGCACATGCGCCGTAGGACCGGGATTCAAGTGGTAGCGGGTGTTTCACACAGAGGGGCATCCCGATTGCCCCGGGGGGGGGAATAGAACGGTCCAGGAATCTTATAGATTCTCGGGCCGATCAGCCCTGGGTGTTGGTCCACTTTAACCCATTGTGAACTTGTAAGGAGTCCATGAAACCCCTATACCAGTTCACAAGGCTCGGGGGCTGTCAAGTCACCTGCGGCTAGCGGGTGACTTGCCATTAACCCCGCCCCCCTATTACCTGCCTCCCCGAAGCCCAGGGGGGGCAGAAGGGCCCGGGCTGATTTAGGCGGTGCGGGCTTGTACTTGGCAGGGCGGGGGGCCACCAAAGCTGGCCCCTGCTCCCTGTTCTACAAGCCCTGCATAGCTGATCCCCAGGCTGGTTATGCTGGGTAGGGGGGACCCCATGTCATTTTTTATGGGAATTTTTAAGGGTTTTTAACCCTTGATTTAACCCTTTATAATGTGGATTGTAGTTGTATTTTATTTTGATATGTTATAAAGTGTTTTTTCAGTTTGGGGGGGTCTTTTGAACAGTAACGGGGGGGCTACCGATACATATGTGGTACTATTGTAATCGGGAGAAAATACAATTCTGTGAAATACTCACCTGTAGAATTGGTATTATTTGTATACAGTACATCCTGCTCCAGATATAATACTTACACTTGGGTTATCCTCCACCAGATGGCGCTGCACTGCAGAGACATGGAAAAACAGGCTCCTCCCGACCCTTCAAATACCCAGGGACCTCCCACAAATCCCCAGCATTGAAAAGCAGTGACCAAGAAGCCGGGAGAATTAAACCACCCAGAACAACTGGTAATGATAACAATGATAACAATCACCATACAGGGGATCCAGAATAATGCAAAAAACAGGGTGGGGTGGAGCAGGACGTACTGTATACAAATAATACCAATTCTACAGGTAAGTATTTCACAGAATTGTATTATTCTTAGTATACAGTACATCCTGCTCCAGATATAATACTTACACTTGGGACATCCAATAGCAGTGTCCAGAAAGTAGGGTGGGATCCCCCAACAAAAGGTGACAACAGGCAGTTTAAACCACTGCCACCTGCAAAACCTTGCGGCCAAAAACAGCATCAGCTGAGGCCCTTATATCAACCTTGTAAAACTTTGAAAAGGTATGAACCGAAGACCAAGTAGCGGCCTTGCAAACTTGTTCAACAGAAGCCTGGTGCTGGAAGGCCAAAGAGGCACCAATAGCACGAGTAGAATGAGCAGTAAGGTGGAAGGGAGGATTCTTCCCCTTAGCAGAATAGGCCTGAATCACAGCCTGACAAATCCATTTGCTAATAGTAGACTTGGAAGGAGCCAAACCTTCCTAGGACCAGAAGGAAACCACAAAAAGAGCATCAGTCTTCCTGAAAGCCGCAGTGACTACCAGGTAATACTTCAGACACCTGACCACATCCAATGAATGCAAAACCCTTTCCTTAGCGTTGCTAGGGTTAGGACACAATGAAGGAAGAACAATATCCTGATTCAGACGAAAAGCAGACACCACCTTTGGCAGAAAATCTGGCTTAAAGCGGAACACCACCTTGTCCTGGTGTCTCTCGTAGTATGGGGGCTGAATAGACAGAGCCGCCAGCTCAGACACACGCCTGACCGAAGTAATAGCCATCAGAAAAACAACTTTGAGGGCAAGTACAGCCAGAGCAGCATCCTGAATAGGCTCAAAGGGAGCACCCTGTAAAGCAGACAAAACCAGGTTCAAGTCCCAAACAGGGACCGTAGGCTTACGTGGGGGACGCACCCCACGGACTGAAAGAAGGTCTTAACCAAGGGATGCCGAGCAAAAGACTTCTGAAAGAAGACAGACAGGGCAGAAACCTGACCCTTCAGAGTACTGAGTTTTAAACCCAACTCCAATCCATGTTGTAAAAACTCCAGAATTCTAGGGATTAAGAATTCCCTGCAGGGAAGAGACCTAGACTCACACCAGTCAATGTAGGAACGCCATACCCTATAATAGATGGCAGAAGAAGTTTTCTTCCTAGCCTGTACCATGGTATCCACCACTGAGGCAGACAAGCCTTTCTCCATCAAGATGGAGGTTTCAGCAGCCAGGCCGTCAAAGCCAGAGTTTGTAAACTGGGATGGCGTAAGGAGCCCTGAGTGAGTAGATCTGGCTCCTCTGGTAGGACGTACTGGTCTACTGCCATTTGTACCACGTCTGCGAACCACACTCTTATGGCCACCTCGGGGCCACCAGAATCACTGGCACCCTTTCCAGGGCAATCTTGCGCAGAACCCTGCCCAGCAGGGGAAACAGGGGAAAGGCATACAAGAGCCGAAATTTCTTCCATGACAGTGACAGAGCGTCCGTTGCCAAGGCCAGAGGATCCTGAGACAGGGAGACAAAGGCCGGGAGCTTGTGATTGTGACGGGATGCAAACAGATCCATATCCGGTAGGCCCCACCGATAACACAGGGACTGGAATACCCTGTTGCAGAGGGACCACTCCCCCTGACGGGAAGTCCCCTTGCTCAGAGAGTCTGCTAGAAGATTCTCTACCCCCGGGATATAAACAGCCGAGATGCATTGAACATTGGCCTCCGCCCATGTCAGAATCCGTGACACTTCCTGGAGGGCACCCTTGCTCCGGGTCCCTCCCTGATGGTTGATGTAGGCAACCGCTGTCCTGTTGTCTGAGCGCACCTGCACAGACAGTCCCTGCAGGTGATCGGTCAACTGCTCCAAAACCACCCTGACCGCCCGTAGTTCCAGAATGTTGATGGGTAAATGGGCCTCCTGAGGGCCCCACGTCTCTTGGAACCTCAGGGACTTCCAGAATCCCCCCCAACCTGACAGACTGGCATCCGTGGTGACCGTCTCCCAGGAGGGGGCTAGAAAGGACCTGCCCTTTAGCAAGTTCTTGTGGTCTAGCCACCACGAGAGGGACCTTCTGACCAATGGGGGAAGCACACAAACCCCGTCCAAGGACGCGGGGTCCTTGTCCCATACTGATAGGAGGTGAAGCTGCAGAGGCCTCGAATGGAACTAAGCAAAGGGCACCGCCTCGAAGCTCGCCACCATCAGGCCCACCAGCTGCATTCCCCGTCTGAGGGAGAGCTGGGGGCACGAGAGCAGGGACCGCACCTGCGCAGTCAGAGCTTCCACCTTCTGTTGGGGAAGGAATATTCGTGACTGAACCGTATCCAGAATCATCCCCAGGAATGGGGTCACCGATGAAGGGGACAGGGAGGACTTGGGATGACTGATCACCCAGCCGAAGGACTCCAAGGTGGACACCACCAGCTGAGTGTCCAGCTCCACCTGCTGTAGAGGCCATGAGGCGATGAGGATGTCGTCCAGGTAGGGCAGTACTCGAATGCCCCCTGACCTTATCAAGGACATCACCCCCGCCAATACCTTGGTGAACACTCTGGGAGCTGAAGTGAGGCCAAACGGTAGAGCCACAAATTGGTAATGTTGATCTTTCAACTCGAATCTGAGAAACCTTTGATGTCCCGGGAACACAGGGATGTGAAGGTAAGCATCTTTGATGTCCACAGACGTCATAAAATCCCCTGGTCGCAGAGAGCCAACGGCCGAGCGCAGGGTTTCCATGCGAAAGCGCTTGTTCTTGACAAATTTGTTGAGGATCTTTAAATCCAGAATGGGCCTGACTGATCCATCTCTTTTGGGTACTGTGAAAAGGTTGGAGTAGAACCTTTATCCCAATTCTCTCAAGGGAACCTTGCAAATAACTCCCAGATCCAGAAGTCCTTGTACTGCCTGTATCAGGACCTGAGCTGATACCGGGTCCTGGGGGATCCGGGACCTGATGAATCTTGAGGGGGGCCGCACAGCAAACTATATCTTGTAGCCGGAGTTAACTACCTCCTGAATCCACCGGTCTGAGACTTGGCGCCTCCAGACGTGCGAGAAGTGATGTAGACGTCCCCCCACCCATGCCTGAGTGGTCTTGGGAGGAGCTTTGGGTTTGGTCCCCCAGGAGGAGCCAGGGTGTCGCCCCCTGCTCCTATGCCAGGAGTCAGCGCGAGCCCCCGCGAAGGACACCCCTTTTCCCTGCTTAGCGCCTCTGTAGGGGGCTGAAAGGGGGTCCTGGCTGCGAAAGGGCCGAGGCTGCCGCCTGCGCTGTGGTAACTTTCCTCCTTTAGCAAAGAGGTCTAGGCGGTCCCCAAACAGGCGTAGTCCCTTGAATGGGAGCCCAGTAAGGGCTTTCTTAGCAGCATTGTCGGCCGCCCACTGGCGCAGCCATACCGCGCGGCGTATAGCCACCGCCAAGGCGGAAGATCTGGCACACAGCCTAATAGCATCATCCGATGCAGACAGGATAAAGTTCACAAATACATCACAGTTAGACAGTGCATTAATACTATCAGTAGGCAACTCGTCTGGGCCGTCAAGTGCATTCCTGACCATGGCCCTGAGCGCCACGGCAGTAATGGTCAGAGCGCAGACCGGGCGCAGCGCCGCCCCTCCAAACGCAAAGGCATGGCACGCCAATTGGTCAATGCGCTGGTCCTCAGAATCCCGCAGCGTAGTAGTGTCGGGGGAGTGCATAATGGAGGTGTTAGACAGCCCTAGAATAGGAGCATCGACCTCGGGGGGCGATGACCAGCACTTGACCATATCAGCAGGAAATGGATACTTCCTGTCCAGACTCTTAGGGATCCCGGGAAGTCTACTGGGGTGTTCCCACTCCTTAAGCACGAGGTTATTGAAATGGGTTTGCTCAGGAAATTCCAATCGAGCCTTAGCAGTATGGAATAGCTCACCCCTTTGCCTGGGAGCCGCAACAGGGGGAGAGATGGACAAAACCTCAAAAATCTGAAGCAGTAGCTTATCAGTAACATCCGGGGTCCAGTGATCAGAACCAGAAACGTCATGACCCCTAGACTTCTCATCAGATGACTCTGAGTCAGAAAGCAGCTCCCCTTCGTTCGAAAGGGTATGGTCATATAGATGCGTAAACTCATCAGACTCCGTAGGGAAAGGAGCAGAGTCAGGGATTATGTGCCGCTTTTTTTGCGGTGGCCTTGCGCGCTAGAGTACTAGCAAGCAATTTTTCAACACTGGCCAGTCTAGTAGCCACATCAGGATGAGAATCCCCGCTTGTATTGGGGGTTAGACTCAGGCTTGGGGGGGTAGGTGAAGTGAGGCAAGGTGCAGGCCCAGCCCCAGGAGGGGCGGGAAGTACCATTAGCGCCTGCTGTGCACAAGGGATGCAGACCCGTGCATTGTCACCGTTGATAGATGAGACTCCACAAGCTACACACAGCCGGGCTTGTCCCGAGGGAACCCCGTTCACATTATCCTGGGATGCCTCCATATGGTGATTAATAGGCACAATAGGCCAGTAGGGATTGACGCTATAAGCTACCCTGGATGCCCCAAAGGCACTTACAGATCGAGGGAGGAGGAGGACCGTTACCACGCGCGCGCGCAAAGAGCATGTAAATGGCGCCAAGCGAACCTCGAAGGGCGGGCCAGAGCGGGCTGTGACGCGGAGCGCGCCAAGCCAGGTCTCCGCCCCCCTGAAGAGCGCGAAGCTCTGAAGACAGTAGTCAGCGCAGACAGTAACAAGCGAGTGTATGACACACTATAGAAGGAAAACAGGGATTACTTCCAGATGCGCCTGACAACGTTTACCAATAAAGACGCCGCAGCGTCTGAGGTGACGCCGCTGCCTGTTTGCATGCCCGTCCAATAAGGGCAAGAGAATCGCGCGGCGGCGGCCGATAGACAATAAAAAACCAAACAGCGCGGCTCTGACACCAGGTGTATGAGTCAAGGACAATACTAAGGCCATAACGTGTACTGATCACACTAAGACCACCACACACACACACCCCCCTTTCTTTCCCCCCGAGCTACGGACGAGGGAGGATGGCGACCCTTTGAACAGGGTCCACCGCAATAATGCGGGAGGGGCATCCACTAGAGGCTCACCATCAGCCTAGACCGCCTACCCTGGTGGGGGACTGCGGAGGAGCATGGCTCCATGAGCATGCATAGTGCTGCCTACCTTCACCCGACCAGCGCAGCCCAGGCTGGGAGGCACATCACGAAGAGGACGGGTGGGAGTAGTCCAACAGGGCCGCAGGCTTTAATAGCCCCGCTCACCTGCGAGAGAGTGACACATCATGTCTTCGCAGTCAGCACTGCAGAGAAATCTGGGAGGTCCCTGGGTATTTGAAGGGCCAGGAGGAGCCTGTTTTTCCATGTCTCTGCAGTGCAGCGCCATCTGGTGGAGGATAAACCAAGTGTAAGTATTATATCTGGAGCAGGACGTACTGTATACTAAGAATATGGGGCTTTCACATGCAACATGGTTTTCTTTAATAAAACAAATGTTTTATTTGAAATAAAGGAGACAATTTTCTAAAAAATATTTTTTTTATTTTGTTTTGTTTAATTTACTCAAAAATATTTAAAAAAACAGTAAAAAAATTACAAACAAGACATTTCATGTTAAAGCCTAAATTCTACCGCAAAAATAAAATATATGATTCTCCTGGAAATTCCTGCAAAAATCACAGTTAAGCATAGCGCAAAATGGTGAAAAATGACCTGTCAAGAGAGGGTGACAAAGCCTCAAGTAGGCTGGCAGTTAAAAGGGTTAGTACCTATGCATGTTGGGTATTGTTCTGCTCGGGGGAGTTTGCGCTTTCAGATTTTGCTTGTTTTTTCTTGTTTGCATATTGATATTTTAGGAAAACTCATTTTTTATTCTGCTTTATTATACATTTTTTAAGGAAGCCCTGTGCGACCAAAGAATTCTTTGAGGGATTACTTCCAGAAAGATGGGCCCACTACAACATGCTGGGTATGCTTAGAAAGCTTATCATGTGTACTTTCAGGGAACGTATGGTTTGTGGCGGGTATTCCAAATGTAAAGGGTTGTTTTGGTAGAAAAAGGTGCCACTTTGTCTGCAGAGCTGAAATTTTCAAGCAAAATTACCGTTGTGCACAAGCTTTACTTTGGGGTGTTTGGCAACTCTTCCCTTGACAGTAGCAATGCATGTTGGGTATCGTTTTGTTCGGGGGATGTTGTTTTTTTTAGATTAACTTGTTTTTTTTTGTTTGTATCTAGTTTTCTTAAGAAAAATGTGGCTTTGATTCTGCCTTTTTATCCCTTTTTTAGGGGAGCTGTGTAACCAAAGAATACATTGAGGGAGAACTTCCAGAAAACTGTGGCAACATCAAATGCCTGGTATGCCTAAAAAGCTTGAGGTGTGCATTTAAAGAGAATATATTGTTTGTTGGGGGTATTTCAAATGTAAAGGGTTGTTTTTATTGAAAAACTGCAAGGTGCGCATAGCGCATAGCATAGCTGTATTTGATCTGAAAATCTCTTAAAGCGCTGTTTCAGTTTGGGGTAGTCTCCTGGGCAGGAAAGGGCATCTATCAATACATATGTGGTACCGTTGTAACCGGGAGAAATTGGGATTTCACACGCAATAAGATTTTATTGACAAACTTATATTTTCTATTACAAAAAACACTACAAATTGTAAAAAATAGTTTTTTACATTTTTATTGCACATATCTCACCCCGAAATATTAAGAATACACTTAAAAAATGACAAACAAGACATTTCATGTTAAATCCCAGACTCTGCTGAAAAAAACAATATATAATTTTTCTGGGAAATCCCTTCAAAAATCACAGTTGAACATACATAGTGCAAAATAGTGAAAAATGGTCTGGCAACAAAGCGTAACAAAAACTCCAGGTAGGCTGGCGGTTAAAGGGCCAGCGCAGCTTCTCTGTCTCCTGGGACATTTAGCTATCTTCTGCTCTTGGGGGTCTCCCTGCCTTGCCTTAGAAGCCCCCAGCTTAATAAGGGGGTGGCTGAAGCTAAAGAAGGCCCACTGTGCTCGGCTGACTGCACCTCATTGTGGTGAGATCTTAAAGGGCCAGTGCCACTTTTCTACACCCGGGGATATTTGGATCTCTGGAGCAGGGTGGCAAAGCCTGGCCCTGGTGTGGAAGCTTGCCCCTCATATAGTCCAATTTGTCTGTCCCCCCCTCGACGTTGCTTAGCTGGTATCTCTATATACAAAGCAACCAGAACGCCCCAAGATGTTGGATCCTACTGTATCCCAGAACGACCCTCGTATTACGTCTAATCTTCTCCCAGAAGATGAATCCTGGATGGATGAGTCACCTTATGGTTCACCTCCCAAGTCTCACCCTCCCCCCTTGATAGATATGAAGCAATGCTGAAAAGGGCGCTGGAAAAGTGGGCGCTAAACATCACAACACAGATCCCCAATGCCCTCTCTGCGGATATTAAGGAGCTGGGTCAAAGGGTTGGGGACCTAGAGCATCAAGCATCGACCCTCACAGCTGATATGTGCATGCTGAGAGATGATATGGAGATACTGCACGAGGAAAACCTGGTATTACTTACATAAGCTTGAGGATGTCGAAAATAGATCCAGACGAGCCAATATTAGGATCAGAGGTGTTTTTCGGAGTCGGTATTGGATCTGCAATCAACTGTTACTGCTTTGTTTCAGGAGCATGTTCCTTCGCTTCCAATTGAGAGACTGGAATTCGATCGAATACATAGGGCCCTGCAGAAGAAAAGGGCCGACGGTCTTCCACGAGATGTCCTGGTCAAGCTGCATTTCTTCCGCATAAAAGAGCAACTAATGGCTGCGGCACGTGGACAGAACATCTTGAAATTTCAGAGCTTCTCGTATCAACTTTATGCGGACTTGGCACCCCAAACCATAGCGAGAAGACGTGCAATGAAACCAGCTCTGCAAATCCTCCAATCACATGGGATAAGATATAAGTGGGGATTTCCCTTTAAGATTTTTTTCTCCTATAAGGACACTCACTTTGAGGCCTCCTCATCTCAGGAACTTGATCGGGTGCTTGCTTCAGTGAACCTTCAGCCTCACAGTGTTGCCCAGGTTGCCCCTCCACAAAAGAAAAGAGTGCTCTCCTTTTCGCCAGCTTCTAAGGATAGGCGTGAACCACGGAGAAGCTCTCTGATTCCAGGGAAATCATCAGCAGCTCTGATCCACAGATTTGGTAGGCCAGTGGCGTGGGAGGGCTGAGGAGTAGGTATTCCTGTTTATTTTCTTCTAGGGGCCTTACCCCTCACCTTCCTTAGACTGCGGCTGGAAGGGTTGTTCCCTGGGTTTGCCATTTATTTGGTAGGGGGTCGTTTATGATGTGACAGAAAAGAGTTCCTATCTCTTTCCTTCACATCTTTAAAGTTTGTTACAATGTTAGTTTGGTCATTTCAGTGTTTAAAGTTGAAAAAGCCTGTCTACTTCACGTTTTTCACCTCCTCCCATCGCGACTTTTTTCAGCGTCAGATACGCTCTGGTCTAATGTTGATATACGTTTTTCTTTTCTGGGGTCAGGCACTCATGTGTCGGCCGCACGCTCACTCCCGGCTCCCCTTCTCACTGGTTTTCCAGTGGGAATGGAAGCTCTTAACTCTTGCCCCCTCTGAGGGGTTAGTGGTCTGTTGTCTTAGTGATGGGGTCCCCCATTAGTAACCCCGTCTCTTTGATACGTTATTCCCTAAGGGGCGGAATAATACGCTGCCTTGGCGGGAATCTACAGTTTGAAAGGTTTTCTCCTTCTTTGTGAGCTGTTTATATTCTGTATTGTTATCCTTATTTCTCTTTTATTCTTTCCTTGCCCTTTGTTGTCCCTCTCCTGGGTTCCTGAGCCTCCGCGCGAGATGGTCCTAAGATTATGGGACAACGGCGGTTAGAGTAGTCTCCTTGAATGTGCAGGGTCTGAACGCCCCCCAGAAGAGAATAAGCCTTCAGGCAAATGAGGTCATTTCTCGTTGACATTGTAGGTCTCCAAGAAACGCATTATACCCAAAACGGTACCCCTAAATTTCTCGGTGCTGACTACCCTTTGTTTTATTCAGCCTCTGCGCGCACCAAGCAGCGGGGAGTCCTAATCGCCTTCAAGTGGTCGACTTTCTTCTCCCTGGAGCATGCGGTACGCGATTCCCTGGGCCGATACTTAATTCTAGTGGGTACGATTCAGGACCAACCAGTAACAATTGCAACCTACTATGCCCCAAATCAAAACCAAAATGCATTCCTGGAGGAGTTCTTTAAGAAACTCCATCAAGTAGAGAAAGGGTTCCTCATTGTAGCAGGGGACTCCAACCAGACTCTACACCCTACCCTGGATAGGCAACTGGATGATAGATCTTCTCTCTGGGAAAGCATCCTCTGGAAAAGCATTTCAGGCATTGTTAGGTCGATATCACCTGATTGACGCTTGAGGGAGTTCAATCCAACCAAACGGGATTTTACCCACTACTCGTGTCCCCACAAGGTTTCTACAAGGATCGACCATGTTTTCATGCAGCAAGCCACCCTCCCCCAGCTTTCTCAAGCGAGCATTATCCCAATAGCCTGGTCTGATCACGACCTGGTCTCAGTTGACTTTTTGACCCTTACCCAGAGAAGCCCCCAGAAGTCTTGGAAACTATACGAGCCACTGTTGGCCGATGAGTCCCTCCTTGAGCGGGTCCGCATGGGGATCCAAGAGTTTTTTCGCTATAACAAAGGCCCAGTGAGCTCAAATGTCATGCTCTGGGAGGCGCACAAGGTCGTGGTCAGAGGGCTATTGATGCAGGAATCTGCCAGACGTAAAGCGGTCTACAAAGAAAAGCTCCTGGAGCTAACTGACACGTACCAACTGACCTCAACCGACCCTCCAAACAAAATAGGATCCGCCTTAATCAGACAGCTAGCCAGCTCAACCTGTGTCTATCCGACGAGGCTGCCCGCCAATTGAACAAATCCAAGTTCCATTGGTACCGTACGAGCAATAAGACTTAGGGGGATCGTACTGAGACCCAAACCGGTGCGTATTAGGACTACAGAGGGCAGCCTGTCAACCCAGCAAAGGTGGTGGTTACCTTTTCCAAACACCTGGAGGGGTTATATAAACCCAAATCGTGTTAAAATATAAGCAAAGCAGAGAATTTGTTCAACCAACTTAATTTGCCTCCTCTTCCCCCAGGCGCCAAAGAGCACATTGATAGGCCCGTTGAGACTGAGGTTCAGGAGGCCATATCATCTCTAAAGGTGGGTAAGCAGCCAGGACCTGATGGCTTTACAGTTCTCTATTATAAAAAATTTAGCCAGATATTGACCCCACATCTGATGATAGCCTTCAACGCTCTGAGGGAGGGAGCCGCCTGGAGTTCTGACTCACTAACAGCAGCTGTAAGTATGATTCCCAAACCTAACACTGATGACACGGTATGGTCTAATTATAGGCCTATCTCTCTGTTGAATGTTGATGTTAAAATTCTGGCAAAGGTACTGGCCGCACGGCTCAAAGGGTTTATTAATGTGCTCATTTCCAAGGAACAGGTGGGTTTCATGCCCCAGCGTCAGGCTGGTGACAATATTAGGAAAATTGCCAACCTTATATTTCGCTCCAGGGTGAAAGGTTACCATACCATGCTGCTGGCGCTTGATGTATGCAAAGCGTTTGACACCGTGGCGTGGGACTATTTGCAATTCACCCTTAATAAATGGGGCTTGGGTCTGTCTTTTCAGAACTGGATTTCCTCCCTTTATGCCAACCCGGGGGCGTACGTCAGGTACTCGGGGTACTCCTCTGATCGATTCATTCTGGGTAGGGGCACAAGACAGGGCTGTCCCCTCTCCCCCCTCCTCTTTGCCTTAGCTATTGAGCCTCTCTCCAGACTTATTCAGGCCAGTAGTGGTATTGCTGGCATTGAGGTGGGGGGTTACGAGCATAAGATATCACTGTTTGCTGACGATATCCTAATGGTGATCAAGGACCCGGTCATATCCCTCCCGAGCCTTTTCAAAAATCTTGGGACTCCTTTTTGAGGCTTTCGGGCCTGCAAATTAATTCTGCCAAATCTCAGGCCCTTAATATTTCTCTTCCCGATAGTGTTCTGAGTACTGTCAAGGCCTCCTTTGACTTTCATTGGCAGGCCAGGCATATTAAATATCTAGGGATTCTATTTAGGGGGAAAATTACCCCAATATGTTCAAGACCCTGAGGTCCCTGTTATGTAACTGGGCTAAATTAAATCTCTCTTGGCTTGGTAGGATTGCTGCAGTGAAAATGGCGTGACTACCCAAATTACTTTATTTCTTCTGTGTGCTGCCGATTTCCGTACCGGCCTCTGCTCTGAAACACCTCCAATCGGATCTAAACAAATTCATCTGGGGGGGGGGGGGGGGGGAGCAGACCGCGAGTTGACTGTGGAACGCTCTACAGAGCTAAGCAGAAAGGGGGCTTAGGAGTCCCTAACCTCGTACGCTATTACGCTTGTCAAATTGCCCAACTGACAGTCCTGCACGGGGGAAGCGATAGACCTTTGTGGGTGGACATTGAAGAGTCGTAATGTTTCCCAATCTCCATTTTTTTGCTATGCAATTTGCTATGGCTCCCCCCGCGGTCTGTAGGAAAAATACCATTTTGTGATTACTCACCTGTAAAATGGTTATTACAAGTATGTCACACACCCCGCTTCCGAATATTCATGACACTTGGGTAACTGTCCTGTAGAGGGCGATCTTGCAGAGATGACATGAAAAAAGGAACCCGTCCCGGTCCATAAATACCTGGGACCTCCCACCATTCCCCAGTATAAGACAGCAGTAAAGGGACCAGGAAGAGCCAAATGTAAACAGCAAAGAATAAGGTTCACCATATAAAGGATCCCAGAAAAACCAAAAAAGGGCGGGATGAAGCGGGGTGTGTTACATGTGACACTTGTAATAACCATTTTACAGGTGAGTAATCACAAAATGATATTATTCCCAGTATGTCACACACCCCGCTTCCGAATATTCATGACACTTGGGACATCCAATAGCAGTGCCCATAATGGGTGGGGATCCCAAAAAGGCAATAATGCAAACTTAAACTACTGCAGCTTGCAGAACTTTGCGGCCAAAAACAGCATCCGCTGAGGCCCGCACATCAACCTTATAAAACAGAAGCCTGATGCTGAAAAGCCCAAGATGCTCCAACAGCACGAGTAGAATGAGCAGTAACACGAAAAGGGGGAACCCTCCCCTTGGCAGAATAGGGCCCAACAATGGCCTGTCAAATCCATTTACTAATGGAAGACTTAGCGGACGCCAGACCTTTCCTGGACCCGGAGGGCACCACGAAAAAGGCGTCCGTCTTACGAAAAGGAGAAGTAGCCACCAAATAATATTTCACACATCGAACCACATCCAAAGAATGTAAGGTCCTCTCCTTGTCATTACTAGGCTTAGGACACAAGGAAGGGAGAACTACATCCTGATTGAGGTGGAAGGAAATCCGGCTTAAAGCGGAAAACTACCTTGTCCAGGTGCCTCTCAAAGTAAGGAGCCTGAATAGACAAGGCCGCCAACTCAGAGACACGTCGAACAGAGGTAATAGCCACCAAAAAGGCAACTTTCTGAGTGAGCAGAGAAAGAGCAATATCATGCACCGGCTCAAAAGGGGGCCCCTGGAGAGCCGAAAGAACCAAGTTTAAATCCCAAACTGGCAGCAAGGGCTTTCTAGGAGGCCGCACATGAGTAACCCCCTGGAGAAATGTCTTAAACCAGGGGGGGCAAAAGACCTTTGAAAGAAAACCGCCAGGGCAGAAACCTGCTCCTTCAAAGTACTAAGCTGGAACCCCAAGTCCAGACCATGTTGAAGAAACTCCAGAATTCTGGGAATAGAAAACACCCTACAAGGCAAGGCACTAGCCTCGCACCAGTTAATATAAGACCTCCAATCCTATAGTAGACGTTAGAGGAAGATCTCTTCCTAGCTCTAACAAGAGTCTGAACCACCGCATCAGAAAGACCTTCCTCCTTTAAGATGGAGGATTCAGCAGCCACGCCGTCAAAGCCAGCGGTGGTAAATTGGGGTAGCGTAGCTGACCCTGGGTGATAAGATCCGGAACAAGAGGCAGATAAAACTGATCTACTGCCAGCCGCACGACGTCTGCGCACCACACTCGTCTTGGCCACCTTGGAGCCACCAGAATTGCTGGTGCCCCTTCTAGAGTCAGCTTGCGCACCACTTTGCCCACCATGGAGAAAGGGGGGAACAGGTACAGAAACCCCAGTTCCCTCCAAGCCAGGGACATGGCATCCACTGCCAGGGCCAGAGGATCCTAAGACAGAGACACAAAGGCAGGAAGCTTGTGATTGTGACGAGAGGCAAAAAGATCCACCTCCGGAGTCCCCCACTTGTGACAAAGCGACTGGAATACCTTGGAACTGAGAGACCATTCTCCTCGGCGAGAGGATCTCCTGCTCAGGGAATCCGCCTTCTTGTTCTCCACTCCTGGGATGTAAATGGCTGAGATGCATAGGATATTGCTCTCTGCCCAAACAAGGATCAGAGATACCTCCCTGAGGGCACTCCTGCTGCGAGTCCCTCCTTGGTGATTGATGTAAGCGACCGCCGTCCGATTGGACTTGAACTGGCAATCCCTGCAATAGAAGAGTCAAGCAAGACAGAACCAACCAAATGGTCCGTAGCTCCAAAACGTTGATAGGGGTATGAGCCTCCCGAGGCACCCATAACCCCTGGAACTGATGTTTCCTCCAGAAGCCCCCCAGCCCAACAGGCTGGCGTGGTGACCGTTTCCCAACAAGGGGTCAGAAAGGATCTGCCCTTCAACAGATTGCTTGACACTAGCCACCACTGAAGGGACTGCTGAGCCCGGGGAGACAGCAGACAAGACTGATCCAAAGTCGCTAGAAGATGGAGCTGAAGCGTCCTCATGTGAAACTGGGCAAAAGGGACTGCCTCGAAGGAAGCCACCATCAGACCTACCAATCTCATCCCTAGCCGGGTAGACGGGCGAGGAAAGTAGAAGCCAAACCAAATCTTGGATCAGAAGAATCTTGGGCTGAGGAAGGAACACCCTGGCCTGAAAGGCATCCAGAGTCATGCCCAGAAACGAAACCTCCCTGGACGTGGAGAGGGAGGACTTGGAATAGTTGATCACCCAACCGAACCTCTCCAGCGTGGATACCACCACTCTGGTGTCTAGCTCCGCTTGGCTGAGAGAGGAAGCCAAAATGAGAAGGTCATCCAGGTATGGTACAATGCGAATGTCCTGGACTCTGAGGAGGGCCATCACCCCCTGCCAATACCTTGGTGAACACCCTCGGAGCTGAGGTAAGCCCGAATGGAAGGGCCACAAACTGAAAATGCTGATCTTCCACCACGAACCTGAGGAATCTCTGGTGTGCCAGGAAGATAGGTACATGCACTTAAGCATCCCTGATGTCTATGGACGTCATGAAGTCCCCCTGAGGAAGAGAATCGACGGCTGACCGCAAGGTTTCCATGCAAAACTTCCTGAAGCGGATAAACCGATTGAGGAGCTTCAGATCCAAAATGAGTCGAACGGAGCCGTCCTTCTTGGGCACCGTGAATAGATTGGAATAGAATCCCAAGCCCCTTTCCGCAAAAGGCACTGGGCAAATCACAGCTATGTCCAGCAGATAACTTACTGCTGCCCGGAGCCCCTGTGCAGCCAGTGGATCCGAAGGCACTCGAGACCTGAAAAATCTGGGAGGAGGCCGGATCTCGAATTCCAGCTTGTAACCGGAAGACACCACTTCCAGAATCCATTTGTCTGAGACCTCCTGGTCCCAGACCTGGAAGAAGTGCCGCAGCCGTCCCCCCACCCGCAAGGGTGAGGGCGCCCCCTCATTGCTGAGCTGGCTTAGCAGCGGGCTTGGATTTGGAACTCCAATTGTGACCTGGACGGGCACGAACTCTGCCTCTGATGGTAGAGAAGGCCAAAACTCTGCCAGTTCTGGCACCACGAAAGGAAGGGTTAAAGGAGGCCGCCCCCCGAAAGGGACGACGTTGCTTCTTACGCTGAGGTAACTTCCCTCCTTTTGTGACAGAATCGAATCTTTCTCCAAAGAACCGCAATCCCACAAAGGGAAGTGCTGTAAGCGACTTTTTGGCCACAAAATCAGCCGCCCACTGGCGCAACCATACCGACCGCCGAATAGCTACAAGCAAGGCCGAGGTTCTACCACACATGACCATGGTGTCATCCAAGGCGGCAAGCACAAAGAACATGAACAATTCACACCGCTTAAGGGTGGCGAACTCATCACTAGCTGGATCAAGCCTGGAGGTACTCAACAGGTCTCTAACCACAGACCTGGTAGCCGCCGCCAAAAGCGCCGAAGCACAAACAGGCCGCACGGCTGAACAGACACTAGCAAACGCGTGGCAAGCCATCTGATCAATACGTTTATCCTCACCATCTTTGAGAGTGGTGGAGCCAGGAGAATGCAAAATAGAAGTATTGGATAAACTGAGCACCGGGGCATCCACCTTGGGAGGGGACGACCATCGTTTTACCATGTCCACCGGAAAGGGATACTTTTTATCCCAACCTTGAGGAATACCTGGGAGCCGAGTAGGCTTCTCCCATTCCTTAAGAATAATGTCATCAAAATGCTTTTGATTTGGGAACTCCCAAAGGCGAGACTTGGAAGTCCCAAAGAATTCCCCTTTTTGAGGAGTGGCCTCCTCAGGAGGAGAAATTGCCAGAACCTCAAAAAGGTGAGCCAAGACCTTCGGGGTATCCACAGAATCTCCCTGCCCTTGCTCAGTATCAGCACCTTCAAACTGCTGATTGTCAGAACAATCAGAATCCTCAAATAATTCCCCCTCTTCCAGCGAGGAATAATCAGACCAGTCAAGGAAATCATAATCATCAAACTCAAAGGCCAGCGAGGCTGGAGACAAATGCTTTCGCTTAGCCGAGGCCTTTCTGGCAACAGAGCCAGAAATAAATTTCTCAATATTAGCCAGTCTGGCACATACATCAGATTGCGACTCCCCACCTGTGACAACATCACTAGGGGTACGGATAAGGCAGGGTGGGGAAGGAGATGAGGCCGGGACCCCGGACCCAGACGCCTGGGCCCCCGACTGCTGCGTTATGGCCCGCTGAGCACCCTAGGGGCCCTAGGACTGGGAGAACTCCCTCTTTAAACTTCAAAAGAAGGGATCCCACCTAGAAGAAATGAGAACAGACATAAGTGTCAACATGCACATCACCCACCATATAAGACAGTTAAAAATGGTGAAATAAATAAAATTCACTCACCGCAGCAAAGCAGCGACCGTCAACCCTCACAGCAGCAAGGGAATGAGAGGGAGAGCAGCAAAGCAGGCAGCGAGGCCAGAAAGAGTCCTTGAGAGAAGCCGGCCTCGAGGGGGGGTGGGGGCGGTGGACGGGCCACAACGAGCATGCCGAGCACCCGGGCCCGCCCCCTCCTTAACTGCACCTGTTGAAAGTGAAACCGGCCCAGCAACAACGGCCGCAAAAACACATACAAACACACACACACAATCCACACACCTTTTCCCCCAAATAAAGTAAAACAACCCACAAGAGAAAAGGCCTCCCCCCCCCAAGGGGCACAGAGGGATACGGTAGGGGGGAGAACCCACACCAATAGGTGAAAGGGTAAGAGGGACGGGGCATCCCAAGCCGGGATCACCAACACGGACACCGCCTACCCCTTTGTATGGGGTCTCACGGGGAGCAAGCTCCCATATACACCATAAGGTGCAGCCTACCATTGCCTGGACCTTCAGCCTAGGCTAGGAGGCATACTGCTATAGTTTAAATGAAAAAAGGTTCAGGCAGCAATAGAAACAAAAGACTTGCTCGCCGACTGCAGAGACGAAAGACTGGGGAATGGTGGGAGGTCCCAGGTATTTATGGACTGGGAGGGGTTCCTTTTTTCATGTCATCTCTGCAAGATCGCGGGGTGTGTGACATACTGGGAATATTTCCAACCCCGTACTTAACCACTCTCTTAGAATTTGGAGGGCTAATAAGAAGCGGGGGAACCTTGCCTCGCCGCATTGCCCACTACTCTCATTTTTGGCCAATCCGGAATTTGCCCCAGGTTTTTTGGAATCTGCGGCGTTTGAGTGGTGGAAGACTCAGAATCTGACCAGAATTCAGAACCTCTTCTCACGTCAAGGCTCGTTCTCCTTTGCCGAAATGAGATCCTCTTATGACCTTCCGGGAAAGGAATTCCTCCACTTCTTACAAATCACCAACTATGGCTAGTCTAAATCAGGCACCCCCTTCTTCCTCTCACGACATTTGAAAGAGTCTGTCTAGAACAGCCTATGGGTAAAGGAGTGATCGCATAAGCCTATAAACTGCTATCTGAGTCGGAGGGGGTGAGACCTCCGAAACATGCAGCAAAATGGAGCGATGACCTATATATATCTGACGGGGACTGGAGGGCAATATGGAGACACACTTTCTCAGGTTTTCTAAATGTTGGTGCTCAGGAAGTCAACACCAAGGTCCTCCTTAGGTGGTACCTCGTTCCGGAAAGAATACACAAATTCTGCCCCTCCTATTCGCGGGATTGCTTCAGAGGTTGTGGGCTCCCCGGCACTTACTTGCATACTTGGTGGGAGTGCAGGGTAGTGAAACAATTTTGGATCCAAGTCCTCTACGTTATTAATAAGGCCACCAGACTAAAGCTGGACATAACCCCCCAGCTGTCCCTCCTTAACCTGAAACCCTGATTGCACAAGAACTCAGTTTGATCTCATAAAACACATTACTGCGGCAACCAAATTGATTATTGCTCACTCGTGGAAGAAACCAGTCATTCCCCGGGGAAGCCTTATTACCCCGGTTAATGAGGCCATGCTGTTTGAGAAAATGGCGGCCACTATAAAGGGGGATTTGACCCCCTTCCTATCCACCTGGGAAGGCTGTATTACTCACTTTCATTTGGGAGGCCTTAACTGTGTTCTTCTTACAATCTAGACTTGACACTTTTCGTTTTTTTTTTCTTCCCTTTCTAAACTCTTCTTTTGATGATGCTTGAGAAGTGTTCTTTCTATATCCACGGATAATTTTTGTCAGTGTTCTGTTTATGATGGTCGTATACTTCTGTATGCTAGCTAATTATTGGTGCTCTGGTATGACCCTTTGCGCAGTATGGAAGATATCCATATATCCATATATACATCCATATATGCAGATCCAGGGTTGAATAGGCTACCAAATAGTAAATGAAGGTGACAGAGTAACAATGGCCTTGATGCAGTCTCTACCTTTGCACCTTACGTCTCCACTATGCAGACAATTACCTCCCTAACTGCCATCAGGTTAGCAGCTTCTTAGCCTACTGCAGGGGATTAGGCCCACCTGTGCATGTGCTGATTTCTACTGCAGATACCCAACAAGCATTGGCTACTCTCACCTTATCTCTTTTTTTCTATATACTTAAAAATAACTAAGCAACACATACATGCACAATGCTAATTTTCCATGTGCAGGCTCCTGAAATTAGAAGTCATTGAATTTGGTGAATACTTTCAGTTGCTACATAAAATATAAAAGGCAGATAAATGCCCTAACATACGCTATATAGACAGCACTTTAACTATTGCACATATTTCCAGATTCATCTATATCTGCAAAAAAAGGCACACCTGCCTTTCACCTTTGCTGTGTATGCGGCGCTAAATGGAGCTGCCGCATTACGGTGGCCTTATATACCTACGGTCTGTGCTCCATTTCCAGCTACTGCCACCAGATTCTATGTCATGATGATTGCACGTGATTGGGTCTACACTGCCCCTTCCCTACGCCCCCCCCCCCCCCCTTACAGAACCAGATGGAATTCTCAGCTGCACCTTGCTAAAGGTAAGAAATATGGCACACATTCTGCCGAGTTCTAAGTGTTTACAATACTTTTCACTTTCTCTAAGTAATGTAGACCAGGGAAATAATACAAACAACAAATTCACTATAAGATATTTAATGGTAAGAAATGTGGTATAAAAGATTAATTATCCAGTGCGCAATGGTGAAGCAATAAACACAGAATGTACAGTATGATAAAAACTATGCTTAGCTCCATTTTTTCCTTCTCTAGTTTCCTTTTTTATTATTTCCTACAGTTATATATGTAATATGTTCAGTTTCAGTGTTAAAGTCATTCTGCAGGCAGGGAAGAAAACTCACCTTTGCAGGGCATCGCTGGTGGTCCAGCGCTGATACACATTTACCAGAAAACCCGATACAGTTCTGCGCTGCCACCATCTTTAAACAGCGTGCGTCCAATAACAGATGGACTTCCTGCCCCACCATCACAGGAACTATGGCACACCCCCTCCATTCATGGCAAAGGAAGGGGCATGCTGTAGTGCCTGTGATGAATAGCAGAGCAGCCTGGGCGATCTGGTAAGTGTCTCAGCACCGAACTATCATCAATAGCCTGCAGGGGATTAAAAAGTGAGTATAGCAGTTTTTTTTTACCCTGCCAGAAAAATGACTTTATAATTCAGTTGCAAAACAATAAAATAAAAAATAATACAATTCTGTGATTACTCACCTGTAGAATTGGTATTATAAGTATACAGTACGTCCTGCTCCAAATCTAATACTTACAGTTGGGATATACTCCGCCAGATGGCGCTGGACTGCAGAGACATCGAAAATAGGCTCCTCCCGGCCCCTCAAATACCCAGGGACCTCCCACAAATCCCCAGCATTGAAAAGCAGTTAATGAGAAGCCGGGAGAATTAAACAATCCAAACTATCAACTATAACAATGATAACAATCACCATACAGGGGATCCAAGAAAATGCAAAGGGTGGGTTGGAGCAGGACGTACTGTATACTCATAATACCAATTCTACAGGTGAGTAATCACAGAATTGTATTATTCTTAGTATACAGTACGTCCTGCTCCAAATCTAATACTTACAGTTGGGACATCCAATAGCAGTGTCCATAAAGTAGGGTGGGATCCCCAAGAAAAATCAGCAGCAGGCAGTTTAAACCACTGCCGCCTGCAGAACCTTTCGGCCAAAAGCAGCATCAGCTGAGGCCCTAACATCAACCTTGTAAAACTTTGAAAAGGTATGAACAGAAGACCAAGTAGCGGCCTTGCAAACTTGTTCAACAGAAGCCTGGTGCTGAAAAGCCCAAGAGGCACCAATAGCACAAGTGGAATGAGCAAAGGCGGAAAGGAGGATTCTTCCCCTTAGCAAAGTAGGCCTGAATCACAGCCTGACGAATCCACTTACTGATAGTAGACTTGGCAGGAGCCAAACCCTTCCTAGGACCAGAAGGGACCACAAAAAGAGCATCAATTTTCCTGAAAGGTGCAGTAGCCACCAGATAGTACTTCAGACACCTAACCACATCCAAAGAGTGCAAAACTCTCTCCTTAGCATTGCTAGGATTAGGGCACAAAGGAAGAACAATATCCTGATTCAAATGAAAGGCAGACACTACCTTAGGCAGAAAATCAGGTTTGAAACGAGACACCACCTTGTCCTGGTGCCTCTCATAGTAGGGGGGCTGAATGGACAGCGCCGCCAACTCAGACACACGCCTGACAGAAGTGATAGCCACCAGAAACACAACCTTGAGCATAAGAATGGCCAAGGCAGCATCCTGCACAGGTTCAAAGGGAGCACCCTGCAAGGCTGACAGAACCAAGTTCAAATCCCAAACAGGCACCATAGGTTTAAGTGGGGGACGCACATGAGTGACCCCCTGGAAAAAAAGTCCTGATCAGAGGGTGCTGAGCAAAGGACTTCTGGAAAAAAATAGCCAGGGCAGAAACCTGACCCTTCAGAGTACTGAGTTGGAGCCCCATCTCCAGCCCATGCTGCAGGAACTCCAGAATCCTGGGAATAGAGAACACACGACAGGGAAGATACCTAGACTCACACCAGTCAATGTAGGCATGCCAAACCCTGTAATAAATGGAAGAAGACGACTTCTTCCTAGCTTTAATCAAAGTATCCACAACCGAGGAAGACAGCCCCTTCTCCATCAAGATGGAGGTTTCAGCAGCCAAGCCGTCAAAGCCAGAGTTTGTAAATTGGGATGGCGTAGTGAGCCCTGAGTGATCAGATCTGGCACCAAGGGCAGAGCGTATTGATCTACTGCCAGCTGTACCACGTCTGCGAACCACACTCTTCTTGGCCACCTGGGGCCACCAGAATTGCTGGCACCCCTTCCAGAGCAATCTTGCGCAGAACCCTGCCCAGCAGGGGAATTGGGGGGAAGACATACAGGAACTGAAAGTCCTTCCATGACATTGCTAGCGCATCCAAGGTCAGGGCCAGAGGATCCCTGGACAGAGAGACAAAAGCTGGAAGCTTGTGATTGTGGCGGGACGCAAACAGATCCACATCTGGTTGGCCCCAACAGTGACACAGAGATTGAAACACCCTGCTGCATAGGGACCATTCTCCCTGGCGAGAGGTCCCCCTGCTCAGAGAGTCCGCCAGGTGAGTTTCCACCCCCGGGATGTACACAGCACAAATGCAGGGGATATTGGACTCCACCCAAGTCAGGATCAGAGACGCTTGCTCCGGGTCCCTCCCTGATGATTGATGTAGGCAACTGCCGTCTGGTTGTCCGAGCGCACCTGAACAGGCAGGCCCTGAAAATGAGTAGTCAAGCGAGCCAGAACTAACCTGATCGCTCGCAGCTCCAAGACATTGATAGGTGTGTGGGCCTCCTGAGGGCCTCACCTCCCCTGGAACAGCAGGGACTTCCAGAAGCCCCCCCAACCTGACAGACTGGCATCCGTGGTGACCGTCTCCCAGGAAGGGGCAAGAAAGGATCTGCCCCCCAACAGGTTCCTTGAGTCCATCCACCACAAGAGGGACCTCCTGACCAGGGGGGAGAGCACACAGACCCTGTCCAGGGACGCTGGGTCCTTGTCCCATACAGACAATAGGTGAAGTTGCAGAGGCCTCAAGTGGAACTGAGCATAAGGGACCGCTTCGAAGCATGCCACCATCAGGCCCACCAGCTGCATCCCCTGCCTGACGGAGGGATGGGGACAAGCTGGGAGGGACTGAGCCTGTGCAATCAGACTGTCCACCTTCTGCTGAGGAAGGAAGATCCTTGCCTGAACTGTATCAAGATTCATTCCTAGGAATGGAGTTACCAAGGAAGGGGACAGTGAGGACTTGGGGTGGTTGATCACCCATCCAAATGACTCTAGAGTGGACACCACCAGCTGAGTATCCAACTCTGCCTGATGTAGAGACTGGGAAGTGATGAGGATGTCATCCAGATAGGGAAGCACGCGGACGCCCTGACATCTGAGCAGAGACATCACGCCAGCCAGCACCTTGGTGAACACCCTGGGAGCGGAAGTGAGGCCGAAGGGCAAGGCCACAAATTGGTAGTGTTGGTCCATCAGAGCGAACCTGAGGAACCTTTGATGACCTGGGAACACAGGAATATGAAGGTAAGCATCTTTGATGTCCACAGAAGCAGGGAACTGATGGCAGAGCGCAGAGTCTCCATGCGAAAGTGCCTGCCCCTGACAAACCTGTTGAGAATCTTTAAGTCCAGGATGGGCCTGACCGAACCATCCTTTTTGGGTACTGTGAATAGGTTGGAATAAAAGCCCTTGCCTTTTTCTCTTAAAGGGACCTGGCAGATGAGCCTCAGCTCCAGGAGGCCTTGCACTGCTTGCACTAGCTCCTGAGCTGACACAGGGTCCTGAGGAATCCGGGATCTGATGAATCTTGGAGGGGGATCGGCAGCAAACTCCAACTTGTAACCGGAGGACACTACCACCTGAATCCACCGGTCTGAGACATGAAGCCTCCAGACCTGAGCGAAGTGCTGCAGCCGTCCCCCCAACCGGATGGGTGAGGGCGCCCATCATGCCTGAGGGGGCTTGGGAGAGGATTTAACTTTGGGACCCCAGGAGGAGCCAGGACGTCCACGTCCTCTGCCTCTACCCCAGAAACCTCCCCAGGCCCCAGGGAAAGACACTCCCCTTCCCTGTCTTGTACCACGGTAAGGGGAGGAGAAGGAACCCTGACCCCGAAAGGGCCGAGGTTGCCCGCCTGCGCTGGGGTAACCTTCCTCCCTTAGCAAAATGGTCCAGGCGGTCTCCAAACAGACGCAGTCCTTACAAGGGAAAACCAGTGAGGGCCTTCTTGGCAGCGTTGTCAGCAGCCCACTGGCGGAGCCAAACCAAGCGGCGTATAGCCACCACGAGGGCAGAAGTTCTGGCACACATTCTGATGGTGTCATCCAATGCTGATAGGACAAAATTTACAAAAACATCACAACTGGAGAGTGCATTAACACCTCACAAGGCAAATCATCAGGGGCACTATCAAGCATATTTCTGATAAGGGTTCTAGTGGCCACAGCAGTAATGGCAGAGGCACAGACCGGCCGCACATGCAAAGGCGTGGAATGCCAGCTGATCAATACGCCGGTTTTCGTCATCCCGCAGGGTAGTAGAATCAGGGGAATGCATGAAAGAGGTGTTAGATAGCCCTAGGATCGGGGCATCCACCTCGGGGGGGGGGGGGGGGGGGGGGGTGATGACCAACATTTAACCACCTCCGCAGGAAAGGGATACTTCCTATCCCAACTCTTTGGAACCCCGGGAAGTTTACTGGGGCGCTCCCATTCCTTGAGCACAAGGTTATGGAAATGTGCCTGCTCTGGAAATTCTAAACGTGATCTTGCTGTATGGAAAAGCTCCCCTCTCTGCCTGGGAGCCTCAACAGGGAGAGATATGGACAGAACCTCAAAAATCTGGGTAAATAATCTGTCAGTGACATCCGGGGCCCAGGGGTCAGAGCCAGAATCGTCATGACCCCTTGGTCTCTCATCAGATGAGTCAGAAAAGAGCTCCCCTTCATCAGACGGGGTATAGCCACAAAGATTCATAAACTCCTCAGTTCCCATAGGGAAAACAGTAACATTAGGCGTCAAGTGCCACTTCTTAGCAGGGGCCTTACGCGCTAAAGACTTCGCAATAATCTGTTCAACAGTAGCCAGTCTAGAAGACACATCAGGCTGAGAATCTCCACTAGTATGCAACTCAGCAGGAGTGAGATTTAGGCTTGGGGGAGTAGGTGAAGTGAAACGAGGTGCAGCCACTGGCAGGCCAGATTGCAATGCAAGCACCTGTTCAGCACAGGGTACACAGACCCGCGCGCTGGTCAGCGTCAGCATGAGGCTGCCCACACGCTACACACAGCCGGTCTTGTCCCAAAGGGACCCCGGTAACATTATCCTGGGATGCCTCCATATGGTGATCATAGCGGAGCTATACGCCGATAGGGAATAACGCTATATATCAACCCTGGATGCCCCAATAACCCGCTAGGGACGTGGGAGTATAATTATTACAAGGCCTACAAGTAATATACTGAAAAGCCAGGAGAAGCCAAGAAGGGTTCGTCCCGCCTGAAAGACATAAGCAGACAAGACCTTAAGTACATCGTAACAAAAGTGAAGCAGATAAAGCCGCCCGCGAGGGCACTTACAGACCGCGGTAGGTAGGAGTCCGTCGCGCATAGGCCAACCAAGTCAGAAAAGATGGCGTCGGTATACCTCGAGGGGCGGGCCAGTAATAGCGATGACGCGGAACGCGCCAAAGACGGGCCCCCCCCGAAGAGCGCGAAGCCAGAAGGCCAACAGCCAATGAGGTAATGCCACCGCCAAGCGAGGAACCAAGTCAGCGCGCGGCGGCGGTAAATTTAAAAGCAATAAAGACAAGTCAGCGCAGCGGCTGACACAGGAATAAAGACATGTGAAAAGTGAAAGCACAGACTGCATAACATACATATCTATACACATACACCCCCCCTCTTTTCCCCCGAAGACTACAAGGAGGATGAGGGTGGACGGTGGCCACTTAAATAGGGCCCACCGATAGGCAGGGGCAAGGGGCAATATTGCGGGAGGGGCATCCCATAGAGGCTCACCATAAGCCTGAACCGCCTACCCTTTGGTGGGGGATTGCGGTGGAGCAGCGCTCCTAAGCACCAACGGCGGTGCTGCCTACCTTCACCCGAACAGCGCAGCCAAGGCTGGGAGGCATATTACTAGTGGAACAGGTGGGAATAGTCCTACAGGGCCGCAGGTTAATAACCCCGCTCACCTGCGAGTAGAAAGCCAATTTCTCGTCCTTCGCAGCCAGATTGCAGAGACATTCTGGGGATTTGTGGGAGGTCCCTGGGTATTTGAGGGGCCGGGAGGAGCCTATTTTTGTCTCTGCAGTCCAGCGCCATCTGGCGGAGTATATCCCAACTGTAAGTATTTGATTTGGAGCAGGATGTACTGTATACTAAGAATATAAACTTTTTGTATTTAGTTAGTTATGAATTGTGGCTGCAATAGGCCAAGTTTGCTGTATGTTGGACTGATCTTTTACAAATACACTTTTTTTTATCTGTAACAAAGTTAAAACAAACAAGTTTTAAAAAACATACAAATAAATTATGCATACTTTTTCTAAACTATTATACAGGTTAAACATGTGTACCATTAACTAACACAGAGATACTCTCTTCTATCTCTGTTCCGTCATTTTGTCCAGAAGACTCTGCAGCTGTTTGTTCACATTATGGAAGTGTTGTTCAGCTTTCAGTGTTGTCTGAGATTGCAACAGACAAGCTGGTAGACTGGAAAGTCCATACTGCAAAAAATAAACACATAAATACAAATGTGGCACAAACATTCTTTCCTTTACATGATTATATTAATTTAGATATTTAATTTTTAGCACCATAAAGTCTGAAAAGAACAAGGCAGAGAATGGGCTGCAAATATTCCCCCACTTCCAGGTCCAGCAATGTAGATAACTGTGGATAGAGCAGCCCTCCTTAGACTAATTTAGATTTTAAATTTTTGCACCACAGTAGAAAAGGTAAAGGTAATGTGCTTTGTTCTTCGATCAGGGACTCATTTGGGATAACGTAATTTCGTTTTTTTTACTTTTCACTCAAAAAGCAAGAATGACATTGGAATTTCTTACTGTCTATCATTACCCAAAATGGGTCTTGTAAAGCAAAATTTAAAAAATTCAGAGATCTACTAGAGCTTGCCTATAAATTTTTCAAAATTTCTCTTTCAACATGACATTTCTAAACATACTAATTATATTTATAAAGCATTAATCATTTTTATTTGCAGAACTATTTCAAAAGAAACAAGTCACAGATGTCTATATTTGTACCCCTCTAGACACGGAGATAGCCAGTGGACAGGCAAGACATGCCTAAACCACATGGTCAGAATAATTGTTCCCAAATTTACTCTAACCCAGTGTCCCTTTTCCAAGGCTTTTTCTTTCAGCAGCACTCAATAAAATGGATGAACCGGGGAGGGATTAGCAGTGTTAGGGTCCTGACACCCAGAATCACGCTGCTTAGATAAACATCTTGTATCAGCTACACGCTGCCTTGTTTCAGCATGTGGATGGGTGCAGGAATGAGCACTAAAGCAGATATGTGGGGACAGGCATGCTGATTAGCAATGTCTGCTTACTAGTGTAATTCTGGGTTTCAGGAGCCTAAGACAGATTGCCTCTGCCCTGTACACCCATTTTACTAAGTGCTACTAAAACGAAAATGGTTAGCCTGAGCACATTGTAATGAATGGATAGTGCTGTGCACAAGGCACAGTGACTAACGTGGAGGGTAGGACAGCATGTAAGGACACACTGTAAGCCCTGCTTTCAGAAACCGGGAGGGCCACACTTTCAAGTTTGTATCTTTTACATAGCTGTAGAACATTTTGGGGTTAGCTTAACTCTCTTTGGCAATCCGTTTATATTGTTTATTTATTTATAATTTTGTAATGCTTCCACAGTGCCTTTATCCTTTAAATGCCCTAGTTTTGTTATATATTGCCTCCCTAATCATTTTGTTTAGCCACATTGGTTTACTTTTGTTTCTACCCTTTTTATTCCTGTAAGGTATATATCTACATTGGGTATTAAGAATTTCTTTAAAAAATACCATTTTGTAATTACTCACCTGTAAAATGGGTATTATAAGTATGTCTCACACCCTGCTTCGGAAATATTCATTACACTTGGGTTATGTCCAGTAGAGGGCGAACTTCTGCAGAGATGAATAGAAAAAAAGGAAGCCCCTCCCGGCCCATAAATACCTGGGACCTCCCACACACTCCCCAGTATAAGAAAGCAGTAAGGGGACCAGGAAGAGCAAATAAAATCCATGAGAAAAACAGTATCACCAAACAGAGGATCCAAGATACAACTTAGGGTGGGGCGAAGCAGGGTGTGAGACATACTTATAATACCCATTTTACAGGTGAGTAATCACAAAATGGTATTATTCTAAGTATGTCTCACACCCTGCTTCGGAAATATTCATTACACTTGGGACATCCAATAGCAGTGTCCAAAAAGGGTGGGGATCCCAACAGGCAAAAGTGCACAAATGAAACCCCTGCCGCTTGTAGAACTTTGCGGCCAAAAACAGCACCCGCTAAGGCCCGCACATCAACCTTATAAAAACTTGGAAAAGGTATGAACAGAAGACCAAGTAGCAGCTGTACAAACTTGTTCAACAGAAGCCTGGTGCTAAAAAGCCCAAGAAGCCCCAACAGTACGAGTAGAAAGAGCAGTAAACTGAAAGGAGGAACCCTCCCCTTGGCAATATAGGCCCCAACAATGACCAGACATATCCATTCAATAATGGTAGTCTTGACGGCGCCAAACCCGTCTTGGGCCCAGAGGGCACCACAAACAAGGCGTCCGTCCTACAGAAAAGAGAAGTAGCCAAGAAATAGTACTTCACACAACAAACAAAACATCCAAAAAGTGCAGGGCCCTCTCCTCGTCATTGCTAGACTAAGGACACAAGGAAGAGAGAACCACATCCTGAATGAGATGGAAAAACAGATACCATTTTAGGAAGGAAATCCGGCTTAAAGCGGAAAACCACCTTGTCCTGGTGTCTCTCAAAGTAAGAGGCCTGAATAGACAGGGCCGCCAACCCAGAAACACAGCGAACAGAGGTAATAGCCACCAAAAAGTCAATCTTTTGTGTAAGCATAGAAAATGCAAAATTCAAATCCCAAACAGGCACAAGGCTTTCGAGGAACAAAGGACCTTAGAAGAAGACCACCAGGGTAGAGACCTGCCCTTTCAAGGTACTTAAACTGGAGCCCCAGGCCCAGACCGTGCTGAAGAAAGTCCAAAATCCTAGGGATCGAAAACACCTTGCAAGGCAAGGCCCTAGCCTCACACCAATCAATATAGGACCTCCAAGTCCAGTAGAAGATGTTAGAGGAAGATCACTTCCTAGCCCTGACAAGTGTCTGATTCACAACATCAGACAAACCTTCTTCTATTAAGACGGAGGAGGTTTCAGTAGCCACGCCGTCAAAGCCAGCGTTTGTAAACTGTAGTACGAACCAAACCTGTCTTGGCCACCCTGGAGCCACCAGAATTGCTGGCGCACCCTCTTGAGCCAGCTTGACAGGTACAGGAACCCCAGATCCCTCCAGGCAAGAGACATGGCGTCCACCGCCAGGGCCAGAGGAACCTGAGACAGAGATCCAAACGTTGGGAGCTTGTGATTGCAACGTGAGGCAAAGAGATCCACCTCCGGAGGCCCCCACTTGCGACAGAGGGACCGGAATACCCTGTGGTTGAAAGATCATTCCCCTCAGCGAGAGGATCCCCTGCTCAAGGAGTCCGCCTCCGTGTTTTCCACTCCTGGAATGAATACCGCTGAGATGCATGCAACATCGCTCTCCGCCCATGCAAGAATCAGCGAAACTTCCCTGAGGGCACTCCTGCTGCGAGTCCCTCCTTGGTGATGTAAGTGACCGCAGTTCAATCGTCTGATCGAACCTGAACCGGTAAGCCCTGTAAGTGATGCGTCCAGCATGACAGAACCAACCGAATAGCTCTGAGCTCCAAGACATAGATGGGGGTGTGAGCCTCCTGAGGACCCCCCAGCCCCTGGAACTGAAAATCCGTCCAGAAACCTCCCCAGCCTGACAGGCTGGCATCCGTGGTAACCATCTCCCAACAAGGGGCCAAAAAGGATCTGCCCCTCATCAGATTGCTTGGCTCCAGCCACCACTGAAGGGACTGCCGAACCCTGGGAGACAGCAGAAAGGACGGATCCAAGTACCGGGGACATCCGTCCCAGTTCAGCAATAGATGAAGTCAGAGCGACCTCATGTGGAACTGAGCAAAGGGGACTGCCTCGAAGGAAACCACCATCAAACCTACCAGTTTCATCCCTAGCCAGATAGAGAGGCGAGGATTGTCCAGGAGAATACGTACCAGATCCTGAACCCTCTGCACCTTTGGGTGAGGAAGGAACACTCTGGCCTGACTGGTATCCAGATTCATGCCCAGAAATGAGATCTCCCTTGATGGGGAGAGAGAGGACTTGGGGTGGTTGATTATCCATCCAAACCTTTCCAGCGTCGTCACCACCCTGGAGTCCATCTCCACCTGACATAGAAAAGATGCTGTAATGAGTAGGTCGTCCAGATACGGCACAATGTGAATGCCCTGGGCTCTGAGAAGGGCCATTATGCCCGCCAGCCCCTTGGTGAACACCCTTGGTACTGAAGTCAACCCGAAAGGGAGGGGCACAAACTGAAAATGCCGATCTCCCACCACAAACCTGAGAAATCTCTGGCATGCGGGATAGATTGGTACATAAAGGTAAACAACCTTGATGTCTATAAACGTCACGAAATCCCCCTGGCGAAGGGAATTGATGACTGAGCGCAGAATCTCCATGCAGAATCTGATGGATCCATCCTGTTTGGGAACCGTAAAGAGGTTGGAATAATAGCCCCGGCCTCTCCATGAGAAAGGCACCGGACATATGACCTCCATGTCCAGAAGATTTTGCCCAGCCAACAGGAGCCCCTGCGCAGCCCGGGGGTCCAAGGGAACCCGAGAACTGAGGAATCTGGGGAAGGCCGGTACTCGAACACCAACTTGTACCCGGAAGAGACCACTTCCAAGATCCACTTGTCTGTGACCTCCCAGGCCTGGAAAAAGTGCGGCAGCCGACCCCCCACCCGCCAAGGTGAGGGCGCCCCCTCATTGCTGAGCTGGCCCGGCAGCAGGCTTGGAACCCCAGACAGGTCCTGGATGGGCCCATCCTCCGCCTCTGCTCCAGGAATCACCCCTGAAGATAGAGAAGGCAGCACCTCTGCCTGCTCTGAAAGGAGCGACGCCGCTTCTTGCGTGGCGGAAGCCTTCCTCCTTCCGCAACTGAATCCAATTTATCTCCAAACAGCCGCATACCCAGAAAGGGTAGCCCTGTAAGTGACTTCTTAGCCGCAATGTTAGCCGCCCACTGGCGCAACCAGACAGAGAGTCATATAGCCACAAGCAACGCTAAGGTTCTGCTAGACATACATATTGTGTCATCCAAGGCAGACAAGACAAATGGTCATGAACGATACAAAACGCATAAGCGCTTCAAATTCATCACTGGCTGGGTCCAGCTGGGACCCCTCAACAGGCCCCTAACCACAGACCTGATAGCCACAACCGTGAGTACAGAAGTACAAACAGGCCGCAAGGCAGAACCCACGCAAGCAAAGGCATGTCAAGCCATCTGATCAATACGATGGTCCTCACGATCCTTAATCGTGGTGGCGTCTGGAGAGTGCACCACAGATGTGTTGGACAATCCCAGTACCGGCGCATCGACCTCGGGAGGAGACGACCAGCACTTCACCACGTCCCCCGGAAAGGGATACTTCCTATCCCATTCCTGAGGAAAACCGGGAAGCCAACTAGGTCCTTCCCATTCCATAATAATCAAATATTAGAAATGAATGTGATTTGGGAACTCCAGACGAGGCTTAGAGGTCCCAAGGAAAAATTCCCCTTCTGCGGAGGGGACTCCGCCGGAGGAGGAATAGCCAGCACCTCAAATAAATGGGCCAGGATCTTGGGGGTATCCACGGCATCCCCAAGCCCCTGCCCAGCATCAGCATCCAAAAACTGCTGATCCTCAGAGCCATCAGATTCCGTAAACAGTTCCCCTTTCGCAAGCGGAGAATAAACAGACCAGTCAAGGGAATCATGATCATCAAGAACCGGCACTGCCGGTGACAGATGCCTTCTCTTAGCCGGGGCCTCCCTGGCCGCAGAGCTAGAAAACAATTTCTCGATGTTGGCCAATCTAGCACATACATCAGATTGCGACTCCCCGCTATTGACCATGTCACTTGGGGTACGGATAAGTCAAGGTGGGGTAGGTGATGAAGCCGGCGGCACTGACTCAGACGTCTGGGCCCCCAACTGCCGTGTTATGGCCTGCTGAACACATGGTATGCACATTATCCCCTGCAAGGGATACCTCCCAACCCACACACTGCCGGGACTGCCCCGAAGGGAAATGGAGCCCGGTATCCTGGGGAGCCTCCATATGGTGATTTGTATGGTAGTCGCAATGACCAGCGGGAATTATGCTAGAAGCTACCCGGGATGCCCCTTAAGTCCGTTAGTGGGAGGATTTGCAAGCCCTTATTTTTTGGCCAAGGGACCCCCAACAATAACAAAATGGGGGCCCCCGTAAGTAAGGTACACCAAGACAAGCACTCATACATGCAGAATGTACAAAGAGTGTGGCAAAACCTATAAAATAATATATAACATTGAATATAATATAGTATATAATACTAATAGTAATGTATATAATAATATGGCATACTTATTTCTTCATGTAATAAACATAATATATGCGCAAATAGTACAATAATACTAATGACGCCCAGCGCGCATGTGGGCATTGACAAAAATTGTGGTTGATCTTAACAAGACCAAGAAACCGCAAGATGGGACAATACGATTCCTCAGTGTTCTTGGCCGCCACCGCGCTGGATAAGGCGCAAACTCAAGCAACAAACAAGCAAAGCCCCGCAGGACACTCACCGCACAACAAAAGGCGATCCCCAGCCTGATGGCAGAAGGAAGAAGAAGGGCAAGCCGGCGCAGATCGCGCGCCGCGCCTGGCCCCGCCCCCTCCCCATCCTCACCCAGCAACGCAATGCCATTCACCGGGCACCGCCGAGGGCGCCAGAGAGAGTGGGGCGGGCCGCCGCCAGCGCGCCCGGCCCCGCCCCCTCTCCTCACAGCAAGGAGAGGGAGAAGCTCACCCTTAGCCCTAGCAGCCATGACAGGGCGGCCGGCTCTCAATACGGCCGCCGCATGTATCAAACGAAAGATAAAATGAATGTTAAAATCACACACACACACTCATACACCAATTCATTGAAGGATTACTTCCCGATGCTCCACATCAACTGGACAAGGGAGAAGTCACAGGCCCCCCTCCCATTGTGAAAAAATACAATTCTGTGAAGTACTCACCTGTAGAATTGGTATTATACGCATACAGCACGTCCTGCTCCAGATGTAGTAATTACATGTGGGTAATCCTCCGCCTCTGGCGCCGTGCACTGCAGACATGCAGAAAACAAGCTCCTCCCGGCCCTACACACACCGAAGGACCTCCCACAAATCCCCAGCATTGAAAAGCCGTGAGAATGAGAAGCCAGGAGAAACCAACCACCCAAAACTGGCAATAACAACAATAACAATCACCAAACAGGGGATCCAGAACAAAGTGAAACCAGGGTTGGGTGGAGCAGGACGTGCTGTATGCATATAATACCAATTCTACAGGTGAGTACTTCACAGAATTGTATTATTCTAAGCATACAGCACGTTCTGCTCCAGATGTAGTAATTACATGTGGGACATCCAATAGCAGTGTCCATAAAAGTAGGGTGGGATCCCCAACAGAAAAGGCAACAGCAAGCAGTTTAAACTACTGCCGCCTGCAAAACCTTGCGGCCAAACACAGCATCAGCTGAGGCCCTAACATCAACCTTGTAAAACTTTGTAAAGGTATGAACAGAAGACCAAGTAGCAGCCTTGCAAACTTGTTCCACAGAGGCCTGGTGCTGAAAGGCCCAAGAAGCCCCAACAGCTCGAGTAGAATGAGCAGTAAGACGAAAGGGAGGAGACTTCCCCTTAGTAGTATAGGCTTGAACCACAGCCTGACGAATCCATTTACTGATAGTAGACTTGGCGGGAGCCAAACCCATCCTAGGCCCGTGAGGCACAACGAAGAGAGCATCCGTCTTCCTGAAAGCCTTAGTGATAACCAGGTGATACTTGACACACCTAACCACATCCAAGGAATGCAAAACCCTTTCCTTAGGGTTACTAGGATTAGGGCACAAGGAAGGAAGTACAATATCTTGATTCAAATGAAATGCAGACACAACCTTAGGCAGAAAGTCTGGCTTGAAGCGAAACACCACCTTATCCTGGTGTCTCTCATAGTAGGGAGGCTGAATAGATAGAGCCGCTAACTCAGATACACGTCTAACAGAAATGAGAGCAACCAGGAATACAATCTTGAGCGTGAGAACAGCGAGAGCAGCCTCCTGAATAGGCTCAAAAGGAGCACCCTGCAGGGCCGATAACACCAAGTTTAAATCCCAAACAGGAACCATAGGTTTCCGAGGAGGCCGCACATGAAAGAAAGTCTTGATAAGAGGGTGCTGGGCAAAGGTCTTCTGAAAGAAGATAGACATGGCCGAAACCTGACCCTTCAGGGTACTAAGCTTAAGACCTAAGTCTAGACCATGTTGTAAGAACTCCAGCACCCTGGAAACTAAGAATTCCCGGCAGGGGAGAGACCTGGATTCACACCAGTTGATGTAAGAACGCCAAACTCTATAGTAGATAGCAGAAGAAGTATTTTTCCTGGCTTGCACCATAGTAGCCACTACAGATGCAGACAAACCCTTTTCCCTCAGGATGGAGGTTTCAATAGCCAAGCCGTCAAAGCCAGAGTTAGTAAATTGGGATGGCGTAGAGAGTTAGAAGGTCTGGCAACCTTGGCAGATCATACTGATCTACTGCCATTTGAACCACGTCTGCGAACCACACTCTTCTTGGCCACCTTGGGGCCACCAGAATCGCGGGTACCCCTTCCAGAGCAATCTTGCGCAGAACTCTGCCCAGAAGGGGAATTGGTGGAAACACATACAGGAGCCGAAACTTCCTCCAAGACATTGACAGGGCATCCGTGGCCAGAGCCAGAGGATCCTGAGACAGAGATACAAAGCTCGGGAGCTTGTGATTGTGACGGGACGCAAACAGATCCACATCTGGCATGGCACTCCCCAACGGAGACACAGGGACTGAAACACCCTGTTGCAGAGGGACCATTCCCCCTGACGAGACGATCCCCTGCTCAGAGCATCTGCCAGCAGGTTCTCCACGCCCCGGAATGTAGACAGCCGAGATGCATTGGACATTGGCTTCCGCCCATGTTAGAATCAGAGACACTTCCTGGAGAGCTCCCTTGCTCCGGGTCCTTCCCTGATGATTGATGTAGGCAACCGCCGTTCTGTTGTCTGAGCGTACCTGAACCGCCAGACCCTTCAGGTGCTGGGTCAATTGTTCCAGCACCAATCTGACCGCCCTGAGTTCCAGGACATTGATGGGTAGATGGCCCTCCTGAGGGCCCCACCTCCCCTGGAAGCGCAGGGACTTCCAGAATCCCCCCCAGCCCGACAGACTGGCATCCGTTGTGACCGTCTCCCAGGAGGGAGCCAGGAAGGATCTGCCCCTTGTCAAGTTCCTGTGGTCCAGCCACCACGCAAGGGATTGCCTGACCGAGGGGGGGAGCACCCAGATCTCGTCCAAGGACGCTGGGTCCTTGTTCCAGACTGACAGAAGGTGAAGCTGCAGAGTTCTCAAATGGAACTGGGAAAAGGGCACCGCCTCGAAGCTTGCCACCATCGAGCCCACCAACTGCATTCCCTGCAGGATGGAGGGATGAGGACTCGAAAGCCGGGACCTCGCCAGCGTTGTCAGAGCTTCCACCTTCTGCGGAGGAAGGAATATCCTTGACCGAACTGTATCCAGAATCATCCCCAGGAACGGGGTCACTGAGGAGGGGGACAGAGAGGACTTTGGGTAATTGATCACCCAGCCGAATTACTCCAGGGTGGACACTACCAACCGAGTGTCCAGCTCTGCTTGCCGCAGAGACCAAGAGGTGATGAGTATATCGTCCAGGTAGGGCAAAACTCGTATGCCCCTTAGTCTTAAGAGTGACATCACCCCTGCCAGCACCTTGGTGAACACCCTGGGAGCCGACGTAAGGCCGAATGGCAGGGCCACGAGCTGGTAATGCTGATCCAGCAGCGCAAATCTGAGAAACCTTTGATGTCCTGGAAACACCGGAACGTGCAGGTAAGCGTCCTTGATATCCACAGATGTCATGAAGTCCCCTGGGCGCAACGAGGCAATGGGCGAGCGCAGAGTTTCCATATCCAGAATCCAGAATGGGTCTGACTGACCCGTCCTTCTTGAGCACTGTGAAAAGGTTGGAATAGAACCCCATGCCCCTGTCTCTTAAGGGGACCTTGCAAATGACCCCTAGGTCTAGAAGGTCCTGCACAGCCAGCATCAAGACCCGAGCAGAGGCAGGGTCCTGTGGGATCCGGGACCCGACGAACCTGGTAGGGGGCAGTACAGCAAACTCTATCTTGTAACCGGAGGACACTACCTCCTGAATCCACCGGTCTGAGACGTGGCGTCTCCAGAAATGCTCGAAGTGCTGTAGATGTCCCCCCCCCCCCCCGATGGGCGAGGGCGCCCCTTCATGCCTGGGGAGTCTACCTTGCTTAGTCCCACGGTAGAGGGTCGAGTGGGAGCTTGGGCCACGAAAGGGCCGAATCTGACGCTTGCGTTGAGGCAACTTGCCACCCTTGGCAAAAATATCTAACCTTTCTCCAAACAGGCGCAGCCCCTTAAATGGAAGCCCCGTAAGGGCCTTCTTAGCGACGTTATCAGCGGCCCACTGGCGCAACCAGACCGCTCGGCGTATGGCTACCACCAGAGCAGAAGATCTAGCGCTCAGCTTAATAGCATCGTCCGATGCGGATAGGATATAGTTCACGAAAGTCTCACAGGTGGCCAGAGCATTGGCAGCATCAGAGGGCAAGTCATCCGCCCCTTCAAGAGCAGTCTTAACCACAGTCCTGAGCGCCACCGCCGTAATGGCTAAGGCGCAAACTGGGCGGAGCGACGCTCCCCCAAATGCAAAGGCATGGCATGCCAGTTGGTCAACTCTCCGATCTTCCAAATCCCGCAGCGTAGTAGTGTCGGGGGAGTGCATAATAGAGGTGTTGGACAGACTTAGAATTGGGGCATCGACCTCGGGTGGCGATGTCCAACACTTGACCAGGTCAGCAGGAAAGGGATATTTCTTATCCACAGCTTTAGGAACCCCATGGAGTTTGCTGGGATGTTCCCATTCTTTCAGCACAAGGCTAATGAAATGAGTTTGTTCGGGAAACGCCAACCGCGCCCTAGCGGTGTGAAACAGATCACCCCTTGGCTGGGGAGCCGCGGCAGGGGGAGAGAGGGATAACACATTAAAGATCTGGGTCAGCAGTCTATCAATGTCGTCGGAGGACCAATGATCAGAACCGGACTCTTCCTATCCCCTGGACTCGTCGTCGTATGACCCTGAGTCAGAGAACAGTTCCCCTTCCTCTGAGGGGGAATGTGCATAGGAAAGCAATAAATCATCAGATTCTATAGGAAGTATAGTAGATTCAGGATTCAAATGACGCCTCTTGGCAGTGGCCTTGCGCGCCAAGGAGCCAGCAAGTAAGTTTTCCACACTAGCCAGTCTAGTGGCCAAATCAGTATGAGAATCCCCACTAGTATTGGGGGTTAGGCTCAGGCTTGGGGGAGTAGGGGAAGCAAGGTGAGGTGCGGGCCCAGCCTCAGAAGAGGTGGGAATACCTGCTAGCACCTGCTGAGCACAAGGGACACAGACCCGTGCATTGTCACCGCTGCTAGGCAATACCCCACAAGCTACACACATACGGGCTTGTCCCAAAGGAACCCCGTTCACAATATCCTGAGATGCCTCCATATGGTGATTATTATATATAATATGCCAGTAGGGATTGACGCTATAAAGCAACCCTGGATGCCCCAATGACCCGCTGGGAAGTGGGAGTGATTTTTTAAAAATCTGGACCGGGCGCTACACGGTCTGAAAGACACAAGGGGAACAGGGATGTCAGAGCTAAGCGAGGAGAAGCAAAACCTAAAGAAAAGTCGCCCATGAAGGCACTTACAGAACAGCGAGGGGAGGACCGTCTTCACCATGCGCATGTGAGAAAGAAATGGCGCCAAGCGAACCTCGAAGGGCGGGCCAGAGCGGGAGATGACGCGGAACGCGCCAAACCAAACCACGCCCTCCCCCCGGAGTATGCGCCGCTCGAAGGCGCGCAGCCAATCAGAAAGACAGTAGCTATGCAACTGACAACCGCTCTAGAAAATCACCTCAGAGAGAAAACTGACAGGGTGAATACGGGAATAAAAACGCCGTAGCGCCCACGAACAGAACCGCCGTCCGCGCCACGTAAAAAACAATACGGCGATGCGGCTAACTTAAACATAAGTGTGAAGCGCGGCTCTGACACTCGGTAACCGATAAGCCATTTGCCTTAACCGCCTACCCTATGGTGGGGGATTGTGGTGGAGTCTAGCTCCGTAAGCACACTAGGTGCTGCCTACCTTCACCCGACCAACGCAGCCCAGGCTGGGAGGCATATTCTTTACAAAGAGGACGGGTGGAAATAGTCCCGCAAGGCCTCGGGCTGTAAAGCCCCGCTCGCCTGCGAGAGCCTGATACTTCATGTCTTCGCAGTTCCAGCACTGCAGAGAAATCTGGGGATTTGTGGGAGGTCCTTCGGTGTGTGTAGGGCCGGGAGGAGCTTGTTTTCTGCATGTCTGCAGTGCACGGCGCCGGAGGCGGAGGATTACCCACATGTAATTACTACATCTGGAGCAGGATGTGCTGTATGCTTAGAATAAGGAAATAAAGTAAAGGGAGGGAGGGATCCCCAACTACGGTAGTAGAACATGGGGAAGCGGACAGGGCATCCCAAACCAGGGTCACCAACCTGGTAGCCGCCTACCCCTTGTAATGGGGTCACACGGAGGAGCGTGGCTCCTATCAGTACACCTGTTAAGGTGAATCCTACAGTCACCCGGACCTACAGCCAAGGCTGGGAGGCATTAGGGGAGACTTAAGCATAAATAGGTCCGGGCAGAAATAGGGATAAAAATGGTCGGATGTGGACCCGGCTTACCTGCAAGGAGGAGACTTCATCTTCTGACTTGCTCGCCGTCTGCAGAGACGATTACTGGGGAGTGTGTGGGAGGTCCCAGGTATTTATGGGACGGGAGGGGCTTCCTTTTTTTCTATTCATCTCTGCAGAAGTTCGCCCTCCACTGGACATAACCCAAGTGTAATGAATATTTCCGAAGCAGGGTGTGAGACATACTTAGAATATATCCCATTTGGTGTCTGCTTTTGTTTTTGAGGACATTTTCCCAGTCAACGAGGTTTAGGGCATCTCTAAGCTTGTCAACATTTCTCTTTCGGAAGCTCTGTGTTTTTGTGGCTCCTCGATAAGGGATCCTAGTGACAGTTAAGTAGAAATGAATACTATTATCACTGTTCCCCAGGTATTCTTTTAGATCTCTGGAATCCACAGCTTTCAGTTTCCCAATCTATATCTGGGTAGTTAAAGTCTCCCATAATAACTACCTCATTTAAATTAGCTGCTTTATCTATTTGCCGTAGCAGCAGGTTTTCTGTGGATTCTAAAATATTTCGAGGGTTGAAGCATCCAATCAGTATTTTTCCTATATTTTCCCTCCATGTATTTCTACCCATACAGACTCCACATATTCAATCCCCTTGTTTATATTCTCCTGCAGAGCGGGCTGTAGAGAGGATTTTGCAAATAAGCAGACTCCACCCCCCTTGCAGTTTTTACAGTCCCGCCTAAACACACATTAACCCTGTAGATTTATTGCCCAGTCATAGTTTTCACTCAGCCATCCATCTGTGTACCCCCACTATGTCATATTGTTCTTCTGTTATTATCCCTTCTATTACATCCATTTTATTTGTCATGCTTCTAGCATTGATAAGCATGCAGTTCAGACAAATTTGTTAATTTTTTTATAATGTCCATTTGCCTCCTCGGTATACCCCCCTTCTCCAACCCCAGTTCCATTTCTACCCCTACTGTCTCTTTCTTTTCTGCCTTCCCCTCTATAACTGCATATACCCTCCGCCACCCAGTGCTTAGTTTAAAGACTCCTCCAAACTTTTAGCCATCCTCTCTCAAAGGACAAATGCACCCCCCCCCCATTTAGGTGAAGCCCATTCCTGCCAAAGAACCTGTAGCCCACTGTGAAGTTGGCCCAGTTCTATAGGAGCCCAAACCCCTCCTTTTTACTCACATTTTTGAGCCTTGTGGCTCTTGGTACTGGTAGTGTTTCTGAGAATAGAGAATACTACAGTTGATGTCCTTGCTTTAAGCTTACAGCCTAGGTCCCTGAAATCATTTGAGGACCTTACACCTACTTTCTCCTATGTAATAGGTGCCAATATGCACCATGGCCACTGAGTTATCGCCACCTGCACCCAATAATCTATCAGCCTGATCTGCGACATGCTAAACTCTTGCTCCAGGAAGGCAACACACTGTTCGGCAATCCCGATCTTTGTGACAGATTGCCCTAATAATGGAGGCACCCACTACCAGCACCTGTCTTGTCTGCCCTGTTCTCCCATTTCCCTTCCTCTCCTTACTGGAGCAGATAGCGGTGCTGTCTGGCTGCAGCTGTGCCCTTCCCGAGCTAACATCCTCCTCATCTCCAAAACTTGTTGGGGGTGCCAGCTCAGGGCTTGCCTTTCTGTAACCTTTCCCCCTACCCTGCCTTTAAACTGTTATCCAACTAGCTGCCTCATTATCCTGTTTTTCCTGTCCCACCATGCTACCACCTTCCCCATCCCCCAGAGAGTGCCTGCTCAGTGAGTAGCTATGCAACTGACAACCGCTCTAGAAAATCACCTCAGAGAGAAAACTGACAGGGTGAATACGGGAATAAAAACGCCGTAGCGCCCACGAACAGAACCGCCGTCCGCGCCACGTAAAAAACAATACGGCGATGCGGCTAACTTAAACATAAGTGTGAAGCGCGGCTCTGACACTCGGTAACCGATAAGCCATTTGCCTTAACCGCCTACCCTATGGTGGGGGATTGTGGTGGAGTCTAGCTCCGTAAGCACACTAGGTGCTGCCTACCTTCACCCGACCAACGCAGCCCAGGCTGGGAGGCATATTCTTTACAAAGAGGACGGGTGGAAATAGTCCCGCAAGGCCTCGGGCTGTAAAGCCCCGCTCGCCTGCGAGAGCCTGATACTTCATGTCTTCGCAGTTCCAGCACTGCAGAGAAATCTGGGGATTTGTGGGAGGTCCTTCGGTGTGTGTAGGGCCGGGAGGAGCTTGTTTTCTGCATGTCTGCAGTGCACGGCGCCGGAGGCGGAGGATTACCCACATGTAATTACTACATCTGGAGCAGGATGTGCTGTATGCTTAGAATAAGGAAATAAAGTAAAGGGAGGGAGGGATCCCCAACTACGGTAGTAGAACATGGGGAAGCGGACAGGGCATCCCAAACCAGGGTCACCAACCTGGTAGCCGCCTACCCCTTGTAATGGGGTCACACGGAGGAGCGTGGCTCCTATCAGTACACCTGTTAAGGTGAATCCTACAGTCACCCGGACCTACAGCCAAGGCTGGGAGGCATTAGGGGAGACTTAAGCATAAATAGGTCCGGGCAGAAATAGGGATAAAAATGGTCGGATGTGGACCCGGCTTACCTGCAAGGAGGAGACTTCATCTTCTGACTTGCTCGCCGTCTGCAGAGACGATTACTGGGGAGTGTGTGGGAGGTCCCAGGTATTTATGGGACGGGAGGGGCTTCCTTTTTTTCTATTCATCTCTGCAGAAGTTCGCCCTCCACTGGACATAACCCAAGTGTAATGAATATTTCCGAAGCAGGGTGTGAGACATACTTAGAATATATCCCATTTGGTGTCTGCTTTTGTTTTTGAGGACATTTTCCCAGTCAACGAGGTTTAGGGCATCTCTAAGCTTGTCAACATTTCTCTTTCGGAAGCTCTGTGTTTTTGTGGCTCCTCGATAAGGGATCCTAGTGACAGTTAAGTAGAAATGAATACTATTATCACTGTTCCCCAGGTATTCTTTTAGATCTCTGGAATCCACAGCTTTCAGTTTCCCAATCTATATCTGGGTAGTTAAAGTCTCCCATAATAACTACCTCATTTAAATTAGCTGCTTTATCTATTTGCCGTAGCAGCAGGTTTTCTGTGGATTCTAAAATATTTCGAGGGTTGAAGCATCCAATCAGTATTTTTCCTATATTTTCCCTCCATGTATTTCTACCCATACAGACTCCACATATTCAATCCCCTTGTTTATATTCTCCTGCAGAGCGGGCTGTAGAGAGGATTTTGCAAATAAGCAGACTCCACCCCCCTTGCAGTTTTTACAGTCCCGCCTAAACACACATTAACCCTGTAGATTTATTGCCCAGTCATAGTTTTCACTCAGCCATCCATCTGTGTACCCCCACTATGTCATATTGTTCTTCTGTTATTATCCCTTCTATTACATCCATTTTATTTGTCATGCTTCTAGCATTGATAAGCATGCAGTTCAGACAAATTTGTTAATTTTTTTATAATGTCCATTTGCCTCCTCGGTATACCCCCCTTCTCCAACCCCAGTTCCATTTCTACCCCTACTGTCTCTTTCTTTTCTGCCTTCCCCTCTATAACTGCATATACCCTCCGCCACCCAGTGCTTAGTTTAAAGACTCCTCCAAACTTTTAGCCATCCTCTCTCAAAGGACAAATGCACCCCCCCCCCATTTAGGTGAAGCCCATTCCTGCCAAAGAACCTGTAGCCCACTGTGAAGTTGGCCCAGTTCTATAGGAGCCCAAACCCCTCCTTTTTACTCACATTTTTGAGCCTTGTGGCTCTTGGTACTGGTAGTGTTTCTGAGAATAGAGAATACTACAGTTGATGTCCTTGCTTTAAGCTTACAGCCTAGGTCCCTGAAATCATTTGAGGACCTTACACCTACTTTCTCCTATGTAATAGGTGCCAATATGCACCATGGCCACTGAGTTATCGCCACCTGCACCCAATAATCTATCAGCCTGATCTGCGACATGCTAAACTCTTGCTCCAGGAAGGCAACACACTGTTCGGCAATCCCGATCTTTGTGACAGATTGCCCTAATAATGGAGGCACCCACTACCAGCACCTGTCTTGTCTGCCCTGTTCTCCCATTTCCCTTCCTCTCCTTACTGGAGCAGATAGCGGTGCTGTCTGGCTGCAGCTGTGCCCTTCCCGAGCTAACATCCTCCTCATCTCCAAAACTTGTTGGGGGTGCCAGCTCAGGGCTTGCCTTTCTGTAACCTTTCCCCCTACCCTGCCTTTAAACTGTTATCCAACTAGCTGCCTCATTATCCTGTTTTTCCTGTCCCACCATGCTACCACCTTCCCCATCCCCCAGAGAGTGCCTGCTCAGTGAGCACCAGACTCCTTTCCAGCACATTGATGCATCTTAGTGTTGCCAGTTGCTCATTTAGATCCAGAATTTGGGCTTCCAAATGTGCAATGTGCTCACATCTTGCACAACAATATTTACAATCAAACTTCTGTTCAGTTAGTGCATACATAGCACAAGATGTGCACTGGACAGCATTGCTAGGCATAGAGCACATTTTGGGGAACACCAATACCTCTATAAGCTAAAAAAGCAGTTACATATACAGTCAGCAAACAGTTGAGCAAAACAAAGCAAAGCACTTAGAAAAACAATTAAAGTCCCCCCAATGTTAAGTCCACTTAGTATTTACTCACTCGCCAAAGCTCTTGTTTAAAGCAGAACAAAAATTAAATTCTGTGATTACTCACCTGTAGAATTGATTTTGGTGGTGTCCTGTTCGTGTCGCTCCATTCTTGACAAGTGGGTTATCCGCCACAAGGTGGCACAGTGTGACTGCAAGATGAAAATCGTGGCTCTTCCCAGTCCATATAAAGGCATCTGTCTCCCTAAGAATCCCCAGTGGTTGAAAAGCAGTAAAAACAGAGACATGCCGGGAGGCCAGAGACCATGTTACTTCAGCACGAACTCTCTCAAGAAAAAAAACATACAACAGTAATCACCATAACAGATAAAAAAGGATAAAAGAACAAGGGTGGGATGGAGCGACCCGAACAGGACACCACCAAAATCAATTCTACAGGTGAGTACTCACAGAATTGCATTTGTCCTGTTCGGGTCGCTCCATTCTTGACAAGTGGGACATCCAAAAGCAGTGTCCAAAAGAAGGGTGGGATCCCCAGTGAGCAACAGCACGTAGTTCATGCACTGAGGGATGCCCCCACCCGCTGGCTGCACTGAGGGATGCCCCCACCCACTGGCTGCACTGAGGGATGCCCCCACCCAGTGGCAGTACTGAGGGATGCCCCCACCCAGTGGCAGTACTGAGGGATGCCCCCACCCAGTGGCAGTACTGAGGGATGCCCCCACCCAGTGGCAGTACTGAGGGATGCCCCCACCCAGTGGCAGTACTGAGGGATGCCCCCACCCAGTGGCTGTACTGAGGGATTCCCCCACTGGCTGTACTGTGGGATGCCCCCACTGCCTGTGATGAGAGATGCTGCCCACTGCCTGTAATGAGGGATGCCGCTTACTGGCTTTAATGAGGGATGCTCCTCACAGCCTGTAATGGGAGAAGCAGCAACATACCTCTGTGGGCTTCCCCTCACTCTCTGTATTGAGGGATTCCGCTCACAGCCTGTAATGGAGTGATCCTGCATGCTGTCTGTAACAGGGGGATTTTATCACACCATTTGGTTCAGAATATTTTCTTTATTATTTTTGTCCTGTAAACCCTGGGTGCATCTTGCGGAACGAAAAAATACCATTTTGTGATTACTCACCTGTAAAATGGGTATTATAAGTATGTCTCACACCCTGCTTCGGAAATATTCATTACACTTGGGTTATGTCCAGTAGAGGGCGAACTTCTGCAGAGATGAATAGAAAAAAGAAGCCCCTCCCGGCCCATAAATATCTGGGACCTCCCACACATTCCCCAGTATAAGAAAGCAGTAAGGGGACCAGGAAGAGCAAATAAAATCTATGAGAAAAACAGTATCACCAAACAGAGGATCCAAGATACAACTCAGTGTGGGGCGAAGCAGAGTGTGAGACACTAAGTGAGAGTAATTATAATACCCATTTTACAGGTGAGTAATCACAAAATGGTATTATTCTAAGTATGTCTCACACCCTGCTTCGGAAATATTAATTACACTTGGGACATCCAATAGCAGTGTCCAAAAAGGGTGGGGATCCCAACAGGCAAAAGTGCACAAATGAAACCCCTGCCGCTTGTAGAACTTTGCGGCCAAAAACAGCAGCCGCTAAGGCCCGCACATCAACCTTATAAAAACTTGGAAAAGGTAGACTCAACGGCGCCAAATCCTCCTTGGGCCCAGTGGGCACCAAAAACAAGCTGTCCGTCCTACAGAAAAAAGAAGTAGCCACCAAATAGTACTTCACACAACAATCATCCAAAAAGAGTGCAGGACCCTCTCCTTGTCATTGCTAGGCTTAGGACACAAGGAAGAGAGAACCACATCCTGAATGAGATGGAAAGCAGAGACCACTTTAGGTAGGAAATCCGGCTTAAAGCGGAAGACCACCTTGTCCTGGTGTCTCTCAAAGTAAGAGGCCTGAATATACAAAGCCGCCAACCCAGAAACACATCGAACAGAGGTAATAGCCACCAAAAGGGCAATCTTTGGTGTAAGCAAAGAAAATGCAAAATTCAAAACCCAAACAGGCACAAGGCTTTCGAGGGGGCCGCACATGAGTGACCCCCTGGAAAAAAGCTTTAACCAAAGGACGAAGAACAAAGGACCTTAGAAGAAAACCACCAGGGCAGACCTGCCCTTTGAAGGTACTAAGCTGGAGCCCCAGGCCCAGACCGTGTCCCCGAAGTCCAAAATCCTAGGGATCGAAACCACCCTGCAAGGCAAGGCCCTAGCCTCACACCAATCAATACAAGACCTCCACATCCTGTAGAAGATGTTAGAGGAAGATCACTTCCCAGCCCTAACAAGTGTCTGAATCACAGCATCAGACAAACCTTCTTCTATTAAGATGGAGGTTTCAGCAGCCACACCGTCAAAGCCAGCATTTGTAAATTGTGGTACGAACCAAACCTGTCTTGGCCACCCTGGGGCCACCAGAATTGCTGGCGCACCCTCTTGAGCCAGCTTGCGCACCACCTTGCCCACCATGGAGAAGGGGGGAAAACTGTTACAGAAACCCCCAATCCCTCCAGGCAAGAGACATGGCGTGCACTGCCAGGGCCAGAGGATCCTGAAACAGAGACACAAACGTTGGAAGCTTGCGATTGCGACGTGAGGCAAAGAGATCCACCTCCGGAGTCCCCCACTTGCGACAGAGGAACCAGAATACCTTGTGGTTGAGATATCATTCCCCTCGGCGAGAGGATCCCCAGCTCGGGGAGTCCGCCTCCGTGTTTTCCACTCCCGGAAGGAATACCGCTGAGATGCATGGAACATTGCTCTCCGCCCATGCGAGAATCAGAGAAACTTCCCTGAGGGCACTTCTGCTGCGAGTCCCTCCTTGGCGAATGATGTAAGCGACCGCAGTTCGATTGTCTGATCTAACCTGAACCGGTAAGCCCTGTAAGTGATGCGTCAAGCATGACAGAACCAACCGAACAGCTCTGAGCTCCAAGACATTGATGGGGGTGTGAACCTCCTGAGAACCCCACAGCCCCTGGAACTGAAAATCCGTCCAGAGACCTCCCCAGCCCGACAGGCTGGCATCCATCTCCCAACAAGGGGCCAGAAAGGATCTGCCCCTCATCAGATCACTTGGTTCCAGCCCCCACTGAAGGGACTGCCGAACCCTGGGAGCCAGCAGAAAGGACTAATCCAAGGACCGGGGACATCTGTCCCAGTTCAGCAATAGATGAAGTTGGAACGACCTCATGTGGAACTGAGCAAAGGAAGCCACCATCAATCCTACCAGTTTCATCCCTAGCCGGATAGAGGAGCGAGGATTGGCCAGGAGAACACATATCAGATCTTGAACCCTCTGCACCTCTGGGTGAGGTAGGAACACTCTGGCATGACTGTTATCCAGATTCATGCCCAGGAATGAGATCTCCCTTGATGGGGAGAGAGAAGACTTAGGGTGGTTGATCACCCATCTGAACCTTACCAGCGCCATCACCACCCTGGAGTTCAGCTCCGCCTGACATAGTGAAGAAGCTGTAATAAGCAGGTCGTCCAGATACGGTACAATGCGAATGCCCTGGGCTCTGAGAAGGGCCATTATGCCCGCCAGCACCTTGGTGAACACCCTTGACACCAAAGTCAACCCGAAAGGGAGGGCCACAACTGAAAATACTGATCCCCCACCAAAACCTGATAACTCTCTGGTGTGCTGGGTAGAAGGGTACATGAAGATAAACATCCTTGAAGTCTATAGATGTCATGAAATCCCCCTGACGAAGGGAATTGATGACTGAACGCAGAGTCTCCCTGCGTAACTTCTTGGTTCTGATGAACCTGTTGAGAAGCTTCAAATCCAGAATGGGTCTGATGGATCCATCCTTTTTGGGAACCGTGAAAAGGATGGAATAATAGCCCTGGCCTCTCCATGAGAAAAGCACCGGGCATATGACCTCCATGTCCAGAAGATTTTGCACTGCCAACAGGAGCCCCGCGCAGCCCGGGGGACCGAGGGGACCCGAGAACTGAGGAATCTGGGAGGAGGCCGGCACTCGAACTCCAGCTTGTACCCGGAAGAGACCACTTCCAAGATTCATTTGTCTATGACCTCCTGGGCCCAGACCAGGAAGAAGTGCCGCAGCCATCCCCCCACCAGCAAGGGTGAGGGCGCCCCCTCATTGCTGAGCTGTCTTGGCAGCAGGCTTGGGCTTGGAACCCCAGTTAAGGCTTGGAGAGCGCGTCCTCGACCTCTGTTCCAGGAATCACCTCTGAAATTAGAGTAGGCAAAGCCTCTGCCTGCGCTGGCACCGCGAAAGGAAGGATTGAAGGAGCCTGCCCCCCCCGAAAGGGGTGACGCTGCTACTTACGCTGAGGTAACTTTCCACCTTTCGCCACTGAATCCAATTTATCTCCGAACAGCCTCATATCCAGGAAGGGTAGCACTGCGATTGATTTCTTAGCCACAATGTCAGCCGCCCACTGGCGTAGCCAGACCGATCGACGAATAGCCACCAGCCATGACGAGGTTCTACTACACATAATAATCGGGTCATCCATAGCAGATAAAACAAAGGTCACAAATAATTTACACCGCTTAAGGGCTGTGAATTCATCACTGGCCGGGTTAAGCTGGGAACCACTCAACAGGTCCCTAACCACAGACCTGGTAGCCACGAGCGCCGAGGCACAACCAGGCCGCAAGGCTGAACCCACACTGGCAAAGGCATGGCATACCATCTGATCAAAGCGTTTGTCCTCACCATCCATAATCGTGGTGGCGTCTGGAGAGTGCACCACAGATGTGTTGGACAATCCCAGTACGGGCGCATCGACCTCGGGAGGGGACGACCAGCGATTCACCGCGTCCACCGGGAAGGGATACTTCCTATCCCACCCCTGAGGAAAACCGGGAAGCCGGCTAGGTCCTTCCCATTCCTTAAGAATCAAAAATTCGAAATGTATCTGTTTTGGGAACTCCAGACGAGGCCTAGAGGTCCCAAAAAATTCCCCCTTCTGCGGAGGGGACTCCGCCGGAAGAGAAATAGCCAGCACCTCAAATAAATGGGCCAAGATCTTGGGGGTATCCACGGCATCCCCAAGTCCCTGCCCAGCATCAGCATCCAAACTGCTGATCCTCTGAGCCATCAGACTCCGTAAACAGTTTCCCTTCCGCAAGCGGGGAATAAACAGACCAGTCAAGGGAATCATGATCATCAAGAACCGGCGCGGCCGGTGACAGATGCCTTCTCTTAGCCGGGGCCTCCCTGGCCGCAGATCTAGAATCGATTTCACGATGTTGGCTAATCTAGCACATTCATCAGATTGCGACTCCCCGCTAATGACAGTGTCACTAGGGGTACGGATCAAGGTGGGGTAGGTGATGAGGCCGGCGGCACTGACCCAGACGCCTGGGCCCCCGGACTGCCGCGTTATGGCCTGCTGAACACATGTATGCAAACCAGCACATTATCCCCCGCAAGGGATACCCCCCACCCCACACACTGCCAGGATTGCCCCGAAGGGAGCCGGAGCCCGGTATCCTGGGGAGCCTCCATATGGTGATTTGTATGGCAGTCGCAACTACCAGCGGGAATTACGCTAGAAAGCTACCCGGGATGCCCCTTAAGTCCGGGAGGATTTGCAAGCCCTTATTTTTTGGCCAGGGGACCCCGGGACACAATAACAAAATGGGGGCCCTCGTAAGTAAGGTACACCATAGACAAGCACTCATACACATAGCTGTTGAGCTATCCGGGATGCCCCTTAAATGTCCATTTAATATAGATAATACATGCCGATTGCAATATGTCCCCTTAATATTGATGGATAAGGCCACAGGACCGAGGGAAAAAGCTTAGTTAAGATGTCCCCCGGAAGACAGCTATCACCCCATAAATACTATAATAATATATACACATATATGTATGATATATACCATATATACAATAATTGCAATAAACCAAGGAGGATGCCGCCCCCAAGGCCACAATAGGTGCACCTGCTTAATGCGTTTTAACAGGAGGAACACCAAACAAAATATGTATAAATCATTTCAAGAAAACTAGTAATCAGCCCCCAGGGGGCACTCACCGACCCCACTAATGAGGCAAGATGGCGACCGGAGGAGACAGATGGAAGGAGACGGGGAAGGAGGTGGGCCGCCTGAAGCGCGCCAGGCGCTAGGCCACGCCCCCTCCAACGCGGGAACGCAACAGCCAACCTAGGACGCGGGAGCCGGACGAAATTTACCGGCCCACCGCCAGTGGCAAGCAAAGGGGGAGGGAAGGGGGCGGGCAGCAAGAGCAGCACGCCGCGCACTAAGCCACGCCCCCTTCCCCTCAGAGAAACCACACAGCCCAGTGCAACTCACTGGCCCGCCGCCATCTTAGGAAGGCGCGCGCGCGGACCAAGATCAAGCTAAGAGAGGTATAATAAGGAGGAAGCGCTGGCAAGCGCCAGCGCCAGTAACACTGAAGAAGCATACATCACAATAATAAAAAATATATATGTACAATTATATAAATATAAATATACAATCTATACCCCCCACCACTATCGGGAACAGGGAGGAAGGGGGGGAGGGGGTTAGTGGGGGAGGCCGATGGCTACACTTGGTTGTGTAGTGAGGGCCTCAAACGGACAGGGCATCCCAAGTCAGGATCACCAAACCTGACAACCGCCTACCCCTTGGTGGGGGATTCGCGGTGGAGCCTGGCTCCATAGTTAAAAACACCTCTAATAGGTGTAACCTACCCTCACCGGACCCTGCAGCCGAAGCTGGGAGGCTTATTGACATTTTAAAAGAAGGTCCAGGTGGAAATAGGACAAATGGGGGCCGGGTTTTACCCGGCTTACCTGAAAGGAGAGAGGAAGCCATCATCTCGACTGTCTTCGCCTTCTGCAGAGACTATCTGGGGAATGTGTGGGAGGTCCCAGATATTTATGGGCCGGGAGGGGCTTCTTTTTTTCTATTCATCTCTGCAGAAGTTCGCCCTCTACTGGACATAACCCAAGTGTAATGAATATTTCCGAAGCAGGGTGTGAGACATACTTAGAATATATGGTATATAAGGTATATAATGGCCATATAATGGCCAGAAGCAGTACAGCAGGGCCGGTGTGCCCCAAAAAGTCCCGGGCCGTTTTTTAGCCCCAGTCCACCCCTGTCCACCGTGGTCATGAAGTCGCCTGGCCAAAGCGAGCTCACCGGACCGTAAGGTCTCCATGCGAAAATGTTTGAACCTGACAAACCGGTTGAGACCCTTCAGGTCCAAGATAGGTTTCAGAGTACCGTCATCCTTGGGTTCCGTGAACAGATTGGAATAGAACCCTCGACCCCGTTCCTGGTGAGGCACAGGACAAATCACCCCGGACAGCAGAAAACGATTGACAGCCATTCTTAGGCCCTGCGCAGTCAACGGGTTCTGGGAGATCCTTGACCGAAAAAATCTTGGGGGCGGCCAAGCTGTCAGCTCTATTTTGTAGCCGGAGGTCACTACCTCCTGAATCCACCGATCCGAGACGTGCTGTCTTCAGATGTGCGCAAATAGCAGAAGCCATCCCCCCACCCGGATGGGTGAGGGCGCCTCCTCATGCCTGAGGGACTTTGACCGGGGCTTAGACTTGGACCCCCATGAGGGATTGGGATGACCGCAGGATCTACCTCGTCCCCAGGAGTCTCGGCAGCCACCAGAGAAGGAAGAACCTCTACCCCTTGAAAAGGGGCGAAAGGAAGACGAGCCCCGAAAGGGACGCACAGACTTCCGACGCTGAGGAAGCATCCCATCCTTTGCAAGGAGATCCAGATGCTCACCGAACAGCCGAAGTCCCAGGAAGGGAATCCCAGTGAGGAATTTCTTGGCGGCAGCGGCAGCCGCCCACTGTCGCAGCCAGATAGAACGACGAAGAGAAACCAGCAGTGCCGAAGCCCTGCCGCCCAGCCGGACGGTATCATCCATGGCTGAGATTACAAAGGCAATGAAGTCTGCGCAAGCTAAGAGTACTCCTCCGCTCGCTTGTGAGATCTGGAGATATCCCCAAGGCGTCTCACCTTCGCCGCGGCAGGACAAAGACCAGCACCCCAAAAAGTGACATGCCAGCTGATCCATGCGCCTGTCAGCCTGATCGCGCAAGGAAGTGGTATCAGGAGACAACCTAACCGAGGTATTGGAGACCCCCAGAACAGGAGCATCCACCTCCGGGGGACGGGACCAGAGGCGAATCAACTCCTCCGAAAAGAGACACGTCTGTCCAGGCCCTTAGGCACCGACGGCAATTTATTAGGACTATCCCACTCCTTAAAGACAAATTTGGGGAAGTGGCCCTGCCCAGGAAAAACAAGACGCTGTTTCTCAGCGAACAATGTGCAAGGTCTCAAATACCACAGACAACAATTTCTCCGTGTCATCGGGGAGCCACATGTCCTCATCCGATGAAGACCCAGGGTCACTATCAAAGCCACCCGGACGATCCCCTGAGGAGTCAGAATCATTAAACAACTCACCCTCCTCCATGGAGTCTCAGCCACCAAAGGCCTCATAATCATCATCATCGGCAAACAGCGAATAAGCCGGCTCCAAATGCCGCTTCTTTCCCTTGGCCTTGCCAGCGGCCGAGCGTGAAGATTGTCTCTTGAGCACCAAGTCCGATTGCGATCCCCTGCTGGCATCCCCTTCCTGGGAGCTAAATGCAGGCGCGGGGGTGTCGGCGAGGCCGTAGGTAAAATGGGGCTGGGAACAGTAACACTCGCTCCAACCTGTTCCGAAATTATGCTTTGGGTGCAGGGTACACAGACAGCGCTGCGACCGCTCGGAGGGCATGTACCACACATAAGACAGAGCTTTGGCCCCCAAGCTCGTTATCCCCAGAAGCCTCAATTATGGTGATTAGAAGCAAAAAGCACGGGTTACAAGGCACTAGCGGCCCAAACCCAGACAATTCCCCAAAAATGTCCCCCAATCGATCCACAGTAGCGAGCGAGGGGTAAGGGCGGTGGATGGGACAGGGAGGAACCACAAGACTGAAAAATTTGGAACCCCCTGGAAGACACACATGGGAACAAACATAAGTATCCCACAGCGCATGCACAATAAAGGAAAGGACCAGACTCAAGGACCAATAGAGTGGAGCGAACACCAGGAGGCTAACGCAGCCAATGGGAGCCCCGGAAGACGCCGTGGATGGGACCGGGACAGTGATCAGCGTGCCCCGCAGCACAGGCAGCTGAAGAAGTTGGTGCCGATAGAGGCTGGGAGACGGCACCTAGAGGGGCGGGGCGGGCCGCGCGGCGATGACGCGGCCAGCCGCCACCCCCCGCAGCGATCGAACCCCGGGCGCCAGAGGAGAGGAAAATGGCGCCCCGGAAGAAGAGGAGGGCAGCCAGGGAGGGGCCCCCCCGCCACAGGGCGCAGCCAGCGCCCGCACTGCGCGGCTGCTGAGGACGCAGACAGTCCGCCCCGCCCCGCCCCCCCCCTCACAAGCTGAATGGAGGAGAGGCGAAGAGGAGCGGAAGCGAGGGAGGTAAGTACCAGTGAAAAGCACAGTGGAAATGAAAACACATAACACACAAAATAAAGCATGTGAGCTACACAGGGAAGACAAGGGGTCCCTAAAAGGTCCCCCCAATAGGCTCACCATTAGCCTATGGCCAGCTAGCCTTTGTGACAGGGTCTGCAGCCCAGAGCCTAGCTCTGTGAACGCCTGACCCTCGGCATTCCCCTACCTTCACCCGAACCGTAGCCAAGGCTGGGAGGCAGTATGGGTCCCGGAACAGGTGGGAATAGGTCTGCAGTGGCCGACAGGCTTGGGATGCCCCGCACACCTGGGATATCTGTAGAGAGATAGCATCCATCTTCGCAGTCGGACTGCAAGAAGTACTCTGGGGATTCTTAGGGAGACAGATGCCTTTATATGGACTGGGAGGAGCCACAATTTTCATCTTGCAGTCACACTGCGCACACCTTGTGGTGGATAACCCACTTGTCAAGAATGGAGCGACCTGAACAGGACACCAGGAAAATTGTCCACAGTTCTGCTATACTATATAGCAGCGGGGGAGCACGACCTGGGCTGCCCTGCTGTGCATCGCTGCTGTTAAAACAAGAATCTGGGCCTCTTCTGCAGCCGCTGTGGTGCAGCCTATCAGCCTCCCACATGACCAAGAGCAGCGCCGGCAGTAGCAAAGCCTATCAGCGCTGGGCGCGGCTGGCCCCGGAAGCTGATAGGCTGCACCGCGGTGGGAGCAGAAGAGGCCCGGAAGCAGTGAGTATTTGGGTGTCTGGTTTGGCAGCCCTCCGCTGCTCTATAGTACAGTGGAACTATGGTCATTTTTTACCATAGTTTTGCTTTAATGCAATGTGTTTTACAGCAATACTCCACCAATGTACACAAGCTTTATGGCAAAACATAAACATGTAATAATGTAAGCTGTAAATACTATTTTGTTTGACCTACAGTTTCTTGGATTCCGGGGTTTTTAGCCTTGAATGCCCCATAATCCTCTTGTAGCTGCTGCAGGCGCTCCAGAAAAGCTTTAGCATCGTTTAGGCATTTGTCCCTCTTTTCTGCTTCTGAGCATTGTTTTTGCAGTTCATTTAATCTTGGCTGTTTCCTAACACAAAAAAATAAAGCTATATCTACCAAACATTTCCTTGCATGCTATAAAAAATACAATTCTGTGAAGTACTCACCTGTAGAATTGATATTATTTGTATACAGTACGTCCTGCTCCAGATATAATACTTACACTTGGGTTATCCTCTGCCAGATGGCGCTGCACTGCAGAGACATGGAAAAACAGGCTCCTCCCGGCCCTTCAAATACCCAGGGACCTCCCACGAATCCCCAGCATTGAAAAGCAGTGAACAAGAAGCCGGGAGAATTAAACCACCCAGAACAACTGGTAATGATAACAAATCACCATACAGGGGATCCAGAATAATGCAACAACAGGGTGGGGTGGAGCAAATTTGTTGACAAATTTGTTGAGGATCTTTAAATCCAGAATGGGCCTGACTGACCCATCTCTTTTGGGTACTGTGAAAAGGTTGGAGTAGAAACCTTCTCCCAATTCTCTCAAGGGAACTTTGCAAATAACTCCCAGCTCCAGAAGTCCTTGTACTGCCTGCATCAGGACCTGAGCTGATACCGGGTCCTGGGGTATCCGGGACCTGACGAATCTTGATGGGGGCCGTACAGCAAACTCTGTCTTGTAGCCGGAGGTAACTACCTCCAGAATCCACCGGTCTGAGACTAGATGCCTCCAGAATAATGCAACAACAGGGTGGGGTGGAGCAGGACGTACTGTATACAAATAATATCAATTCTACAGGTGAGTACTTCACGGAATTGTATTATTCTTAGTATACAGTACGTCCTGCTCCAGATATAATACTTACACTTGGGACATCCAATAGCAGTGTCCATAAAGTAGGGTGGGATCCCCCAACAAAACGTGACAACAGGCAGTTTAAACTACTGCCGTTTGCAAAACCTTGCGGCCAAAAGCAGCATCAGCTGAGGCCCTAACATCAACCTTGTAAAACTTTGAAAAAGTATGAACAGAAGACCAAGTAGCAGCCTTGCAAACTTCTTCAACAGAAGCCTGGTGCTGGAAGGCCCAAGAGGCACCAATAGCACGAGTGGAATGAGCAGTAAGGCGGAAGGGAGGATTCTTCCCCTTAGCAGAATAGGCCTGAATCACAGCCTGACGAATCCATTTGCTAATAGTAGACTTGGCAGGAGCCAAACCCTTCCTAGGACCAGAAGGGACCACAAAAAAAGCATCAGTCTTCCTGAAGGCCGCAGTGACTACCAGGTAGTACTTCAGACACCTTACCACATCCAATGAATGCAAAACCCTTTCCTTAGCGTTGCTAGAATTAGGACACAATGAAGGAAGGAAAATATCCTGATTCAAATGAAAGGCAGACACCACCTTTGGCAGAAAATCTGACTTAAAGCGGAACACCACCTTGTCCTGGTGTCTCTCGTAGTATGGGGGCTGAATAGACAGAGCCGCCAGCTCAGACACGCGCCTGAGCGAAGTAATAGCCACCAGAAAAACAACTTTGAGGGTAAGTACAGCCAGGGCAGCATCCTGAATAGGCTCAAAGGGAGCACACTTTAAGGCAGACAAAACCAGGTTCAAGTCCCAAACAGGGACCGTAGGCTTACGTGGGGGATGCATATGAGTGACCCCCTGAAAGAAGGTCTTAACCAAGGGATGCTGCGCAAAGGACCTCTGAAAAAAGACAGACAGGGCAGAAACCTGACCCTTCAGAGTACTGAGTTTTAAACCCAACTCCAATCCATGTTGTAAAAACTCCAGAATTCTAGGGATTAAGAATTCCCTGCAGGGGAGAGACCTAGACTCACACCAGTCAATGTAGGAACGCCATACTCTATAGCCTGTACCATGGTATCCACCACTGAGGCAGACAAGCCTTTCTCCATCAAGATGGAGGTTTCAGCAGCCAGGCCGTCAAAGCCAGAGTTTGTAAACTGGGATGGCGTAAGGAGCCCTGAGTGAGTAGATCTGGCTCCTCTGGCAGGACGTTCTGGTCTACTGCCATTTGTACCACGTGTGCAGACCACACTCTTCTTGGCCACCTCAGGGCCACCAGAATCACTGGCACCCTTTCCAGGGCAATCTTGCGCAGAACCCTGCCCAGCAGGGGAAACGGGGGGAAAGCATACAGAAGCCGGAATTTCTTCCAAGACAGTGACAGAGCATCCGTGGCCAAGACCAGAGTATCCTGCGACAGGGAGACAAAGGCCGGGAGCTTGTGATTGTGACGGGATGCAAACAGATCCACATCCGGTAGGCCCCACCGGTAACACAGGGACTGGAATACCCTGTTGCAGACGGACCACTCCCCCTGACGGGAAGTCCCCCTGCTCAGAGAGTCTGCTAGAAGATTCTCTACCCCCGGGATATAAACCGCCGAGATGCATTGAACATTGGCCTCCACCCATGTCAGAATCCGCGACACTTCCTGGAGGGCACCCTTGCTCCGGGTCCCTCCCTGATGGTTGATGTAGGCAACCGCTGTCCTGTTGTCTGAGCGCACCTGCACAGACAGTCCCTGCAGGTGATCGGTCAACTGCTCCAAAACCAACCTGACCGCCCGTAGTCTCCCTCCTGAGGGCCCCACCTCCGCTGGAACCTCAGGGATTTACAAGAATCCCCCCCAACCTGACAGACTGGCATCCGTGGTGACCGTCTCTCAGGAGGGGGCTAGAAAGGACCTGCCCTTTAGCAAGTTCTTGTGGTCTAGCCACCACTAGAGGGACCTTCTGACCAATGGGGGAAGCACACAAACCCTGTCCAAGGACGCGGGGTCCTTGTCCCATACTGATAGGAGGTGAAGCTGCAGAGGCCTCGAATGGAACTGAGCAAAGGGCACCGCCTTGAAGCTCGCCACAATCAGGCCCACCAGCCGCATTCCCTGTCTGAGGGAGAGCTGGGGGCACGAGAGCAAGGACCGCACCTGCATAGTCAGATCTTCCACCTTCTGTTGGGGAAGGAATATTTGTGACTGAACCGTATCCAGAATCATCCCCAGGAATGGGGGTCACCGGTGAAGGGGACAGGGAGGACTTGGGATGATTGATCACCCAGCCGAAGGACTCCAAGGTGGACACCACCAGCTGAGTGTCCAGCTCCGCCTGCTGTAGAGGCCATGAGGCGATGAGAATGTCGTCCAGGTAGGGCAGCACTCGAATGCCCCCTGACCTTAGCAGGGACATCACCTCCGCCAATACCTTGGTGAACACTCTGGGAGCTGAAGTGAGGCCAAAGGGTAGAGCCACAAATTGGTAGTGTGGATCTTTCAACTCAAATCTGAGAGACCTTTGATGCCCGGGGAACACAGGGATGTGAAGGTAAGCATCTTTGATGTCCACAGACATCATAAAATCCCCTGGTCGTAGAGAGCCAATGTCCGAGCGCAGGGTTTCCATGCGAAAGCGCTTGCTCTTGACAAATTTGTTGAGGATCTTTAAATCCAGAATGGGCCTGACTGACCCATCTCTTTTGGGTACTGTGAAAAGGTTGGAGTAGAAACCTTCTCCCAATTCTCTCAAGGGAACTTTGCAAATAACTCCCAGCTCCAGAAGTCCTTGTACTGCCTGCATCAGGACCTGAGCTGATACCGGGTCCTTGTAGCCGGAGATAACTACCTCCAGAATCCACCGGTCTGAGACTTGATGCCTCCAGACGTGCGCGAAGTGCTGTAGTCGTCCCCCCACCCTGGTGGGCGAGGGCGCCCCATCATGCCTGAGGGGTCTTGGGAGGGGGTTTGGGTTTGGTCCCCCAGGAGGAGCCAGGGCGTCGCCCCCTGCTCCTATGCCAGGAGTCTGTGCGAGCCCCTGCGAAGGACACCCCTTTACCCTGCTTAGCGCCTCTGTAGGGGGCTGAAAGGGGGCCCTGGTTGCGAAAGGGCCGAGGCTGCCGCCTGCGCTGTGGTAACTTACCTCCTTTAGCAAAGAGGTCTAGGCGATCCCCAAACAGGCATAGTCCCTTGAAAGGGAGCCCAGTAAGGGCTTTCTTAGCAGCATTGTCGGCCGCCCACTGTCTCAGCCATATCGCGCGGCGTATAGCCACCGCCAAGGCGGAAGATCTGGCACACAGCCTAATAGCATCGTCCGATGCAGACAGGATAAAGTTCACAAATACATCACAGTTAGACAGTGCATTAATAGTATCAGCAGGCAACTCGTCTGGGGCGTCAAGTGCATTCCTGACCATGGTCCTGAGCGCCACGGCAGTAATGGCCAGAGCGCAGACCGGCGCAGTGCCGCCCCTCCAAACGCAAAGGCATGGCACGCCAATTGATCAATGCGCCGGTCCTCAGAATCCTGCAGTGTAGTAGTGGCGGGAGAGTGCATAATAGAGGTGTTAGACAGCCCTAGAATAGGAGCATCGACCTCGGGGGGGCGATGATCAGCACTTGACCATGTCAGCAGGAAATGGATACTTCCTGTCCAGGCTCTTTGGGATCCCGGGAAGTCTGCTGGGGTGTTCCCGCTCCTTAAGCACAAGGTTATTGAAATGGGTCTGCTCAGGAAATTCCTATCGAGCCTTAGCAGTATAGAATAGCTCACCCCTTTGCCTGGGAGCTGCAACAGGGGGAGAGATGGACAAAACCTCAAAAATCTGAAGCAATAGCTTATCAGTATCATCCGGGGTCCAGTGATCAGAACCAGAATCGTCATGACTCCTAGACTTCTCATCAGATGACTCTGAGTCAGAGATCAGCTCCCCTTTGTCCGAAAGGGTATGGCCATATAGATGTGTAAACTCATCAGACTCCGTAGGGAATGGAGCCAGGGACAATGTGCCGCTTTTTTGCGGTAGCCTTGCGTGCTAGAGTACTAGCAAGCAATTTTTCAACACTGGCCAGTCTAGTAGCCACATCAGGATGAGAATCCCCGCCTGTATTGGGGGTTAGACTCAGGCTTGGGGGGGTAGGTGAAGTGAGGCGAGGTGCAGACCCAGCCCCAGAAGGGGCGGGAAGTACCAGTAACGCCTGCTGTGCACAAGGGACGCAGACCCGAGCAATGTCACCGTTGATAGGTGAGACCCCACAAGCTACACACAGCCGGGCTTGTCCCGAGGGAACCCCGTTAACAATATCCTGGGATGCCTCCATATGGTGATTAATGGGCACAATAGGCCAGTAGGGATTGACGCTATAAGCTACCCTGGATGCCCCAAAGACCCGCAGGGAAGTGAGAGTAATTATACTAGGTCCAACTGGGAATTACACCGGGCCGGGAGAAGCCACTGGATTCGACCGTCTGAAAGACATAATGGGAATAGGGATGTCAGAGCCATGCGCAGTAAGTAAGACAATGAAAATCGCCCACGAGGGCACTTACAGATCGAGGGAGGAGGAGGACCATTACCACGCACGCGCGCGATGAGCATCGAAATGGCGCCAAGCGGACCTCGAAAGGCGGGCCAGAGCGGGCTGTGACACGGAGCGCGCCAAGCCAGGTCTCCACCCCCCCGAAGAGCGCGAAGCTCTGAATACAGTAGTCAGCACAGACAGTAGAGTGAATGACACACTATAGAACGGGGATTACTTCCAGATGCGCCCAACAACAAATACCAATAAAGACGCCGGCACCTGTTCACGCGCCCGTCCAATAAGGGCAGATAATCGCGTGGCGGCAGCAGATAAACAATGAGGAACAACAGCGCGGCTCTGACACCAGGTGTATGAGTCAAGGACAATACTAAGGCCATAACGTGTACTGAATACACAAGACCACCACACCCCCCCCCCCCTTTCTTTCCCCCCGAACTACGGGGGGAACGAGGGAGAATGGCGACCCTTTGAACAGGGTCCGCCGCTACACGGGGTATGGGGCAATAGCGCGGGAGGGGCATCCACAAGAGGCTCACCATTAGCCTAAACCGCCTACCCTTTGGTGGGGGACTGCGGTGGAGCATGGCTCCATAAGCACGCATGGTGCTGCCTACCTTCACCCTACCAGCGCAGCCCAGGCTGGGAGGCACATCACAGGGAGGACGGGTGGGAGTAGTCCAACAGGGCCGCAGGCTTTAATAGCCCCGCTCACCTGTGAGAGAGTGACACATCATGTCTTCGCAGTCAGCACTGCAGAGAAATCTGGGGATTCGTGGGAGGTCCCTGGGTATTTGAAGGGCCGGGAGGAGCCTGTTTTTCCATGTCTCTGCAGTGCAGCGCCATCTGGCGGAGGATAACCCAAGTGTAAGTATTATATCTGGAGCAGGACGTACTGTATACTAAGAATATATGACTGTACTCTAGTCAAAATACATTTAAGCTGTTCCACATATGGACCAGTTCAATTACAAAAGTTCATTAAGGAGACAATTTCATAATACTTACTCTATAAGTTTTACTTTCATTTTCCAAAGGACACATCTGGGGTATACCAGGCACTGCATTATAAAAGCTCCTACTTCCAGACATAACCCTCTGCAATTTATCATATGCTCTAGTTACAGGAACCAGTGTAGAACCTAACAGGACAACCCAGAGAGAAATTAAAGATGTCCTAAAGTCTGAAAAGCACAAGCCAGAAAATGGGCTGAAATATTCCCCGACTTCCAGGTCCTGCAATGCAGATAACTGTTGCTAGAGCAGCTTGCAGTATTCCTTTAGTGAAATCAGACTTTAACCGTTTCAGTGCCAGCCTAGAGATTTTGTCATCATCTGTTGCCAGACCATGTGTCACTATTTTGTGCTATGTATGTTTAACTGTGATTTTCGCAGGAAATTCCATGGATTTCCGGGAAAATGATATTCTTTTTTTCATCAGAATTTGGCCTTTAACATGAAAAGTCTTGTTTGCAATTTTATGTTACAAAATCTGTTTTAAAATGTTTGTTTCTTAAAAATATTCCATTAGTCCAACATTTTGGGGTGGTATCTCCCCCCTTCCTCAGGGACGGACCACCAAACCAAAACACTCTTTGGCGGTCCATCCTTGAGGAAGGTGGGAGATACCACCCGAAATGTTGGACAAATGGACCCACAGACTTGCTTTTTTGCATGGAAAGTGTATTTTCAGTTTGGATTTGATATAAGCTACTGAAGTAAACTGAGTGCTGGCCTTTCCTCCCACAAGTTCTCTGCGGCCCCAGCATCGCACTGGAAAGCAGGGTAAAAATAAAATTCTGTGAATACTCACCTTGTAGAATTGGTATTAAAAGTATGCAGCACGCCCTGCTCCAGTAATGATTCATTACGTCTGGGATATAGTCCACAAGAGGGCGCTTTACTGCAGAGATGGCAAAAAAAAGAGGCCCCTCCCGGTCCTTATATACCCGGGACCTCCCACTAAATTCCCCAGTATAAATAAGCAGTAAGGGAACCAGAAGCCAATAACAAGATTAACAACATTAACCAGGAAAGTCCACCATATAGAGGATCCAAGCATAAGTACTCAGGGTGGGATGGAGCAGGGCGTGCTGCATACTTATAATACCAATTCTACAAGGTGAGTATTCACAGAATTGTATTATTCCAAGTATCCAACAAACGGCTGGGGATCCCAAAAAAAAAAGGCAACGATGCGCAGTTCAAACCACTGCCGCCTGCAGAACTTTGCGGCCAAAAACAGCATCCGCTGAGGCCCGAACATCAACCTTGTAAAACTTGGAAAAGGTATGAACAGAAGACCAAGTAGCAGCCTTACAAACTTGTTCAACAGAAGCCTGGTGCTGAAAGGCCCAGGAAGCCCCAACAGCACGGGTCGAGTGACTCGGAAAGGGGGATCCCCTCCCTTTAGCAGAATAGGCCCTAATAATGGCCTGACGAATCCATTTACTAACAGTAGACAACAACAGGCGCCAAACCCTTCTTGGAACCCGAGGGTACCACAAACAAGGCGTCCGTCTTCTTGAAAGGCGCTGTAGCCACCAGGTAGTATTTCAAATTCCTGACAACATCCAGAGAATGCAAGGCCCTCTCCTTGTCATTACCAGGATTAGGGCACAAGGAAGGAAGCACAATGTCCTGATTGAGGTGAAAGGCAGAGACAACCTTAGGCAAGAAGTCTGGTTTAAAGCGGAAAACCACCTTGTCCTGGTGTCTCTCGAAGTAGGGGGCCTGAATGAGCCGCCAACTCAGAAACACGCCGGACAGAAGTGATAGCCACCAAGAAGGCAACTTTCAAAGTGAGAATAGACAGCGCAGCCTCATGCACAGGCTCAAAATGAGGACCCTGAAGGGCAGACAATACCAAATTAAAATGCCAAACCGGTAACATGGGTTTGCGGGGAGGGCGCACATGAGTGACCCCCTAGAAGAAAGTCTTGACCAAAGGATGAAGAGCGAAAGACCTCTGGAAGAAAACAGCCAAAGCGGAAACATGCCCCTTCAGCGTGCTGAGCTGAAAACCCAAATCCAGACCATGCTGAAGGAAATCCAGTATCCGAGGGATGGAGAACACCCGACAGGGAAAGGTCCTAGCCTCACACCAGTCAATGTAAGTCCGCCAGGTCCTAGATGGTAGAAGAGAATTTCTTCCTAGCCCTGACCAGAGTCTGAACAACCGAATCAGACAGACCTTTCTCCTTTAGGATGGAGGTTTCAGCAGCCAGGCCGTCAAAGCCAGCGTTTGTAAATTGGGGTAACAGAGCCATCCTTGAGTAAGAAGATCCGGAACCAGGGGCAGAGGATACTGATCCACCACCAGCTGCACGACATCTGCGAACCCCACCTGTCTTGGCCACCTGGGGGCCACCAGAACAGCTGGCACTCTTTCCTGAATCAGTTTGCGCAGAACCTTGCCCAGAAGGGGAAACAGAGGGAAGAGGTACAGGAGACCGAACCCCTGCCAGGACATGGCATCCACCGCCAGAGCCAGTGGATCCTGGGACAGTGAGACAAACGCTGGCAGCTTGTGATTGTGGCGAGAAGCAAACAGATCCACGTTCGGTAACCCCCACCTGTGACAAAGGGATAGGAAGACCTCGCTGTTGAGGGACCAACAGCATGGTGTACCCCCCGGCGAGAGGCCCCCCTGCTCAGAGAATCCGCTTCCAGATTCTCCACTCCTGGAATGTAAGCCGCAGAGATGCACGGGACATTGTCCTCGGCCCAAGACAGGATCAACGACACCTCCCGGAGGGCACTCTTGCTCCGAGTCCCTCCCTGATGATTGATGTAAGCGACCGCAGTCCGGTTGTCGGAGCGAACCTGAACCGGCAGGCCCTGAAGGTGAGATGTCAGCTGCGCCAGCACCAACCGAACCGCCTTCAGCTCCAGAACATTGATGGGGGCGTGGGCCTCCTGAGGGCCCCACAACCCCTGGAATTGGAGGGCTCTCCAGTAGCCCCCCCAACCTGACAGACTGGCATCCGTAGTGACCGTCTCCCAACACGGGGTCAGAAATGATCTGCCCCCCAGAAGATTCCTCGAGTCCAGCCACCACAGAAGGGACCGCTGGACCAGAGGAGATAGAACAAAGGCCTGATCCAGAGACAGGGGACTCTTGTCCCAGACTGACAGAAGATGGAGCTGAAGGGGTCTCATGTGAAATTGAGCATAAGGAACGCCTCGAAGCAGGCCACCATCTGTCCCACCAATTGCATCCCTTGCCGGATGGATGGATGAGGGCTGGACAGCAAGAAATAAATCAGAGCTTGGAGAGAGTCCACCTTCTGCTGAGGGAGGAAAATCCTGGCCTGAATGGTATCCAGGGTCATACCCAGGAAGGGGGGTCACCCGAGACGGGGAGAGATAGGATTTGGGATAATTAATCACCCATCCGAACATTTTCAAGGTCGCCACCACCGTCCGGGTGTCCAATTCTGCCTGTTGGAGTGAATGGGACGTAATGAGAAGGTCGTCCAGTTAAGGAAGAATGCGAATGCCCCGGGCTCTGAAAAGGGCCATCACGCCCGCCAACACCTTGGTGAACACTCTGGGGGCGAGGTGAGACCGAAGGGAAGTGCCACGTGTTGTTCCTCTACTGCGAACCTGAGGAACCGCTGATGCCCTGGGAAGACGGGCACATGAAGGTAAGCATCTTTGATGTTTATTGAAGTCATAAAGTCCCCTGGGCGCAGAGAGCGGATAGCAGAGCTCAGAGGTTCCATGCGAAAACGTCTGGTCCTGATGAACTTGTTGAGAAGTTTTAGGTCCAGGATGGGTCTGATGGAACCATCCTCTTTGGGTACTGTAAAGAGACTGGAATAGAAACACTGACCTCTCTCTCCCGGCGGGACCTGACAAATGACCCCCATGGCCAAAAGGTTTTGTACCGCCAGAAACAGACCCTGAGCTGCCCGCAGGTCCGTAGGAACCCGTGATCTGAGAAATCTGGGAGGAGGCCAGTCCGCGAACTCCAGCTTGTATCCGGAGGAGACAACCTCCAGAATCCAACTGTCTGAGACTTGTTGAGCCCAGACCTGAGCGAGGAGCCGCAGCCGAGCAGTCCCCCCACCCGCAAGGGTGAGGGTGCCCCCTCATTGCTAAGCGGGCTTGGCAGTAGATTTGGGTTTGGCACCCCAGGAGGATCCGGGCCGGGCACAGCCTCTGCCTTTGCCCCAGAAATCTCCCCTTTGCCCCGCAAAGGATACCCCCCTGCCTGACCTAGGCCCACGAAAGGAGGGAGCGAAGGACCCACCCCTTAGGGATACCGGGGAGCCAGCTAGGCCGCTCCCATTCCTTGAGAACCAGATTATTAAAATGCGTCTGTTCTGGGAATTCCAAACGTGGTTTTGCGGTACCAAACAATTCCCCTTGCTGCTTAGGACCCGCTGCAGGAGGGGAAATGGAAAGTACTTCAAAAATTTGAGTCAAAAGTCTATGGGTGTCATCAGCATCCCAATGCTCTGAGCCGGCATCAGCGCCAAGGCAATTCTGATCGTCAGACAGATTTGAATCTGAAAATAATTCCCCTTCCTCGAGAGGGGTATAGTCAGACAAATCAAGGAAATCATCTTGTTCCATAGTAAAGGCCGGCGCAGCAGGCGCCACGTGCCGTCATTTAGTTGGAGCCTTACGGGCTGCAGAGCTAGCAATTAGTCTCTCAATGTTGCCCATTAGGTTAAGAATCCCTGCTAGTGTTAATATCACTAGGGGACATAATCAAGCGAGGTGGCATGGGGGATGAGACAGTGGGTGCCGTCCCAGACACCTGAGGCCCAGATTGCCGTGCAAGCGCCTGCCGGGCGCAGGGTACACAAACCCGCACATCATTGCCCACAAGGGATGCCCCGCACACCACACACAGCCGGGCTTGCCCCGAGGAGACCCCGAGCACCAGATCCTGAGAAGCCTCCATATGGTGAATTTTTTTTAAATCACAATGAATAATGAGAATAACGCTGTGCAGCTACCGGGGATGCCCATTAAGAGTCTGCTAGTGGGAGGATTTACAATTAAGCCCCCAATTTCAGTATGATTAACCTAGGGCACAGGACCAGGAGAAACCTCTAATTAGGTTGTCCCGCCTGAAAGACATAACATAGAAACACACAGTCAGAATGTATAACCATAAAAATACATAAGGAGATCAAATACAAGCCCGCAGAGGGCACTCACGGACGTCCTGCAGAGCTAGCGATCTGTTCCACCAGCGATGCAGGCAAAATGGCGCTGACCAGCTCGGGAGGGGGTGGGCTGCCAGCGGAACGTGCGCGTCTCTAGGCCCCGCCCCCTCCAGGAACAGGCCCAGCACAGGCGGCCAGGCAGCCAATCACGGCCCTGTGACGTCACCGGCCCGCCGCCGATGTCGAGCGCGTGTGCCATTCAAACGGTACACATGTGAAAGAGCACATGAGGAGAGGAGGAAGTCGCGCTGAGCCAGTGTCAGCGCTCCACAGTACAGTGTCACAAGTAAAACACAAAAGCATCAGTCATACCAACAAACAGACACAGACACCCCCCCGACTAACCGGGCAAAGGGAGAAGGGGGAAAATAAGCCCATAGTCACATTTGGGGCATGTGATGGGGGCTAAGCAGACAGGGAATCCCATATCAGGCTCACCAACCTGTGCCGCCTACCCTTTGGTGGGGGATTTGCGGTGGAGTAATACTCCATTAAAAAGCACCTCTAATAGGTGCTGCCTACCTTCACCCGACCACGCAGCCAAGGCTGGGAGGCAAGTAAAGAATGGAATGGGTGGGAATAGGACACAGGGCCAGGGGCTGTGCAGCCCGGCTTACCTGCGAGGAGAGAAGCCATCATCTTGACCTTCGCAGCCCAACTGCAGAGAATGAACTGGGGGATTTAGTGGGAGGTCCCGGGTATATAAGGACCGAGAGGGGCCTCTTTTTGCCATCTCTGCAGTAAAGCGCCCTCTTGTGGACTATATCCCAGACGTAATGAATCATTACTGGAGCAGGGCGTGCTGCATACTTGGATTAATGCATCTGTTACAACAGTGTGGGTTAAACTAGATCCACCATCCAGTACTTCCCATAGAATCTTTTTTCTCAAATTCCTATGGAGGTATACATGACAATTCGATGGGTGCAAACTGTGAAACTGTCATGCGGACATCTACCTAAATAAAAGTGGACCAACACCCTCTGTGGTGAGGGTGTTGGTGGCCGCCGACGCTTCCACTATATGATATTCTAAGGGGGGGGCGAGTCAAGAATGCTAGAGCCCCCACATAACCTCCCAGGATGCTGGCCAATCGTGGTACTAAATTTCTGGCAGGGGAGCAAAGATAAGGTAAATCTACAGGTGTCCTGGGGGGGGGGGGGGGGGGTTATGTGGGGAGGGGGCTCCAGCATTCTGGATGCCCACACCAGTCTGTCATATAGCAGAGGTGGTGTTGGTTCGCTTTAACTAAGGACTTTGAAGCCAAAGGCTTCTGAAAATGGAAGGCTAAGGCCATGATAATATTAATAAAATCTGTAGGAAGAAAGGCGCAAACCAGGTTGAACTTGCAATACATTACCAGAGAGCCTGTCCTTACAGCCAGCGGTTCATTTAACTTGCTTATAATAAAGGTGCCTGTCTATCTATTGACCTAAAGGGTAAATAGATCCATGCCGAAATATCAATATAAGGTCCTACTAACCCTTGTAATACCTGCTGATGGTTTAGGTAGTCTGTTGTCACATGGCCCACTCCTGAAATATGAACTGAGAAGGTCTCTATACTTGGAGCCTTGCTTCCTGTGCTGCACTCTGAGAGGGGTTCCACCCAAAAGTTAGCAACCAGTAGTCCAGTGACAGAGGAGACCTATTCCATTTAGCCAGAACTGGAAAGACCAAGTTTAGAACACTGCCTCCACTGCAGAGAGCACCTTGCAAACACTGGCTCACCAATGGCATAATGGGATGGACTGATTATTCACCTGAATAACAAAACAGGCAGGCATGTTTCCTTAATGTCCACCAAAGCCAGATATTCATCCTGCTTCAGGGAAGAAAGGGACAATTTTAAACATTCCATCCAGAATCATTGAGGTCCAGGATTTGAAAGACAAAACCATTCTTTTTAAGAACCATAAGCGTATTGGAGTAAAAATATAGTCCAGAGTGTGCAGTTGGCCACAAAGATAGCAGCTATAACCCTAAATAACCTCATATTTTCAACCATGGAAGCCTTGAAGAGAAGTGAAGCTTTAATGACGGCATTAGTACAGTTAATAAATAGTGATGAGCTTCGAATCTGGGCTGAAGCTACATACGGAGCTAGTAGCCCGGGGGGGGGGGGGGGGGGGGTCTCCCCTACCCTTGAAACTAGCATAATGGTCCACCATGCCTTGGGTACTTTAGACATCTTATCAGGCTTATCCCATTCTTTTGAAGTTAAGGCTAAAATGGTACTGGTTCAAAAATAACTACTTAAGTTCTTATCTCCTTATAAAAGTATATTATCTAAAACTCAACTAGAAGGCTTTTGTCAACACCCCTAGCCGATTGCTAAAAGCCAATCACCCAGAAGGTTGTTCCTTGGCAGGACTGCCAAGTTAGATCAAGATGCGCCAAGGTAGCATACGTCTATCTACTAGTGCCACCAATAATACTATCTTTCTGGTTGCTCTCACTCTGGGTTTATATTTCCCCCCACACTATGGTGCTTTTCATGCCCTCATCAGTGAAGACAGGGATCCAATTCATACTATAGGCACCTGTGGTTTAAGCCCTAACCTTGCCAAGCCCCCCCCCCCCCCCCCCCGCCACATTGCAGACCACTAGGGAAGTAAGTGACCCCTACTATCCCTGATTACCTATCTCAAATAAATGAAAGCCACCCCCCAAGAAAAAAATACAGATTTCATGAGAGATGTGGTGTCCAGTTGTCCGAGACACTTGGTCAATTGGAGCCTGGCGGAATATAATGAAGATGTAAGGCATGTCTGAGTGAATAAGAGAGGGAAAAAATAATGCTTGAATGTAAAAAAAACTCACTTGATTATTTCATCTCTCACTTCAATCAAATGTTTTTGTTTTCTCCCAATTTCGAGCTGAACCTGCAAAATATAACGAATGCACATTTACATCAGGTGCAACCACTTTTGGTCATTAGATGCATAAATGAAAGATCCTTTGATCATCCTTTGATTGTGCTTAGGTTAGACTCTGCCTACCAGGTGATTGGATCCACCCCGACCCCAGGAAGTGACTCTCCGCTGAAAATCAAGCAGTACAAGAAATAAAACCTAGATCCTTTAGTGCTCACACTTGGTTTAAAGTGGACCAAAACCCATGCTGGAGTCTATGAGACATGTGCACGTGCGTGGCCCGCCCCGCTGCAAATGAATGGCTGTGCAGGGCCAAACACAACCAAAGGAAGCAGATAATCAGGAGGGACCCCCGCAAAAAGAGAATTCTATGAGTACTCACCTGTAGAATTAATTCCTCTTCCATTATTACTTTAGGACATCAGACTTAATTCAGAGACGATTGGGTTAATCTCGACCGAAGGGCGTGGACTGCAAGGTTTGGCTCCACTTCCAGGGCCTATAACTTCTTGGCTGACTTCTTCCACTCCAGTTTTATTAAAAAGCAGTAGAACAGCGCCCGGGACACGCCCCTCTATCTCCTGTTGTAGACAAAAGGCTGGAGCCAGAGGACAAGACTCCTTTCTCCGTTTAGCTTTTTTTTTTTTTAAATGCTGATCACACTTCACACTGTACACCTTATCTACATATTTACATCCTCACCAAGACTAGGCATCGAAGGCACGGATATAACCACCTAGCAGATAAGGAGGGTCTGATGTCCTGAAGTAATAATGGAAGAGAAATTAATTCTACATTCTCTTTTCTCTTCCATTTTACTTCAGGCCATCAGACTTAATTCAGAGACGATTGGGACCTCCAAAAGCAGTACCCTTACTTCAGGGTGGGATCCCTAAAATTCCCTTTTTCTCAGGAATAAGACCTTACAGGACCTTAACTCACTACAGTCTGTAAGACTTTTCTACCAAAAGCGGCATCCGCGAGGCTCTAACATTCACCTTATAGAACTTGGTAAAGTTATGAACTGAAGACCAAGTAGCGGCCTTGCATACTTGTTCTACTGAAGCTTGATGCTGAAAAGCCCAAGAAGCTCCAATAGCTCTTGTTGAATGAGCCGTAATCTTAAAGGGAGGATCCTTCCCCTTGGCCACATAGGCTCTTACCACTACTTGCCTAATCCATCGGCTGATGGTAGATTTAGCTGGCAGAAGACCTTTCCGTGAACCTTCCGGTATGACAAATAAGGTGTCCGTCCTGTGGAAAGATTGTGTTGCAGTGAGATAATATCTCAGCGCTCTCACTACATCCAGCGAGTGAAGCACTCTTTCCTTAACGGAAACTGGAGTCGGACATAAGGACGGTAAAACCACCTCTTCATTAAGTTGGAAAGGGGAAACCACCTCGGAAGAAAATCCTGTTTAAAACTAAAAACAGCATTATCCTTATGTAACACCAAATAAGGAGGAGTAGCTGATAAAGCAGCTAATTCAGAAACCCTTCTTACTGAGGTTATTGCCACTAAAAAGATAACCTTAAGAGTCAGACTTAATGACGCATTTACCAGTGGTTCAAAGGGAGGACCCTGAAGAGCTGATAAGACTAAATTCAAGTCCCAAACTGGTAGAAGTGGCTTACGAGGAGGCAGCACATGAGCGACACCCTGAAAAAAGGTTCTGATACACTTATTTTCAGCTATAGGTTTCTGAAAAAAAATAGATAAAGCAGATATCTGCCCCTTTAAAGGTTTTAATTTAAGACCTTCATCCAGACCTTTTTGCAAAAACTCCAATATTCTGGAAACAGAAAAAATACAATTCTATGATTGCTCACCTGTAGAATTGATATTATGAGTATACAGTACGTCCTGCTCCAGAGTAGATTACTTACACTTGGGTATTACTCCATCAGATGGCGCTGGACTGCAGAGACAGCGAAATTGGCTCCTCCCGGCCCCTCAAATACCAGGGACCTCCCACCAATCCCCAGCATTGAAAAGCAGTTAACGAGAAGCCGGGAGAATTAAACAGAACCAAACTGGTAACTATAACAATGACAACAATCACCATACAGGGGATCCAGGATAATGCAAAATCAAGGGTAGGGTGGAGCAGGACGTACTGTATACTCATAATATCAATTCTACAGGTGAGCAATCACAGAATTGTATTATTCTTAGTATAGAGTACGTCCTGCTCCAGATTAGATTACTTACACTTGGGACATCCAATAGCAGTGTCCATAAAGTAGGGTGGGATCCCCAAAGGTAACAGCAGACAGGTCATACCACTGCCGCCTGCAGAACCTTACGGCCAAAAGCAGCATCAGCTGAGGCCCTAACATCAACCTTGTAAAACTTTGAAAAGGTATGAACAGAAGACCAAGTAGCGGCCTTGCAAACTTGTTCAACAGAAGACTGGTGCTGAAAAGCCCAAGAGGCACCAATAGCACGAGTGCAATGAGCAGTAAGGCAGAAGGGAGGATTCTTACACTTAGCAGAATAGGCCTGAATCACGGCCTGACGGATCCATTTGCTGGTAGTAGACTTTGCTGGTGCCAAACCCTTCCTAGGACCAGAAGGGACCACAAAAAGAGCATCAGTTTTTCTGAAAGGTGCCGTAACCACCAGATAGTACTTCAGACACCTAACCACATCCAAAGAATGCAAGACCCTGTCCTTAGCATTACTAGGATTAGGGCACAAGGAAGGAAGAACAATGTCCTGATTCAAATGAAAGACAGACACCACCTTAGGCAGAAAATCTGGCTTGAAGCGAAACACCACCTTGTCCTGGTGTCTCTCAAAGTAGGGGGGCTGGATGGACAGCGCCGCCAACTCAGACACACGCCTAACAGAGGTGATAGCCTCCAAGAAGACAACCTTGAGAGTAAGAATGGCCAGGGCAGCATCCTGGACAGGTTCAAAGGGAGCACCCTGCAAGGCAGACAAGACCAAGTTCAAATCCCAAACAGGCAACATAGGCTTACGTGGGGGACGCACATGAGTAACCCCCTGGAAAAAAGTCCTGACCAGAGAATGCTGGGCAAAGGACCTCTGGAAGAATACAGCCAGGACAGAGACATGACCCTTTACAGTACTGAGTTGGAGCCCCAGCTTCAACCCATGCTGCAGGAACTCCAGGATCCTGGGAATAGAGAACACACGACAGGGAAGAGACTTAGACTCACACCAGTCAATGTAGGCACGCCAAACCCTATAGTAAATGGAAGAAGAGGACTTCTTCCTAGCCTTTATCATGGTATCAACCACAGAGGCAGACAGCCCCTTCTGCATCAAGATGGAGGTTTCAGCAGCTAGGCCGTCAAAGCCAGAGTTTGTAAATTGGGATAGCGTAAGTGACCCTGAGTGAGCAGGTCTGGCACCCTGGGCAGAGCGTACTGATCTACTGCCAGCTGCACCACGTCTGCGAACCACACTCTTCTTGGCCACCTGGGGGCCACCAGTATAGCTGGCACCCCCACCTGAGCTATCTTGCGCAGAACCCTGCCCAACAGGGGAAACGGAGGAAAGACATACAGGAGCTGAAAGTCCTGCCATGACATTGCTAGAGCATCCATGGCCAAGGCTAGAGGATCCTGGGACAGGGAGACAAAGGCCGGGAGCTTGTGATTGTGACGGGACGCAAACAGATCCACATCTGGTTGGCCCCAACGGTGACACAGAGATTGGAACACCCTGTTGCAGAGGGACCATTCTCCCAGGCGAGAGGTCCCCCTGCTCAGAGAGTCTGCCTACAAATTCTCCACCCGCGGGATGAACACAGCTGATATACAGGGAACATTCTCCTCCGGCCAGGCCAGGATCAGAGACACTTCCCGGAGGGCCCTATTGCTCCGGGTCCCTCCCTGATGATTGATGTAGGCAACCGCCGTCTGGTTGTCCGAGCGCACCTGAACAGGCAGGCCCCGAAGGTGATGAGTCAAATGAGTCAGAACCAACCTGATCGCCCGCAGTTCCAGAATTTTGATAGGTGTGTGGGCCTCCTGAGGGCCCCACCTCCCTTGGAACTGCAGGGACTTCCAGAAACCCCCCCAACCTGTCAGACTGGCATCCGTGGTGACCGTCTCCCAGGAGGGGGCCAGAAAGGATCTGCCCACCAACAGGTTCCTAGAGTCCAGCCACCACGAGAGGGACGGCCTGACCAGGGAGGAAAGCACAAGGACCTGGTCCAGGGATCCTTGTCCCATACTGACAAGAGGTGGAGTTGCAGAGGCCTCATGTGGAACTGAGCATAAGGGACCGCCTCAAAGCACGCGACCATCAAGCCCACCAGCTGCATTCCCTGCCTGATGGAGAGATGAGGGCAAGATAGCAGGAACTGAACCTGCGCAATCAGACTGTCCACCTTCTGCTGAGGAAGAAAAAATACAGTTTTGTGATTACTCACCTTTAAAACGGATATTATAAGTGTGACATACACTCTGCTTCAATGAGTCTTGACAGTTGGGTTATTCTCCAGTAGAGGGCGAACTTCTGCAGAGATGAATGCAAAAAAGAAGCCCCTCCCAGTCCATAACTGCCTGGGACCTCCCACCAATTCCCCAGTGTAAGATAGCAGTAAAGGGACCAGGAAGAACCAAATAACAAATCTAACAAAAAACCAATGGTTCACCATATAAAGGATCCAGAATACCAAACAGGGTGGGGTGAAGCGGAGTGTATGTCACACTTATAATATCCGTTTTAAAGGTGAGTAATCACAAAACGGTATTATTCCAAGTGTGACATACACTCCGCTTCAATGAGTCTTGACAGCTGGGACATCCAATAGCAGTGTCCGTCAAGGGTGGGAACCATAAACAGTAAAGAATGCACCAACTCAAACCACTGCAGCTTGCAGAACCTTGTGGCCAAAAACAGCATCTGCTGAAGCCCGCACATCAACCTTGTAAAACTTGGAAAAAGTATGAACGGAAGACCAAGTAGCAGCCTTACAAACTTGTTCAACAGAAGCCTGGTGCTGAAAAGCCCAGGATGCACCCACAGCACGAGTAGAGTGCGCAGTGACCCTAAAATGGGGAGTCCTCCCCTTAGCAGAATAGGCCCCAACAATGGCCTGATGAATCAATTTGCTAATCGTAGACTTAGCAGGTGCCAAACCTTTCCTGGGCCCGCAGGGCACCACGAAAAAAGCGTCCGTCTTGAGGAAGGAAGAAGTAGTCACCAAATAGTACTTCACACAGCGAACAACGTCCAAATTGTGCAGAACCCTCTCCTTGTCATTGTTAGGCTTAGGACACAAGGAAGGGAGAACAATATCCTGATTGAGGTGGAAAGCAGACACCACCTTAGGAAGGAAATCCGGCTTAAAACGAAAAACCACCTTATCCTGGTGTCTCTCAAAGTAAGGGGCCTGAATCGACAGAGCCGACAACTCAGAGACACGCTGAACCGAGGTAATCGCCACCAAGAAGGCAACCTTCTGAGTGAGAACCGAAAGAGCAATATCATGTAGCGGCTCAAAAGGAGGACCCTGCAGAGCCGAAAGAACCAAATTCAAATCCCAAACAGGAACTACAGCTTTTCGAGGGGGCTGCACATGCGCCACCCCTTGGAAAAAAGTCTTAACCAGCGGGTGTAAAGCAAAGGACCTCTGGAAGAAAACTGACAGAGCAGAAACCTGTCCTTTCAAAGTACTAAGCTGGAACCCAAGATCCAGATTATGCTGAAGAAACTCCAAAATCCTGGGTACAGAAAAAACCCTACAAGGCAAGGCCCTAGCCTAACACCAATCAATATAGGACCTCCAAGTCCTATAGTAAATGCCAGAAGAGGACCGCTTCCTAGCCCTAATCAGGGTCTGAACAACAGCCTCAGACAAACCTTCCTCTTTCAAGATGAAGGTTTCAGCAGCCAGGCCGTCAAAGCCAGCGTTTGTAAATTGGGGTAAAGTAGATGACCCTGGGATAGCAGGTCCGGTATCAAGGGAAGCCGGCACTGGTCTACGGCCATCCTTACGACGTCTGCGTACCAAGCCCTTCTTGCCCACCTTGGAGCCACCAGAATCGCTGGTGCCCCTTCTAGAACCAGTTTGCAAACTACCCTGCCCAGCATGGAGACAGGTGGAAACAGGTACAGAAAACCCAGGTCCTTCCACGCCAGAGACAGGGCATCCACTGCCAAGGCCAGGGGATCCTGAGAAAGAGAAACAAATGCCGGAAGCTTGTGATTGTGCCTCGAGGCAAAGAGATCCACCTCCGGAGTCCCCGCACTTGCGGCAAAGATCCAGAAAGACCTCGGGTTTGAGAGACCACTCTCCGTGGCGAGAGGACCCCCTGCTCAGGGAATCCGCCTCCGTATTCTCCACCCCCGGAATGTAGACTGCCGAAAGGCAAGAACATTGCTCTCCGCCCATCGCAGGATCAGAGAGACTTCCCTGAGGGTACTCCTGCTGCGAGTCCCTCCTTGGTGATTTATGTAAGCTACTACCGTTCAGTTGTCCGAACGAATCTGAACCGGAAGACCCCGTAAATGTGGGGTCAGCCGAGCCAGAACCAGTCAAATGGCTCTGAGCTCCAAGACATTGATGGGGGTGTGAGCCTCCTGGGGACCCCGCTGAACTGATGACTCTTCCAATAACCTCCCCAGCCCGACAGGCTGGCATCCGTGGTAACCGTCTACCAACAAAGGATCAGAAAGGACCTGCCCTTCACCAGATTGCTCGAGTCCAGCCACCACCGAAATGACTGCCGAACCCTGGGAGACATCCTGAAAGGTTGATCCAAAGACTGTGGGCTCCTGTCCCAATACGTCAATAGGAGACATTGAAGAGATCTCATGTGAAATTGTGCAAACGGCACCGCCTCGAAGGAGGACACCATGAGGCCCACCAGTTTCATCCCCTGTCGGATAGAGGGACAAGGGCTGGCCAGAAGAAGACGGATCAGGCCCTGAATCCCCTGCACCTTGGTCTGGGGCAGAAACACTCTGGCCCGACTGGTATCCAGATTCATGCCTAGAAATGAAATCACTCGAGACGGGGAGAGAGAAGACTTGGTGCAGTTGATCACCCATCCGAATCTCTCCAGGGTCGACACCACCTGGAGGGTGTCCAATTCTGAAGGGAAGAAGCAGAAATCAACAGATCGTCCAGATAAGGCACAATGCGAACGCCCTGAGATCTGAGCAGAGCCATTACGCCCGCCAACACCTTGGTGAAGACCCTTGGTGCCGAGGTCAGACCGAAGGGAAGAACTACGAATTGATAATGTTGATCCCCCACAGCAAACCGGAGGAATCTCTGATGTGCCTGAAAAATTGGAACATGCAAATACGCATCCTTGATGTCTATGGATGTCATAAAGTCCCCTTGGTGAAGGGAATTGATAGCCGAGCGCAGTGTCTCCATGCGGAACTTTTTGGCTCTGATAAACCTGTTGAGAACCTTGAGGTCTAGAATGGGTCTCACCTAACCCTCCTTTTTGGGAACTGTGAAAAGGTTGGAGGAGTAACCCTTGCCTCTTTCCAACAGAGGCACCGGGCATATAACCCCCATTTCCAGAAGTCCTTTCACTGCCAACAGGAGCCCCTGCGCAGCCTGAGGGTCCGAGGGCACCCGAGACCTTAAGAATCTTGGGGGCGGCCAGTACTCGAACTCCAGCTTGTACCCGGAGGAGACCACTTCCAAGATCCAATTGTCTGTGACCTCCCGGGCCCAGACCCGGAAGAAGCGCCGCAGCCGTCCCCCCACCCTTACGGGTGAGGGCGCCCCTTCATTGCTGAGCCGGTTTAACGGCAGGCTTGGAACCCCAGGCAGCCGCGGGACGTGCCCGACCTCTGCCTCTGTTCCAGGACGAGCCCCTGACCCCCGAGAAGGCCAGACCCCTAGACGCTCTGGCCCCTCGAAAGGAAGGAGTGAACGAGCCCACCCCCTGAAAGGTACGGCGCTGCTTCCTCCGCTGAGGTAACTTACCGCCTTTAGCAACAGCATCCTATTTATCTCCAAACAGCCACGCCCTCAAGAAGGGGAGAGCTGTGAGTGACTTCTTGGCTCCAACATCTGCTGTCCACTGACGGAGCAAGACCAGTCTGCGCATGGCCACCAGCAAGGCTGACGTCCTACCACAAACGACAATGGAGTCTTCCATCGCAGCCATGACAAAATCCATGAACAATTCGCACTTCTTAAGTATAGCGAACTCAGCGCCATCTGGATCAAGCTGAGCGTTATTCAGCCAGTCCCTGATAAGAGACCTGGTAGCAAGCGACACCAGGGCAGATGCACTAACAGGCCGCAGGGCCGAGCCCACGTTGGCAAATGCGTGGCACGCCATCTGATCAAGGCGCTTGTCCTCGCCATCCTTCAGGGAGGAGGCGTCAGGGGTGCTAAGTACAGAAGAGTTGGTCGACCTCGGGAGGAGAAGACCAGCGCTTAACCGCCTCCACCGGAAAGGGATACTTCTTATCCCATCCCTGAGGCACACCAGGGAGCCGACAGGGCCTCTCCCATTCCCTAAGTATCAGCGCATCAAAATGACCCTGGGTAGGGAATTCCAGACGGGGCTTGTAGGCCCCAAAAAATTCCCCCTTCGTAAGAGGGGGCGCCTCAGGTGGATCAATATCCAACAGCTCCAATAAATGTGACAAAACAGTGGCCGTATCAACGGCATCCCCCAGCGCCTGCCCGGCATTGGAATTCCCAGGCTGACCATAGTCAGCCTCTGAATCCTGATACAATTCCCCCTCCTCAAGCGGATTCATCGTCAGTGTCCCACAAGGGCTGGGCCGACGACAACTGTCTCTTTTTAGCCTGGGGCTTCTTGCCCACCGTGCTAGCAATCATTTTCTCTATGCTGGCCAACTTAGCCCAAACATGAGAAAGCGACTCCCCACTAGTGCCAACGTCACTTGGGGTACGGATCAGGTGGGGAGGGGAAGGTGATGAAGCGGGAGGAGCCGACCCAGAATGCTGGGTACCAGACTGCCGCGTTATGGGCTTTTGGGTGCGCATGGTATACAGATCATCACATTCTCCCCCGTAAGGGATACCCCACACCCCACACATGGCCCGGATTGTCCCGAAGGGATCCCGGGCCTGGTATCCTGCAGAGCCTCCATATGGTGAATTTTTGTGGTCAGTCGCAAGACCGTAGGGAATTGCGCATAAGCAACCCGGGATGCCCCTTAAAAGTCCCGGTGGGAGGATTTTAGGGGTGGACAATATTTTTAGCTAGAGACCCCAGGACCAGGAGAGACCCCTTAAATGCACTTATACGGGGACACCTGTAACACACAAAAAATGTCCCATAAGAGCAGAGCATAGTAAGGGATGCCCCAGCATAGATATTACAGTCACACCGCCGAAATACTCATATACAGGTATATGACTGTGTATAAATAAATATATATATATATATATATATATATATATATATATCACGTCTATATAGCCAAGCAGTCATGCAGAGCAATTAAAAAGGCATATGGGCACACACACACATTTATACATATATATATATATATATATATATATATATATATATATATATACACCGAACTATGAATATATCCACATATAAATATATGCCCGGCGACATAGACAGTCTAAGCTTGGGTTTCCAGCTAAAGGAGCCCGTATCGGGCACTCACAGAGAATATGGCGTCCATACGAGGAGAGGGAGAAGGCCTCCGACGCAGGAGTCCCCCCCAAGCTGCGCTTCCAGCCAATAGGGCTGGAGCCGGCCGACGACGGCCCTCACTAATGAAGGCAGAAGGTCGCGCTCCCCGGCCAATATGGCCGCGGAGCCGACCATGAAAGAAGCGGCCCGCCGCCGCAGGGAGCGTGCGCGCGGGCCGACGTAAAAAACACACACACCACACACACACGCGTATAAACAGTGTCCAACACACACACACTGCAAATAAAGGACAGGGAGTCAGCGCCTCCCCGGAGGAGAGTAAGGGACCCGGAAGGGGGAGTGGGAACCCTGCCATCATAAGGCCATAGGCATTTAGGGACGGGGCATCCCACACCAGGATCAACAAAACCTGGATCACCGCCTACCCCGTGGTGGGGTCTCATGGTGGAGCAGCGCTCCTACAGCACCCAGAGGGTGCTCCTACCTTTACCAAGTACCCGCAGCCGAAGCTGGAAGGCTCAACACAGGGACAATTTAGGAGGGTCCTGGCAGCAATAGAGACAAAAAAGTGGGCCCTATACTGGAGAATAACCCAACCGTCAAGACTCATTGAAGCGGAGTGTATGTCACACTTGGAATATCCTTGCCAGAACTGTATCCAGATTCATTCCCAGGAAGGGAGTCACCAAGGAGGGAGCCAGGGAAGACTTGGGATGGTTGATCACCCAGCCAAATGACTCCAGAGTGGACACTACCAGCTGGGTATCCAACTCTGCCTGTTGTAGGGACTGGGAAGTGATAAGAATGTCGTCCAGGTAGGGCAGCACGCGGATGACCTGAGACCTGAGCAGAGATATCACTCCTGCAAGCACCTTGGTGAACACTCTGGGAGCTGAAGTGAGACCGAAGGGCAATGCCACAAATTGATAGTGCAGATCCTCCAGAGCGAACCTAGGTCTGGAGCCACAAAAATACAATTCTGTGAAATACTCACTTGTAGAATTGATACTATTTGTATACAGTACGTCCTGCTCCAGATATAGTACTTACACTAGGGTTATCCTCCGCCAGATGGCGCTGCACTGCAGAGACATACAAAACAGGCTCCTCCCGGCCCCTCAAATACCCGGGGACCTCCCACAAATCCCCAGTATTGAGAAGCAGTGAACAAGAAGCCGGGAGAATTAACCACCAAAAACTGGTAACTATAACAATGGTAACAATCACCATACAGGGGATCCAGAATAATGCAAAAACCAGGGTGGGGTGGAGCAGGACATACTGTATACAAATAATATCAATTCTACAGGTGAGTATTTCACAGAATTGTATTATTCTTAGTATACAGTACGTCCTGCTCCAGATATAGTACTTACACTTGGGACATCCAATAGCAGTGTCCATAAAGTAGGGTGGGATCCCCAACAAAAACGACAACAGCAGACAGTTTAAAACCACTGTCACCTGCATAACCATACGGCCAAGACAGCATGAGCTGAGGCCCTAACATCAACCTTGTAAACTTGCAAAGGTATGAACAGAAGGCCAAGGTAGTGGCCTAGCAAACCAGTTCAACAGAAGCTTGGTGCTGAAAAGCCCAAGAGGCATCAAAGCACGAGTAGAGTAAGAATCAAGGCGAAAAGGAAGATTCTTCCCCTTGTTGGAATAGGCCTGAGTAACAGCCTGACGAATCCAATCGCTAACAGTAGACTTGGCAGAAGCCAAAAAACCCTTCCAAGGACCAGAAGAAACATCCATTCAAGTAATAACCAGGGCCAAAGCCGCCCAACTCCCCGAGAGCAGACGAGATCGGGCACATTCAGGATGTAGTGACCATAGGCCCCAAGGAACATCAGTTCTCCTAAAGGACACAGTGACTACCAAGGAAAAAACTTCCAACACCTGTTCAAGGAATGCAGAACCCTTTCCTCAGCGTTGCTAGGAATAAGGCACAGCAGGAAGAACAATATCTCGAATCAATGAACATAAGAAACCACCTGATGCGGAGAGTCCGGCTTCAGGCGGAACACCACCTTATCCTGGTGTGTCTCAAAGAATGGGGGCTAGGTAGACAGAACCGCCCGCCAACACATGCCTGACCAAAGTAACAGTCACCAGAAAGACAACCTTGAGGGTAAGAACAGCCAGACAGCATCCTGAATAGGACCAAAGGAAAAAAACCCTGCAAGCAGACAGAATAAAATTCAAATTCAAATCCCAGCCGGGACCATAGGATTACATGGGGGATGCACATGAGTACCCCCTGAAAGAAGTCTTAACCAAAGAAGACTGAACAAGAGACTACTAAGGCAAGGTGGACAGGGCGGAACCTGATCCATCAGAGTACTGAGTTGGAGAACCAACTCCAACACATGCTGAAACAAACTCTAGAACCCTGGGAACCGAGAACGCCCAACAGGGAAGAGACCTAGACTCACACCAATCAATATGGGTATGCCATACCCTATAACAGATGGAAGAAGAAGAGGAAGAAGCTTGCTCCTAGTCTTCCCTTGGTCTCAATCACCGAGACAGATAAGCCTGTCTCCATCAAGATGGATGTTTCCGCAGTCAGGCCGACTAGGCCAGAGTCAGTAGATTGGGGCGACGTAAAGGGGGCCCTGAATGAGCAGAGCTGGCACTCCTGGCAAAAGGTACAGAAAACTACTGCCCTCGGTACCATGTCTGCAAACCACACTCTACTAGGGCACCTGGGGGCCACCAGAATCACTGGTCCCCTTACCAGAGCAATCTTGCGCAGAACCCTGCCTAGCAGGGGGAATGGAGAAAAGACATACAGAACCGAACGTCCAGTCATGACGTTACTAAGGCATCCGGACCACTGCCAGAGGGTCCTGGGACAGGGAAACAAAAGCCGAGAGCTTGTGATAGTGACGGAACACAAACAGATCCACAACTGGTTGGACCCCATAGTAACACAGGGATTAGCACATCCTGTCGCAGAGGGACTCCACCGGAGCGAATATCACTGATATGCAGGGAACATTGTCGCCACCCAGATTAAGATCATAGACACTTCCTGGAGGGTCCTCCAGCTCCAGGCCCCTCCCAATGATTAAAGTAGGACACTGTCGTCAGACAGACCGAGCGCCCCCAAACTGGCAGGCCCAGAAGAGAAGTAGTCAAGCGAGATAGAACCAACTGAAAACGCTCACTGTTTCAAACATCAATAGGCGTAAGGAACTTCTAAGGGCCCCACCTCCCCCAGAATCGCAGGGAGTTTCAGAAGAAACCCTCCCCCTTCAACCTGACAGGTTGGCATCCATGGTGACCGTTTCCAGGAAGGGGCAAGAAGGAACTGCCCCCAGACAGGTTCCTTGAGTTCATCCACTCCAAGAGAAACCTTCTTACCAGGTGGGAAGGCCCACAGACCCTGCTCCAGGGATGCTGGATCCCTGTCCTGTATTAACAACAGAAGACGCAGAAGGGCCCAAGGGGAACTGAGCATAAGGGACCTCTTCCGAGCAAGCCACCAAAGGGCCCACCAGCTGCATCCCTGCCTGGTGAAGGGACCGGGACAGCAATGAGGGACTGAGCCCATGTGACCAGATTGTCCACTTTATTGCTGAGAAGGGAAGATTCTCATTTGAACCTAATCCAGATTCATTCCTAGTAATGGAGTTACCAATTAAGGGGACAATGAGGACTTGGGGTGAATGATCACCCATCCAAATGACTCCCAATGGACACCATCAGCCGGGTATCCAACTTAGTCTGACGTAGAGACTGGTAAGTGAAAAAGGACGTCCAGGTAGGTCATCGCGCGGACGCCCCTTGGTCTCATCAGAGACATCACCCCCGTCAGCACCTGGGTGAGCACTCTGGGAGCTGAAGAGAGGCCAGATAACAAGGCCACAATTAGCAGTGTTGGACTTCCAACATGAACCTGAAGAGCCTCGGTGTCCTGAAGGCACAGGAATGTGAACATAAGCATCTTAGAGCTCCACAGACGGCAGGAAGCCCCCTGAGCGCAAGGCGCTGCTGGCCCATCTCAGAGGTTCCATGCAGAAACTGCCTGTAATTGGAGAATTGCTGTGAATCCAGAATGGGCCAGCCTGACCCATCCTTTTGAGGGACTGTGGAAAAGTTGGTGTAGCGGCCCCTGCCTCTGTCTGTTAAGGGCAATCTGCAAGTGACCCTCAGACCTCGCAGGCCTTGCACGGCCTGTGCCAGCAACTGAACAGCGGCAGGGACCAGGAGTACCTGGGACCTGATAAAACTGGGGAAGGATACAACCTCCTGAATCCACTAGTATGAGGCGTAAAGCCTCCTGACAAGAGCAAAGTGCCGCAGCCATCCCCTCACCCAGATGGGCGAGGGCGCCCCATCACGCTTGAGGGGGATTGGTGGAAGATTTAGGCTTAGCCCCGCCGGAGGGGCCCGAGCGTTGTCTGCTGCTCCCGGGGCCGGAGTCCGCGCGAGCCCCCACGAAGGACACCCCTGGTTCTTGTTTAACACTAAGGAAGGGGGAAATAGGGGTGCCCCTGCCCCGAGGGGGCCTAGACGGCCGCCTGAGTTGGGGTGACTTACCCTTTTTACCAAACAGGTCTAGACGGGCCCCAAACAAGTGTAGCCCTCTAAAGGGAAGCCCAGTAAGAGTCTTTTCAGTAGCATCGTCAGCACCCCACTGTCGCAGCCAAACCAAGCGACGTATAGCCACCGCAAGGGCAGAAGTTCTTGCACACATTCTAATGGTGTCGTCCAACGCTAATAGGATAAATCTTACAAACATATCACAGTTGGAGAGTGCATTTAACACATCCCAGGGGAGATTATCAGAGTGATGATCAAGCATCTTTCTGACGAGGGTTCTAGTGGCCACTGCAGTAATAGCCGCGGCACAGACCGGGCGCAACGCCGTCCCTGCACAAGAAAAGGCGTGGGAGGCCAGCAGCTCAATGCGCCGGTCCTTAGCATCCCGAAGGTTATTATGAGCAGGGGATATAATAAAGGGGGGGTTAGGAACCCCTATGATCGGGGCATCCACCACGGGGGGGGGGGGGGGGGAAGGATGACCAGCAATTAACCACCTCCGGGGGAAAGGGGTATTTCCTATCCCAGTCCCCTGGGACCCCTGAAAGTTTACTGGGGCATTCCCATTCCTTGAGGACAAGAGCATGGAAGTGAACCTGTTCTAGGAATTCCAAGCGTGCTGTTGCTGTATGGAGATGCTCCCCTCTCGGCTTGGAAGCTTCACCAGGGAGAGAGAGAGACAGAGCCTTAAAGACCTTAATCAACAAATCGTCAGTGTCACACTGGGCCCAGTATTCAGGTCCAGAATCGTCATGACTCCTCGGCCTCTCATCAGATGAGCCTGAGTCAGAGAATAGCTCTCCATCAGAAGGGGAGTAGAAAACTCCTCAGTTCCCATAGGAAAAACAGAAACAGGAGACGTCAAGTGCCGCTTCTTACCAGGGCCCTTGCGCTCTGACAACCTCGCAATGATCTGTTCAGCCGTGGGCAGTCTGGAAGACGCAACAGGCTGCAACTCCCCCTTCATATGCGACTCAGCAGGAGTGAGATTTACGCATGGGGAAATAGGTGAAATGAAGCGAGGTGCAGCCACTGGCAGGCCTGATTGCAGAGCCAGTGCTTGCTCGGCACAGGGTCCGCAGACCCGTGCCCTGTCAGCATCAGCATGGGGTTGTCCACACGCTATACACAGCCGGTCTTGTCCCAGAGGGACCCCGGTCACATAATTCAGAGATGCCTCCATATGGTGATTATTTAAGGCACAATATGCCAGTAGGGAATTACACTATAAGCAACCCTGAATGCCCCAAAGACCCGCTAGGGAAGTGGGAGAATTTTACAAGGCTTGCTATAAATTTACACCGAGCCGGGAGAAGCCAATGGTGTTCACTGGTCTGAAAGAGAAGAAAATGGTGTCAAATGAGAATAAGCAGCCCGCGAGGGCACTTACAGTACCACGGTAAGCAGGAGCGGCCCGCGCGAACAGACAAAATGGCGCCGTGTACCTCGAAAGGCGGGCCAGCGTTCCATGACGCGGAGCGCGCCAAAATAGACCCCGCCCTCCCGGAGAGCGCTAAGTCCAAAAACAGCCAATGAGGACACGTAGGTGTCTGAGGTAACGCCGCCGCCCGGCGCGGAGCCTTCAACTAAGGAAAGAAGCGCGTGCGGCTGCGGCAGTCATGCAAGTAAAATACATAGATGGGCGCGGCGGCTGACACCATATCTAAAGTCCAAAGACAGACAAAGGCCATATAAGTGCAAGGATCCAATACAGACCACACAGGCACCCCCCCCCTTTCTTTCCCCCCCCGACTACGGGGGGAACGAGGGAGGATGGCGGCCCTTGGTACAGGGCCCACCGCTACACGGGACAGTAATGCGGGAGGGGCATCCCATATAGCTCACCATCAGCCTACACCGCCAACCCTTTGGTGGGGGAATGCGGAGGAGCAGTGCTCCATAAGCACGCGTGGTGCTGCCTACCTTCACCTGACCAGCGCAGCCCAAGCTGGGAGGCACAACACAACGAGGACGTGTGGGAATAGTCCAACAGGGCCGCAGGCTTTAATAGCCCTGCTCACCTGCGAGAGAGTGATACTTCATGTCTTCGCAGTCAGCACTGCAGAGAAATCTGGGGATTTGTGGGAGGTCCCCGGGTATTTGAGGGGCCGGGAGGAGCCTGTTTTGCATGTCTCTGCAGTGCAGCGCCATCTGGCGGAGGATAACCCAAGTGTAAGTACTATATCTGGAGCAGGACGTACTGTATACTAAGAATAATACAATTCTGTGAAATACTCACCTGTAGAATTGGTATTATTTGTATACAGTACGTCCTGCTCCAGATAGATTACTTACACTTGGGTTATCCTCCGCCAGATGGCGCTGCACTGCAGAGACATGTTAAACAGGCTCCTCCCGGCCCCTCAAATACCCGGGGACCTCCCACAAATCCCCAGCATTGAAAAGCAGTGAACAAGAAGCCCGGAGAATTTAACCACCCAAAAACTGGTAACTATAACAATGATAACAATCACCATACAGGGGATCCAGAATAATGCAACAAACCAGGGTGGGGTGGAGCAGGACGTACTGTATACTTATAATACCAATTCTAAAGGTGAGTATTTCACAGAATTGTATTATTCTTAGTATATAGTACGTCCTGCTCCAGGTAGATTACTTACACTTGGGACATCCAATAGCAGTGTCCATAAAGTAGGGTGGGATCCCCGAACAAAAGGTAACAGCAGACAGTTTAAACCACTGCCGCATGCAAAACCTTGCGCCAAAAACAGCATCAGCTGAGGCCCTAACATCAACCTTGTAAAACTTTGAAAAGGTATGAACCGAAGACAAAGTAGCAGCCTTGCAAACTTGTTCAACAGAAGCCTGGTGCTGGAAGGCCCAAGAGGCACCAATAGCACGAGTAGAATGAGCAGTAAGGCGGAAGGGAGGACTCTTCCCCTTAGCAGAATAGGCCTGAATCACTGCCTGATGAATCCATTTGCTAATAGTAGACTTGGCAGGAGCCAGACCCTTCCTAGGACCAGAAGGGAACACAAAAAGAGCATCAGTCTTCCTGAAAGCCGCAGTGACTACCAGGTAATACTTCATACACCTGACCACATCCAATGAATGCAAAACCCTTTCCTTAGCATTGCTAGGATTAGGACACAATGAAGGAAGAACAATACCCTGGTTCAAATGAAAAGCAGACACCACCTTAGGAAGGAAATCCGGCTTAAAGTGGAACACCACCTTATCCTGGTGTCTCTCAAAGTATGAGGGCTGGATAGACAGAGCCGCCAGCTCAGACACACACGCCTGACCGAAGTAATAGCCACCAGAAAGACAACCTTGAGGGTAGTACAGCCAGAGCAGCATCCTGAATAGGCTCAAAGGGAGCACCCTGCAAGGCAGACAAAACCAAAGTTCAAGTCCCAAACAGGGACCGTAGGTTTACGTGGGGGACGCACATGAGTGACCCCCTGAAAGAAGGTCTTAACCAAGGGATGCTGAGCAAAAGACTTCTGAAAGAAGACAGACAGGGTAGAAACCTGACCCTTCAGAGTACTGAGTTTTAGACCCAACTCCAAACCATGCTGTAAAGACTCCAGAACCCTAGGGATTAAGAACTCCCTACAGGGGAGAGACCTAGACTCACACCAATCAATGTAGGTACGCCATACCCTATAATAGATGGCAGAAGAAGACTTCTTCCTAGCCTGCACCATGGTATCCACCACCGAGGCAGACAAGCCTTTCTCCATCAAGATGGAGGTTTCAGCAGCCAGGCCGTCAAAGCCAGAGTTTGTAAATTGGGATGGCGTAAGGAGCCCTGAGTGAGCAGATCTGGCGCCCCCGGCAGGACGTACTGGTCTACTGCCATTTGCACCGCGTCTGCGAACCACACTCTTCTTGGCCACCTGGGGGCCACCAGAATCACTGGCACCCCTTCCAGAGCAATCTTGCGCAGGACCCTGCCCAACAGGGGGAATGGAGGAAAGACATACAGGAGCCGAAATTCCTTCCATGACATTGACAGAGCATCCGTGGCCAAGGCCAGAGGATCCTGAGACAGGGAGACAAAAGCCGGGAGCTTGTGATTGTGACGGGATGCTGACAGATCCACATCCGGTAGACCCCGGTGACACAGGGACTGGAATACCCTGTTGCAGAGGGACCACTCCCCCTGACGGGAAGTCCCCCTGCTCAGAGAGTCTGCCAGTAGATTCTCTGCCCCCGGGATATACACAGCCGAAATGCATTGAACATTGGCCTCCGCCCATGTAAGAATCCGCGACACTTCCCGGAGGGCACCTCTGCTCCGGGTCCCTCCCTGATGGTTGATGTAGGCAACTGCCGTCCTGTTGTCTGAGCGCACCTGCACAGACATTCCCTACAGGTAATCGGTCAACTGCTCCAGTACCAACCTGATTGCCCGTAGTTCCAGAATGTTGATGGGTAAGTGGGCCTCCTGAGGGCCCCACCTCCCCTGGAACCGCAGGGACTTCTAGAATCCCCCCCCCCAACCTGACAGACTGGCATCTGTGGTGACCGTCTCCCAGGAGGGGGCCAGAAAGGACCTGACCTTTAGTAAGTTCTTGTGGTCCAGCCACCACGAGAGGGACCCTCTGATCAAGGGGGGAAGCACACAAACCCTGTCCAAGGACATGGGGTCCTTGTCCCATACTGACAGAAGGTGAAGCTGCAGAGCCTCGAATGGAACTGAGCAAAAGGCACCGCCTCGAAGCTCGCCACCATTAGGCCCACCAGCTGCATTCCCTGCCGGAGGGAGGGCTGGGGGCACGAGAGCAGGAACCTCGCCTGCGCAGTCAGAGCTTCCACCTTCTGTTGAGGAAGGAATATCCGTGACTGAACCGTATCCAGAATCATCCCCAGGAATGGGGTCACAGACGAAGGGGACAGAGAGGACCTGAGGTGATTGATCACCCAGCCGAAGGACTCCAAGGTGGACACCACCAGCTGAGTGTCCAGCTCTGCCTGCTGTAGGGACCACGATGTGATGAGAATGTCGTCCAGGTAGGGCAGCACGCGTATGCCCCCTGACCTTATCAGAGACATCACCCTCGCCAGTACCTTGGTGAACACTCTGGGGGCTGAAGTGAGGCCGAATGGTAAGGCCACAAATCGGTAATGCTGATCTTTCAACGCGAATCTGAGAAACCTTTGATGTCCCGGGAAAACAGGGATGTGAAGGTAAGCATCTTTGATGTCCACAGACGTCATAAAATCCCCTGGGCGCAGAGAGCCGATGGCCGAGCGCAGAGTTTCCATGCGAAAGCGCCTGTTCTTGACAAACTTGTTGAGGATCTTTAAATCCAGAATGGGCCTGACTGAACCATCTTTTTTGGGCACCGTGAAAAGGTTGGAATAGAACCCCTTGCCCAATTCTCTTAAAGGGACCCTGCAAATGACCCCCAGATCTAGCAGTCCTTGCACGGCCTGCATCAAGACCTGAGCTGATACAGGGTCCTGGTCCTGGGCTAATACCTTAGCGCGGTGGCCTTACGCACTAAGGTATTAGCAAGCAATTTTTCAACACTGGCCAGTCTAGCAGCCACATCAGGATGAGAATCCCCGCTTGTATTGGGGGTTAGACTCAGGCTTGGGGGAGTAAGTGAAGTGAGGCGAGGTGCAGGCCCAGCCACCGGGGGGGTGGGAAGTACCATTAGCGCCTGCTGTGCACAAGGAACACAGACCCGTGCATTGTCACCGCTGATAGGCGAGACCCCCACAAGCTACACACAGCCGGGCTTGTCCCGAAGGAACCCCGGTCACAATATCCTGGGATGCCTCCATATGGTGATTAATAGGCACAATAGGCCAGTAGGGATTGACGCTGAAGCTACCCTGGATGCCCCAATGAACCGCAGGGTGGGAGTAATTATACTAGGCCCAACTGGCAATTACACCGGGCCGGGAGAAGCCACTGGATTCAACTGTCTGAAAGACATAATGAGAATGAGGGGTGTCAGAACCATGTCACAGTAAGCAAGGAGCAGTTTCCCGAGTTACGGGAGGAACGAAGGAGGATGGCGACCCTTTGTACAGGGCCCACCGCTACACGGGGCATGGGCAATAATGCGGGAGGGGCATCCCCTAGAGGCTCACCATCAGCCTAAACCGCCTACCCTTTGGTGGGGGACTGCGGTGGAGCATGGCTCCATAAGCACGCATGGTGCTGCCTACCTTCACCCGACCAGCGCAGCCCAGGCTGGGAGGCACAATACGAGGAGGACGGGTGGGAGTAGTCCAACAGGGCCACAGGCTTTGATAGCCCCGCTCACCTGCGAGAGAGTGATACTTCATGTCTTCGCAGTCGGCACTGCAGAGAAATCTGGGGATTTGTGGGAGGTCCCCGGGTATTTGAGGGGCCGGGAGGAGCCTGTTTTACATGTCTCTGCAGTGCAGCGCCATCTGGCGGAGGATAACCCAAGTGTAAGTAATCTATCTGGAGCAGGACGTACTGTATACTAAGAATAGTCTAAAAGGAGCCACAGCACTCAAACCAGTTAGCTTGCTGACCAAACTACAATCTGTCTCTAAACTTGGTTAAAAACAGAGGGCTCGGTCACACACATCTGCAGAAGTATGCTTAAGCTGCACCACCAGCGCCAAGGTTTGAGTGCTGTGGCTCCTTTAAGACTTTTGTATCCTAATTGCCCTGCTAACGGGCACCTCCCAGGTTAGTTATAAAATGGTCTGAGCGGCTGCCACCCCTCCTTTGTTTCTTTTGAATTTGTGCAAGCACATGGGGTGTGGGGTCTAGGCTGTATTGCAAGGTCTTTGACCCTTCCACCCCATGGCTTGCACTTGAGGTTTAGGGCAACCTCAGGTAAGCCTGCTCCCAATTTATGTATTGCATTGTATGTCCCAAATGGGGCTCTCAGAGATTAGAGTTAGGACTGCACCTCACAGGGGCACCTTGGCTCTGGTGATGCAGCTTAAGCATACTTCTGCAGATGTGTGTGACCAAACCCTCTGTTTTTAACCAAGTTTAGAGACAGATTGTAGGTTGTTCAGCAAGCTAACTGGTTTGAGTGCTGTGGCTCCTTTAAGACTTTTGTATCCTAATTGCCCTGCTAACGTGCACCTCCCAGGTTAGTTATAAAATGGTCTGAGCGGCTGCCACCCCTCCTTTGTTTTTTTTTTTCCATGCGAAAGCGCCTACACCTGACAAATTTGTTGAGGATCTTCAAGTCCAGGATGGGCCTGACTGACCCATCTCTTTTGGGCACGGTAAACAGATTGGAATAGAAGCCCTTGCCCCTTTCTCGTAAGGGGACCTGACAGATGACCCCCAGCTCCAGAAGCCTTTGCACCACCAGAACCAGAGACTGAGCTAACACAGGGTCCTGAGAAATCCGGGATCTGATGAATCTTGAGGCGGGGCAGGCAGCAAACTATCTTGTAACCGGAGGACACTACCTCCTGAATCCACCGGTCTGAGACATGAAGCCTCCAGACGTGAGCAAAGTGCTGAAGCCGTCCCCCCACCCGGATGGGTGAGGGCGCCCCTTCATGCCTGAGGGGGCTTGGGAGAAGACTTAAGCTTAGAGCCCCAGGAGGAGCCAGGGCGACCACGTCCACTGCCCCTACCCCAGAAATCTCCTCGGGCCCCTGTAAGGGAGACCCCCCTCCCCTGTCTGGCACCATGGTAGGGGGAAGAAAAGGAGCCCTGTCCCTGAAAGGGCCCAGACTGCCGCCTGCGCTGGGGCAACCTGCATCCCTTAGCAAAAAGGTCCAGGCGTTCCCCAAACAGTTGTAGTCTTTTGAAGGGAAACCCAGTGAGAGCCTTCTTGGCAGCAGACCACTGGCGCAGCCAAACCGAGCGGCGTATAGCCACCACAAGGGCAGAGGTTCTGCCACACATTCTAATGGTATCATCCAAGGCAGAGAAGACATAAGTCACGGAAACCTCACAACAAGAGAGTGCGTTAAACTCCTCACTAGACACATCATCAGGGGCACCATCAAGGATACTTCTAAGCAGGGTCCTAATAGCCACAGCTGTAATGGCAGAGGCACAGACCGGGCGCAGCGCCGTCCCCACACACGCAAAGGCATGGGACGCCAGCTGATCGATGCGCCGGTCCTCAGCATCCCGCAGCGTAGTAGAGTCAGGGGAATGCATGACAGAGGTATTAGATAACCCTAGGACCGGGGCATCCACTTCAAGAGGGGATGACCATCACTTCACCACATCAGCAGGAAAGGGATCCCTCTTATCTTAGTACAAGATTATTAAAATGGGCTTTCTCAGGAAATTCTAAGAGCGGCTTAGCCGTATGAAACAATTCCCCCTGTTGCCTGGGGGCCGCAACCGGGGGAGAGATAGACAGTACCTCAAAAATCTGAGCCAACAGCTTATCAGTATCATCTGGGGCCCAGGGGTCAGGGCCAGAATCATCATGACTCCTGGGCCTCTCATCAGATGACTCTGAGTCAGAGAATAACTCCCCTTCTTCCAAAGGGGTATAGCCAGACAGATCCAAAAACTCATCTGCTTCCATAGGGAAAAGAGTGACATCAGGCGTTAAGTGCCGCTTTGTAGCAGAGGCCTTACGCGCCAAGGTATTAGCAAGCAACTTCTTAACACTAGCCAGTCTAGAAGACACATCAGGCTGAGAATCCCCACTTGTATGCAACTCAATGGGAGTCAAATTTAAGCTTGGGGGAGTAGGTGAAGCCATATGAGGCGCAGGCCCAGCTACTGGTAAACCAGACTGCAGCGCAAGCAGCTGCTGGGCACAAGGTACACAGACCCGCACATTGTCAGCACTAGTAGGGGACACCCCACAAGCTACACACAGCTGGGCTTGTCCCGAAGGAACCCCCAGCACATTATCCTGAGACGCCTCCATATGGTGATTATAGCTGCACAATCGGCCGATAGGGATTCATGCTATAAAACAACCCGGGATGCCCCAATAGCCCGCTAGGGAAGTGGGAGGAATTTACACACTAGGCCTCACAAGTAAAGTAACTAAATAGAGGGAGTAGGGCCGGGAGAAACCAATAGAGGTCGGCCCGTCTGAAAGACATAAGCAAAGGGGAACCGTAAGTGACATGTGAAATGACAAATGGTAAATAAAGCCGCCCGCAAGGGCACTCACGGACCGCGGTAGGTAGATGCCAGTCACGCAGCAGCCGGATCCAGAGAAAATGGCGCGGGGTATACCTCGAGGGGCGGGCCGCGGGGACAGTGACGCGGAACGCGCCAACCGCGGGCACCCCCCCCCCGAAGAGTGCGAAGCTGCACACGTAACAAGCAGCCGGTAACGCCGCCACCAAGAGCGGAACACAGTGGAAGCGCGGCGGTAAATTTAAAGAAGCAACCAGTGCAACCAAGTCAGCGCGGCGACTGACACCAACCAGAAGCACATAATACAGTGAAGCATCAAGGCAAATTCACCTACACCCCCCCCCCCCCCCCCAGAGCTACAAGGGAGAGCGAGGGAGGACAGCGGCCACTTAACATTGGACCCAGCGATAGACAGGGGCAAGGGGCAATAGGGCGGGAGGGGCATCCCATAGAGGCTCACCATATGCCTATACCACCTACCCTTTGGTGGGGGATTGCGGGGGAGCAGCGCTCCTAAGCACCTGCCAGCGGTGCTGCCTACCGTCACCCGACCAGCACAGCCAAGGCTGGGAGGCACATTAATAATGCAACGGGTGGGAATAGTCCTACACGGCGGCAGGCTAATAGCCCCGCTCACCTGCGAGGAGAGAGAGCCATCTTCTTGTCCTTCGCAGTCCAGACTGCAGAGAAGATCTGGGGATTGGTGGGAGGTCCCTGGTATTTGAGGGGCCGGGAGGAGCCAATTTCGCTGGCGGAGTAATAATCAAGTGTAAGTAATCTAATCTGGAGCAGGACGTACTGTATACTAAGAATAATTCTACAAGCGAATCCCTTAGACTCGCACCAAGTCCTAAATGCTCGCCAAACTCTACAGTAGATCATCGATGAAGACTTCTTCCTGGCCTGAATCATAGTCTGGATGAAAAACCCTTTTCTGCCAAGATGGAAGGATTCAATGGCCAGGCCGTCAATGCCAGAACTTGTGAATTGGGGTGCCTTAGAGGCCTTTGTTTGAGAAGATCTGGATTGTTTGAGAAGATCTCCATGGGTCGCCTTCTGACATTCTTACTACGTCTGAGAACCAGCTTCTTTTTGGCCACCAAGGAGCCACCAGAATGGTTGGGACTCCCTCGCTAGCTATCTTTTTTAGTACTCGCCCTAGGAGTGGAATCGGAGGGAATGCATAAAGAAGCTTAAAGTGGACCAACATCCAGGATTTTGACTATCCTGGGTTTTGGTCCACTTCAGGGGGGCGCGCACGGCTAGAGGAGTGCGCGGGAGGCGGCGGCGGCCGCTGCCGCCACCGTTCAGGTGAGTTCTTTTGGGGTTTTGGGGGGGGGTCCCTCACCGCGGGACATCCCGATCTCGGATGTCCCGCGGTGAGGGGGGTGATCGGCCCGGGAATCTTATAGATTCCCGGGCCGATCACCCATGGGTGACGGTCCACTTTAAGTGCTGACCACTGAAGAGTCAGGACATCTGTTGCTACTGCTAGCGGATCCCTGGACTGGGATACAAACCTTGGCACCTTCCGATTGTGCCGTGATGCACAAAGATCTATGTCCGGAATCCCCCAGCGCATGCATAGGGATTGAAAAACTCTCTGAGAGACCACTCTCCCTGATGCAGGGCCTTTCTGCTGAGGTGATCGGCCTGCAAGTTGTCCACTCCCGGTATGTGTACTGCCGAGATGCAGGGAACCTGTTTCTCAGCCCAATTAAGAATCTGGCTCACTTCCATGAGGGATTGCCTGCTTCTGGTGCCCCCCTGGTGATTGATGTATACCACTGCTGTCCGATTGATTGTTTGAACCCGTACGGGATGCCCCTTCAGATGTCCAATGTCTCAGACACAACCGAATTGCTCGCAATTCTGAAATATTTATAGGAAGTCTGCTCTCCTTCGGACTCCACTGCCCTTGGATTGTTTGTGACCCCATGACACCCTCCAACCAGATAAACTGGCATCTGTGGTGATGATTATCCACTGTATTGGAAGAAAATATTTGCCCACCTGAAGAGGCTGAGGATTCAGCCACCAGGTCAGGGACTGCCTTGTTGACTTTGTCATGCAAAATGGATGATCCAGAGTCTGCGGATCTTGATCCCAGACCGAGAGCAATTCCATCTGAAGGGTTTTTGTGTGAAACTGTGCAAAGGGCACTGCCTCGAAGCAAGATACCATCAGGCCCAACAAACTCATTCCCTGGCCAATTGTTGGGTGAGGACAGGCCAGAAGACCCTGTACCCTGGCCTGAAGTGTCAATCTCTTCTGATCTGGCAAAAACACCTTTTCCTGAGAAGTGTCCAATGACATGACCAGAAAAGACATAACTCTTGAAGGTGTGATATTCGATTTTGGATAATTCACTATCCAACCAAATTCCTCTAATGTCGACAAAACCATCTGTGTATTCTTCTGGTCCTCCTGAAATTATGGGGCCCATATCAACAGGTCATCTAGGTAAGGTATTGAGGCGCTTGAGATCTAATATCGGGCGTATCGATTTGTCCTTCTTGGGAATTATGAAAAGATTTGAGTAAAACCCCTGACTTCTCTCTAAAGGAGGGACAGGACATACTACTCCAATCTCTAACAGGGGAGAGACTGCAGATCTCATTGCTTCTGCTTTTTGTGGATTTCGGGATACCCCGGACTGAAAGAACCTTCGAAGAGGTTTGGCTGTTAACTTGATCTTGTAACCTGAGGTCACGACCTCCTGTATCCAAAGATCTGTTACATGGCGCCTCCAAACGTGCGCAAACTGCAGAAGTCGTCCCCCCACCTGCAAGAGTGGGGGCGTCCTTTCATGCCTGAGTGGGCTTTGAAGGAGGTTTGGCCTTGTTTCGCCAAGTTGCTTTTGCCTTAACTTGGGATTTTGATTTATTCCAGAAATTTCTGCAGTATGCCGGAAAGGCAGCACCTCTACCTCCCCGGAAGGGCCGAGGGTTAGAAGGCCGCGGACAGTAGTACTAGACTTCGGCTTCTGTGGCAGAATAGTAGACTTACCACCAGTAGCCTCCTTAACCATGTCGTCTAAGCACTCCCCAAACAGACACCCCCCCCTTATAGGGGAGTCCGGTTAGATTCTGAGAGACTGTGTCAGCTGACCATTGTTTTAGCCACAAGACACGCCTCAAAGTCACCGCCAGAGCTAACCCTCTGGCACTTAACTTCATCAGATCATCCATAGCTGTGATCATATACTTGTTGATATCCAAACTAGTCTGAATCAGCTGGGAGCATGACCTCCGAGAATGACCCGAAGAAGTCTTGGAGTCTAGTTGTTTCAACAATCTCCTGCTCGCCAAAGCCGCTACGGATGTAGCACAGGCCGGCCACAAGGTCGACCCCACAATAGCATAAGCATGGCGTGCTAACTGATCTATGCATTTATCCGCTGGATCCTTTGGAGAAACACTGTCAGAGGGTGGCATAACTGCAGTCTTAGAAAGAGCTGACACTGGAGCATCCACCTTAGGGGCACAAGACCATAGCTCAATATCCTCAAAATGAAAAGGTTACATAATATCTAGGACTCTTGGAACAGCAGGAAGACTATCCGGCTTCTGCCATTCCTTTTGAATTATTTTCGAATAATGTGTATGTACTGGAAAAACTATCCTCTGTTTTTCTGGCTTAAACCAGTCCCCCTTTTTCTTTTTGGGGACTTCTGCGCCCGAAAAAATACCATTTTGTGAATACTCACCTGTAAAATGGGTATTATAAGTATGTCACACACCCCGCATCAAACATAAATAGTTACACTTGGGTATACCCACCTCTAGGTGGCGACTTTGCAGAGAAGTCCTGAAAAACGAGCCCCTCCCGGTCTATACATACCTGGGACCTCCCACTTATTCCCCAGTATTCAAACAGCAGTAAGACAAGGTACCAGAAAAACAACCATTGGTAACCCTCAAACCGTAAACAAAGCTTCACCATATAAAAGATCCAGGATACCAAAAAGGGCGGGTGAAGCGGGGTGTGTGACATACTTATAATACCCATTTTACAGGTGAGTATTCACAAAATGGTATTATTCTAAGTATGTCACACACCCCGCTTCAAGCATAAATAGTTACACTTCGGACATCCAAAAGCAGTGTTCAGAAAGGGCGGGTATCCAACAAGGCAATAATGCAGAACTCAAACCACTGCAGCCTGCAGAACCTTGCGGCCAAACACAGCATCCGCTGAAGCCCGCACATCAACCTTATAAAACTTGGAAAAAGTGTGAACAGAAGACCAAGTAGCAGCCTTACAAACTTGCTCAACAGAAGTCTGGTGCTGAAAAGCCCAAGACGCCCCAACAGCACGAGTAGAATGAGCAGTGATACGAAAAGGGGGAGCCTTCCCCTTAGCAGAATAGGCCTCAACAACAGCCTGACGAATCCACTTGCTAATGAAAGACTTAGCCGGAGCCAAGCCTTTCCTAGGCCTGCAGGGCACCACAAAAAAAGCATCAGTCTTACGAAAAGGAGATGTAGTACGCAAATAGCACTTAACACAACGTCCACATCCAAACAATGCAAAGCCCTCTCCTTGTCATTCCTAGGCTTAGGACACAAGGACGGAAGAACAATGTCCTGGTTAAGATGAAAAGCAGAGACCACCTTAGGAAGAAAGTCCGATTTGAAGCGAAAAACCACTTTGTCCTGATGTCTCTCAAAATAAGGAGTCTGAATCGACAAGGCTGCTAACTCCGAAACACGCCGAACCGAAGTGATGGCCACCAAAAAGGCAACCTTCTGAGTCAGAGTAGAAAGAGCAATATCCTGCAAAGGCTCAAAAGGAGGAGCCTGAAGAGCAGCGAGAACCAAATTCAAATCCCAAACAGGGAGCAAAGGCTTCCTAGGAGGCCGCAAAACCCCCTGGAAAAAAGTCTTGACCAAAGGATGAAGCGCAAATGACTTTTGAAAAAAGACAGACGAGTCCAGCCCCGATTGAAGAAATTCCAAAATCCTGGAAACAGAGAAGACCCGACAGGGCAAGGATCTAGCCTCACACCAATCAATATAAGATCTCCACGTCCTATAGTAGATGGTAGAAGAGGACCTCTTCCTGGCACTAATAAGAGTCTGAATAACAGAATCCGAAAGACCTTCCTCCCTTAAGATGGAGGTTTCAGCAGCCAGGCCGTCAAAGCCAGGGTTGGTAAATTGGGGTAACGCAGTTGACCCTGTGTGAGAAGATCCGGCCGAAGAGGCAGATCGAACTGATCCACCGCCAGACGAACCACACCCGCCTTGGCCACCTTGGAGCCACGAGAATGGCGGGAACCCCTTCCAGGCCAGCTTTCGCAACACCCTGGCTAGCAAGGGAATTGGAGGAAACAGATAAAGAAACCCCAGGTCCCCCCAGCTCAGGGACATGGCATCCACCGCCAGAGCCAGAGGATCCTGAGAGAGCGACACAAAAGTCGGAAGCTTGTAATTGTGACGAGAAGCAAACAGATCCACCTCCGGCGTCCCCCACCGGAGGCAAATCGACCGAAACACGTGGGAGTGAAGAGACCATTCCCCCCGGCGGGAAAAGCACCGGCTCAGGAAGTCCACCTCCGTGTTTTCCACTCCTGGAATGTACACTGCCGAGATGCAAGGGACATGAGTCTCCGCCCAAACTAGGATCAGAGACACCTCTCTGAGGGCACCCAGACTGCGAGTCCCTCCTTGGTGATTGATGTAAGCAACCGCCGTCCGATTGTCCGACCGAACCTGAACCGACAAGCCCTGTAAATGCTGCGTCAAGTGAGACAGAACCAACCTGATGGCTCTCAACTCCAGAACGTTGATGGGCAAGTGGGCCTCCTGAGGACCCCACCGCCCCCGGAACCGAAGATCCTTCCAGAAACCTCCCCATCCTGACAAACTGGCGTCCGTGGTGACAGTTTCCCAAAAAGGTGTCAGAAATGACCTGCCCCTAAAGAGATTGTCCGAGACCATCCACCACTGTAGAGACTGTCGAACCCGGGGGGACATCCGGAAAGACCGATCCAACGACCGCGGTCGCCGGTCCCAAGACGCCAACAGATGAAGCTGAAGCGTCCGCGTGTGAAACTGAGCAAAGGGAACTGCCTCAAAGGAAGCTACCATCAACACCACCAGGCTCATCCCTAGCCGGATGGACGGGCAAGGATTGGAAAGAAGAAGCTGCGCCAATTCCTGAATCAAGAGAACCATGGCCTGAGGAAGAAACACTCTGTGCTGGCAAGAATCCAAGGACATCCCCAGAAAAGGCACCACCCTGGCCAGAACAAGAGAGGACTTGGGGTAGTTGATCACCCAGCTGAACCTCTCCAGAGTGGATACCACCGTCCTGGTGTCCATTTCCGCTTGACTGAAGGAAGAGGCCATGATGAGAAGATCGTCCAAATAAGGCACAATGCGAATCCCCTGAGCTCTGAGAAGGGCCATCACGCCCGCCAACACCTTGGTGAATACTCTTGGAGCCGAGGTAAGGCCGAACGGAAGAGCCACAAACTGAAAATGCCGATCTTCCACCACAAAGCAAAGAAACCTTTGGTGAGCCGGAAAGATAGGAATGTGAAGGTAGGCATCCTTGATGTCTATGGACGTCATGAAGTCCCCCTGCCGAAGAGAATTGACGGCAGAGCGCAGAGTTTCCATACGAAACTTCCGGGGACGAATAAACACGTTGAGAAACTTCAGATTCAGGATGGGACGAACCGACCCGTCCTTCTTGGGCACTGTGAAGAGATTGGAATAATACCCGTGACCCACTTCCGAAGGCGGGACCGAGCAGATGACTGCCATTTCCAGAAGATTCCTCACCGCCGCCAGGAGCCCCTGCGCGGCCAAAGGATCTGAAGGAACCCGAGACCTGAAAAATCTTGGAGGAGGGCAGGACTCGAACTCCAGCTTGTAACCGGCCGACACCACCGCCCGGATCCACCTGTCCGAGACCTCCTGGTCCCACACCCGGGAGAAGAGTCGCAACCGCCCCCCCACCCGCAAGGGTGAGGGCACCCCCTCATTGCTGAGCGGGCTTGGCAGCTGGTTTGGGTTTGGCGCAACGGGGCGGCCACGGCCTCTACCCCTGTTCCAGCTAGCACCCCTGGGGGCCGAAAAGCCCGCGCCTCTGCCAGCTCTGGCTCCCCGAAAGGAAGGATTGAAAGAGGCCGATTTCTTGCGCTGAGGTAACTTACCTCCCTTGGCAACCAAATCTAATTTCTCACCAAATAGGCACAAACCCAAAAAGGGAAGAGCCGTAAGCGACCTCTTGGAATTAAAATCAGCAGTCCATTACCGCAACCACACCGACCGCCAAATAGCCACCAACAAAGCCGTGGCCCTGCCACACATCAACATGGCATCATCCTGAGCGGCAAGGACAAACGAAACGAAGGACTCGCAACGCTTGAGGGCAAGGAATTCATCACAAGTAGGATCAAGATCCGCACATAAATCCCTGACAATGGACCTAACCGCCAACAACAAAAGTGCCGAAGCACAAACAGGCCTCAAAACCGAACCCGCACAGACAAAACCATGGCGGGCCAGCTGGTCAATCCGGCGATCCTCGCCATCCTTAAGAGTAGTCGTGTCAGGAGAATGAAAACCGCCATATTAGATAGCCCCAAAACCGGAGCATCAACCTCGGGAGGGACAGACCAAGTCTGCCGGAAAAGGATACGTCCTATCCCAACTAGGCGGAACACCAACGAGATGCGTAGGTTGCTCCCATTCTTTAAAGACGACATTCTCGAAATGTCGTTGACTGGGAAACTCCAAACGTGGCTGAGGAACCGCCTCAGGAGGATTCAAATCCAAAACCTCAAACATTTGAGCCAATATGGAAGGGGTGTCCGAAACAGTCCCCATGGCCTGGTCACCCTCAGCACCAAACAACTGCTGGACCTCAGGATCGTCCAATTCCTCAATAAGCTCCCCCTCTTCAACCAGGGGGCAATCTGACCAATCCAATGTCTCAACAACCTCAGCATCTGAGTCCGGCGGAGGCGGGGACAAGTGTTTCCGCTTAGCCGGAGCCTTCTGAGCAACCACAGCGGAAAACATTTTCTCGAGGCTAGCCAACCGGGCGCATACCTCGGATTGCGAATCCCCACCCATGACAACGTCACACGGGGTCCGGAACAGGCGAGGAGGAGAAGGAGATGGCACGGGCGGCGAAGAGCCAGACACCGGGGTGCCGGACTGGCGTTCAATGTTCCGCTGCGCACATGGAATGCATATAATAAGATCATCCCCCGGGAGCGGAGCCCCACAACCCCCACACAGCCTGGACTGCCCCGAAGGGCCGTTTCCGGTATCTTTGGAAGCCTCCATATGGTGAAATTATGGTATTCGCAATAACCCAGGGATTTACGCAATATGCGACCCGGGATGCCCCTTAAATATTTTTTTTTTTTAATGGCCCTGAAGTGGGAGAATTTGCAGAATAAACAATATATTAATAAAATTGTAATGGACAACCCCACTAGCCAGGTAGCTAAGACCGGGAGAGCCCTGCAGCATGGGATCCCAGGATCTGAAACAGAAAAGACAACAGTCACTCCAAGCACAAACAGATCAGCACATGTCATATACAATAATATAAACACACAAAAAGGCAGGCATGAACCCGCACAGGGAGTAGTATACAAGGCATACATACAAATGTATATGTATGTATATATATATATATATATATATATATATATATATATATATATATAATAAATATGTGGAAGGCTAGGGAAGCACCAACACAAGGGACCCAGGACCCAGCAATATATAGCTACCCAAGGTCAAGCTGACAGCACCATAACACAAACCCCCACTCAAGGGGAGTCTGACCTGAAACTTCCTGATGCCCCCAGCCAAGGAACCACCTTAAGAAGCATGAAGGAGAAAACCGGCCTACCTTAAAAACCGCAAACCGGAATGGCGGCCAGCAAGCAGACACGAGGAGGCAGAGGAAGAAGAAGGGCGGGACCAGCAAAGCGCACAGATGCTCCGGCCCCGCCCCTCCCTCCAATCAACGCACAGCGCGGGCCGCGCACGACGCGGCCCCGCCCCCTCCTCCTCCAGCGCCCGCAAACTGACAGGGAGCGAACGCTGACAGGCGGGCCGGCGGCACACACGCTGCCCGGCCCCGCCCCCCTCCAGAGATCCGTCCAACGCAGCCCGAGGTGCTCAACGGAGCCCCCAAAACTAGCGAGCTGGCCAGACGGGCGGGCCGGCGACACACACACACGCCGCCGCAGAGAAGAACACTGGGAATAAGTGGGAGGTCCCAGGTATGTATAGACCGGGAGGGGCTCGTTTTTCAGGACTTCTCTGCAAAGTCGCCACCTAGAGGTGGGTATACCCAAGTGTAACTATTTATGTTTGAAGCGGGGTGTGCGACATACTTAGAATATCCATAACTTCCAAAATGGATGCAATTAACTCATCCATCTTCTCCTTAAAAGGAGAGCCCCCTTGTTTAGAAGACTCTGAATCCGAGTCCCTACAGGATGAAGCCTCCCCAATGGAATCCTCCTGGGAGACTATGGCAGCAATAAAATCCTCTTCAGATTCAGAGGAATTCAAATGCTTCTTTTTTCCCAAAGCTTTCCTAGGAGTCGGTGATTCAGAACGATTCTCTAGGCGGGCCAATCTATCTGCCAACTCCTTAAGGACATCCTTGTCCAGAGGTTGGGCTGCCAAAGGGGACTTAGGATCTAATTGCACGGAGACAGGGGACAAAACTCTTGCAGGAGGAGACATCTGTCTTCCATATTCAGCAACTATCACTGTTGCACAATGCCTGCACACCGTGCGATCCTCATCCAGTGCCTGTTTGCATACTGGACATGGGGTAAATCTATCTGCTAAACGGCCAGATCCGATTACCCGAGATGCCTCGGTCATGGTGATTAATACTAGATTGCCTCCCAGGGGGTCTACAACCTAGTATATGAACAGATCCCAATAGTCGTAAGACTAGTCTAAGACCACACCAATATATTGCCCATCTTTTCCCAAAATCTAAAAGACAAAAGAAGATTTAGGTCCGCTTGAGAGTGGCCGTGCAGCCATCAAGCACTACCAAGAAGCAAAAAGCAGCGGTACTTTGGTCCTTCACCCGGCCGAAATTCTTCCAGTGAGAGTGTCCGGAGGAGAACCGCAATGTTAGCGGTACTTGCCGCTTAATCCCGTCCGAAAATGTTGCAGTGCGAGCGGCCGGAGGAGAACCGCGATGTTAGCGGTACTTGCTGCTTAGTCCCGAAAATCTTCCACTGAAGGCGGCCGGAGGAGAACCGCGATGTCAGCGGTGCTTGCCGTTTCCCCCAGCCGAAAATCTTCCAGTGTGAGCGGGGTAAGAAAGGAGCCGCACACCGGTGATCGCTGCTATGCTAAGCCGAAAATGTTTCCACAGCATCGGGTAGCTTCCGTGCCTCGAGATGGAGGAGGCGAACACTCCTCATAAACTGCCGGAAGAAGCCCGCATGACCCCGCCCCCCTTACAGGAGCGCGAATTTTGAATCTTCTAGCCAGTAACATGTGGGAAGAGCAATAAGGAGAAAATTGATTCCCCTGGTTCCTCTCATTCAGGCTCACCAGACAAAAGCTTTCTGGCTGTTTTTTCCTGTGGCGGAATTCTCAGCCAGGGAGTGGCTGGGCAGGGTTTTTAAAAAACAAAAAGTTGACACTCCACAGCGCCCCAAGACCCTGGCGCTTACCTTACCATCCTGATCCGAATGCAGCTTAGCTGTGCAGGCAAAGTGGGTCCATTCAGATCCAAGGAGTATAAGGGCCAAGGAACAGTCAGGTTTCCATTACCCAGGTTTCCAGTACCCCTGCTTCCAAGGCATAATTCCTTTAAAACTAAAAAATAAATGAGAGAGGAGTTCAGATACACCCTTGCAGTCCAGTTCCAACTGCAAGAATAAAACTGGAGTGGAAGAAGTCAGCCAGGAAGTTATAGGCCCGGGAAGTGGAGCCACACCTTTGTCTTGCAGTCCACGCCCTTCGAGATTAACCCAATCGTCTCTGAATTAAGTCTGATGGCCTGAAGTAAAATGGAAGAGAAATTACAGGACTATTGGGACTATTGGGTCAGTGGCTTCATCATGTAAAGCTCTTTTTTTTAAATAAGTGGCAAGGAGAAGTAATATCATTTAAATATAAGCAATGGAGAAAAAAAAAAACTCCCAGAAGGGAAAAGTCACAGATTATTCCTGTTGATTAACAAATCTTCCCCGAGGAAGCTTGTAGGTGAAAGTACGCCAAACCCACTGCAGTCTGAAAAGGAAAAATACTTACTTGTACCGTGGGAGAAGCCTATGGATCTCTCTGAAGACAGGTTAAAAGGATACCATGAACATGTGGCCATTGGGAGTTAAGGAAGACAACCATCAGGGTAAACAAGGTGGGTAGGGTTTTTATACGCTTTGTACATCAACATTTAAAGAGGACCAAAAATCATACCTAAAGTCTAAAAGACTTTAGGTCCAGGAGAAACCCTTCCCCCAAACCGGGGTACCCCAGCGTGAAACTCCCCTAGTCCTGCAATGTCAGATATGGCAACAAGCAGATCCTCCTTAAGCTATGTATTATTGAGGACATCACGCTCATGCATATTTAGGGTTTACTAATAGTTATGAAATATGACAGTTTACCTTTGAATTTCTTCTCTTCATGTTTACCAGCAATTGAACATCTTTCATCTATAAGCATAAAAGAAAGTTAGCAACAGGTACGTCTAATGTTTATTAGAAAAAGTCTGGGCATTAATACAATATGCACGGTATGTGGTGCAACAATAGCTACATAAAAAACCCTAGAAATGCCTGAAAATGGGCATAAAATACAATTCTGTGATTACTCTCCTTGTAGAATTGGTATTATAAGTATATGCAGCATGTCCTGCTCCAGATAGTATTCATAACAGCTGGGATATACCTCCACAAGAGGGTGCTTTACTGCAGAGATGGCAAAAAAGGGGCCCCTCCCGGTCCATATATACCCAGGACCTCCCACTAATTCCCCAGTATAGAAAAGCAGTTAGGGAACCAGGAGAAGCCAGTAACAAATTCAACAACGTTAATAAGGAAAACAATCACCATATAGAGCAGTGGTCCCCAACCCTGTCCTCAAGGCCCACCAACAGGCCAGGTTTTGCAGATCTCCACAAAGATGCACAGGTGGAGTAATTAGTGCAGCTGCAGAGCAATAGAGCTGGCTATTTGGAGATCCAAAAAACATGACATGTTGGTGGGCCTTGAGGACAGGATTGAGGACCACTGATATAGAGGACCAAGAATAAGGCAATCAGGGTGGGTGGCAGGACATGCTGCATACTTATAATACCAATTCTACAAGGTGAGTAATCACAGAATTGTATTATTCTAAGTATGCAGCACGTCCTGCTCCAGATAGTATTCATAACAGCTGGGGCATCCAATAGCAGTGTCCATAAACGGGTGGGGATCCCAAGAAGGCAACAACGCGCAGTTCAAACCACTGCCACCTGCAGAACCTTACGGCCAAAAACAGCATCCACTGAGGCCCGAACATCAACCTTGTAAAACTTGAACAAGTTTGCAAGGCTGCTACGTGGTCTTCTGTTCATACCTTTTCCAACAGAAGCCTGGTGCTGGAAGGCCCAGGAAGCCCCAACAGCACGGGTAGAATGAGCAGTAACACGGAAAGGAGGATCCTTCCCCCTAGTAGAATAGGCCCTAACAATAGCCTGACGAATCCATTTGCTAATAGTAGACTTAGCAGGAGCCAACCCCTTCTTGGGACCCGAGGGAACCACAAACAAGGTGCCCGTCTTTCTGAAAGGCGCAGTAGCCACAAGGTAGTATTTCAAATTCCTGACAACATCCAGAGAATGCAAGACCCTCTCCTTGGGATTACCAGGATTAGGGTAAAAAGAAGGAAGCACAATGTCCTGATTGAGATGGAAGGCAGAGACAACCTTAGGCAAGAAGTCAGGTTTAAAACGGAAAACCACCTTGTCCTGGTGTCTCTCAAAGTAGGGGGCCTGAATAGACAGAGCCACCAACTCAGAAACACGCCTAACAGAAGTAATAGCCACCAGAAAGGCAACCTTCAGGTTAAGGATAGACAAGGTAGCCTCATGCACAGGTTCAAATGGAGGACTCTGAAGGACAGGCAACACCAAATTCAAATCCCAGACCGGTAACATGGGTTTGCGGGGAGGGCGCACATGAGCGACCCCCTGGAAGTCTTGACCAGAGGATGTAGAGCGAAGGACCTCTGGAAGAAAACAGCCAAGGCGGACACGTGACCCTTCAAGGTGCTGAGCTGAAAACCCAAATCCAAACCATGTTGAAGGAACTCCATGATCCTAGGAATGGAGAACACACGACAGGGAAAGGCCCTAGACTCACACCAGTCAATGTAGGTCCGCCAGGTCCTATAGTAGAGGAAGATTTCTTCCTGGCCCTGACAAGAGTAAGAACAACCGAATCAGACAGTCCTTCCTCCTTCAGGATGGAGAGCCGTCCTTGAGTGAGAAGGTCCGGAACCAAGGGTAGAGTGTACTGATTCACTGCCAGCAGCACGACGTCTGCGAACCACACCTGTCTTGGCCACCTGGGAGCCACCAGAATGGCTGGCACCCTCTCCTGCACCAACTTGCGCAGAACCCTGCTCAGAAGAGGAAACGGAGAAAAAAGGTACAGGAGACCGAGTCCCTGCCAGGGTAGCGACAGAGCATCCACCGCCAGAGCCAGAGGATCCTGGGATAGGGAGATAAATGCTGGCAGCTTGTGATTATGGCAAGAAGCAAACAGATCCACGTCCGGCATCCACCAACGGTGACAAAGGGATAGGAAGACCTCGCTGTTGAGGGACCATTCCCCCCAGCGAGAGGCCCCCCTGCTCAGGGAGTCTGCCTCCAGATTCCCCCGCTCCCGGAATATAAACTGCTGAGATGCATGGGACATTGTCCTCGGCCCAGGACAGAATCAACGACACCTCCTTGAGGGCACTCTTGCTCCGAGTCCCTCCCTGATGATTGATATAGGCGACCGCCGTCTGGTTGTCGGAGCGAACCTGTACCGGCAGACCCTGAAGGTGAGGAGTCAACTGTGCCAGAACCAACCGAACCGCCCTCAGCTCCAGGACGTTGATAGGAGCGTGAGCCTCCTGAGGACCCCACAGCCCCTGGAATTGGAGGGCTCTCCAGTAGCCCCCCCAACCTGACAGACTGGCATCCGTAGTGACCGTCTCCCAACACGGAGTCAGAAAAGATCTGCCCCCCAGAAGATTCCTCAAGTCCAGCCACCACAGGAGGGACCGCCAGACCAGAGGAGAGAGAACAAAAGCCTGATCCAGAGACAGGGGACTCTTGTCCCAGACTGAAAGGAGATGGAGCTGAAGGGGTCTCATGTGAAATTGAGCGTAAGGGACTGCCTCGAAGCAGGCCACCATCTGTCCCACCAATTGCATCCCTTGTCTGATGGAAGGATGAGGGCTGGACAGCATGAAATTAACCAGAGCTTGAAGAGAATCCACCTTCTGCTGAGGAAGAAAAATCCTGGCCTGAATGGTATCCAGATTCATGCCCGGGAAGGGGGCCACCCGGGATGGGGAGAGGGAGGACTTGGGATAATTGATCACCCATCCGAACGTGTCCAGGGTAGTTACCACCGTCTGGGTATCCAATTCTGCCTGCTGGAGAGAATGAGATGTAATGAGAAGGTCGTCCAAATAAGGGAGAATGCGAATGCCCCCTGCTCTGAGGAGGGCCATCACCCCCGCTAGCACCTTGGTGAACACTCTGGGGGCTGAGGTGAGACCGAAGGGAAGTGCCACAAATTGGTAGTGCTGGTCCTCCAGGGCGAACCTGAGGAACCGCTGATGCCCTGGGAAGATTGGCACATGAAGGTAAGCATCCTTGATGTCTATGGAAGTCATGAAGTCCCCCGGACGCAAAGAGCTGATCGCGGAGCGCAGGGTCTCCATGCAAAAGCGTCTGGTTTTGATGAACTTGTTGAGAAGCTTTAAGCCCAGGATGGGCCTGATGGAACCATCCCTTTTGGGTACTGTGAAGAGATTGGAACAATAACCCTGATCTCTCTCCCCCGGAGGGACCGGACAGATGACCCCCATATCCAATAGGTTCTGTACAGCCAGAAACAGACCCTGAGCTGCCAGCGGGTCTAGAGGAATCTGGAGGACACAACCTCCAGAATCCACCTATCTGAGACCTGTAGCCCCCAGACATGAGCGAAGAGCCGCAGCCGTCCCCCCACCCGTAAGGGTGAGGGCGCCCCTTCATGGCTGAGCGGGCTTGACGACAGATTTTGGCTTGGATCCCCAGGAGGATCCAGGACAGGCACGGCCTCTGCCCTTGCCCCAGAAGTCACCCCTGTGCCCCGCAAAGGATACCCCCCTCCCCGACCTGGATCCCCGAAAGGAGGGAGTAAAGGACCCTGAACCCCGAAAGGGCCGCGGCCGTCTTTTGCGTTGGGGCAACTTACCTCCCTTTGCAAAAAGGTCCAAACAGTCACCAAAAAGGCGCAGCCCCTTAAAGGGTAGCCCTGTGAGAGCCTTCTTAGCAGCATTGTCAGCTGCCCACTGGCGCAGCCAGCCCGAGCAACGAATAGAAACAACCAGAGCCGACATCCTAATGGTATCATCTAAGGCAGAAAGAATATAAGCGATAAACATCTCACATTGTGATAAGGCTCTAAATTCGGCACTAGAAGACTCATCGAGAGAGCCTTCCAAAAGGCCCTTGACCAGAGTCCTAATAGCCACAGCAGTAATAGCAGAAGCACAGACAGGGCGCAAGGCAGATCCCGCACAGGCAAAGGCATGGGAAGCCAGCTGGTCAATACGCCGGTCACTATCCTTCAAGGTAGTGGAATCAGGGGAATGCACCACAGAAGTGTTGGACAACCCCAAAACAGGGGCATCCACCTCTGGGAGAGTTGACCAACATTTAACCACATCAGAGGGGAAGGAATACCTCTTATCCCATCCCTTAGGTATACTGGGAAGCCAACTAGGTCGCTCCCATTCCTTGAGAACCAAATTATTGAAATGTGCCTGTTCTGGAAATTCCAAACGTGGCTTTGCGGTACCGATCAATTCCCCCTGCTGCTTAGGCACCGCAGCAGGAAGGGAAATGGAAAGTACCTCAAAGATTTGAGTCAAAAGTCTATGGGTGTCGTCAGCATCCCAATGCTCTGAGCCGGCATCATCGCCAAGGCAATGCTGATCATCAGAAAATTCTGAATCTGAAAATAATTCCCCTTCCTCAAGTGGGGTATAGTCGGATAAATCAAGGAAATCCTCAGGCTCCATAGGGAAGGCTGACGCAGAAGGCGCCAAATGCCGCCTTAGCTGGGGGCCTTACGGGCCGCGGAGCTAGCAATCAATCTCTCAATGTTGGCTAGCCTGGAAGACACATCAGGCTGAGAGTCCCCACTCGTATAAATTTCACTGGGAGTCCTAATCAAGCGAGGGGGTGTGGGAGAAGACATGGTGGGCACAGACCCCGACACAGAATGCCGCGCAAGCGCCTGCTGGGCGCAGGGTACGCAGACCCGCACATCGTCGCTCACAGGGGATTCCCCACACACCACACACAGCCGGGCCTGTCCCGATGGGACCCCGAGCACTATATCCTGTGAAGCCTCCATATGGTGATTTTTTGTGGCACAACTGGCCAATGGGAATTACGCTGTGCGGCTACCCAGGATGCCCCAAATGTCCGCTAGGAAGGTGGGAGGATTTAAATATTTAGGCCTCTAATAAAGTTACAGGAAACTAATAGAGGGCACAGGACCGGGAGAAACCTCTAAACCAGATTTCCCGCCTGTAAGACATAAGACATAATTACACCCCATTAGTTATACAGAAAAATCAATGGAAAATCAAATCAAAGCCCGCAGGGGCACTTACGGGCCGCAGAAGAGCCAGCAATCATCGATGCAGTAGAGCAAGATGGCGCTGGAGAGCTCAGAAGGGGCGGGCAGCGTGAGGAGAGATGCGGAACGCGCAAAGCGCTCTAAGCCACGCCCCCTCCAGGAAGCGCGGGGACAGGCCTACAGCAAGCCACCCCGCACCCAATCAGGGCTCAGCAGAACTGGGGTGACGTTACCGCTTTTGACCGCGGACGCCGCAGGGCGCGCGTGTCAGCGGCGGGAACCTCAAATAAGGCCAGGGGAGAGGTGAAGCGCTGAGCATAGTGCCAGCACGAGTCAGTAAAAAACACACAGCACAGCTTTGCACAGTGAAGAGGCGTAAAGCACAACATGCACAGACAATCACCCCCCCCCCCCCCCCCCCGACGAACCAGGACAGAGGGAGAAGGGGGAAGATGAATGCCCATTAATACATTAAAGTAAAGGAGGGCATAAGCGGACGGGGCATCCCAATTCAGGCTCACCATACCTGGACCGCCTACCCTTTGGTGGGGGATTTGCAGTGGAGTGAACTCCTAATAAGCACCTTTAATAGATGCTGCCTACCATCACCCGACCACGCAGCCAATGCTGGGAGGCAGAATAAAGGTGGAACGGGTGGGAATAGTCCTACATGGCCATGGGCTGTAAAGCCCAGCTCACCTGTCGAGAAGAGAAGCCATTATCTTGACCTTCGCAGCCCACTGCAGAGAAGAAACTGGGGAATTAGTGGGAGGTCCCGGGTATATATGGACCGGGAGGGGCGTCTTTTTTGCCATCTCTGCAGTAAAGCGCCCTCTTGTGGAGGTATATCCCAGCTGTTATGAATACTATCTGGAGCAGGACGTGCTGCATACTTAGAATAACTCACCCTTTCACATTTCTGCAGCATTGCGTATGCAGCAAACCCACATGTAAATGACAGTGACCAGCAAATGGTCAAATGAGACAATGGTTCGGACTGAGCATAGCTGTAGCAAATTAGGCTCCTGGAATGCTTTAAAGCGAACCAAAACAACTCAATCTATTTTGCCCCCCCCCACCCCAGGTACATTACTGTTTGGATGTTTTCTGTCCTAAGTGCTGCTTGGTTTTCCTTTTTCATTTAGTTTTTCGTTTTCCCCAGGTATGCCATTGGTTTATGACAGGATACTATTGTTCTAAACCTGTTGTCTAAGCCCCCTCCTTGCAACTGAAAATGGTGCTAGGTTCTAGTTCCGGATCGAGCCAACCTTTTGGTGCCGCAGAATAATGGGATACATCTACCATATGACTGTGAATAGGGGTGCACCCTGGGCAGCAGCTCTACACGATCCTCGGTACTCCTGAGTGGGCGGGGGGTGGTGGGGGCGAAGCTCTCCATACCCCTTCGTCACCGTGGGTGGCCGGCGTCTGGATGGGCGGACCCTAGAGATGCATGGGAACCCATATCTGGGAATGATATTTGCAGACTATGCTATAGGCGCGCAGTTGTAAATGCTTTAGAGTGTTTATCCCATGATCACGCGCTTCTGTACCCAAGATCTGGCTCTGTAGGTATGTTATCCTGTATTTTGTTTCCTTGCCTTATAGATAAAAATAAAGGAAATTAAAAAAAAAAAAAAAACTGCTAGAAAATTTAAATTCCCCCCAATTTTTCATTTAAAGCCAAAATCGTTTGTGAGTATTTTTACCCAATTACCAGGACACTAAGGATAGTTGATAAATAGCTTTTCTTTTTATTTAAACCGGACCTTGACCATGATTTATTGAAAAGCCCAAACCCTTAAAAAAACAATTCCTCAGCATCTAAAGTTAATATATTTTAAGTTTTTTGTCACTTACTTACTTATTCTTTTCCCCACTGGGCTGCAACTCTGTTCAGGACTTTAGGATACGGTCGCCGCTATCTTGACTCAGAAGCATCACATACTGAGGAGAGCGGGATAAAGTGCAGGGGGCGGGGTTATAGTGGTGCTTTGCTCAGACAGAGCAGAGCTGGGGTCAGGAAAAGGACAGCAATCCCACAATGCAGAGCAGCACAGTTAGAAGCACTTCCTGTTTGCAGGCTGCCTGATGTTCCTTGAGCCGCCATCTTGGATGTTTAAAGGCTCATAACATGCAGTAGCTGCAGGTAGGATTATTTTTAATGTGAGCAATCTGTATGTACAGGGTGTGGGAAACATATAAGATAGACTCTTATTCAGGGTGAAGGACCACTTTAACCTTCCATAGGACGTGGTTGGTCCACTTTAACTAGGAGTAGGTGGATTATGACCAAGTTGCTTCAGGTGATCAGATTTCATTACAGGTGTTTTTTCATTGAATTTTACTTTCTGAATTTTTACTTCACTTTACTTTAATCAGCCAACAAAGATTTGAATTCAGACAGGCCAAAACCACCATAGACCTTGTAACACAGAAAATAGATCAATAGAATCGGAATTGAATGTTTTATTAAACTGCAACTAAAATATGGAGCAGAAAAGTCTTTGGCTATGCCGACTGTACGATTTCACAATTTATTTTAAACAGGTCTATTGAACTGCTCTTTCAGTTATTGTGTGCTGAAATGTAAGCAAATTGAACTGTAAAATTCCATAATTCAACACACAAAACACTGGCGTGCCGGCCCTGGAGTCTAAAAGACTGAGCCAAACAAAGCAGTATTATCAATTATTATTATACATGGCATACAGTACGTCACCAACTGGATGAGAGTCTGTGCATGTACCATAGGATAGGGGAAATGTGAGTTTTTGTTCTAGCTGATCTTAGGGGTTGCACGCAGTAAAGCATCCCAAGTCAGGATACCCCAGAGCAAGAAGCAAAACCCAGGATAGTCAAATCCTGTGTGATGTTTCGCTTTAAAAACTGCCTAGAGAAGTTTTTGTCCCTGAATTAGACTGACTGTGCAATTACTTGCTTACGGAACACGTACCAGTACATAATATATATATATCTGTCTTTCTTTTAAATTGAGGTTTTTAATCCTTAGTTCTGTAGGTATATCACTAGAATATTGTATAAAACTTACAGTTTCAGTTAGCTGATCTTTGAAACTGTGAAAGAACCCATCCACTGCATTTCTAATGGAATCGGTATCAGCAGACTCCCTGGAAAAAAATACGTACATATGTTTTTCTTTCAATGCACATTTACTAGCGATAATACGGACATTGTTTTGAAACATTTGTTCCTACTGATGGGGGCATCTCGATTTGGGATGACCTGCTGTGTGTATACCCTGCAATCGCCTATAAACGCTCATGCCCTTCATATCATAGCTCTGTGCAATCATCTATTATTTCAGCTGTGATTACTCATCTTGGATTAAAATACTTTGTATACATTGTATCCCCTGACAGAGGTATATATAGAGGTACATTGTAACAGCTCCCCTCACACAGATGTCTTTTGCTACATTAGCTGTTTATTCAGAGCGTGTGTGTGTGTGTGTGTGTGTGTGTGTGTGTGTGTGTGAAACGTGTTTTTGTTTCCGAGGCATATACCTTTCACAATTCAGTGTGAATTGCTGCTGGCACAGCACCTTCCTAATTTTCATGTGTAAGCAGGATTATCAGGCATGTGGCAAGATGGCGTGAAGCAATTTACTAAACTTAGTTTTTTATTTTGACTGGAGGTCCGCTTTAAGGTGGAAAAAAGTCTAGGATTCACACAGCAGCGCATTTGGATTTGAGATGCCCCAGGGAAAGGCCAGTGGCCAGCACTAGAGTCTTTTAGACTTCAGGGCCAGCTGCCCAGATTTTCTTCTGCTCCGAGTATGTTGACATAGAAAATATATAAAATACCATTAAAGCGAAACTTCGGCCAATATTAACCCCTGTCCTGCCACCCTACACCGACACTGAGGCACAAAGAAGAAGAAACCTTACCTTAACCCAGGGCCGCTCCGGATTCTGGGCGCCACCAGCATACTCCACCCGGCCATTCACATGAATTGTGTGCGCAGACCCAGGGGATGTCTTGTTTTACCTGCAGTGGTCATGGGAGACCGGGAGGAGCAGCACAGGCCCTTGGGTTAAGGAATGGATTTTTTTTCTTTGTAACCCCCCTGTCCTGCCTTAGTGCCAGGGCAGTGTGGCAGGGCAGGAGGGGGGTTTAATATTGACTGAAGTTCCCCTTTAAGCAACACTGTTGCTCACATTAACCAGCTGTTGCTCTATTTGGTGTGATTTGTGCATTTTTATGTTTTAGTGTTTTTTTGATAACCCGTAAAAAAAGGAAATTACCTAAACCCATCAACGAGTGTCTCACTCTCATATAATATGACATCCAGTTCATTTATATCTCTGGCAGTTCGAGTAACATCTTCTGGGCTCCACATCTTTAGCCGCACGTTTTTCCCATCTGTAACTGTGAACACAATAAATAGTAAGACACCGAGACACACTGGCTACTTCTCATTCACACCTGGAAATATTATGGAGCAACAAAATAGAAAAAAAGGAATATATGTATACATTTACTATTATAAATTATTAAAAAATATTATTATTATTATTTATACACACACAGTACTGGTCAATAGTTTGGACACACCTTTCTACTTCACAACAGATTCATGTTAAAGTGAAAAAGAAAACATGTGGAGTAAACTAAAAAGGGGTAAACTGAATATATTTTACATTTTAGATTCTTCAAAATGGCCCTTTTGGTTTTGATGACAGCTGTGTGCTCTTGTCATTCTCTCTGACAGCTTTATGGGGTAGTGACATTAACTGGTTTTCCAACAGTTTAAAAGGGAGCTCCAAGTGCTGAGTAGTTAATTTTCTTTCACTCTGAGTCCAACTCATTCCAACCATTTTAACCATACGGTACTCAGAGCAGTGATTCCTTCTGCACCTGGGTAGAAGGAATCCCTGCTTTGTGCATTGTATGGGCAGCACTGTGTTAGCCAGGACCTCGGAGGAGAGAGATTTAGGGGTACTGATTACTGAAAGCTGCAAGATGAGTGGACAGTGTAGCCAGGCAGTGGGAAAAGCAAGCAGGATGCTCGGCTGCATAGCTCGAGGCATCACCAGTAGGAAGAGGGAGGTTGTGATGCCGCTGTATAGAGCCCTGGTGAGGCCACAGCTAGAATACTGTGTGCAGTTCTGGAGACCTTACCTGCAAAAAGACATTATTCAAATAGAACGTGTCCAAAGGCGGGCAACAAAAATGGTGGAAGGACTTAAACTTAAAACTTATCAGGAGAGACTTAAAGAACTTAATTTGTACAGTCTGGAGAAAAGAAGGGAGAGGGGGGACATGAATGAGACCTTTAAATATGTGAAAGGATTGAATAAGGTTCAGGAGGGAAGTGTTTTTAAGAAGAAGCTTAATGATAGAACAAGGGGGCACAACCTGAAGCTAGTCGGGGGGAAGATCAGGAGCAATGTTAGAAAATATTATTTGACAGAAAGAGTAGTAGATGCTTGGAACAAACTTCCAGCAGAGGTAGTTGAAAAATCAACAGTCACTGAATTTAAACATGCCTGGGATAAGCACACATCTATCCTAAGATAAAGAGTACATACAGTATACACATAAGGGCAGACTAGATGGACCATATGGTCTCCTTCTGCCGTCACCCTTCTATGTCTCTATGTTTCTATCAAAGCAGTCCCGGGGGGTGGTTTTTGTTGTTGTAGTATTGTTGTAGTTGTTGATGGTTGGTCCGTGATTTATGCATTAACTGTTTAGTATCATGTAACAGGTTTGAAAAGCTTAGCAAAGAGGGTTGATGTACCTTCAAGTTTTTCCCCCCCCTCTTATATCTATTGTGAGTGTAAAGGGCATTGCACCTGTTGGATCAGTTTCCCTGTTTATTGGCTGCGTTTAGTACCTAAGGAGGTTTATTGGAGTAATTTTGCACAATGGGTTTTTCATTGTGGCTCACCATCGGTTTGGGACTATATAACCTGGCAGACCATAGCAGGGAACGGATGTGTCTGGTGGGGGGCTCCGTCGGGTCCCTTGTGGCGGCGGCCTGGCCGTCTCTGGTTCCCGCGGGCTGGGCAAGGGGAGATGTATGGAGTAGGGGGGGTCATGGTGGTGGGTGGGGGGGGGTGCCGCGGCCATCCGCTGGGCATTTGACTTGCCGGATCACGGCCCACAGCCCGGTGTGGCTGTTGGGGCCCGCATGGACATTAGCTGGGCACGGCGAGCCTCCGCCGGCCCGAGGGGAGACCCATCGTGGCCTGTCGGGGGGGCTGACTGTTGTCAGTTCTTGCCGCTTACCTGTGATTCCGCGGCCGATGCCGGTGGGTGGGCGTGCGCCCTCCTCTCGCTCCTCCCCCTGCGGCCAGACACCCCCCACCATGTTTCGGGCGGCACTTCCGGGTATGACGGGCACGTGAGCGGCGGTCCGTCGGCCCCGGAAGGAGCCCGCACGTGTTAGGATGACGCTGACGCCGCCGATTACAAAGGCGCGCCGCTGACATCCATCACATCCGGGCTGTGAGGGGATGCCGTCGGAGTTGTGACACGGATGGTGCCACACTAGCCTCCCTACAGCTAAGCCATCTGCTGAGACTGGAGGCACTGACTGCTCCCCTCTTGACATCACAGCCACTGACCCAACAGTAAGTGCAATGCCTTGCTTCCTATATTCAATTGGTCTGATATTCAAATGATTTGGGATGGTATTAGTAACCCAATATGCTTTGCTGAATAGGTGCGCGAGGCACATTATTTGACACTATTGATGATGAAGCGGCAATTAGGACTATACTCTCGTCCTTCAGTCTGTTGATACTTTATTAATCCATAGTGACCGTATGGGACTTTCAGGTATTTTTTTGTATACATAGAAGTTATTGATGAAATAGACCACTATGATGGTGTCAACCAAATTGTGACTGTTGGATGTTTTCTTTTGTTTTTCTTTCCCCTCTGTTTTCTGTTGTCCCTCTTGCTGTCCTTTTGTTTATATGACTTAGGTATCACTGTATGAGTACTATATATCAAGGTTTTTGGGAGACAAAATTCTGAAAAGAATAGAGGTGCAGAGGAAGCCCCAATCAGGGCGAAACTAGTCCACCTCCACTGCTAAACAGGACTACTTCCAAACAATGATATGAGTCCAATGGTATAGTTCCGTTCCTTGCTATATTAGGACTATTTGTCTCTTGCTTTTTACTTCTGGCCAGGCCCATATGCTGTGAGGGCCTGCCCAATGCTGTGCAATGTTGTTAATATATTGTATTGATATTTGACTTTTTTGCTATGCAATGTCTAAAGATATGTGACCTTTATCAAAGAAAGAGGGTAGTAATTGTTGAACTGCCCCTTTTTCGTTTTTATCAAATACTAATAAGTACCAATAAAAATTGATTTTTATTTTTATATATTTATGGATTAATCTGTTTTCTGTTAATGGCGCGGTCACACAAGGAGGTCCAATTAATCTGGGGTTTACCTATACCCAGGTCCCTTTTCCTTTTATGCAGTCCCGGGGGGAGGGAGGAAATCAATAAGACACCAACTTTTGCTCTAAGCTGTACAGAAGCACCAAAGACAACTAAACAATATTCACTCAACGGTGAGGAGGGTTGTAGGTTTTGTTACCCCATTGGACAGTCCCTTTAAAAGAGGAAGGGTTTTTGACAACCCCATCCCCCCCACACATCTGTGGAAGAATAGAAATGCTCTAGTGACTTATACCTGAAAGAAGACATTTATTTGCCTTTCTCATGTGATCAGAATGTCTGACTTTTTATTATTATTATTACTATTAGTTCTAGTTTGCGACACTTGGAACTGAATGGTGATGGTAGCATTTGGGAGACATGTAGACATAGTTCCTCACCTCAGTTTAGGAGGACTATGCCTGTTCTATCTTGGTTAGCTAATGGGACCACAGAAATTACTTATGAGTCGGTCAGATAATCAATATGTAGTTATGCACCGGCCATCAACGAAAATGGCATCAGAAAAGTTTAAAGTGGACAAAAACCCACGACGATCTATATATATTGTAAATGTACCTGCTTTCTTGGATTTCTTTTTGGTAGGCGGACTTTTCTCTTTAACTGAGGGCTTGTTTTTTCCGGATTTCTAAAAGACAATATGAAATGGAACAGTTTTGGCACATTCTGCTGAAAGCACAAAAATGCTACTGGCCCAGGACCAGTAATAACATTTCATACATACCTTGGTTTTGGTAGGGGCTATCTGAGCAGGCGATTGTGATGAGGTTGATTGCTCTTCTGTTTTATTTTCAGAGGACTTGGCAGCAGCTCCTTGAGCAGAAGATTGTGATGAGGTTGATTGCTCTTCTGTTGTATTTTCAGAGGACTTGGCAGCGGCTTCTTGAGCAGAAGATTGTGAAGATGTGGTTTCCCCTTCTACTGTATTTTCAGAAACATTGCTCTTTTCAGAGGACTCCTCTCCTATCAATTTTTGACTAGTCTAAAAATGGAAGCATTAATGATTGTAATTAAAAAAATAATAATAAAACAAAAATCTATATTGCCCTCAAAAGTAGCTAAAACAAGACATCTCATTCATCCATTTAAAAGCATCAAAAAAACGTTATTTGGGGGAGGGGCACCACCTAAGTCTTACTTGGACACCAAGACCATGGCCTCGATTCACAAAGAGTTGAAAAAAATTCTCATGGTAATAAAAAATTTAATTCATGAGAAAAAAGCCTGAGAAATAGGGATGTCAATGGCACTTTTTACTACGAGTAAAAAGTTCAATACTTTTCTCAGGAGTAAAAAAATACAATTCTGTGATTACTCACCTGTAGAATTGGTATTATAAGTATACAGCACGTCCTGTTCCAGAAGATTCCTTACTCCTGGGTAAAACATCCACAAGATGGCGCTGGACTGCAGAAAACAGCTTGTGGCTCCTCCCGGCCCTATATAAGTCAGGGACCTACTACAAATTCCCCAGTATTGACAAGCAGTTAACAAGAAGCCGGGAGAACTATAATAACCATAATTCAAAATGAACATATGAACAATCACCATACAGAGGTAACTAAGAATAATGATAACAAGGGTGGGATGGAACAGGACGTGCTGTATACTTATAATACCAATTCTACAGGTGAGTAATCACAGAATTGTTTTATTTCAAGTATACAGCACGTCCTGTTCCAGAAGATTCCTTACACATGGGACATCCAATAGCAGTGTCCGTAAGGTAGGGTGGGATCCCCACAAACAACAACAAAAAGAGCATCAATCTTCCTGAAAGGTTCAGTAGCCACCAAATATAACTTCAGGGTTCTAACCACATCCAGAGAATGTAATACCAGCTCCTTAGAGTTACTAGGATTAGGGCACAGAGAAGGCAAGACAATGTCCTGATTGAGATGAAAAGCAGACACAACCTTAGGCAGAAAATCTGGCTTAAAACGAAACACCACCTTGTCCTGGTGTCTCTCAAAGTAAGCAGGTTTGATAGAAAGCGCCACCAACTCAGAAACACGCCTAACAGAAGTGATAGCCACCAAAAAGGCTACCTTAAGAGTCAAATAGACAAAGGGGCTGCACCCAAGGGCTCAAGGGAGACCCCTGCAAGGCCGATAATACCAAGTTCAAATCCTAGACTGGTAACATAGGCTTACGAGGTGGACGCACGTGAGTAACCCCCTGAAAAAAGCTCTTAACCAGACAATGATTGGCAAAAGATCCTTGGAAGAAAATAGCCAAGGCTGAAACATGACCTTTGAGGGTACTAAGTTGAAGACCCAAATCCAAACCATGTTGCAGGAATTTCAGAATCCTGGGGATAGAAAACACCCGACAGGGAAGCGACCTAGACTCACACCAGGCAATTCAAGTATGCCATACCTTATAGTAGATAGATGACGAGGACTTCTTCCTAGCCTGAATCATGGTACTAACAACAGAGGCAGGCAGCCCCTTTTCCATCAAGATGGAGGTTTCAGCAGCCAGGCCGTTAAAGCCAGCGTTTGTAAATTGGGATGGCGTAACTGACCTTGAGTGAGCAGATCTGGTCCTGGGAGATCTTGCGCAGCACCCTGCCCAGCAGAGGAAACGGAGGAAACACATAAAGGAGCTGAAAGCTCTTCCGAGACATTGCTAGCGCATCCATGGCCAAGGCCAGAGGGTCCTTGGGACAGAGAGACAAAGACTGGAAGCTTGTGATTGTGACGGGACGCAAACAGGTCCACATCCGGCTACCCCCAGCGACGGCACAGGGACCAAACCACCTTGTTTCTAAGGGACCACTCCCCCAGCCGAGACATCCCCCTGCTCAAGGAGTCTGCCTCCAGGTTCTCCACTTCTGGGATGTAAACTGCCGATATGCAGGGGACATTCTCCTTCGCCCAGGACAAAATCAGGGACACTTCCTTGAGGGCCCTCTTGCTCCGGGTCTCTCCCTGATGACTGATGTAGGCAACTGCCGTCTGGTTGTCCGAGTGGTGTGGAGTCAACTGGACGAGAACTAGTCTTATCGCCCTCAGTTCCAGAATGTTGATAGGGGTATGGGCCTCCTGAGGGCCCCACAGACACTGGAACTGCAGGGATTTCCAGAAGCCCCTGTCAGACTGGCATCTGTGGTGACTGTCTCCCAGCAAGGGGACAGGAAGGATCTGCCCATCAACAGGTTCCTTGAGTCCAGCCACCACGAAAGAGACCGCCTGGCCAGAGGGGACAGAACAAACACCTGATCCAGGGACCCGATCCCATACTGACAAGAGGTGAAGTTGAAGAAGTCTCATGTGAAACTGAGCGTATGGAACCGCCTCGAAGCAAGACACCATCAGACCCACCAGATGCATCCCCTGCCGGATGGAGGGATGGGGGCAAGACAGAAGAAGCCTCGCTTGAGCTTGAAGACTCTCCACCTTCTGCTGAGGGAGAAGAATCTAGACCTGAGATGTATCCAGGGTCATGCCCAGAAAGGACCTCACCAATGACGGGAACAGGGAAGACTTGGGGTGATTGATCACCCAGCCGAAGGACTCCAGTGTGGACACCACCATCTGTGTATCCAGCTCTGCCTGCTGGAAGGACTGAGACGTGATGAGAATGACGTGCAAGTAAGGAAGGATGCGAATGCCCTGAGCACTCAGCAGAGCTATTACGCCCGCCAGCACCTTGGTGAAAACCCTGGCAGCCGAGGTGATACCGAAAGGCAAGGCCACAAATTGGTAGTGCTGATCCTCTAGAGCAAACCTGAGGACTTTCTGATGACCTGGAAAGATTGGTACATGAAGGTAAGCGTCCTTGATTTCTACAGAGGTCATATGGACAGCACGGCACAAACCCTGTGCTGACAAGGGGTTTGAGCCATCTGGGATTTGACGAATCCTGGGGGTGGCCAGGCTGCAAACTCTATCTAGTAACCGGAGGACACTACCTCCTGAATCCACCGGTCTGAGACATGAAGCCTCCAGACGTGAGCAAAGAGCCGAAGCCGTCCCCCCACCCGGATGGGTGAGGGCGCCCCTTCATGCCTGGGGGGCCTGGGGGAGTACTTAGGGACCCCAGGAGGGGCCAGGGCGGCCACGTCCTCTGCCCCTCCCCCAATAGCCTCCGCGAGCCCCAGGAAGGGATACTCCACGACCAATTCTGGAACCACGAAAGGAATGGAGAAAGAAGAAACCTGTCCCCCTATAGGACCGGGACGGCCTCCTACATTGAGGTAACCTGCTGCCCCTGGCAAACAAGTCCAAGCATTCCCCCAAGAGGCGCAGCCCCATAAACGGAAAACCAGTGAGAGCCTTCTATTTTTTTTTTTTTTTTATAAATTTTTATTTATGCATTTTAAGTTGTAACATACATAAACATGTACATACATATGCAACCATCCCCTCATGGAGAGGAACCTTAACATTAAACATAACCTTAATTTACATCAACAAAATAACATATACTCATAAACAATATACTAAACTAGATTGTTCACACACACACATACACGCCCACCCACTCAAGCACACACACGCCTGCTATCGGCATCATTTCTCAATAGGGGGTAAGTATTATGAGGTCTAAGGGATAGAGATAGATAAATAACCAAGCAATCAAATTGTTTCTAGTCATTGATGGAGTTGGAGGTATTGAGCCATGCTCCCCATACCCGTTCAAATTTATTTGGGCATCCCCTGGCCTCGTAGGTCATCTTATAAAGGACTAACCTCCCGTTTACCAGACTTTTCCAGCCTGATAGGGTCGGTACACTCGGATGTTTCCAGTTAAGTAGGATACATTTCCTGGCATAGAACATTAACAGCCGCAGCAGGGCCTTCTGAGGGCCATCATCCAGCATGGGTTCAACAATGCTTAACTGACAGAGGGCAGCCGTTTTTGTGATTGGCAAGCCTACGGACGTAGTTATAAAATTGAATACCTCCTCCCAAAATGACGAGATCACCCGGCAATCCCATATCATGTGTATAAGAGTGCCTGGCCCGGTCCCGCACCTAGGACAGATGTCTGAATCTAGCAGGCCCATCCTCTTAAGTCTAACCGGAGTCAGATAGACCTGGTGGAGCCACTTAGCCTGAATCAATCTGTCTCTCGAGTCTATGACTGAGGAGTACAGATTGTCTACTGCTTCCTCCCAGTCATCTTGTTCCAGGCCTGGAATCAGAGTTCTCCATTTCTCCAGTGCTCTGTCCAGAGGGGAGGGAAGCCCCGAGAGGAGGGTACAATACAATGTTGAAGTGGGCTTACTTAGGTCAACGGTCCTTACCAAAGTTTCAACTGTCGATTCCACCAATTGCAGTCCCCCCAAGGGAATCTGACACCCGAGAGCATGTCGGAGCTGCAGATATCGAAAGAATTCCCTTGGGGACAGCGCAAACACCTGGCACAGCTGCTCATATGACATCAGCGTCCCCCCCGAGAGTATCTGTGATAACAATGTAATTCCTCTCCTCTTCCAAAAAATTGTATCCGGGAGGGACATCAATTCAGGTAATCTGGGGTTGTCCCACAGAGGTGTATTTGGGGACCATTCTAGGGGAGGGCGTGGAGAGCCCAATGTATCGTGCACCCGCTGCCATATGTGCAGAGTGGTCCTTATACATGTAGTGGCACGCGGAAGACCCTTCGCTCCTCTATACACCAAAGCCTGCAGGGGGACTCTTGAACCCAGCAAGGAGGTTTCCAGGGAGGTTACTGGGTTAACTGCAGAAGGGTTCATCCACCAAGTAACGTATACTAGTTGGGCAGCATAAAAATATAGTAATATATGTGGCACCGCTAGACCCCCAGATTGCAGAGGCGCTTTAAGGATAGATCTGTTCATCTTGGGGGGAGAGACACCCCAGATAAACTTAAACAGAATAGAATCTAGGAGCCGGAAATGGGAGGCCGGTAACACAATAGGCGACGATTGGTATAGGTATAGAAACTTAGGGAGGAAAACCATTTTGAACATGTTGATACGACCAATCACAGAGAGGGGGAGAGCTGCCCACTGGGTCACCTTCCTCCTGAGGGCATTAATCACGGGATACACATTTAATTCAATATATTTAGAGGGGTCCCCATGTATAATAACTCCCAGATATTTAAACCGGTCTACTACCTGGAGAGACGAGCCTGGAGAGATCTGGGTGTCCTCCGGCCTGTCCACCAGGTACAAGCTGGACTTTTCCCAATTAACCTTAAGACCGGAGAACAGCCCAAATTTGGCTATTGTACTTAGTAGGGCCTCTAGTGAATCATTGGCATCCGCCAGATAGACCAGGGTGTCATCTGCATACATGGAGACTTTTTCGGTAGTGCCTCCCAGTCGCCACCCTTGAATCTCTGGGGAATCTCTAATCAGCGACGCCAGGGGTTCAATCGCAAGTGCAAACAGCAAGGGAGAGAGGGGGCACCCTTGACGCGTACCCCGGTGTAATGAGAATTCAGTCGTAGTAACCCCATTTACTCTCACTCTTGCCTTGGGGTTCTTATAGAGCAGCTGTATATATTTAATATAAGTAGGGGGGAGGCCAAACTTAGCCAGAACAGCCCACAAATAGGGCCACTCTACAGATTCAAAGGCCTTTTCGTTATCTAGCGAGATAACCACCCTGCTTCCAGCGTTGTCATGCCGGATTTGCAGATTGCTAAATAATCTCCTCAAGTTAATACCTGTTGTCCGGCCTGGCATAAAGCCTGACTGGTCAGCACCTATGAGTGAAAGGATTACCGTGTTTAACCTGTTCGCTAGAACCTTGGCAAGAATCTTAGCGTCCTGATTCAACAGAGAGATTGGCCTGTATGAGGCACAGGAGTCCCTGGGTTTCCCCTCTTTATATATTAGGGTGATGGTTGCCTGAGCAAAAGTTTCAGGTATAGTCTCTGAGTGTAAGGCCTCAGAGAAGACCTCCAGCAGTCTCGACGCCAGAGCCGGACCATTCTTTTTGTACCACTCTGAGGGCAGACCATCAGGCCCAGGGGCCTTCCGGTTAGACATCAGGGCAATTGCTTTTTCAATCTCAGCGCACGTTATGGGACCATCCAGCATTGCGCTATCTGCCTCAGATAGGGATGGGAGGTTTATAGTATCGAGAAAGGCCGCCAAGTCTACCGGATCATATCGTACCCTAGAGGAGTACAAACAGCTATAATAGTCAAGGAATTGCTTAGAGATCCCCTCCGAGTCCGTTATAAATTGGGCCTGATTCGTAATGCCCGCTATGTGCGTTTGCGGGCACTCTGCTCTTGAAAGATATGCCAGGGTTCTACCATTCTTATCCCCTTTTTCAAATATGATCTGTTGTTTTAACAGTAGCACCTTCCTCGTAGAGTCAGTTAATGCCAGACTATATTCTCTTTGGAGTGATTTGACTAAGTTGTGATCAGCAGAGGTCTTTGATAATACAAATTTCTCCTTAGCCTTAGCCATCCTCTCCTCTAGTTCTCTAATCGATCTCCCCCTTTTCACCCTGGCCGCCTTTATGGCGCTAATGGCACTACCCCTGACAACAGCCTTAAACGCATCCCAACGTGTATTAATTGAAGTTTCTCCCCCGTTGCATTGCCAATATCGTTCTTGGTCTTTTTCAAGTACACTGCAGACTTCCTCATCCTTCAACCATAGGGGGTTAAGAGCCCACTTTCTCAGGCCAATTTGGTCCCTGGACATACGTAACGTCACCATCAGTGGCGAGTGGTCCGATATACCCCGTGGCAAGTACTCACAGGCCAGCACCCTAGATAGAAGACATCCAGATGCAAAGGCCAAGTCAATGCGGGAGAGAGACTTGTGGGGAATAGAATGACAGGAGAATGCTCTATCATTAGGATGTTTCCATCTCCATAGTTCAGTCAACCCCAGGGTATCCGCCCATGTTGCCAGCGGGGTAGCCGGTCCCACCCCTGGGGCTAACCGATCCAGCAATCTGTCCAGAATCATATTAAAATCACCCAAAAGCATTAAAGGGTCAGGCGGGAAGGTGGCTAGTTTATCCATGACCTCTTGAAGAACTCTAGCATCAAAGGAGGGTGGGATGTATAAACCTACTATCACGACACTAACATCACATATTTTTGCATGCACAATAATAAATCTACCCTTGGGGTCAGAGCATACCGATATGAGAGCAAAGGGGAGATGCTTAGCCACCAGGACCGATACCCCCCTGGCATAACTAGAGTAATGGGAGTGAAACAGATGTGCAATCCATGGCCTCTTAATTGACATCAATTTCTGACCCAACAGGTGGGTCTCTTGTAGGATTATAATATTAGGGTTGTGCCGCTTCAAGAATTGGAGTACTGAAGATCTCTTTATGCGGTCATTGAGTCCCCGCACATTCCATGAGATTATTTTACACTCCATACAACCATATGTAGTAAATATCTATGTCTAGAAAATGCTGAATATCCTAGTATCTCACAACCTCCTGTAGGACCTCGTGGCAGCAGGCCAAGCCATTCATACCAACACATATCATACACTGCACGCACATACAATTTACAGACAAGAAGAAAAAAGAGAGAAAACATTAACAATAACATTACCTTAACCTTAGGGTCTAGCAACTCTATACCCAGCGCAACACTTCCCATCCCACCCGGCTCTACCTAATCCCAACTGTGGTGAGCTTAATCCCGTAACCTTGTAACAATGTAACAATCAACACCGGTTAACTGTAGTGCTAATGGGACGCAGTCTCTGAAGGTAGTCACATAGAGGGTTAGCATAGGATAAGTAATCCCCACGAAATCCAGTTATCATATCTCAAAGGGGGAAGGGACAGGGAAATCTGGGGGTGGATAGCAAGAACATCATACATGGGGGCTGAGGGGTGCTGGGGGGGGGAGGGGGAACCAGTGACCCAAATACAGCACCACCTCCGCGAGGGGGTCTCCAAACTCTTCATGCCGGGGCCCCCACGAACAGCAGCAGCATCGATTATTCAACAAAACTAGGTGGTAGGAGGATGAGGATCTCAATAAGGCTCCGGACCATCAAACAGCCAGCCAGCCCTCAGGCCGCCGGGAGTGAGTCGATCCAGTCGCTGGCCTCCTCCGCCGTGTGGAAGAATTTAGTGGTAGTCCCATCCTGGACTCGCAGCTTAGCGGGAAATAACATGGCGTACCTGATATTTTTCGCCCGGAGGCGCGCCCTCACCTCATTGAAGGAACGGCGCTGTTTCTGCACCTCCGATGTAAAGTCCGGAAAGAAGGATAATTTTGCACCATCAAATAGGATATCTCTCCGTTTCCGTGCCGCCATTAATATAGTGTCCCGGTCTCTAAAATTCAGCAGTTTCAAGATGAAGGGGCGGGGAGGAGCTCCAGGTGGTGGAGGCCTAAATGGGATCCGATGCGCTCTTTCAACCACGAAGAAGGGGGAGAGACCCTCTGGCGCCAACACATTTTTAATGAGATTTTCCACAAAACTTTCGGGGGCATCCCCCTCTGCCCTTTCCGGTATCCCGATTATTCTGATATTGTTGCGTCGGCAGCGATTCTCAGCGTCCTCTGCCCGATCTGTAAGAATTTTCACTTGACGTTTCAGAGACTCCACCGTAACAGTTACAATTGAGAGCCCATCCTCAGTTTCTCCGATTCTTCTTTCCGACTCCTGCGCTCTATCCCTCATCTTGTCTAGGTCATGCTTAAAGTAATTGAGTTGTTCTTGCAGATTATCAAATTTAGCAGTTAGGACACTTTGGCAATTAGTGATAGCTGCCATTATTGCAGCATTATCTGGACCTGAGACAGGAGAAACAGGACGTTCAGCCTGGAATTCTGCCATGGTTTGCGTGCCACTGTTTAGGAGCACAGGACGCCTCTTCTTGCCTCCTTTCATATAGAGATGGTAGCTGTTTAGTATGTCACACTGTCCCCTTTGCTCCTTGGGGCGCACAGATGCCAGAAGGACTCAGGAGATGTAAAGCACACAGAGCACCAACTTCCAGCTCACAAAGATGCTTGTGCCTCCTCCCAGACTCACAAGTACTTATAATGGGGTGCACTGCTAATGGATTTCTCTCCTCACTTTATTCACCCTCCACTGTGCCGCTCAAGGGGGAGATGAGGGGGGAGACCAAGAGGCTGTCAGGCACAGGATGAGCCTGAGTTGTCCCCAACCTGAGACCAGCCAGGAGAGTCTGACAGCTAAATAATACTGGGACTAAAGCGGTTTATCACAGCAATGGGGGAGGGCTGCAGCCACTATCAATCACCAGCAACTGGCAGGCAGGAGGCTTTTCATTTGTAGCGACAGTCAGCGGGGAGAGGGAGAGCCGACTCGCAGGCAGGAAGCCTCTCACCAGCGGGGACAGTCAGCGAGGGGAGGGGGGGCGACCAGCGGGCAGGAGATGTCTCCCTGGAGGCAACAACAAGCAGTGAGGGGAGGGAGCCAATCAGCGTGCAGGAGGCACCTCGCCAGAGACGTGATGAGACAGTGCCGGTGACAGTTACACCAGAGGCGGGGGAAGAGCCGGCCGCCGAGTAGACGGCAGGGGCGCACCCCGCAGCAGAGGACTGGCAGCGGCAGGCGAGCAGAGCCGTCCTCAGATCAGCAGACGCCGCTGTAGCATGTGGCCGCTGACATGCCCCGCTCAGGCACCACCAGCAAGTCGCCTCCAGCAGATGGGGAGCCAGGCGCCTCGCCACTCCACACAACGGGACGGCCAGCCAGCAGGTACGCTAAGGTAGGCGCCCCCACTCACCCAAGATGGCGGGGGTCACCACGTGCGGGGATCCCAATCTTCACAGGGGGCCGACAGACGGATCCTAGCCCGGCAGAGGCTAACAGGAGGGTCCAGGGAGATATAAGGTGAGGGTTCCCGGTGATTTCCCGGCGGATCAGCTCTAGAATTCAGGGGATTTCAGGATATTCACAGGAGCCCTCGTGCCACACGTCTATTCAGCTCAGCTACATAGCCACGCCTCCCCAGTGAGAGCCTTCTTAGCAGCATTATCAGCTACCCACTGACGCAGCCAAACAGAGCGGCGTATAGCCACCAACAGGGCAGATGTCCTCCCACACATTCTAATGGCATCATCCATGGCAGACAAAACATATGCAACAAATTCATAGCAAAGCAGAAGAGATCTATACTCATCTCCTCCCGCATCATCAGAGGCAACCCTTTAATAGCAATAGCTGTAATGGCAGAGGCACAAACCGGGCGTAGCACGGTCCCCACACAGGCAAAGGCATGACAAGCCAGCTGGTCCATGCGCCAGTACTCACCATCCCTCAGGGTAGTAGTTAGGGGAATGCATGACAGATGTATTGGACAGCCCCAGAACGGGCTCGTCCACCTCGGGGGGACATGACCAACGCTTAATCACCTCAGCAGGAAAGGGATACCTCTTATCCCAGCTCTTGTGCACCCCAGGGAGCTTGCTAGGCCATTCCATTCTTTGAGCACCAGATTAAAGTGAGTCTGCTCAGGAAACTCCAAACGTGGTTTAACCGTATGAAAAAGCTCACCCTGCTGCTGCGGAGCCACAGCAGGAGGGGAGATACAGAGCCCTTCAACAATATGAGCCAAAAGCCTGTCAGTGTCATCTGAGGACCATGGGTCTTCTCCAAGGGGAGGCCAGTTACCACCATAAACCCTAGGCTGTTCCTCAGCCTCAACAGGGAAGAGGGAACCCGCGGGTGATAAATGCCGCTTCTTAGCAGAAGCCTTACGTGGGGCAGAACCAGCAATATGTCTTTCAATGCTGGCCACCCGTACAGCCAAATCAGGTTTAGAATCCCCACTGGCGGTCAGATGTAAGCGTGGGGGGGTAGGCGAAGCCAGAGGGGGCGCAGCACTAGGCCCGGCAGCAGACGACCCAGACTGTAGTGCAAGCACCTGCTGGGCGCAGGGTACACACACCCTGACATCACTTATAGGGGATACCCCACACGCAACACATAGCTGGGCTTGTCCCAAAGGAACCCCAAGCACATCATCCCCAGAAGCCTCCATATGGTGATTATCGTGGCACAACAGGCCAGTAAGGTTTAACGCTAAAATAGCTACCCGGGATGCCCCAATGACCCGCTAGGGAAGTGGGAGTAATGAGGGAAGAAGGCCGGGAGAAACCACAGTGCCGAAGTTTTAACCCGCCTGAAAGACATAATAGACATTCCCATGAGATAATGCAGAAGAAACAGCAAAATTCCACCCCACCGGGTTACTCACGGACCGCGGGAGCAAGCAGCACACACAGCAAGGGAAGTCAAAATGGCGTCTGCAGACCTCGAGGGGCAGGCCTCCTATGAGATGTGATGTAAAAAACATCATCCCCATAGACCGCCCCCCCCCCCCCCCCCGAAGAGCGCGAAAACGCACCCACGTGATCCTGCCCGTCAATCGCGGCCCGGCAGCTCTGAGGAGAATTGCGCCGTCGTTCGCAGAGAGCTGTACAAGCGCACGGCAGCTGCGTTTTACAGTATAAAATACATAGAAAAATACCATTTTGTGAATACTCACCTGTAAAATGGGTATTATAAGTATGTCACACACCCAGCTTCAAGACATTCATTACATGTGGGTATACTGACCTGTAGACGGCGATCTTGCAGAGATGTCAATAAAAAAAGTAAGACCCTCCCGGCCCATAAATACCTGGGACCTCCCACTCATTCCCCAGTATAAAGATAGCAGTAAGGTAAAGGGACCAGGAAAGCCAATTAAAACTAACAAAGGTTCACCATATAAAGGATCCAGAATACAAAAGGGCAGGGTGAAGCGGGGTGTGTGACATACTTATAATACCCATTTTACAGGTGAGTATTCACAAAATGGTATTATTCTAAGTATGTCACACACCCCGCTTCAAGACATTCATTACATGTGGGACATCCAATAGCAGTGTCCATAAAGGGCGGGGATCCAAAAAACAAGACAACAAGGTACAAACTTAAACCACTGCAGCTTGCAGAACTTTGCGGCCAAAAACATCCGCTGAGGCCCGCACACCAACCTTGTAAAACTTGGAAAAAGTGTGAACCAAAGACCAAGTAGCAGCCTTACAAACCTGCTCAACAGAGGCCTGGTGCTGGAAGGCCCAAGGACGCCCCAACAGCACGAGTAGAATGAGCAGTAACACGAAAAGGGGGAATCTTCCCCATAGCAGAATAGGCCCCAACAATGGCCTGGCGAATCCATTTACTAATGGAAGACTTGGCGGGAGCCAAACCTTTCCTAGGCCCAGAGGGCACCACAAAAAGGGCGTCAGTCCTACGAAAAGGGGAAGTAGCCACCAAATAGTACTTCACACAGCAAACCACATCCAAAGAATGCAAAACCCTCTCCTTGTCATTGCAAGGCTTAGGACACAAGAAGGGTAGAACAATGTCCTGATTAAGATGAAAATCAAAGACCACCTTAGGAAGGAAATCTGGCTTGAAGCGGAAAACAACCTTGTCCTGATGCCTCTCAAAGTAAGGGGCCTTAATGGACAAGGCTGCCAACTACAAAACACGCTGAACAGAAGTGATGGCAACCAGAAAAACAACCTTCTGAGTAAGTGTAGAAAGTGCAATATCCTGCAAAGGCTCAAAAGGAGGACCCTGCAAGGCAGAAAGAACCAAATTCAAATCCCAAACTGGGAGCAAAGGCTTCCTAAGAGGCCGCACATGCATAACCCCCTGGAAAAAGGTCTTAACCAGAGGATGAAGAGCAAAAGACTTTTGAAAGAAAACCGCCAGGGCAGAAACATGCCCTTTCAGCGTACTAAGCTGCAAACCTAGGTCCAGACCATGTTGCAGAAATTCCAAGACCCTAGGGACAGAAAATGCCCTGCAAGGCAAGGCCCTGACCTCACACCAATCAATGTAAGACCTCCAAATCCTATAGTAGATGGCAGAGGAAGACTTCTTTCTAGCCCTAACCAGAGTCTGAATGACAGCATCAGAAAGACCTTCCTCCTTCAAGATGGAGGTTTCAGCAGCCACGCCGTCAAAGCCAGCGTTGGTAAATTGGGGTAGAGCAGTGGAACCTGAGTGAGTAGATCCGGCAGAAGGGGCAGAACTAACTGATCCTCTGCCAACCTTACCACGTCTGCGAACCAAACCTGTCTTGGCCACCTTGGAGCCACCAGGATTGCTGACGCGCCCTCTAGGGCCAGCTTGCGCACCACTTTGCCCACCATGGGAAACGGAGGGAACAGGTATAGAAACCCCAGATCCCTCCAGTTAGGAGACATGGCATCTGCTGCCAGAGCCAGCGGATCCTGCGAGAGAGACACAAATGCCGGAAGCTTGTGATTGTGACGAGAGGCAAAGAGGTCCACCTCTGGAGCCCCCCACCTGTGGCAAAGCGACCGAAACACCTTGGGGCTGAGTGACCATTCCCCCCGGCGAGATGACTCCCTGCTCAGGGAGTCCGCCTCCGTGTTCTCCACTCCCAGAATGTACACTGCCGAGATGCATGGGACATTGCCCTCTGCCCAATCCAGGATCAAAGACACTTCCCTGAGGGCACGCCTGCTGCGAGTCCCTCCCTGGTGATTGAAGTAGGCGACCGCCGTCCGATTGTCCGACCGAACTTGAACCGGTAGTCCCCGTAACTGATGAGTCAAGTGAGCCAGAACCAACCTGATGGCTCTCAACTCCAGAACATTGATGGGATCGTGAGCCTCCTGAGGCCCCCACAGTCCCTGAAACTGAAGATCCTTCCAAAATCCCCCCCAACCTGACAGGCTGGCATCCGTGGTGACCGTCTCCCAACGAGGGGACAGAAAAGACCTGCCCCTTGTCAGATTGCATGGTTTCAGCCACCACCGAAGGGAACGCCGCACCCGGGGAGAAATCAGAAAGGACTGATCCAAGGACAGCGGGGACCCGTCCCAGGCCACCAAGAGATGGAGCTGGAGCGTCCTTGTGTCAAACTGGGCAAAGGGAACCGCCTCGAACGATGCCACCATCAATCCCACCAGTCGCATCCCTAGCCGGATGGACGGGCGGGGGATAGATAGGAGACGCTGAGTCAATTCCTGAATCAGACGAACCTTGGCTCGGGGGAGGAACACCCTGGCCTGAGAAGTATCCAGAGACATTCCCAGGAACTCCACCTCCCTGGAGGGAGAGAGGCAGGACTTGGGATAGTTGATCACCCAACCGAAGCTCTCCAGAGTGGACACCACGTTCCTGGTATCCAGCTGCGCCTGACTGAGGGAAGACGCCATGATGAGAAGATCGTCCAGATAAGGCACGATGCGGATACCCCTGGCTTTGAGGATGGCCATCACTCCTGCCAACACCTTGGTAAAAACCCTTGGAGCCGAGGTAAGGCCAAACGGAAGAGCCACAAACTGAAAATGTCGATTTTCCACGACGAACCTGAGAAATCTCTGGTGTGCCAGAAATATTGGAATATGCAGGTAAGCATCCTTGATGTCTATGGACATCATGAAGTCCCCCTGACGAAGTGAGTGGATGGCTGAGCGCAGAGTTTCCATACGGAACTTCCGGGGACGGACGAACCTGTTGAGCAACTTCAGATCCAGAATGGGACGAACGGATCCGTCCTTCTTGGGCAACGTGAACAAATTGGAATAGAAGCCCAGGCCCCGGTTTGAGGGGGGCACCGGACAGATGACAGCCATGTCCAAGAGACTTGCTACTGCCGCCCGAAGCCGCTGGGCGGCCAGAGGATCTGACGGCACCCGAGACCTGAAGAATCTGGGAGGGGGCCGGAACTCGAACTCCAGCTTGTAACCGGAAGACACCACTTCCTGAATCCACCTGTCCGAGACCTCCTGGACCCAGACCCGGGAGAAGAGTTGCAGCCGTCCCCCCACCTGCAAGGGTGAGGGCGCCCCCTCATTGCTGAGCCGGCTTGGCAGCGGCTCTAGGCTTGGAGCCCCAACTGTGTCCTGGACGGGCCCGACCCCTGCCCCTGGTCCAGGAATCACCTCTGGACGAAGGGAAGGCCGAATCCCTGCCAACTCTAGCCCCACGAAAGGACTGAGAGAAGGAAGCTGCTTCTTACACTGAGGTAACTTACCTCCCTTTGCCACCAAATCCAATTTTTCTCCAAAGAGCCGCAACCCCACAAAGGGAAGGGCCATAAGCGACTTTTTGGACACAAAATCAGCCGCCCACTGGCGTAACCAAACCGTCCGCCGGATAGCCACAAGCAAGGCCGAAGCTCTGCTACACATCACCAATGTGTCATCCAAGGCGGACAGCACAAAGAACAAAAATGACTCACAGCGCTTAAGGTCGACAAACTCCTCACTAGCCGGGTCAAGCCCGGAAGAGGTCAACAGTCCTCTAACAACCGACCTGGCAGCTACCAATAAAAGCGCTGACCCAACACTGGCAAAACCATGACAAGCCATCTGGTCAATGCATTTATCCTCACCATCCTTGAGAGTAGTGCACTCTGGAGAATGCAGGATTGAGGAACTGGACAACCCCAAAACAGGAGCATCCACCTCGGGGGGGGGGACCAGTGCTTCACCGCGTCTGCCGGAAAAGGATATTTTTTGTCCCAACCCGTAGGGACACCCGGAAGCCGAGGCGGCCTCTCCCATTGCTTGAGAATGATACCATCAAAATGCTTTTGATAAGGAGGAGCCGCCTCGGGGGGAGAAATAGCCAGGACCTCAAACATATGAGCCAGGACCCTAGAGGTATCCAAGGAATCCCCCTGGCCCTGCTCGGTATCAGCACCCACAAACTGCTGGTCATCGGAGCCCTCAGACTCCTCATACAGCTCCCCTTCCTCACGCGGGGAACAATCAGACCAATCCAGGGAGTCAAACTCCTCCATATCAAGGGCCTGCGTGGCTGAATACAAATGTTTTCGCTTTGCTGTGGCCTTTTTAGCAACGGCACTGGAAAACAATTTTTCAAGATTGGCCAATCTGGCACACACCTCAGATTGCGACTCCCCGCCAATGACCACATCACATGGGGTACGTGTCAAGTGAGGGGGAGACGGAGAGGAGACTGGCAGAGCAGAACCAGACGCCTGAGATCGGGTCTGCCGCGTAATAGACCATTGCGCACAGGGTACACAAAGAAATACATCATCCCCCAAAAGGGATACCCCACACCCCAAACACAGTCTGGATTGCCCCGAGGGGGGCACAAGCCCAGTATCCGGGGAAGCCTCCACATGGTGATTTTTTAATATATGTTTACAGTGCTCCGAGGGAATTACGCAGTAATGCAACCCGGGATGCCCCTTTAAGTCCCGAGTGGGAGGAATTTTAAGCCAACTAAATTTAACCAGGGACTCTAGGACGGGGAGAACCCCCCTTTAATAGGATCAATGGTCCACCTGGAACACACAAACAAAACACACAATCAGACCATGCTAGCAAATGTCCTTAAAGAGTTAATAACAGAGCATCTGATGGGCCACAGGCCACTCACCCGACCTTCACTCCACCGGGGTCCCGCAGGCCAGGCAGAAGGGGAAGTGGAAGACGCGTAGTGTGCAGTAGGAAGAGGGAGGGCGGGCGGGCGCGGTTCGCGCGTCACGCCCGGCCCCACCCCTCCCCCGTCTCTCCCGGCCCAAAGCCGGGACCTGAAAACGGCGCCCGCAGCATGGTGGAGGGCCGCAGGCGCGTGCGCCCCGCCCCGCCCCGAGGAGTAAAAGCACCTCATGGGCGCCTACAGCCGCCATTGCCACACGCCGGAGGCCGGCGCCGCGGGACCGCCGGCGCCAGTCTGTGAAGTCAAACATGCACAGTAAAGCACCAACACACACACACACACAATAAATATAATAAGATGAATCCATAAAGGACCTGCCCCTCCCCTCTAAGGGTATCCGGGAGAGGGGGAATCCATGTTAGGGTAGGGCCAAGGGACGGGGCATCCCAAACCGGGGTCACCAACCCGGTTAGCCGCCTACCCCTTGTTGTGGGGTCTGACGGCTCCTGAGCACCTAGGGTGCCATCTACCCTTGCCCGGACCAGCAGCCTAGGCTGGGAGGCAAGTAACGTAAATAAAGGGATCCAGGCAGGAATAGAAAAATAGAGGGCCGGGAGTCATCCCGGCTACCTGCAAGGAGGAGACATCCATCTTCTGACTTGCTCGCCTCTGCAGAGATGAAAGACTGGGGAATAAGTGGGAGGTCCCAGGTATTTATGGGCCGGGAGGGTCTTACTTTTTTTTATTGACATCTCTGCAAGATCGCCATCTACAGGTCAGTATACCCACATGTAATGAATGTCTTGAAGCGGGGTGTGTGACATACTTAGAATAAGTAAAACATAAAACACACACATATATCACGGGACATCCACCCTCCACCCCCCCCCCCCCCCGGAGAGCTCCCGGAGGGAGAGCAAGAGAGGCCCCCCCGATAAAGATACAGGATTCCCGGGGGAAATAACGCCCAGGGGAATATGGGAGAAGTGAGGAGGAAGGACACCTATGGTAAGGGTAACCGCACAGGATTACCTGGCAACATCTAAGAAGCAGCAGGGGCATCCCAAAGGGCTCACCATCAGCCTAAACCGCCTACCCTGTCAAGCAGGGACTGCGGTAGGAGCCTAGCTCCTCAGCACCTTTTTTACTGGTGCTACTAACCTACCTTCACCCAAACCTTGTCAGCCGAGGCTGGGAGACAGTATATGGTATGGAACGGGTCGGAATATTCCTGCAGGCCATAAGCCCAGCTCACCTGCGCCACAAGAGAGCTATCTTCTATCTTCTCAGTGCAGACTGCAGAAATGAACTGGGGAATTTGTGGGAGGTTCCCTACTTATATAGGGCCAGGAGGAGCCACAAGCTGTTTTCTGCAGTCCAGCACCATCTTGTGGATGTATAACCCATGTGTAAAGAATCTTCTGGAACAGGATGTGCTGTATACTTAGAATAGTGCCATTGACTTTCAACAATTGGTAAGCACACTCATATAGTAGGTTATAAAGAAACAAAGGGGGGTGGGAGCAGCTCAATCACTATTTATACAAAATTATCAACAGGTTATAAAGAAAACCTGAGTACTTGTTATGCGGGTGCAATTCAAAATTATGGGACAGAAGTCCCTCGAGGTACCACCAAACAATATATTATGAATGCACACCTAAACACAAAAGTGTAATTGCAAGGGAATACATTTATTTATATACTCCAAACATCTGACATGGGGTTATTGGGGTTTCACATAAAGGTAACACATTAGAATGAAGGGCAGGTGCGCTTAATAAACACAGTATTTACAATATATACAACGCATCAAATATCCTGGGATCTGTACTTGTTTGGTTGCACAAAGCATAGTATGGCATGGAGAATACCAGGATTTCTCAGCAGAAAATTGGTTGCAAAGAGAAGAAATGATGGATAGCTATACCTTAAGGAGATTTTGAGGCACTTGCATGTGTAGAAATATCCCAATCAAGGGATTATTGCTCCAAGTGTCCTTAGCAGGAAATAGAGTTCAGCTTTAAAGGTCCAAGTACCAAGTACTGCTGCTCGGTTCAAATAGTGCTGATGCTGTCGCTGACACGTGTTTCGGTTTAATAACAAAAACCTACCTCAGAGCGAGGAGGTAGTGAGCGGTGTCCAGATGCGGGAAAGGAGCGCGGTGCCTTAAGGTATAGCTATCAATCATTTCTTCTCTTTGCAACCAATTTTCTGCTGAGAAATCCTGGTATTCTCCATGCCAGTATGTGATGCTTGAGACAAAATGGCGGCGCCTGTATCCTGAGTCTTGAACAGAGTTGCAGCCCAGTGGGGGAAAAAAAATAATAAGTGACTAAAAACTTGCATCCCAAAACCAGGCATTCCAATACCTACTTCAGTGAATCAGCTATGGCAACCGAAAGAGACGGTTGCTATCCATTCAGATTCGCTGAGGTGTGTCATCACTATACACTGACCTAACTAGCAAACCTTGCTACAGGGCATAGAAATTTGCAATGCCTATGTGGTCCATGTTTGAGAAAAGAGGAAGTAAACGCTTTGTAGACTTCACTTATTATTTAACATAAGACAAGCATCAAAGCCCTGGGTAAAAAGCATTGATACTAACTATAAAACTAAAAGGTCAACAGTTGCCTTCCCACACCTGTTAAGTGAAAACTGTTAAAGTCAAGCCCGATTGTTGCCCGTTTGCCTCGGGCTACATGTTGAACTGTCCTAAACTAAAATCAGTTTTCTAAAAGACCCTGTAGTTCCTAAGTTATCTGTAAAAGTGAAACTATTAGAGCTTTGGAGATTCATAAAAAAAATGAAGAGAAACATTGGGTGCGGCAACAGCTGAGTGATGTGAAAGGAGGGTAGGGTTTCAGAGCTGCAGAGAGAAGCGTAGGGAGTAGGGGGGGGAGGGTCCATTCTTGGTCCACTGAAGGTTGATTGATGAACCATCAATATTAAATACAGGCAGTGTGTGAGGCATCCCAAAGGCAGGCAGTGTGGGAGGCATCCCAAAGGCAGGCAGTGTGTGAGGCATCCCAAAGGCAGGCAGTGTGGGAGGCATCCCAAAGGCAGGCAGTGTGGGAGGCATCCCAAAGGCAGGCAGTGTGGGAGGCATCCCAAAGGCAGGCAGTGTGGGAGGCATCCCAAAGGCAGGCAGTGTGGGAGGCATCCCAAAGGCAGGCAGTGTGGGAGGCATCCCAAAGGCAGGCAGTGTGGGAGGCATCCCAAAGGCAGGCAGTGTGGGAGGCATCCCAAATACAGGCAGTGTGGGAGGCATCCCAAATACAGGCAGTGTGGGAGGCATCCCAAATACAGGCAGTGTGGGAGGCATCCCAAAGGCAGGCAGTGTGGGAGGCATCCCAAATACAGGCAGTGTGGGAGGCATCCCAAATACAGGCAGTGTGGGAGGCATCCCAAATACAGGCAGTGTGGGAGGCATCCCAAATACAGGCAGTGTGGGAGGCATCCCAAATACAGGCAGTGTGGGAGGCATCCCAAATACAGGCAGTGTGGAGGCATCCCAAACCCAGGCAGTGTGGGAGGAATCAAGATTAGGAGAAGGTGGCACATTTGCACATTGTTTTCACAGATATATGAATAATGGGTGCTGCTCCTTAGGTGACTCTCTATTCACAAGATACACTGAATATATAAATAGCAAGAGTACACCAAACTATTACAAAAATGTAATTTTTTTTTATATATATTAGCATGTATTCGCTTCAACCGGACATTCCGCATCATTTAATGAAATGCCCAAACCCTTTAAAAACTATTCCCAAGCATCTAAAATTAATTGATTTTACGTTTTTAATCGCTTACTTTTCATTCTTTCCCCCACTGGGCTGCAACTCTGTTCAGGACTCTGGGAAACGGGTTCCGGCATCTTGCCTCAGAAGCATCACATACTGAGGAGATGAGAGGGGGTAAAAGTGCAGGGGGTGGGGTTATAGCTGTGCTTTGCACAGACAGAGCAGAGCTGGGGTCAGGAAAAGGTCAGCAATCCCAGAATGCAGAGCGACACAGTCAGAAGACACTTCCTGTCTGCAGGCAGCCCGAGACTCTAAGTGTATCTTGGATGTTTAAAGGCTCAGAAAATGCAGTAGATGCAGGTAGGACGATTTTTATTGTGATCAATCTGTATGTACAGGGTGGAGGAAATATAAGATAGGCTCTTATACAGGGTGAAGGCCCAGGTTCACACATCTCAGATAGATTGGATACAATACAACCAGCTGGTGATTACATAAGTATAAACAGTAATAAAAGATACAGAATATAGTTCTAAATAGATACAGTGTGTGCTGTATACCATGTAAATGGTAAGCATAATGGGCACAATGTTCCCCTATTATACACAACAGCTATTGACCAAGGAAAAATTGTATTGTATAGGTGTTAAGCCAGACAGCATTTTGTCACTGACGTGCATCTTATAGGGAAAAATACGGGAATTGCTTTGTTTTAGATAACTCTTTGTTGTATGGGCTTTTAGTTCTTTTCATCCATGCCACCCACCAAGATGCCTTACTACTCTAGTTGAAGCAACCTCCAGGCCCTACATTTATCATAGGAACTCCATAGGCATGCCTTGTGCAAACGAGGGATAAAACACCTAAAGCTACATTTACAAATGCTAAGAATTAGAAATAAGAAATTAATTGTATTGCCCAGCCTATTATTGTGTTATTCTTAATAAGAACAGACTACAAATAGCAGACTCTTTTTCTAGAAAAAAAAAATACTGGAAAATAAAAACTGTGTAAAAATAAAGCAACCGAGCTAATTTAGGACATACCTTTTGTTTTTTCTTTCCTTTTAAACTAACATTTGGTCTGGTCAAGTTGGGTTTATCTGATGCAATAGTTTTTTCTTTCAGAGGAGAGTTGTTCCCTCTTATACTAAATAAAACACAAAACATGTAACAGTAAATAAATTAGTGTTTTAAGATTTAAGATTTTTTTTTCTATCAATGTGTTTATTATATTCTAAATAACATACGATATAAAAGTAGACAGTATTTGCCCAAATAAAAAAATGTCTGTGCATGGGATGGCAACCATCACAGGCCAAAAACCACTGCAAAATATATATATATTATAATATATTATATATATTTACATTACACATATACTTTTATAACATCTAATTATAAATCCATATGCCATTTCTCTTACCTAAATTCTACTTTTACTTTGAAGGCTTTCTAAATAGTTTTGACCAAGAGTCGGTGAGATTTGTTTTTGTCTATTTATTTAGAATAGCATTGGTGAGGCTCTAACTTGCAATCGTTGGTCCTCAGGGCTGTGGACCAGCCAAAGTCTTCCACATCAAATTGGACCTAAACCCTGCCTGACTACTCTGCGCCCAGGTCCACAAGGACCCTAATTTAGGAGATATTTACACCTATTCTCCTTTGCTACAATACAGGGCCTACTGATGGTATATGGTAGGTTAGATTATTTTAGTGTCCCTGTGGACCATGACCCTGCCTGGAAGGGAGGGAGGGAAAGAAGTTTGTGAGGTGGGTTTTCACTAGACAAGCTGGAACATATGAGTCTTTGTGAAATTAATCCTACAAATGTGAAGCATACAATCATCCGAAAATGGATCATATGTCTGGATATGCTAAAGCTTTAAGTATTCCCTTCACCAGAATAAAAGGGCCTTAGACCCCGAGACTCAAAGCATTTTGCCTCCTCCGCCAAATATTAGGCTATGTTCACACTGTATCAGATGGTCATGATTCAGTTTGTGATTTAGTGCACTGAAACTGCAAGTTAGAATCCTTGTCCAAGTCAGTATATGGGCCCCCTCGCGGTTGTCCGTTTTTGGAAAATGTCCTGCTTGTGGCATTTTTGTGAAATCGTAACGTAACTGCTCACGAGGTGTCAATACACTGCCAATCTTCCCAAATGCCAAAGACAATTCATCAGCTCATCTCTGCAGTTTTGGTTGCAGTTGAGTTTTAACATACTAAATATTGCACTTAGCTTTTGTGTGGCCAGTATTAGAGAAATACTATAGGCAAGTTTCTAATCACTGCCATTTTATTAATTTTTGAAAATCATGAGAAATCTTACTTTTTATCTATCTTTGGTTTTATTTTTTCCTAGATGAACTGCCCAGCGGTGGGCGTGGCTGCTGGTTCTGCTGCCAAGTCAAATGTCCTTTTTAATTAGCATATAAGCAGGCTTACAGCCCACCCGTATGCTAATGTTATGCACATTGTGGCTGGCAGATCGTGTATCACTGGAGTGTCGGGATCTCCTGCTGCTGCTAGGCAATGTCTGACGCTTAACTGACTTAGGTAGAGAGAAGGTTCTGAAGCACTTACAGCATTTTTGCTTTACAGACACACACGCTGCCATCTGACTAACATGTATTTACTTACTTAAACCACAATTTCTTTGCTTCCTAATGTGAAAGTCCCAAATAAGAATATAACAGTACAGCCATGAAAAAGGTTAGTGCAGGGTCCAGGCACAAAGGACAGGGCAGGAGAAGGGGAATGACTGAGAGGGACACAGCGGAGGGCACTAAACTACTTATGGAAATTGTGTGGGCAGTCCAGGGTGCACAACAATGAACAACATGCGTATATCTTGATTGGGGGGGCGGGGGAGGATGCGTAGGAAGAAAATGACAGCTGAACAGCAAAGGCTGAAGTGAAACCCAGCTGTCAGCACCCCCTGTACAGTCTCTTGCACACACCTGTAATTTAACTCTTGGGTGGAGAATGTCTTTAAGCCCTAGCCTGTCATGCAATCTGTAGGTTATCTTAATTAAGGACAGTAGATGGTTTATGGTGCTATACAATAAGTAAATTCAATTAATACCAATGTTATTAACTTGAGAGGCACTTTTTAAAAATATTGTGCAGAAAGACTATACTCTAAATATACGATTTTGGCTGCTATTTGTGAGATCTAGCGAATAACACAATTAATCTGCCCCCAGCTGGATGCATGCTATAGTCCTGCAATACCTTTTCTGTAGACTGGCAGGTGACCCAGGAGATGTTTGTTTGGTCTTCTCTGGTGATTCATCATCTTCATCACCATAAACAGCAGTGCTATGTAACGGAGGGTCTACAAAAAAAAAAAAAAAACAGGATAAAAAAAAAAAAATCAATGACGAAGTTCACAACACATTTTGTTATTTTTACTTTAAATAAGCTAAGCAGGTTTTTTGATCACCAAAAATCTTTCACCGCAGTACCCGTCACTCCTGTCTGAGGCTCTCTCAATGCAAGATCATAATCAAGGGCCACAAAGGGAGAGTAAGTGAGTATGGTACAGCCTCAATAACATGTTTGGCACAAAGTTAGTCTCCAACCCTTATCCTTTACATAGCAAGCTCCCAATAAACTAACAATTTGTGATTCGAAAACAGTAACAAGAAATATTCCTGAAGACTATGATATAGTACAGATGTCACATTTAGACTTTCTCGTACACAGTAGCTTCTCCTGGGGTACAATATTGAGTATATTTAGATTTTTTCATTTTCTATGTACAAAGAAAAGGGTGCAGTGTATATTCCAGTCTTAATAACCAGTTACAAAGGCAAAACAAGGAACTTTCTACCACTTACTGAAGGATCCTTCTTCTATATCTTCTTGCAGATCAACCTCTGGCTCCATTACAATGGTGGAAAATTCAGCATTAAGCATGACAGGTTTTGACGGTGCAGACTTCTGCTTTTTGCCACCTTTGGCCTTTGCTGGGTTGGCCACAGCATCCTAGAAGAAAACAGGTCAGAAGAATGGATTATGCTGAAGTATCAATTCTTATTAAATGTAATGTGCCTAACAATCTATGGGGGGTAATCCAAAAGATTTGGCTCAGTTAAAAGCAGAAAAAAACTCAGGATTTTGACTATCCAGGGTTTTGTTCCCTAATTGGGATGCCCCAATGGGTGAAACCCTTCAGTTCGCCCAGAACAACTCCCCTCTTCCTAGTCCAACGGCACATGCACGGACTCTCATCCATTTAGAGCCATTTCCTATGAATATTAAATGTTTGTCAAATGGCACACCAGACTCGATCTCAGCACCCTAAATGAGATAAGTCAGTGACCTCTGTGGCCACATCTTTGACTATTTGGAGTTAGCAAAACAGACAAATAGAAGTTGAATGCACACACATTTCTTAAAGGAAAGTTCTTCTTCCGTGGACCTTTCCAAAGACTCAAGCCAAATTTGGACTTTTCTTTAAAAGTAGACCAAAGCCCTGGTGTCTAAAAAAAAAACTCTGCTACTACGCACCCCTGCCGATTTGGCATGCCCTGCTGGTCAAATACCCCTGGCTCCCATGGTGCTGTAAACAATGCGCATTTGGGGGGCTGATAAACAGAGGGTTTTGAGCCGCTTTAAAGACAATCTGCAGGCAGAAAAAACTCCCACAGGGGATCGTTGACATTCCCGTGCTCAGACACTTACCAGGTCGCCAGATCCCAGTCATGCGCAGCTGCTGCCATTATCCAGCCTCCCATTCACCTCCTTATGAACCAGTCTGCACCGTTCATTACATTAACGATGGCCCAACCCCTTGAGGTCAATAGAGAGGGGTGTGCTGTAGTTCCCATGATGATGATGTGGGACGGAGCAACTAGAAGATAGAGGCTGCTCTAGCGTCATGGGACTGGACCAGACAATCCAGTAAGTGCCTGAATGCAAGACTATCAGCGATCATTTTTTTAATGAGTTTCTGCTTTACTATCAATACTTACTTTTCTGGCTTGCGTCATGTCATTCTTTTTCATGGAGCCTTTCTTTCTGTACAACACAAAATTATGTTAATTAGAGCAAGGCAATGCACTGCTCTTCTGCTTGGAAAAAGAAATATTAAAAAAAAAGTACACAGAAAGGTTCTCACATTTTTTTCTTGCAAATAATTATGCACCTTTGTGACTGTTGGAGGGGGGTGTGAGTCAGCACAGAATTCAGGCTGTTGGCAACGTGGGAAGAGGGGGCAGCAGTGTGGGCTCTGAGCCAACAATCAGGTGAGTTGCTGATCCTTGGATTTTCACCAATCAGCTGCGCGGGACAATAGGCGAGTACCCTTTGGTTTTTTTTTTCTGCCCACTGAATGACTTCAATATGTCAATTATTTGTCATACAGAATGCATCAAAGTACACAAAATAAGATTGGAGGAGTGCCCGCACATGTTTTAGAAATGCTGCCAATGAGATGAAAATACGGGAGTTCACTGGGGGTTTTACACCAGGGGGCATCCCAAATCCAGATGTCCCTGGAAGAGGAACAGAACCCAGGAGAGTGAAAGTTCCAGGTTTTGTTCCTCTTTATTACATTCTAAATCTCACCTGGAGAACATTGAAAAACCTGGTGAAAAATCAGGTGAAAGTTTAAATTAGAATTAGATTTTAGGGCACTTACACTGTATTAACATTTTTCGATTTGTTCTTCCTGGTAGACATGTTGCTGTCTCCACTCACTTACATGTATCATATGAAAACACTGTTTCTATTCCTATAAAACAGTTTCAAAATTAGATTTACTCTCTGCAGGCACTGACCTTCATACCCCTCTCATCCCCCATGGGAGCAGTGTAAAAATACAATTCTGTGAAATACTCACCTGTAGAATTGGTATTATAAGTATACAGTACGTCCTGCTCCAGATAGATTACTTACACTTGGGTTATCCTCCGCCAGATGGCGCTGCACTGCAGAGACATGTAAAATAGGCTCCTCCCGGCCCCTCAAATACCCGGGGACCTCCCACAAATCCCCAGCATTGAAAAGCAGTGAACAAGAAGCCGGGAGACTTTAACCACCCAAAAACTGGTAACTATAACAATGACAACAATCACCATACAGGGGATCCAGAATAATGCAACAAACCAGGGTGGGGTGGAGCAGGACGTACTGTATACTTATAATACCAATTCTACAGGTGAGTATTTCACAGAATTGTAATATTCTTAGTATACGGTACGTCCTGCTCCAGATAGATTACTTACACTTGTGACATCCAATAGCAGTGTCCATAAAGTAGGGTGGAATCCCCAATAAAGAAAGGTAACAGCAGACAGTTTAAACCACTGCCACATGAAAAACCTTGCGGCCCAAAAACAGCATCAGCTGAGGCCTTAACATCAACCTTGTAAAACTTTGAAAAAGGTATGAACAGAAGACCAAGTAGTGGCCTTGCAAACATGTTCAACAGAAGCCTGGTGCTGGAAGGCCCAAGAGGCACCAATAGCACGAGTAGAAAGAGCAATAAGGCGAAGGGAGGATTCTTCCCCTTAGCAGAGTAGGCCTGAATCACAGCCTGACGAATCCACTTGCTGATAGTAGACTTGGCAGGAGCCAAACCCTTCCTAGGACCAGAAGGGACCACAAAAAGAGCATCAGTTTTCCTGAAAGGTGCAGTAGCCACCAGATAGTACTTCAGACACCTAACCACATCCAAAGAGTGCAAAAACTCTCTCCTTAGCATTGCTAGGATTAGGGCACAAAGAAGGAAGAACAATATCCTGACTCAAATGAAAGGCAGACACTACCTTAGGCAGAAAATCAGGTTTGAAACGAAACATCACCTTGTCCTGGCGCCTCTCATAGTAGGGGGGCTGAATGGACAGCGCTGCCAACTCAGACACACGCCTAACAGAAGTGATAGCTACCAGAAACACAACCTTGAGCGTAAGAATGGCCAAGGCAGCATCCTGCACAGGTTCAAAGGGAGCACCCTGCGAAGCAGGCAAGACCAAGTCCAAATCCCAAAACAGGGACCATAGGTTGTCGTGGGGAACGCACATGAGTAACCCCCTAAAAGCAGTCTTAATCAAGGAATGCTGAACAAAAGACTTTTGAAAGAAGGCAGACAGGGTAGAAACCTGACCCTTCAAGGTACTGAGTTAGAGACCCGACTCCAACCCATGCAGTAAAACTCCAGAACCCTGGGAACTGAGAACACCCAACAGGGAAGAGACCAAGACTCAACCAGTCAATGTAGGTACGCCATACCTTATAACAAATGGAAGAAGAAGTCATCTTCCTAGCCTGCACCATGGACTCAACCATCGAGGTAGACAAACCTTTCTCCATCAAGATGGAGGTTTCAGCAGCCAGGCCGCCAAAGCCAGAGTTTGTAATTGGAATGGCGTAAGGGGTCCTAAGTGAGCAGATCTGGCACTCCAGGCAGAAAGCACTGATCTACTGCCATATGCACCACGTCTGCGAACCACACTCTTCTTGGCCACCTGAGGCCACCAGAATCACTGGCACCCCTTCCAAAGCAATCTTGCGCAGAGCCCTGCCTAGCAGGGGGAATGTAGGAAAGACATACAGAAAACTGAATGTCCTGTCATGACATTACTAAGGCATCCATGGGCACGGCCAGAGAATCCTGGGACAGGGAGACAAAGGCCGGGAGTTTGTGATTGTGACGGAACGCAAACAGATCCACATCAGGTTGGCCCCAACGGTGATACAGAGATTGGAACACCCTGTTGCAGAGGGACCCACTCCCCCCCCCCGGAATGTATACCGCTGAAATGCAGGGAACATTGGCCTCCACCCAGATCAGAATCAGAGACACTTCCTGGAGGACCCTCTTGCTCCGGGTCCCTCCCTGATGATTGTTGTAGGCAACTGCCATCAGAGTAACCGTGCGCCCCTGAACAGGCAGGCCCTGAAGATGAGTAGTCAAGCGAACCAGAACTAACCTGATCGCTCACAGCTTCAAGACATTGATGGGTGAATGGGCCTCCTAAGGGCCCCACCTCCCCTGGAACCGCAGGGACCTCCAGAAGAACCCCCCCAACCTGATAGACTGGCATCCGTGGTGACCATCTCCCAGGAAGGAGCAAGAAGGTTCCGCCCCCCAATAGGATCCTTGAGTCCATCCACTACAAGAGGGACCTCCTCACCGGGGGGGGGAAGACACACACACACTGTCCAGGGATGCTGGGTCCTTGTCCCATACAGACAATAGGAGAAGTTGCAGAAGCCCCAAGAGGGACTGAGCACAAGGGGCCGCTTGGAAGCCCGCCACCATCAGTCCCACCAGCTGCATCCCCTGCTAGGAGGGACTGAACTTGTGCGAGCAGATTGTCCACCTTTTGCTGAGGAAGGAATATCCTTGCCTGAACTGTGTCCAGATTCATTCCTAGGAATGAAGTTACCAAGGAAAGGGACAGTGAGGACTTGGGGTGGCTGATCACCCATCCAGATGACTCCAGAATGGACACCACCAGCTGAGTATCCAACTCCCAGATGTAGAGACTGGGAAGTGATGAGGACGCCCAGGTAGTGGCAGTACGCGGACGCCCCTTGGCCTCAGAGACATCACCCCCGCCAGCACCTTGGTGAGCACTCTGGGAGCTGAAGAGGCCAGATGGCAAGGCACAAATTGGCAGTGTTGATCTTCCAACGTGAATCTGAGGAATCTTAGTGTCCTGAAAACACAAGGATGTGAAAGTAAGCATCTTTGATATCCACAGACGGCATGAAGCCCCCGGGGCGCAAGGAGCAGATGGCCGAGCGCAGAGTTTCCATGAGGAAAGCGCCTGTACTTGACAATTTGCTGAAGATCTGTAAATCCAGAATGGGCCAGAATGACCCATCTTTTTTGGGAACTGTGAAAGGGTTGGTGTAGGGTCCCTTGCCTCTGTCTGTTAAGGGAAATCTGCAAATGACCCCCAGACCCAGCAGACCTTGCACGGTCTGCGCCAGCACCTGAGCAGAAGCAGGGAACAGGAGTACCCGGGACCTGATAATCTGCAGCACAGCAAACACCATCTTGTAGCCGGAGGACACTACCTCCGAAATCCACCGGTCTGAGGCGTGATGCCTCCAGACTTAAGCAAGGTGCCGCAGCCGTCCCCTCACCCAGACGGGTGAGGGCGCCCCATCATGCTTGAGGGGACTTGGGAGAGGATTTGGGCTTAGCCCCCCCAGAGGAGCCAGGGTGTTGTCTTCTGCTCCTGGGACAGGAAGCTGCGCGAGCCCCCGCGAAGGACACCCCTGGTTCCTGTTTAACACCATGGTGGGGGGTGGAAGGGGGGCCCTGGCCCCGAAGGGGCCGAGGCAGCCGTCTGCGCTGGGGTAACTTACCTCTCTTACCAAACAGGTCTAGACGGGCCCCAAACAGACGTAGCCCCTTAAAGGGGAGTCCAGTAAGGGCCTTGTTCGCAGCATTGTCAGCACCCCACTGTCGCAGCCAGACCAAGCGACGTATAGCCACCACGAGGGCAGAAGTTCTTGCACACATTCTGATGGTGTCATCCAATGCTACTAGAACAAAATTTAGAAACACATCACAACTGGAGAGTGCATTAAACACCTCACAAGGGAGATCATCAGAGGCACTATCAAGCATATTTCTGATGAGGGTTCTAGTGGCCACAGCAGTAATGGCAGAGGCACAGACCGGGCGCAGCGCGCCGCCCCGCACATGCAAAGGCGTGGGAGGCCAGCAGGTCAATGCGCCGGTCCTCAGCATCCCGCAGGGTAGTAGAATCAGGGGGATGTATGACAGGGGTGTTAGAGCTATTATCGGGACATCCACCTCGGGGGGGGGGGGGGGGGGGATGACCAACATTTAACCACCTCAGGTGGAAAAGGATACTTCCTATCCCAATCCCTTGGAACCCCGGGAAGTTTACTGGGGCACTCCCATTCCTTGAGCACAAGGGAATGGAAATGTGCCTGCTCTAGGAATTCCAAACGTGATGTTGCTGTATGGAAACGCTCCCCTCTTTGCCTGGGAGCCTCACCAGGGAGAGAGATAGACAAAACCTCAAAGATCTGGGTCAATAATCTGTCAGTGTCATCCGGGGCCCAGGGGTCAGAGCCAGAATCGTCATGACCCCTTGGTCTCTCATCAGATGAGCCTGAGTCAGAAAAGAGCTCTCCTTCATCAGAAGGGGTATAGCCACACAGATTCATAAACTCTGAGATCCCATAGGGAAAACAGTATCATAAGGCGTCAGGTGTCGCTTCTTACCAGGGCCCTTAGGCGCTAAGGACCTCGCAATAATCATTTCAGCAGTAGGTAGTCTAGAAGACACATCAGGCTCAGAATCCCCACTTGTATGCAACTCAGCAGGAGTGAGATTTAAGCTTGGGGGAGTAGGTGAAGTGAAGCGAGGTGCAGCCACTGGCAGGTCAGATTGCAAAGCCAGCGCTTGCTCAGCACAGGGTACGCAGACCCATGCCTTGTCAGCATCAGCATGAGGTTGTCCACACGCCATACACCACTGGTCTTGTCCCAAGGGGACCCCGGTCACATTATCCTTAGATGCCTCCATATGGTTATTATTAGGCACAATATGCCAGTAGGGATTGACGCTATAAAGCAACCCTGGATGCCCCAATGACCCGCTAGGGAAGTGGGAGTAATTTTACAAGGCCCGACTATCAATTACACCGGGCCGGGAGAAGCCAATGGATTCACCCTCTGAAAGACACAATGAGAAGAAGGGTGTCAGAACCGAAACACACTACAGTGAGTATAAAGCCGCCCGCGAGGGCACTTACAGACCACGGTAAGTAAGAACGTCACACGCGTGCGACGAGACAACATGGCGCCGAGTACCTCGAAAGGCGGGCCAGAGCGAGCCGTGACGCGGGGCGCACCATGCCAGGCCCCGCCCCCCTGAAGAACGCGAAGTCCAACCGAAAAGCAGCCAATGAGGACGCAGAAGCATCTGAGGTAACGCCGCCGCCCGGCGCGGAACATCCAAATGAAGGAAAGGGCGCGCGCGGCGGCGGCATTTGTAGTGTAAAAAGACAAGTCAGCGGGGTGGTTGAAACCACATATACTAGTCCAAGCAGACATTACAAAAGGCCATATGCACGTAATCACAATACACTGACATCCACCCCCCCCCCCTTTCTTTCCCCCCCGAAGGCTACAGGGAGAATGAGGGAGGATGGCGGCCCTTTGTACAGGGCCCACCGCTACCGGGGCATGGGACAATAATGCGGGAGGGGCATTCCATAAAGGCTCACCATCAGCCTATACCGCCTACCCTTTGGTGGGGGACTGCGGTGGAGCAGGGCTCCTTAAGCACACATGGTGCTGCCTACCTTCACCCGACCAGCGCAGCCCAGGCTGGGAGGCACATCACACGAAGGACGGGTGGGAATAGTCCAACAGTGCCGCAGGCTTTAATAGCCCAGCTCACCTGCGACAGAGTGATAATTTCATGTCTTCGCAGTCAGCACTGCAGAGAAATCTGGGGATTTGTGGGAGGTCCCCGGGTATTTGAGGGGCCGGAAGAAGCCCGTTTTACATGTCTCTGCAGTGCAGCGCCATCTGGCGGAGGATAACCCAAGTGTAAGTAATCTATCTGGAGCAGGACGTACTGTATACTAAGAATATTCGCCATGACAAAGAAGTTTAAAATTTCTGATTCTAATTATATGTTTGCTCATGTTTCTTAAGCAAAGTCGCTGGCCTTGATTCCATTACTAGGTGTGGCTTATGAGGGGCAGCAAGAGTCACTCTGCTTGATAAGTCATACACGTGTCTTGCTTTGACCAGAGTTGGAAGCATGACCACACACCAGCTTGGCCTTGGTCATAGAAGAAAGGAATTTAAAACTGTATGCCTTGAAGAACTGCAACAGCATCTAGAGGCATTATTGCCATTGCCTGGACCTTGGTTAGCAAACAAATAATTTAGAACCTTTACAACAAAAACTGTTTGGATATTAAAGTGGGCCAAAACCCAGGATTTTGGTCCTTTCCCCCCGGGCACCCCGATTTTCATAAAAGATTAGCAATTTCTGAGTATAGCAATTGCAAAGCGATCAGAAAACGAACTAGTGGCAGATGGAATGCGATAGCGATTTCCTAATCAACTTTCTTTATTTAATGTGCCACAAGCAAATACAAAGGAAAAAGAGAGTCTGATTGGCTGCTGACTGCATCAAAATCGCTATCGCTAAAGCAAAGACGATTGAAAACCAATTGCGAAGTGATTCTATTGACTTCTATGTCAACAGCCTGAAAACACTACATGTTGAAATTTTTGATCAACCTGCAAATGCCCAGCAATCACAATTGCCTTTGTGGAAGTAGGACAACATACGTAGCGATTTAAAGGAAAACTCCCTTTTTATCAGGTTTTTTGTGTTCTGCCATATTGTTTTCCTCTTCTGCCCGCGCCAGGCATTTGTGACTGGCCGGCGTGGGCACGCTCCCTGTTAGAGGGTAGTGGGGGATGTGGCCATCAACATGCTGATTGAATGAGCAGCGGTGCATGTGCCGTAGGACCGGGAAGAGGTGAGTTGGTTTAGGCGACCTGGGGAGTTTTCACACAGCAGGGCATTCCCGATCAGGGTGACCAGGGGGCAAAGACCAAAACCCAGGATAGTCAAAATCCTGGGTTTTGGTCCACTTTAAGACACTAGGATTGAGTGTCAAGGGTTTTACATACCTCCCAACTGTCCCTGATTTGGAGGCACTTTCCCTCTTTGGAGTCCATGTCCCCCTGCCCATTGTTGTCCTCGTTTGTCACTCTTTGAAGTTTAACATGCAAATATGCATCAATAAATTATTCATTTGCCCATTCAAATTGTTTATATTGTTGTAAATGTTACACATCTCCTATTCATCCATCAGTGAGGGGGCGTGATGTAATTTAACAATTGTCTTCTTTCTCTCCCCTCAGTAATTGATTCCATGCTGCATGCACCGCTCTCTGGCGCCATCACCAGCACTCAGCTCCTGGGGATGAGTGCATCAGATAGGATTCATGCACCACCAGAAGCAGATCTGATTGGCTGCCAGTAGTTGTGCACAGCAGAAGAGTGGGGCCCCCAGAAATCGATTCTATTCTGAACTTTTTACTGGACGTGAATATGCAAAGCTGTGCGTTATGATTGGACAAGATCCCGAGTATGCAGCATGCAGTTGGAGTTAGGATACTGAAGTTGGTTTCTTATTCGTGTTTATGCTTATTTCCCGCCTTCTTTAAAAGGAAAATGTCCATTAATGATGCCAGTTATTCTATACAGACAGCTCTGACCAATATTGCATTAAAACTGGCACAAATCCTGAATTAGCTGGCACAAAATGGGCATTAAGGAATGTGATTGGAAGAGGATAAATGGATTTTCAGAGGGGGACCCCCTGCATGGCATACAGTTAAGTTCAGCCTGGCCCAAAGTTGTTCTGGCCATAAAAGTGGCATTAAAATGGGCACAATGGCTCTTTTCAATGGAGAGAATAAGTAACTGCTGTTTTCAAGGGGTTAAATGGCTTTGGACCACTGATGTCACGGCACCAGCTGACCATAAAACAACTTTGGGCCAAGCTAAACTCAACTGTGTGCCATGCAGGGGGTCCCCCTCTGTCAGTTGGCACCGTGACATAAGTGGCCCAAAGCCATTTAAAGTGGACCAACACCCAGGATTTACACTATCCTGGGTGTTGGTCCACTACCGCGGGGCACCCCGATCGGGGGTGTGAAACCCCCCAGAAAGCCCCAAAAACTCACCTGACCCTGCTCCCACTTGACTCGCTTCACCAATCACCGTCGACGGACAAGCCGAGAGCCGCCGCCGACGGACAAGCCGAGAGCCGCCGCCGCCGACGGACAAGCCGAGAGCCGCCGCCGACGGACAAGCCGAGAGCCGACGGACAAGCCGAGAGCCGACGACGACGGACAAGCCGAGAGCCGACGACGACGGACAAGCCGAGAGCCGACGACGACGGACAAGCCGAGAGCCGACGACGACGGACAAGCCGAGAGCCGACGACGACGGACAAGCCGAGAGCCGACGACGACGGACAAGCCGAGAGCCGACGACGACGGACAAGCCGAGAGCCGACGACGACGGACAAGCCGAGAGCCGACGACGACGACGGACAAGACGAGAGCCGCCGACGACGGACAAGCCGAGAGCCGTCGACGACGGACAAGCCGAGAGCCGCCGACGACGGACAAGCCGAGAGCCGCCGACGACGGACAAGCCGAGAGCCGCCGACGGACAACCCGAGAGCCGCCGACGGACAAGCCGAGAGCCGCCGACGGACAAGCCGAGAGCCGCCGACGGACAAGCCGAGAGCCGCCGACGGACAAGCCGAGAGCCGCCTCTCGCGCGTCCCTTTTACAGGGAGCCGGCGGGTGCGCACCCTGCTAGAGAGATGTGCGAGAGGCGGCCCACGCATGCACCGTTGGAACAAGGAACAGGTAGGATTTGCGGGGTGCCCCGCAGGCAGGGAGCTGATCAGCCCAGGAATCTATAAGATGCCGGTCCACTTTAACCACTTAAAATCACATTCCTTATTGCCCATTTTGTGCCAAATAATTCAGGATTTGTGCCAGTTTGAATGCAATAATGGTCAGAGCCCTCTATAGAACAACTGCCATAATTAATGGACAACTTCAGTATCGTGTTGGAGTTGACGTGGGTTGAGATGAGTAAACGGGTAATTCCGGGGTTTCCCACGGAAGTAATACAGAGGCCATAACCCAAGTATGTGTCATGTCTGGGTTTTGGGGCATTTTAAAGAGGACCTGCAACTCTCCAGACTGCTGCAGAAGAGAGCTTCGCATCATATAAGGTCTCTGGGGCAGTCACCGGGCTGTACTGGCAGCTGCAGGGACAATCTCTCCCCGGTCTCACAGCTCCCGCTTCCCCCACCCGCCATTCAGCACTGTACCGCCGTCTGCCGCTGTTTTGAATTCCGCGTCACTTGTAGTTCCCGCCGCCTGCTGAGCTCATCATTGCGCGACACACTGGCCGGCCCCGCCCCCTTCCGGTATTCCCAGTGCGGCTGGTGGTAGCAGGCATGACGGGGGATTCACTAATGGGGGAGGTCCAGAGTAGAGATCGGCGTGACTTTTCTCTGGTCCTGTATTTTGCACCGTGTTCCTCGTTTCATCCGGGTCAGCTTCCAGGAATTCGTGCGAAGCAGCCCAGGTGAAAGCAGCAACACTGTCATCGCTAAGTGCAGGGCCAGAGAATACTCACCATGGATAAATGACGTCACTGATAAGCGACTGATTGCTAGGGGCAGACTGGGCATTGGGAAAGCCAGAATTCCTGGTGGGCTGTATTGCTTTGGGGTTGGTTGGAGGCTGCAGCCCACCTCACCCAGAATCTGTGGCAGGGTTCACTGCTGCTTGAAACTACTCCTTCAACTCCCTACATTTTAAAGTGGAGTATTAAGCAGGTTTTTGACTAAGCTGGTGATTAGACCCTGGTCCAGGGGTCCCAAGTCAGGATGCCCTACCAGAGAGCTACAGAACCCGAGAAAGTCAATTTGTGGACTATAACGCAGGTTTATGCCAGGTTATGGAGCACATTACAGAGGCATCCCGATTTGGTTTGTATCAATGTGTGAAACCCCCCAGAGTCAGTGCGGGGTGTGTTCCTGCACTGCAAGGAGGTGCACACAGCCGGAGGGAGCAGAAATGCTGCCGCGTAGTACGCTTTAATGTAGTGATCTGCCCTTGAATGAATAGCAAGTGGTGCTCTGCAGTTTTATTTGTTTATTCGCTTATTGTCAATGGTACCATTTGTAGTTTCGGGTGAACTTGAACTGCAAAGTTTGGCGCATACCGAACTTTTCAAACTCTGGATTCCCGGATTTGAGCACAGACTTCAGCCAGAAGTCCGTGTTCGAGTTTGGTGTTCAGCTGAGCCGCTGGAAAAGCTGGTTGATGGGCAGTTGAACAGCCCATCAAACGGATTTTATCCCATAGCAGTGAGTGAGGGGTGCGCTTTAACCTAATGCTGAGTGTGCAGCACGTATTATTATTATTGTTTATTTATATAGTGCCATCATCTTCCGTAGTGCTGTACACTGTAGTAATTACAGACAAGGTAGAAACATACAGTACATAGACTATTACAACTGCAGTGTTACAGAGTTTACAATGAATATTCTAAATACAAGATACAATAGGAAAGAGGAAACAACTGAAGGCTTACCTGAGCTGGCCATCAGGGTCAGATTTTTTTCCTCTGGGGCTTCAGTGAAATGGCCGCCCCTATAGTGAGGACACTGCCAGTACTGCAGTACCAACACTGCCTAAAGCATTTATTGGTCTTAACTGGCTGCTGTCAGTGTCCTCACTCATGGGGGTGGCCATCATATTAAATCCCTGGCCGTGGACATTTTATCAGAGGAAAAACCGCCGACCCTTAATGCTGGCTATGGCAAGTGTACAGCCACTTCCTATCTGCTGCACACTCTGTATCAGGTTAAAGCACACCCCGAAACCCACAACAGCAACTGCCTGTCGCTGCAATTTTTTTTGGCAATTGTTGGTTCTGATTCTGCCCTTGGGGGCCCCTTGACAGACAGTGTCACCCACTTTTGTTCAAAGTTCGCCCAACACTACCCATTTGTCCACTATTGAAAGCAGCAAATAACTGCATACCAAAGCCCCCCCCCCCCCCAAAAAAAAAATATACCGCCCTTTGCTGGTGGCTTGTAAAACATACGTTTAACTATACTTTTTCACTTAAAATTCCTCATTTTTCACTTTTTAAAATTCAATATTCAACAAACACACACAGCACACTTCCCCAGAGTGCTCTAAAGTCAAATAAATACCTGCTGGGATTCTATAACAAAATACCATCATTTACCAAGAACGTAACGGCAGGTTACCAAAAACACCAGTAAGGTCGCAACCTTACGCTCCATCCCCCTGCCTACTGAATTTCCTCAAATCCTCCCCCCATACTGGACCTCACTGTATCTTGTAGGCCATGCAATTCGATAGCTTCAGCTTCATGTCTGGGACCCCATACCCACCCCACAACATTATCTGCTCCCACGGCATATATACTGGCTGAGAAGAACATTGGTCGGGCCCAAAAAATGTCAGATTTCTGGCCCAAGACCCCACTCATTGTCCAGCTATAATTAAGCAGAAAAGGTTGAACTGGTGATAATAAAGGTGGTTCTTGTTAAATCAGCTCCAATGGATTATTCAGTGGAATTTCTAGTAGCACCGGGTTCATCAATGTAATCTGTGACATGAACACAGGATAGACAATCAATCTTCTTTAAAGAGAAACGAAACGCAAGAATGTAACTTTCCTGTTCCTCCCTGGTGGGGCATCCCAAATCAGGGTATCGCCAGAAGACTCGCCCCATCCTGGTTTCCACGTGGGTTGCTCGGCCAATCAGCAGATCCCTGAATCTGAATGGAGCGAGTGCCTCCGGCCATATCCCTGTCTGTGCACACGCTGGCCATTCAAAGAGGCCACCCCACGGATGCTGGGGATGCAGCTGCAGTGCCGAGGGCTTCGTGAAGAGATGAGTAAATTGGCCGATCTGGGAGGTTTCACAAAGCAGGGGATTCCAATTCAGAATGCCGCATAAAAAGGGAGACCACCACCCCATAAATGCTTGGCGTGGGCGAGCGCCCTCCTAAATTAGCAGGTGGTGACCGCAGCTTGTGCATGCACATTCTAAAAGATTGGATGTTTACATGATTGTGTATACAAGTTTAACCATTTTAGAAAATTGTCTTGAAGTACTATAAAGTGACAGCAGATGGCAGCATTGCCTAAGCAGTGTGATGATATTGAAAAGCTCTAACTTCAATTACTTGAAACTCAAAATAAAACTGGAAAACTGATGTAACATTCCAGCCTTCATGTCCTTTGTCTAACCTTAAACCGAAAATCCCATGATGCATGCACCAATCCTCCAATCATTATACATATTGATGCCTGGTAATGAATTAGGAATGTATAGCCAGGCATTTTCCACCAGCGTTTCCGGCGCTGTGCACCACCTCCTCCAGCCATTCAGATATGGATGTGGGATGAACCCTGTGCATGCTTCATTGTATCACCAGATCATGGTGAATGCATGGCGAAGCAGGGAGTTTCATGCAGCCGGGCATCCAAAATCAGAATAGACTTTCACTTTTTGGGGTGTTGTTCCTCAATTCAATGGCATCCCCAGTTGGGATGCCCCACTGTATGTAACCCCCTAGGTCGCCCGATCTATTCACCTTCCAGGGCACAGACTCGAGCTGAGCTCAGCCAATCAGCACACTCGCTTTCACTCAGCACCCTTTGGCTCTGCTGACAGCTAAGCTACCGAGCGGCACCGAAGGGAGCCAAGTGCGCCGCTGGCCACATCCCCCGCTAACATCCTAGCCATGGCGTGCCTGCACGCACTAGAGGTGAGCGGGGATGCGGGCGCAGCACAGACACCCTGTGAGGGCTCTGGGAGAAGGTGAGTGAAACTGGCGATGGGGGGGTCACACAGTGGGTCATCCCAATTTGGGATGTCCCAAGGAGTGGAACTCAGATGGCCTCCGGTGTTCCTCTTTAAATATTCATTAGACACACTTTCAAGCCTGTTAGGTTTCAGCCTCAAGTGTATTGTGTTATAAAAAACATATTCCTGCTCTGACACAACTGCTCCAATGGCCAGTGTGTCTTCCATTGTCTTGGTCAGAAGTCTATTCTGGTAACTATGTATAGTACATACAAGGAATGGATTTGGGGAAGAAAGATGCGCAACAAGACAAAAGTGTCAGAAACAATTATATTTATATTATATATTTCAACTCATTTAAACCGGACCTTCAGCGTGATTTAATGAAAAGCCCAAGCTCTTAAAAAACTATTCCCCAGCATCTAAAATTAATAGCTATTACGTTTTTAGTCACTTATTATTCTTTCCTCCACTGGGCTGCAACTCTGTTCAGGACTCTAGGATACGGACACCGCCATCTTATCTCAGAAGTATCACATACTGATGAGAGGAACGGGGGAGCAAGGGCAGAGGGGCAGGTTATAGCTGTGCTTTGCACAGACAGAGCAGATCTGGGGCCAGGAAAAGGTCAGCAATCCCAGAATGCAGAGCGGCATATTCAAAAGACACTTCCTCCACGGGCCGCCATCTTGGATGTTAAAAGGTTAAAAAAATGCAATGGGTGCAGGTAGAATGATTTTTAATGTGGACAATCTGTTTGTAGGGGGTTCAGGGAAACATACAAAATAGACTCTTATTCAGGGTACAGGTCCGCTTTAACACTCAATTTAACTAAGACTGGTCATTGTCATTGGTGTAACTACAATCCCATGGGCCCCAGAGCTAACTTTGGCCTGTGGCCCCCCACAGAAAACAGCGCCTTCTGTGCTTCCAATGCTAACAATAAATGCTGCCCAGTGGGCACTGGTATAAGGTGATGCAGAGCATTGGACTTAGAAGAGGTGGAGCACCCCGATTTGGGATGCCCCAGGGGGTGCAGAACAGAACCCAGGAAATTCAAAATCACAGGTTTTGTTCTGCATTTCAGCGACAAATAAGAATGGGAGAGCTTGTGTGACACTCCCATCTTCAATAGATACCTCAATATAATTATTATATATTATTTATCCAGGGGCAAGTAACTGCAGAATGACTGGTGATTATTTTATAGCTACTGGAATACAGTGGTGTCACAGAAAGACACAAAGCAGCATCTCCTGCTCTGTGCGCATGGGGATCAGGGGATGCCGCTTTGAGTCTTCCTGTGCTGCGGCCACACAGAAACGGGAGAGCGGCGCTGGACTGCGGGCAAGGTAAGAAGAGTTTTTCTTTCTTTCTAACCTCCCCGATGTCCTGCTTGAGCTCCAGGAGAGGGTGGCAGGGGTTCATTTAGACTGGCTTTAATGTGCATATGACACTTCTCAGTGCTTAAACCGGACCTTCAGCATGATTTAATGAAGCCCAAACCCTTAAAAAACTATTCCCCGGCATTTAAAATTAATATATTTTACGGTTTTAGTCACTTACTTATTCTTTCCCCCACCAGGCTGCAACTCTGTTCAGGATACGGGCGTCGCCATCTTGCCGCAGAAGCATCACACATACTAAGGAGAGGAGAGCGGGATAAATTACAGGGGGCGGGGTTATAGCTATGCTTTGGATGTTTAAAGGCTCACAACATGCAGCAGATGCAGGTGGGATGATTTTTAATGTGAGCAATCTGTATATACAGAGTGGGGGGAAACATAAGATATGCTCTTATTCAGGGTGAAGGTCCGCTTTAACTTGTCGCTTGTTCAATTGTTTTGTGGCCAGGTGATAAAAGCTGTTTTCTTGTCTATATCTTTATCTTGACGGCAGGAGCGTGAAGCGTGGATAAGCAGGATGTGGTAAGTTGGCTGTAATTCTCCAGTTATCCTCCCTGCTAAAGAAAACCTTTTATAGGTGTTAGTGTAGTAAACTATTACAGCAGGCTGTATGACTCAGTAAAAGGCCATTATGTACATTTTAAGAGCTTTCAGGCTACGCCTGCCCTGTGCTAATATAGGCTTTATTGTTTATGCACATAACTTTTAAAGGCTCATGCTGTAGCATCCCTGGGGGGCGGGATAATTCTAATTTGGAATGCCACACAGTGCTAAACTAAGCAGGAAGCCCAACATCGGGCTAAAATACTTACCTACATACATCCAGCTTCTAGCAAAGGCTGTAAAATGCAGTGAAGAAACAGCATTCCCACTACCTCCTCTCTGCACACCCAGTGTACTGCATGCTGTGTCAGAAGTCTTGTTAGATCAGGACACCTAGCCATACAGGTATTGTGCGTGCACTTTGTGTTTAATGCTGTGCCGGCAACACAGTGTTTATTTATTGCTGGGGGCACTTAGTTATGTATCGATTATTTTTTTTCTTGTTTTCCTCCTCTAAACCCTAGGGGCGTCTTACGGTCAGGTGCATCTTATAATGCGAAAAATACATTAGCTTTATTTTTGAGTGTGCCTGGGCTTACACTTTAAAGGGTAATTCTAATTTTGATGGCATTTTTAAAGGGCTTCCATTATTGTATGGAAAAACGATGTCTTCAATGTGCTAAGCTTATCTGTTATTTTTGTTTTATTTTCTATTTGTTTGCAATGCTGTGTTATAAAAGCAACATAAGCACCTTTACCTTAGCTATGTACACCAAAGTGGTGATTTCAAGTACATATCATAGATTTCCTCACTCTTGCTTGCTAATCATCTGATTGGCTTAGACATGGATGACTGGTTTAACCCACTCTGCTGAAATTCAGTTTGGAAGGGTTACAGTCTTGTGCTCCAGTAGCCAGGGGTAATGACCAGGTTCTCAACTGGAGAGGTCATTAATTGTTCATCTGTTACATTTGAATAATTGTGGGGCATGTAGTCCATTGTTTTTACTTGTTTTTTACTTTCTTTGTAACCTCCTCACCCCCCCCCCCCATCCTGCTTCAGCGCCAGGAGAGGGTGGCAGGCGTTAATTTAGACTGGAACTCCACTTTAATGTGCATATGATGTTTAACCGGACCTTCAACATGATTTAATGAAAAGTCCAAACCCTTAAAAAACTATTCCCCAGCATCTAAAATTAATATATTTCAAGTTTTTAGTCACCTATTCTTTACCCCAAGGGGCTGCAACTCTGTTCAGGATAAGGGGCGCCACCATCTTGACTCAGAAGCACCACAAACTGAGAAGAGGAGAGCGGGATAAAGTACAGGGGGCAGGCAGGGTTATAGCTGTGCTTTGCACAGACAAAGCAGAGCTGGGGTCAGGGAAAAGACAGCAATCCCTCTCAACTGGAGAGGTCATTAAGTGTTCATCTGTTACATTGGAAGAATTATGGGACATGTAGTCCATTGTTTTTACTCAAGGCCATAAAAACTGTTGCAAAACAGATTCCCAGGAATATGAGAATCATGGAAACAGCAAGTAAATCACAGGTATGGGGGCACAATCCTAACATTTTTATTTTACATTCCAGAAGAGGAAAACTAAGGCAAAACAAAAACATGACAAAAGGAGTTTTCCTTTAAGCCTACATTTTGCACTACCTTCCTAATGTCTAAAGAGAGGGAGAAAATGGTGATGTGCCAAATCCATTAGATCCATTTTGAGTGTATAGTACAGAGCATTAATTCAACTGCTAAATTAAAAAAAACTGAAACAAAAGGTACTTACCTTTTGTCTCCCACAGCTGATAGACACTAGTTTGGCAACCAGTAACACACCTGATTTCTGGATCCAAGCCCACTTCCCTTGCCGGCCAGAGCCCTGAATGATTGATCTCGACTGCCATCAATCAGAGGAGTGTGGCCACACCCGTTTGTGTTTATTTGGCTGTTGATTGACTTTAAACCACTTAGTCCCCCCACCTCCTTATCACTGAGCCTGATTTGGGCATCGACATCCCAAAAAAAAATACCCAACTGCTGCAATCCTGCACAGTCTGTCAGATATTTGCGCCAAGATCTTTTCACCAGCTTGTGTTGCTGTTAGGACATCAGATGTGGACAGGTTTACACAACCTAAAGGTGTAGATATTTGCAGGATGAACTAGAGATGCTCTTGCCTTTAGGCAAGACACACTAATCAGTTTAGGAGGAGGTTTAGAATGGTAGTTGCTTTTACCCATCCAGCTGATGATCCCAGTGCTCCTGTAGAGTCTTACCAAGCTATAGGAAGTAAGGATTACACAGATGCTACAACAACATGGTCAGGCCTTCTTGTGAGGAAAATTGGTGGACCGTCGCATGCCATTCCAGTGGCTAATAAACCCCAAGGGTCTTAAAAGGAAAGAGCCTCTCCATTATTATTATTGTTTATTTATATAGCACCATCAACTTCCGTAGCGCTTTACAAGTTAAATTGATACCTTGTTTAGGGCAGCAAGGAAACCTCCTGGCTGCGTAGTGGGTTTTTGGGTATACTTAAATAAAAAATAAATAAATAAAAAAAATACCATTTTGTGATTACTCACCTGTAAATTACTTAAAATTATAAGTATGTCTCACACCCTGCTTCAGAAAGATTAATTACACGTGGGTTATGGTCCAGTAGAGGGCGAACTTCTGCAGAGATGACTAGAAAAAGAAGCCCCTCCCGGTCCATAAATACCTGGGACCTCCCACACATTCCCCAGTATAAGAAAGCAGTAAGGAGACCAGGAAGAGCCAATAAATCTAAGAGAAAAAAGTATCACCACATAGAGGATCCAAGATAAAACTCAGGGTGGGGCGAAGCATGGTGTGAGACATACTTATAATACCCATTTTACAGGTGAGTAATCACAAAATGGTATTATTCCAAGTATGTCTCACACCCTGCTTCGGAAAGATTAATTACACGTGGGACATCCAATAGCAGTGTCCAAAAAGGGTGGGGATCCCAACAGGCAATAGTGCACAAATTAAACCACTGCAGCTTGCAGAACTTTGCAGAAGTATGAACAGAAGACCAAGTAGCAGCCTTACAAACTTGTTCAACAGAGGCTTGGTGCTGAAACGCCCAGGAAGCCGCAACAGCACGAGTAGAATGAGCAGTGATCTGGAAAGGGGGATCCCTCCCCTTAGCAGAATAGGCCCTAATAACGGCCTGATGAATCCATTTACTAATGGTAGACTTGACGGGCGCCAAACCCTTCTCGGGCCCGGAGGGCACCACAAAAAAGGCGTCAGACTTCCGGAATGGTGAAGTAGCCACCAGATAGTACTTTACACATCTAACGACGTCCAGAGAGTGCAAGGCCCTCTCCTTGTCATTGCTAGGTTTAGGACACAATGAAGGAAGCACAATGTCCTGATTGAGGTGAAAGGCAGAGACAACCTTTGGCAAGAAGTCTGGTTTAAAACGGAAAACCACCTTGTCCTGATGTCTCTCAAATTAGGGGGCCTGAATGGACAGAGCCGCCAACTCAGAAACACGTCAAACAGAGGTGATAGCCACCAAAAGGGCAACTTTTAAGGTGAAAATGGATAGTGCAGAATCCTGCGCCGGTTCAAAAGGAGGACCCTGAAGGGCAGACAACACCAAATTTAAATCCCAAACAGGTAACATGGATTTGCGAGGAGGGCGCACATGAGTGACCCCCTGAAAAAAAGATCTTAACCAAAGGATGAAGAGCGAAAGATCTCTGAAAGAAAACCGCCAGAGCGGACACATGCCCCTTAAAAGTGCGAAGCTGAAAACCCATGTCCAGACCATGCTGAAGAAACTCCAAAATCCGAGGAATGGAAAACACCCGACAAGGAAAGGCCCTAGCCTCACACCAATCAATGTAGGTCCGCCAGGTCTTGTAGTAGATATTAGAGGAAGATTTCTTCCTAGCCCTAACAAGAGTCTGGACAACGGCTTCAGACAAACCCTTTTCCTTTAAGATGAAGGTTTCAGCAACCACGGCGTCAAAGCCAGCGTTTGTAAATTGGGGTAACTAAGCTGACCTTGTGTGATCAGATCCGGAACCAGAGGCAGCCTGAATTGATCGACCGCCAGCCGGACGACGTCTGCGAACCACACCTGTCTTGGCCACCTTGGGGCCACCAGGATTGCTGGCACACCCTCCTGAGCCAGCTTGCGTACCACCTTGCCCACCATGGGAAAGGGAGGAAACAGATACAGGAGACCGAGCTCCCGCCAGGACAGAGACATGGCATCCACTGCCAGAACCAGAGGGTCCTGGGACAGAGACACAAATGCTGGAAGCTTGTGATTGTGACGAGAGGCAAACAGATCCATCTCCGGACTCCCCCACCTGTGACAGAGGGATAGAAATACCTTGTTGCTGAGGGACCATTCCCCCCGGCGAGAGGTCCCTCTGCTCAGGGAGTCCGCTTCCAGGTTCTCCACCCCTGGAATGTAGACTGCCGAGATGCACGGAACATTGCTCTCGGCCCAAGCAAGAATCATAGACACATCCCGGAGGGCACTCCGGCTGCGAGTCCCTCCTTGGTGATTGGTATAAGCGACCGCTGTCCGATTGTCGGAGCGAACCTGAACTGGTAAGCCCTGAAGGTGATGTGTCAGTTGCAACACCACCTCAGCTCCAGAATGTTGATGAGGATATGGGCCTACTGAGGACCCCACAGCCCCTGGAACTGACGTTCCCTCCAGAAGCCTCCCCAGCCTGACAGACTGGCATCCGTGGTGACCGTCTCCCAACAGGGCGCAAGCAAGGACCTGCCCCCCAGGAGATTCCTCTGGTCCATCCACCACTGGAAGAACCACCGGACAAGAAAGGACAGAACACAAGTCTGATCCAGAGACAGAGGACATTTGTTTCAAACCGATAGAAGATGGAGCTGAAGGGGTCTCGTGTGAAACTGAGCAAATGGCACTGCCACGAAGCAAGCCACCATCAAACCAACCAGCCTCATGCATTGCCTGATGGACGGACGAGGGCTGGACAGAAGAAAACGAATAAGAGCCTGAAGAACATCCACCTTCGGCTGGGGTAGGAACGAAGCCACCCTTGACGGGGATAGAGAGGACTTGGGGTAATTGATTATCCACCCGAACCTCTCCAGCGTCATCACCACCGTTCTGGTGTCCAGCTCCGCCTGGTGGAGAGAGGATCATGTAATGAGAAGTTTGTCCAGGTAAGGCAAGATACAATTCCCCTGGACTCTGGGCGCCGAAGTCAGCCTGAAGGGAAGAGCCACAAACTGGAAGTGCTGGTCGTCTACCACGAAACCTGAGGAACCCTTGGTGCCCCGGAAAGACCGGCACATGAAGGTAAGCGTCCTTGATATCTATTGAGGTCATAAAGTCCCCCGGACGCAGTGAGTCGACAGCAGAGCGCAGAGTCTCCATGCAAAATTTTTTGGGCCTGATGAACCGGTTGAGAGTTTTCAAGTCCAAAATGGGTCTTATGTGTCTAAAGTGCTTCTGATCCGGGAACTACAAAGGAGGTTTGGGGGTCCCAAAAAATTCCCTCCGTTGCGGAGGGGCCTCCGCAGGAGGGGAAATGGCAAGTACCTCAAAAATTTTAGTAAGCAGCCAATGGGTGTCAACAGTATCCCCGCGCTCTGAGCCGGCATCAGCGCCAGGGTACTGCCGATCCTCAGATGAGTCAGAGTTTGGAAATAGTTCCCCTTCCTCGAGCGGGGAACAATCAGACCGGTCAAATGGTTCAAAATCAGCATAATCAAAGGCCTGTGTCGTGGGCGCCAAGTGCCGTCTCTTAGCTGGGGCCTTCCTGGCCGCAGAGCTAGCAATCAGCCTCTCAATGTTGGCCAGTCTTGCGCGAACATCAGATTGCGACTCCCCACTGGTGACAACGTCACTTGAGGTCATAACCAGGCGTGGGGGTGTAGGTGATGAGGCCAGGGGGCTGAACCGTCCACATGGGGCCCGGCTTGCCGCACAAGCGCCTGTTGTGCACATGGTATACAAATTTGCACATTGTCTCCCAAAAGGGATGCCCCACATATCACACACGACCGGGGTTGTCCCGAAGGGACCCCGAGTCCAGTATCCTGGGGAGCCTCCATATGGTGATTTATTGATAGTTGCAATGATAAATTGGAATTACGCTATGAAGCTACCCGGGATGCCCCTTAGCGTCCGTAAGTGGGAGGATTTATAATCACACAGGGAAAACCCAAATTTGAGCAAGGGACTAGGACCGGGAGAAAAACCCCTTTTAATAAGGAAGCATTCCCACCTGAAAGACATAATGAGGGTACCCCTTAAATACATTGACAGGCACACAGATTCATGCAATTAAAATATGCAGACAGTAAGCATGTGTAAAAGAAACAAGGAACCGTATATATAAATATATATATATATATATATATATATATATATATATATATATATATATATATATAAACAACCACAGCTGAAAAGGCTATTGTAGCAATAACAAGGCCAATATAATACCATAAGAAGGAAGGGGGGAGGCACTCACACATGACAGAGCAGCTGAAATGGCGGCGCTGGTCCGGGGAAGGAGGAAGAAGGGCGGGCCAGCGCGGGTCGTCTTTTCGCGCCGCGCCTGGCCCTGCCCCCTCCCGACCAGGAAGTGAAGCGCCCCTACCAACTGGAGCAGAGGATAACGCGTGCCAACGGTAGGGGGCGGGCCGCACAAGGCACAACGAACGCCAGGCCCCGCCCCCTCCCCTGACTGAGTCCCAAGGCCGCGCTCCCTAGCAAAGCTGCGGAGCCGGCCAAGGGGATAAAACGCACACACACACACTCTCACAAAACCCACGCTGGTGCGGCCAGCCGGGGCACAAACAAAATAAAGCTAATGGGAGCTGAGGGAGAGAATCCCCCCCCCTACTATCTGGGAAGGGAGTGGGGGGGGGCTTTTAATATGTAGTGAGGGCTACTCGACGAATGGGGCATCCCAAGTCAGGATCACCAACCTGACGACCGCCTACCCTTTGGTGGGGGATTTGCGGTGGAGCATATCTCCAGGTAACAGGACACGTCTAGAGGTGTACCCTACCCTCACCCGGACCCTATAGCCAAGGCTGGGAGGCAAGGGGAATTAACAAAGGAGTCCGGGTGGCAATAGGAATAAGAAATGGCCGGGTGTAAAAGGAAAAAGACATCTTCTTGACTTGCATTGCCTTCTGCAGAGACTTAACTGGGAAATGTGTGGGAGGTCCCAGGTATTTATGGACTGGAAGGGCTTCTTTTTCTAGTCATCTCTGCAGAAATTCGCCCTCTACTGGACCATAACCCACGTGTAATTAATCTTTCCGAAGCAGGGTGTTAGACATACTTGGAATAAAGGTATCCCTATTGTATCACCGGACTGAGCTACAGGTCCTTTCCTTGAGCAATCTCAAGTGAAGTCCTTGATCAAGATTTTCCTACAAATGGTGGTACGGGTCTTTCCAGTAAATACCAACCCTGGAGCTTTGGAACATCAGCCTAGTTTTTTTGGCACTACAGGGACTTGCTTGTCAATACTTACTTTGGGGGAGGGGGCATTACTTGTGTTAATACTTGTGAGAGGTCAGAGATGTTGCAGTCTTCCATCATAAAGGCAACCCCCACCATTTAAAGTAGAAAAGAAAAATAACAGTTTTCAATTTAGAGTAAAATAATTTTCTAGGGTGCTCTTTTGCCATCCCACTGCTATTGCCTCCTCTTAACTCCCCCACCATATATTCTATAACAAGGGTACTCAACCACTTTTTGTTAAAGTTCCAAAATGTTACTGGCAAAGTCTGGTAAAGATGGATTGATAGATCTCAGGGGAGAGGGATGAATTGGAGAGGAGCTGGGATGGATATAAAGAATAGGAAGGGCAGCAAGGGATGGTGATAGAGATGAGAAAAGGGATGGGTGGGCAGAACTAGGACAGGAATGGCTGGCAGAGCTGGGGTGGGGGGGTAGATGGCCAGAGCTAGAAGAAAGAGTAATAGATTGGCAAAGCTGGGAGGCCGGGGATTGGACAGGCAAAACAGTGTTCAGGAATGGATAGGGCTGAGAGACTGGGCTGGATGGGGCACAGCGGAGGGGAAAGGGATTGGATGGGCAAAGCTGGGAGGACAGGGATAAGTAGGGCAAAGATATAGGTACAGGAGTAGATGGTGATGGGGTGGATGGGGCAAAACTGGGGCGACAATGCATGGTGCTGAGATAGGGGGACGGGGATGAATGGGGCCGAGATGGGAGGATGGGGATGGATAAGGCTGAGCTGGAGCAGGGGGACAGGAAAAAAATACAATTACTAACCTTGTAGAATTGGTATTATAAGTATGCAGCACGTCCTGCTCCAGATAATGATTCATAACAGATGGGTAACAGAATAAACCAAGTTGCTGGTGCACACTTACTAGTTTCGCGTGGGTGCCTGGTCAGCGGTGGCTCCGCTGTGAATCCAATCTGTACAAATGACCAGCACTCCGTTATATAATTCCACCAAGTGTATCATAGCAAGACAAATGTGGTATGAAACATCCATCACAAAGTGTCCAAAGTCCATATTAGGTCAAATGGTAAGCAGTGTCCTGAATTCCAACGTTTCGGGGGAGCAGCCCCCTTCATCAGGGACAGACAAACAGACATGTGCCAAGAGGGAGGTCCTTATAAACATTGTAGTCAGGAATTCCCGCCTGACGTAATAGTGACGTCAGCGGGAGTTAATAAAGCTCATTAGAAAAAAACAAACAAAAAAAACCCTCCACTGCCAACCACCGCTCGCCGCATGAGCGAGCGGTAATGTCCCTGCCTGTCAGCGGGCCAGGGAAAGAGAGCAGCCGGGCGGCAAAGTCTGCCCGGCAACCCGTGACGTAACGGCCGCCGTGCTCCCATTGGGCAGCGGCGGCCGCATTCACAGGGCACATTGTGACAGGCGCCGCTGATCACGGCGGTCACAGGCTCCAGTACAGGGCCTGCAGGTACGCCGGACTGTGCCCCAAATGTTGCGGGCACTCCCCGGAGGCAGTGGGAGCAAAAGCTCATGGGCGCATATACATAAGCAATATATTTAAAAAGTAGAAGGCGAACAGTGTATACCAGGAGGGAAACTAGGTGGGGAGATGAGGGGGGTGCCAGGCAGAAATAACAGGGGTAAAAACAGAGGGACCGCCATTTAGGACAGGGGGATGCAGGGAAGACATTAGGAGGCAAGGGGGGACCAAAGATCCCGAGAGGAGGAAGAGAGGGATCACAGGAGAGGAGTCCAGGGGAAATGGTGTTCAGATGGCAGGTAAGCACAGGAGAGAAGAGAAGGAGAGCACAGAAGAAGAGAGAAGGAGAGTAACCGGAGGGGGGAAAGGGAGAACAGAGAAGAGTGAGAAAGAGCAACGGAAAGGGGGGACAAAAGGAAGAGGAGGGGGAATGGGAAAAGGACACGGAGCGGGGATCTAGGTGGGACAGGGAAATGGGGACAGATGGAGGGTATTCAGCAGATGGTAGTGCCGTTCCCTAGCCACGGTATGGAAATAATTCAAAAAGAGGGACAGCATTTGACAACAGGTAGGAACATTCAAAAGAGGGACAACTTTTAACGTTCAGGTAGGAAGCACGCAAAGCCAAAGGAGGTGTTCACCCCCCTCGGGTGAACCGTATCCAATTTATGTATCCAAAAAGTCTCTTTTTGGAGCAGTATCCAATGGCGGTCACCACCCCGCCGTGGTCTCTCAATGTGGTCGATGACCATACCCCTTAGTTCATGTATTTGATGGTTATGCTGTACAAAGTGAATGGCCACCAGTTTCTCATAGTCTAAGTTCTCACCGTTCGTGTGTTTATCGATACTGACCCGGATATCACTCCGTTTTGCCAACATAGACAAGGCCACATGGGCATTTAAGTAAGTAAACACAGTACTCAGTAAGGCATGAAAACACACATCGGATTTTGAAACGTTGGCCAGTGTGGGGGTGAGTGAATTCAGGGCCAAGAATTAAAGAATTGCACACATTGCAGCTGTTGCATCTAAAACAGCCCGTGCGGGTGGTAAGTTGAACAGGTTTCTTTAGGTATTTTTCCACCGGATCCGCTTTCACTAATGTGTCTCTCAGATTCTTATTGCGCTTGAAAATCTTTAGAAATGGCCTATTGATCACTGGGCAAAGTGTGTTTGTTAATCGTGTGTTCTATGGTGGGGGCAGCTAGGTTATATGTCAGCATAAGGGGCACACGTTCCTCTTTTTGTTTAGCCCTTCTGTCACCAGCCCATATTTCTCCTGCTCGTGCCTGGGCTTGAAAAAGTACAGATTCAGGATACCTCCGAGATCAAAATTTTACAAACATATGGTGGAGCTGTGCAGTACATTCATCAGGGTTAGAGTTGATTCTATAGACCCTTAGGAATTGGGAGATAGGCAAGCTGTTGACCAGTGGCCTAGGGTGGGCGCTGTCATACCGTAATAAGGTATTTCTATCTGTCGGCTTCGAGCATGCTCGTGGTGATCTTCCCATCTATATCTTTACTGACCGCCACGTCAAGAAAGGTCACTCGTGACTCAGACACTTCCGGATTGAATATAATAGTAGGAAAAATCGAGTTAATGTATTCAATGAATGTGTCAAAGTTCTCTCTGCTCCCCCGCCATACCGTAATGACATCATCAATGTAGCGACCCCAAAACATAACATTATCTGTAAATAAGGGGGAAGTATAGATGTTTCTCTCTTCAAGAAAACCAACGAACAAATTTGCAAAGGCCGGAGCTATGGCACTGCCCATAGCAGTGTCAAGGATCTGTTTATAAAATGTTCTCTCAAACCTAAAATAGTTGTTTAACGGGGCGATTTCCAACCCTGTGATGATAAACTCAATCGGGATGTCGGGGGGGTTCACTCATAAGAAAATGTTTCACAGCCCTGATGCCATGGTCATTTGGTATGTTAGTATATAATGATGAAATGTCCATTGTTGCCAGCAAATCATTACCATCAATAGATACATTTCTGATCTTGTTTAAAAAGTCACCCGTGTCTTTAAGATATGATGTTAATCTTTGTACATAGGGTTGCAAGTAGAAGTCTAACCATCAGGCAAGCGGCTGAGTGGCAGAATTGGTGCCTGCCACTATTGGACGAAATTTCAGCGGGTTGGATCCTTTATGCACCTTTGGTAAACCATAGATAACGGGTGTGATGGGGTGCTGTATATCAACATATTTAGCGGTATTCTCATTTAGCCACCCGTTGGAAACACCCATTGAAACATATTGTTGGACTGTATTCTGTATTCCCCAAATGGGGTTATTAGCGATCCTCTCATAGCTTACAGTGTCCGATAGCATTTCCAGGATGCCTTTCTGGTACATATTGTAATTAGAGATGAGCGAACTTCTCAAAAACTCGATTCGGGCGATTAGCCGAATTTCTCAAAGAAATTCGGGTTCGTCCGAATCGAACTTTAGCGAAACGCTCATCTCTGGTGGGAGCGGGGAGACCGGCTGCGCTGTCAGCGGGCGGCGGAAGCCGGCTTCCGCCGCCCGCTGACAGCGCAACCGGCCTCCCCGCTCCCACCAAGCCGTGAAATGGAAAAAAAAATATATCTCTGTGAAGTACTCACCTGTAAAGTTGGTATTATATAGGATGGGACTACTGACTAGTGACTTATGCCCCAGATGTGAGAGGGAAACTGGTACATGGGAACATGTGACCTGGTCCTGTGAAGTTCTGGTGGGATATTGGGGTGAGGTAATGGACTTGATTGGCGAAGTGGTGGGCATCCGGATCACCGGCTCGATTTCATTATGTCTCCTAGGGGTGGTCGAATCACTGGCGCTATCGAGCCCGCTGAAATCATTATTTAGACTGCTGCTCTTCTATGCCAGGAAATGTGTTCTGCTCAATTGGAAACACCCAGCCAAACCATCAGTGCGGGCGTGGAGGTCTCTGATTAACCAGAAACTCACTATGTACAAACTGACATATACGGCCAGGGGGGTGCCCGATAAGTTTGAGAAGATATGGGGTCCCTGGCTGCAAAGCCAGGACACAGCCTCAGAGGATGATTAGGACGGGTTCAGATCCATATAAAAGGCATAGCTGCTTACCCAGGTAGCTTGAGGCATTGAGTAAGGGTAGGTGGCACTAGGGAGATGGGAGTAGCATCCTGGAGAAGGGCTCCCCCGATGGGCCTTCCCACCACGGTGAAAATAAGATTAGACATTCGAGTCCAGAAGTGTGTGTGTGAATGTGGTGTGTGAATGGTGTTGTGTCTATATGTTAATTGAAACTATGCTACTGAGCCGGGTGCTGCGTCACCCCCATGTAATATGTGATTTGTATGTGTATCTAATGTTTGTTTAATTGCAATAGCAAATAAAAAGAAACTTTAAAAAAAAAAAAAGTTGGTATTATATGCAGACAGCACGTCCTGCTCCAGACATAGTCCTTACATGTGGGTATACTTCCGCCTTCAGCGCCGTGCACTGCAGAACATGAAGAAAACAAGCTCCTCCAGGCCCTACATATACCGGAGGACCTCCCACAAATCCCCAGCATTGAAAAGCAGTGAGAAGGAGAGGCCAGGAGAAACAACCACCCAAAACTGGCAAACAAAATATCAAGTATAACAATCCCCAAACAGGGGATCCAGAACAAAGTGAAACCAGGATGGGGTGGAGCAGGACGTGCTGTCTGCATATAATACCAACTCTACAGGTGAGTACTTCACAGAGTTGTATTATTCTAAGCAGACAGCACGTCCTGCTCCAGACATAGTCCTTACATGTGGGACATCCAATAGCAGTGTCCGTAAAGAAGGGTGGGATCCCCAACAGAAGGCAACAGCAAGCCGTTTAAACAACTATGGCCTGCAGAACCTTGCGGCCAAACGCAGCGTCAGCTGAGGCCTTAACATCAAACTTTGTAAAGGTATGACCGGAAGACCAGGTAGCGGCCTTGCAAACTTGCTCCACAGAGGCCTGGTGCTGAAAGGCCCAAGAAGCCCCAACAGCTCTAGTAGAATGAGCAGTAAGACAAAAAGGAGGAGTCTTCCCCTTAGTAGTATAGGCTTGAACCACAGCCTGACAAATCCATTTACTGATGGTAGATTTGGTGGGAGCCAAACCTTTCCTAGGCCCGTGAGGCACAACGAAGAGAGCATCCGTCTTCCTAAATGCCTGAGTGGTAACCAGGTAAGACTTGACACACCTAACCACATCCAGGGAATGTAAAACCCTCTCCTTAGGGTTACTAGGATTAGGGCACAAGGAAGGAAGAACAATATCTTGATTCAAATGAAAAGCAGACACAACCTTAGGCAGAAAGTCTGGCTTGAAGCGAAACACCACCTTATCCCGGTGTCTCTCAAAGTAGGGAGGCTGAATAGACAAGGCAGCCAACTCAGACACACGTCTAACCGAGGTAATGGCTACCAGGAAGACAACCTTGAGCGTGAGAACAGCAAGAGCTGCTTCACGAATAGGCTCAAAAGGAGGACCCTGCAGGGCCGACAAAACCAAATTCAGATCCCAAACAGGAACCATAGGTTTCTGAGGGGGGCGCACATGAGTGACCCCTTGAAAGAAAGTCTTGATAAGAGAGTGCTGGGCAAAGGTCTTCTGAAAGAAGATAGACAGGGCCGAAACCTGGCCCTTCAAAGTACTAAGCTTCAGACCTAAGTCTAGACCATGTTGTAGAAACTCCAGCACCCTGGAGACTAAGAATTCCCGGCAGGGAAGAGACCTGGATTCCCACCAGTCAATGTATGCACGCCACACCCTATAATATATGGCAGAAGAGGTCTTCTTCCTGGCTTGGACCATGGTAGCCACTACAGAAGCGGACAAACCCTTTTCCTTTAAAATGGTGGTTTTAATAGCCAAGCCGTCAAAGCCAGAGTTAGTAAATTGGGATGGCGTAGAGACCCCTGAGTTAGGAGGTCTGGAATCCTTGGTAGATCGTACTGATCTACTGCCATTTGAACCACGTCTGCGAACCACACGCTTCTTGGCCACCTTGGGGCCACCAGAATAGTGGGTACCCCTTCCAGAGCGATCTTGCGTAGCACTCTGCCCAGAAGAGGAATTGGTGGAAACGCATACAGGAGCCGAAACTCCTTCCAAGACATTGACAGGGCATCCGTGGGCAGAGCCAGAGGATCCTGAGACAGGGATACAAAGCTCGGTAGCTTGTGATTGTGACGCAAACAGATCTACGTCTGGGACACCCCAACGGTGACACAGGGACTGAAATACCGAGATGGAGAGGGACCACTCCCCCTGACGGGACGACTCCCTGCTCAGGGCATCTGCTAGGAGATTTTCCGCCCCCGGAATGTAAACAGCCGAGATGCATTGAGCATTGGTCTCTGCCCATGTTAGAATCAGAGACACCTCCTGGAGAGCACCCTTGCTCCGGGTTCCTCCCTGATGATTGATGTAGGCCACCGCCGTCCTGTTGTCTGAACGTACCTGAATCGCCAGACCCTTCAGGTGCTGTGTCAATTGTTCCAGCACCAACCTGACCGCCCTGAGTTCCAGGACATTGATGGGTAGATGGGCCTCCTGAGGGCCCCACCTCCCCTGGAAACGCAGGGACTTCCAGAATCCCCCCCCAGCCTGAGAGACTGGCATCCGTTGTGACCGTCTCCCAGGAGGGAGCCAGGAAGGATCTGCCCCTTATCAAGTTCCCGTGGTCCAGCCACCAATCCAGGGATTGTCTGACCGAAGGGGGAAGCACCCAGATCTCGTCCAAGGACGCTAGGTCCTTGTTCCAAACTGACAGAAGGTGAAGCTGCAGAGTTCTCAAATGGAATTGGGCAAAGGGCACCGCCTCGAAGCTTGCCACCATCGAGCCCACCAACTGCATTCCCTGCCTGATCGAGGGATGAGGGCTCGAGAGCAGGGACCTCACTTGTGTTGTCAGAGCTTCCACCTTCTGTGGAGGAAGGAATATCCTTGACTGAACTGAATCCAGAATCATCCCCAGAAATGGTGTCACTGAGGAGGGGGACAGAGAGGACTTTGGGTAATTGATCACCCAGCCGAAGGACTCCAGGGTGGTCACCACCAACCACGTGTCCAGCTCTGCCTGCTGCAGAGACTGAGATGAGATGAGTATATCGTCCAGGTAGGGCAACACTCGTATGCCTTTTAGTCTCAACAGAGACATTACTCCTGCCAGCACCTTGGTGAATACCCTGGGTAAGACGTAAGTCCGAATGGCAGAGCCACAAACTGGTAATGCTGATCGAGCAGCGCAAATCTGAGGAACCTTTGATGCCCTGGGAACACTGGAACGTGCAGGTAAGCGTCCTTGATGTCCACAGATGTCATGAAGTCACCTGGGCGCAGCGAGGCAATGGCCGAGCGCAGAGTTTCCATCCGAAAATGTCTGTTTCTGACAAATCTGTTTAAGATTTTTAAGTCCAGAATGGGTCTGACTGACCCCGTCCTTTTTGGGCACCGTGAACAGGTTGGAATAAAATCCCACGCCCCTGTCTTTTAAGGGGACTGTGACAGACTCTCTGCCCCTTTGGACTTTACACAGGTTCATTACTTTCCTTTTCTTAAGCATGTTACAGACTGCCAGTGTATTGATTGATTACGTTATTCATTGTTCTGACTGCCATTGTATTGATCGATTACGTTATTCATTGTTCTGACTGCCATTGTATTGATTGATTACGTCACAGACAATGGCATTGTTCGGATTGAGTGTATTACAGACGTCTATTGTATTGCTGATTGCGTCACCGGCAGAGTTGAGGGATTGTGTGCCCTGCTGCTATTGGTCGGTGTGTGTGTCATGCAATGGAGACTTGTGTATATAAGGCCTAGAGTGGCACTAATAAAGTCTACTTCATCTTCACCCTCAATACTGAGTTCTGTCTCTTATTGGGGGAAACGCTATATTACAAGTCACTAGCCCTTGTAAGGGCTGTTCCTGTTTCCTCACGGACGACTCTGGAATTCCAGCAGCACCTCTCACCATTGGGAAAGGACGTCTCGGGCGGTGAAGCCCTCCGGCGATAAGGGTTATCGCTACAGGGACCTTGCAAATGACCCCGAGGTCTAGAAGGTCCTGCACCGCTAGCGTCAAGACTTGAGCTGAGGCAGGATGCTGTGGGATTCGGGACCCGACGAACCTGGTAGGGGGCAGTACAGCAAACTCTATCTTGTAACCGGAGGACACTACCTCCTGAATCCACCGGTCTGGGACGTGGCGTCTCCAGACATGCTGAAAATGCTGTAGACGTCCCCCCACCCTGACGGGCGAGGAAGGGCTTGGGCGGCGTCCTCTGTTCTTGTTCCAGGAATCTGTGCGAGCTCCGGCGAAGGACACCCCTCTTCCCTGTTTAGCCCCACGGTAGGGGGTCGAGTGGTGGCTTGGGCCACGAAAGGGCCGAATCTGACGCTTGCGCTGGGGCAGCTTGCCCCCTTAAGCAAAGATATCTAACCTTTCTCCAAACAGGCGCAGCCCTTTGAAAGGAAGCCCCTTAAGGGCCTTCTTGGTGACATTGTCAGCTGCCCACTGGTGTAACCAGACCGCTTGGTGTATGTCTACCACCAGAGCAGAGGATCTAGCACTCGATAGCATTGTCCGATGCAGACAGTATATAATTGATGAAGTCTCACAGGTAACCAAAGCATTGGCGGCATCGGATGGCAAGTCATCCGCCCCTTCAAGAGCAGTCTTGACCACAGTCCTGAGCGCTACCACCGTGATGGCTAAGGCGCAAACCGGGCGGAGCGAGGCTCCCCCCAAATACAAAGACATGACATGCCAATTGATCAACCCGCCGATCCTCCAGATCCCGCAGCGTAGTAGTGTCAGGGTGTGCATAATAGAGGTATTGGACAGACCCAGGATCAGGGCATCGACTTCGGGCGGCGAAGTCCAACACTTGATCAGGTCAGCAGGGAATGGATACTTCTTATCCACAGTCTTAGGAACCCCCTGGAGTTTGCTGGGATGTTCCCACTCCTTTAAGACTAGATTATTAAAATGAGTTTGTTCCGGAAAAAACCTTAGCGGTATGGAACAGGTCCCCTCTTTGCCGAGGAGCCGCAGGCGGGGGAGAGAGGGATAAAACATCAAAGATCTGGGCCAGCAATCTATCAACGTCATCCTGGGACCAAAGATCAGAACCAGATTCATCCTGACTCCTGGACTCATCGTCGTAGGACCCAGAGTCAGAAAACAGTTCCCCTTCCTCTGAGGGGGAGTGTGCGTAAGACAAATGTAAATCATCAGAGTCTACAGGAAGAATAGTGGCTTCAGGATTCAGGTGGCGCTTTTTTGCGGTAGCCTTGCGCGCCAAGGAGCCAGCGACTAAACTTTCCACGCTAGCCAGTCTAGCGGCAAAGTCAGCATGAGAGTCCCCGCTAGGATTGGGGGTTAGACTCAGGCTTGGGGGAGTAGGAGAAACGGGCCCAGCCTCGGAAGAGGCGGGTAGGCCAGCTAGCGCCTGCTGGGCACAAGGGACGCAGACCCGTGCATTGTCACCACTGCTAGGTGTGACCCCACAAGCTATACACAGATGGGTTTGTCCCGAAGGAACCCCGTTCACGATATCCTGAGATGCCTCCATATGGTGATTATTATATTCAATATGCCAGTAGGGATTGACGCTGTAAAGCAACCCTGGATGCCCCAAACACCCGCTGGGAAGTGGGAGTGATTTGTTAAATGGTTCTGGGCCGGACTCTACGCCGGGCCGGGAGAAGCCACCGAAGTCCACAGTCTGAAAGACAAGGGGAACAGGGACGTCAGAGCCAAGCGCGAAGAAGTCAAAGTTAGGAAAGGGATCGCCCATGAGGGCACTTACAGAACAGCGAGGGGAGGACCGTCTTCACCACGCGCATGTGAGAAGGAAATGGCGCCAAGCGAACCTCGAAGGGCGGGCCAAACCGAACCACGAACCACGTCCCCTCCGGAGAGCGCAAAGCTCGAAGGCGCGCAGCCAATCAGAAGCGACAGATATTGTCAGGGAGACATCCCCTCAGAGAGATCTGACAGGGTGAAAACAGTGATAGAATGCCAAGCGTAAAATGAATAAAACTGAAGCGCGCGCCCAGTAATACATGAAAGCGCAGCAGGAAAGCAAAAGGCTGAGAGTGAAGCGCAGCTCTGACTCCAATGACCAAATAAGACAAGGTTGACTAGTGTGATTAGGGCAAGGATTAGCCGTCGTACACACGACCCCCCCCCCTCTTTTTTCCCCCCTAACGGGGAAAACCAGGGAGGAAGGTGATCAAAGATACTGGGTTCACCGCTACACCGGGCGAGGGGCACTAGTGCGGGAGGGGCATCCAATAGAAGGCTCACCATACGCCTTAACCGCCTGCCCTATGGAGGGGGATTGCGGTGGAGTCTAGCTCCATAAGCACACTAGGTGCTGCCTACCTTCCTGCCCGACCCAACGCAGCCCAGGCTGGGAGGCATTAGTTTACAACGAGGACGGGTGGAAATAGTCCCGCAGGGCCTCGGGCTGTAAAGCCCCGCTCGCCTGCGAGAGCGTGATACTTCATGTCTTCGCAGTTCAAGCACTGCAGAGAAATCTGGGGATTTGTGGGAGGTCCTCCGGTATATGTAGGGCTGGGAGGAGCTTGTTTTCTTCATGTTCTGCAGTGCACGGCGCTGAAGGCGGAGGTATACCCACATGTAAGGACTATGTCTGGAGCAGGACGTGCTGTCTGCTTAGAATAATGCCGGCATGGTGGGAGCGGGGAGGCCGGCTGCGCTGTCAGCGGGCGGCGGAAGCACAGCTGGTCTCCCCGCTCCCACCATGCCGGCATTTTTTTTTTTTTTAATTTCTGGGAAAATTCGGTCAGCACGAACCACTAAAAATTCGGGGTCGTGCTGAATCGAATTTTCCCTGAAATTCGGAGCGAATTCAGGTTCGTTAGAACCGATTCGCTCATCCCTAATTGTAATCCATCACCACGATGGCGCCGCCCTTGTCGGCCGGCTTTATGATAATAGTGTCATCGTCTCTGAGGGCAGACAATGCCATTGACTTGTGCTTAGACAAGTTCGGGTGAGGGTTTTTTTTTAAGCTGCATAGAGCGAATAGTCTCAGCTCTCACAGTTTTAATAAAGCTGTCTATAGGGCCAAAGTGGCCAGGGGGTATGAATTGGCTTTTTAGTTTCAGTCTTTGTGATGTGACCCCGGGAGTCTGTGGGGTTGGAGGAGAAAAACTGCTTCAATTTAAGGGTTCTTTGAAACTTAAAGAGTTCAACATCAAATTTAAAGAGGTCAAAGCAAGATGCCGGGCAAAATGACAGTCCTTTACTCAACAGATTTACCTCATCGGCGGAGAGCAGTCTAGAAGACAAGTTCATCACTGGGGTCTCCTGTTGGCCGACCTCAGTGTCATCGCGTTGGTGTCGCCCGAAACGTTGGAATTCAGGACACTGCTTACCATTTGACCTAATATGGACTTTGGACACTTTGTGATGGATGTTTCATACCACATTTGTCTTGCTATGATACACTTGGTGGAATTATATAACGGAGTGCTGGTCATTTGTACAGATCATAACAGATGGGATTACCTCCACCAGAGGGCGCTTGACTGCAGAGATGGCAAAAAGAGACCCCTCCCGGTCCATATATACCCTGGACCTCCCACAAATTCCCCAGTATAGAAAAGCAGTAAGGAGAACCAGGAGAAGCCAATGAAATTAACAACGTTAACAAGGATAACAATCACCATACAGAGGATCCAAGATAATGCAAACAGGGTGGGGTGGAGCAGGATGTGCTGCATACTTACCAATTCTACAAGGTAAGTAATCACAGAATTGTATTATTCTAAGTATGCAGCACGTCCTGCTCCAGAAAATGATTCATAACAAATGGGACATCCAATAGCAGTGTCCGTAACTAGGGTGGGATCCCAAAAAGCAACAACACGTTCAAACCACTGCCGCCTGCAGAACTTTGCGGCCAAAAACAGCATCCGCTGAGACCCGAACATCAACCTTGTAAAACTTGGAAAAGGTATGAACAGAAGACCAAGTAGCAGCCTTACAAACTTTTTCAACAGAAGCCTGGTGCTGGAAGGCCCAAGAGGCCCCAACAGCACGGGTAGAATGAGCAGTAACACGGAAAGGAGGATCCTTTCCCCTAGCAGAATAGGGCCTAAAAATAGCCTGACTAATCCATTTGCTAATAGTAGACTTAGCAGGTGCCAGGCCCTTCTTGGGACCCGAAGGAACCACAAACAAGGCATCAGTCTTTCTTAAAGGTGCAGTAGCCACCAAGTAGAACTTCAAATTCCTGACCACATCCAGGGAATGTAAGGCCCTCTCCTTGGAATTACCAGGATTAGGGCACAAGGAAGGAAGCACAAAGTCCTGATTGAGATGGAAGGCAGAGACCACCTTAGGCAAGAAGTCAGGTTTAAATCTGAAAACCACCTTGTCCTGGTGTCTCTCAAAGTAGGGGCCTGAATAGAAAGGGCCGCCAACTCCAAAACATGCCTGACCGAGGTGATAGCCACCAAAAAGGCAACCTTAAGAGTAAGAATAGACAGAGCAACCTCATGCACAGGCTCAAATGGAGGGCCTGAAGGGCAGACAAAACCAAATTCAAGTCCCAAACTGGCAACAGAGGTTTGCGAGGGGGGCGCACATGAGAAACCCCTTGGAAGAAGGTCTTGACCAGAGGATGTTGAGCGAAAGATCTCTGGAAGAAAACAGCCAAGGCAGAAACGTGACCCTTGAGCGTGCTGAGCTGAAGTCCCAGATCCAAACCATGCTGAAGGAACTCCAGAATCCTAGGAATGGAAAACACCTGACATGGAAGGACCCTAGACTCCCAGTAGTCAATGTAGGCCCGCCAGATCCTATAGTAGATGGTAGAAGAGGATTTCTTCCTAGCCCTGATTAGAGTGTTAACCACAGACTCAGAAAGCCCCTCATCCCTTAAGATGGAGGTTTCAACAGCCAGGCCGTCAAAGCCAGCGTTTGTAAATTGGGATGGCATAGCCGCCCTTGAGTGTGAAGGTCCGGGACCAGGGGCAGAGCATACTGATCTACCGCCAGCTGAACGATATCTGCGAATCACACCTGTCTTGGCCACCGGGGGGCCACCAGGATTGCTGGTACCCTTTCCTGAGCCAGCTTGCGCAGAACCCTGCCCAGCAGGGGGAACGGAGGAAACAGATACAGGAGACGGAACCCCTGCCAGTATAGAGTCAAAGCATCCACCGCAAGGGCCAGGGGATCCTGGGACAGAGAGACAAAGACTGGGAGCTTGTGATTGTGGCAGGACGCAAACAGATCCACTTCTGGTATCCCCAACGGTGACATAAGGACAGGAAGACCTCGCCGCTGAGAGGCCATTCCCCCAGGCGAGAGGTCTCCCTGCTCAGAGAGTCCGCCTCCAGATTCTCCACCCCCAGAATATACACTGCTGAGATGCAAGGAACATTGTCCTCCGCCAAGGACAGAATCATGGACACCTCCTTGAGGGCACTCTTGCTCAGAGTCCCTCCCTGATGATTGATGTAGGCAACCGCCGTCTGGTTGTCTGAGCGAACTTGGACCGGCCGGCCCTGAAGGTGAGGAGTCAACTGGGCCAGTAGCAACCGAACTGCCCTCAGTTCCAGGACGTTGATGGGGGCATGGGCCTCCTGAGGGCCCCACAGCCCCTGGAATTAGAGGGTTCTCCAGAAGCCCCCCCCAACTCCAGACTGGAATCCATGGTGACCAGAAAGGATCTGCCCCCCAACAGGTTCCTCGAGTCTAGCCACCACAAGAGGGACCGCCGGGCCAGAGGAGACAGAACAAAGGCCTGAGCATAAGGGACTGCCTCGAAGCAGAACACCATTTGTCCCACAAGCTGCATCCCTTTCCGTATGGAAGGGCGAGGGCAAGACAGAAGGGAATGAACCAGAGCTTGAAGAGAATCCACCTTCTGCTGAGGAAGAAAAATCCTGGCCTGAACAGTATCCAGATTCATACCCAGGAAGGAGGTCACCAGAGACGGAGACAGGGAGGATTTGGGTTGATTGATCACCCATCCGAATGTTTCCAGAGCAGTCACCACCTGCTGGGTATCCACTTCTGCCTGCTGGAAAGAATGAGAAGTGATGAGGTCGTCCAGATAAGGAAGAATGCGAATGCCCCGAGAAGAGCCATAACACCTGCCAGCACCTTGGTGAAGACTCTGGGGCCCGAAGTGAGACCGAAGGGCAGTGCTACAAATTGGTAGTGCTGGTCCTCCAGTGCGAACCTGAGGAATCTCTGATGCCCTGGGAAGACTGGTACATGAAGGTAAGCATCCTTGATGTCTATGGAGGTCATGAAGTCCCCCGGGCGCAAAGAGCTGATCGCGGAGCGCAGGGTCTGGTCCTGATGAACTTTTTGAGAAGCTTTAAGTCCAGGATGGGTCTGATGGAATCCCTGTGAAGAGATTGGAATAAAAACCCCGACCTCTCTCCCCAGGAGGGACCTGACAGATGACCCCCATGTCCAATAGGTTTTGTACAGCCAGAAACAGACCAGACCTGCCAGGGGTTCTAGAGGAATCCAAGACCTGAGTAATCTTGGAGGCAGCCAGGCAGCGAACTCTAGCTTGTAGCCGGAGGACACAACCTCCAGAATCCACCTGTCTGAGACCTGCTGTCCCCAGACATGAGCGAAGTGCCGCAGCCGCCCCCCCCACCCGGATGGGTGAGGGTGCCCCTTCATGGCAGAGGAGGCTTGGTGACAGATTTGGGCTTGGACCCCCAGGAAGATCCGGAGCAGGCACGACCTCTGCCCCTGCCCCAGAAGTCTCCCCTAGGACCTGCAAAGGAAACCCCTCTCCCAGACCTGGATCCACGGTAGGAGGGGGCAAAGGCAACCGAACACCGAAAGGGCCGCAGCTGCTTCTTACGTTGAGGCAACTTACCCCCTTTGGCGGCGTATAGCAACCACCAAGGCAGAGGTTCTACTACACATGCTAATGGTGTCATCTAAGGCAGAAAGACATATGCAATGAAACATTTCACACTGTGACAAAGCCCTGAACTCGGCACTAGAAGTCTCATCAGGGGCGCTTTCCAACAGACCCTTGAGAAGAGTCCTAACAGCAACAGCCGTAATCGCAGAAGCACAGACAGGACGTAAGGCAGACCCCGCAAAGGCATGGGAGGCCAGCTGGTCAATGTGCCGGTCCTCACTATCCTTGAGGGTAGTGGAATCAGGGGAATGGACCACAGATGTGTTGGACAACCCCAATACTGGTGCATCCATTTCTGGGGGGGGGGGTAGACCAACATTTAACCACATCAGTGGGAAAAGGGTACCTTTTATTCCAGCCTTTAGAGATTCCGGGAAGCCGGCCGGGACGCTCCCATTCTTTGAGAACAAGATCATTGAAATGGGCCTGTTCTGGAAATTCCAGACGTGGTTTAGCCGTACTGAAAAGTTCCCCCTGTAGCTTGGGAGCCGCAGCAGGAAGGGAGATAGAAAGCACATCAAAAATCTGAGTTAACAGTCTATTGGTGTCATCAGCATCCCAGTGATCAGAGCCATAGTCAGCACCACTGAAATGCTGATCATCAGATAACTCTGAATCCGAGAATAATTCACCCTCCTCAAGTGGGGTATAATCAGACAAATCAAGGAAATTCTCAGTCTCCACAGGAAAGGCAGACGCACCCGGCGCCACATGCCTCCTTTTAGCTGGGGCCTTACGGGCCGCAGAGCTAGCAATCAGCCACTCAATGTTAGCCAACCTGGAAGACACGTCAGGCTGAGACTCCCCACTAGTATTTAGTTCACTGGGACATAGTGGGCACGCAGGCCCAGTTACAGATAGCCCAGAATGCAGCGCAGGTTACACAGACCCGCACATCATCGCTCACAGGGGATGCCCCACACACTACACAGCCGGGCTTGTCCCGAGGGGACTCAGAGCACAATATCCTGTGAAGCCTCCATATGGTGATTAAGGTGGCACAACTGGCCAATAGGAATTAAGCCGTATAAGCAACCCGGGATGCCCCAAATGTCCGCCAGGGAAGTGGGAGGATTAAACAGTATAGGCCTCTAATAAAGTTATTGAAACTAATAGAAGGGACAGGACCGGGAGAAACCTCTTAAAAAAAAAACAGTTATCCCGCCTGAAAGACATAATAGAGACACCCCATAAGAACACAGAAATGACAAATGAATAAAAGTGAAGCCTGCAGGGGCACTCACGGACTGCAGTGGGGAGCCAGCAATCACACCAGGAGAAGACCAAAATGGCGCTGGAGGAACCTCAAGGGGCGAGCCGCAGGAGGGTCCGACATGGAACGCGCCATCAGAGCAAGCCATGCCCCCTCCGAGAAGCGCAGAGACAGGCCAGGCGTAACAGCCAATGGGCGCGCAGGGATTCTTGATGATGATGCCGCCGCTGACCGCGGACGCCAGAAGGCGCGCGTGTCAGTGGCGGCAAATTCAAAATGACAAAGTGAAAATACAGTTTTGTGATTACTCACCTTTAAAACAGATATTATAAGTGTGACATACACTCCGCTTCAATACTTCTTGACAGTTGGGTTATTCTCCAGTAGAGGGCGAACTTCTGCAGCGATGAATGCAAAAAAAGAAGCCCCTCCCAGTCCATAACTACCTGGGACCTCCCACCAATTCCCCAGTGTAAGATAGCAGTAAAGGGACCAGGAAGAACCAAATATAACAATACTAACAAAAAACAATGGTTCACCATATAAAGGATCCAGAATACCAAACAGGGTGGGTGAAGCGGAGTGTATGTCACACTTATAATATCCGTTTTAAAGGTGAGTAATCACAAAACGGTATTATTCCAAGTGTGTCATACACTCCGCTTCAATACTTCTTGACAGTTGGGACATCCAATAGCAGTGTCCGTCAAGGGTGGGAACCATAAACAGTAAAGAATGCATCAACTTAAACCACTGCAGCTTGCAGAACCTTGCGGCCAAAAACCGCATCCGCTGAAGCCCGCACATCAACCGTGTAAAACTTGAAAAAAGTATGAACAGAAGACCACGTAGCAGCCTTACAAACTTGTTCAACAGAAGCCTGGTGCTGAAAAGCCCAGGATGCACAGCACGAGTAGAGTGCGCAAGTGACCCTAAAAGGGGGAGTCCTCCCCTTAGCAGAATAGGCCTCAACAATGGCCTGACGAATCCATTTGCTAATCGTAGACTTAGCAGGTGGCAAACCTTTCCTGGGCCCGCAGGGCACCACGAAAAAAGCGTCCGTCTTGCGGAAGGAAGAAGTAGTCACCAAATAGTACTTCACACAGCGAACAACGTCCAAATTGTGCAGAACCCTCTCCTTGTCATTGTTAGGCTTAGGACACAAGGAAGGGAGAACAATATCCTGATTGAGGTAGAAAGCAGACACCACCTTAGGAAGGAAATCCGGTTTAAAACAAAAAACCACCTTATCCTGGTGTGTCTCAAAGTAAGGGGCATGAATCGACAGAATCGCTGGTGACCCTTCTAGAACCAGTTAGCGAACTACCCTGCCCAGCATGGAGACAGGTGGAAACAGGTACAGAAAACCCAGGTCCTTCCACGCCAGAGACAAGGCATCCACTGCCAAGGCCAGGGAATCCTGAGAAAGAGACACAAATGCTGGAAGCTTGTGATTGTGCCTCGAGGCAAAGAGATCTACCTCCGGAGTCCCCCACTTGCAGCAAAGATCCAGAAAGACCTCGGGGTAGAGAGACCACTCTCCGTGGCGAGAGGACCCCCTGCTCAGGGAATCCTCTTCCGTATTCTCCACCCCCGGAATGTAGACTGCCGAAAGGCAAGGAACATTGCTCTCCGCCCAGCGCAGGATCAGAGAGACTTCCTTGAGGGCACTCCTGGTGATATATGTAGGCCACTGTCGTTCAGTTGTCCGAACGCACCTGAACCGGAAGACCCCGTAACTGTGGGGTTACCCGAGCCAGAACCAGACGAATGGCTCGGAGCTCCAATACACTGATGGGGGTGTGAGCCTCCTGGGGACCCCACACCCCGCTGAACTGATGCCTCTTCCAATAACCTCCCCAGCCCGACAGGCTGGCATCCGTGGCAACCGTCTCCCAACAAGGGACCAGAAAGGATCTGCCCTTCACCAGATTGCTCGAGTCCAGCCACCACCGAAATGACTGCCGAACCCTGGGAGACATCTTGAAAGGTTGATCCAATGACTGTGGGAGCTTGTCCCAATACGTCAAGAGGAGAAGTTGAAGAGATCTCATGTGAAATTGTGCTAACGACACCATCAGACCCACCAGTTTCATCCCCTGTCGGATAGAGGGACAAGGACTGGCCAGAAGAAGACGGATCAGGTCCTGAATCCCCTGCACCTTGGTCTGGGGCAGAAACACTCTGGCCCGACTGGTATACAGATTCATGCCCAGAAATGAAATCACACGAGACGGGGAGAGAGAAGACTTGGTGCGGTTGATCACCCACCCGAATCTCTCCAGGGTCGACACCACCTGGAGGGTGTCCAGTTCTGCCTTCTGAAGGGAAGAAGCAGAAATCAACAGATCGTCCAGATAAGGCACAATGCGAATGCCCCGAGATCTGAGCAGAGCCATTACGCCCGCCAAAACCTTGGTGAAGACCCTCGGTGCCGAGGTCAGACCGAAATGAAGAGCTACGAATTGATAATATTGATCCCCCACAGCAAACCGGAGGAATCTCTGATGTGCCTGAAAAATCGGAACATGCAGATACGCATCCTTGATGTCTATGGATGTCATAAAATCCCCTTGGCGAAGGGAATTCGCAGAGTCTCCATGCGAAACTTTTTGGCTCTGATAAACCTGTTGAGAACCTTGAGATCTAGAATGGGTCTCACCTAACCCTCCTTTTTGGGAACCATGAAAAGGTTGGAGTAGTAACCCCTGCCTCTTTCCAACAGAGGCACCGGGCATATAACCCCCATGTCCAGAAGGCTTTTCACTGCCAACAGGAGCCCCTGTGCAGCCTGAGGGTCCGAGGGCACCCGAGACCTTAAGAATCTTGGGGGCGGCCAGTACTCGAACTCCAGTTTGTACCCGGAGGAGACCACTTCCAAGATCCAATTGTCTGTGACCTCCCGGGCCCAGACCCGGAAGAAAAGCCGCAGCTGTCCCTCCACCCTTACGGGTGAGGGCGCCCCTTCATTGCTGAGCTGGTTTAATGGCAGGCTTGGGCTTGGAACCCCAGGCAGCCACGGGACGTGCCCGACCTCTGCCCCTGTTCCAGGACGAGCCCCTGACACCTGAGAAGGCCAGCCCCCTAGACGCTCTGGCACCTCGAAAGGAAGGAGTGAACGAGCCCGCCCCCCGAAAGGGACGGCGCTGCTTCCTCCGCTGAGGTAACTTACCGCCTTTAGCAACAGCATCCAATTTATCTCCGCGCACCCAAGAAGGGGAGAGCTGTGAGTGACTTCTTGGCTCCAACGTCCGCTGTCCACTGACGGAGCCAGACCAGTCTGCGCATGGCCACCAGCAAGGCTGACGTCCTACTACACACGACAATGGAGTCTTCCATCGCAGCCACGACAAAATGACAAAATCCATGAACAATTTGCAAGTATAGCGAACTCAGCGCTAGCTGGATCCAGCTGAGCGTTATTCAGCCAGTCCCTGATAAGAGACCTGGTAGCAAGGGACACCAGGGCAGATGCACTAACCGGCCGCAGGGCCGAGCTCACGTTGGCAAATGCGTGGCACGCCATCTGATCAAGGCGCTTGTCCTCGCCATCCTTAAGAGAGGAGGCGTCAGGGGTGTTCAGAACAGAAGAGTTGGTCAAACCTAACACAGGCACGTCGACCTCGGGAGGAGAAGACCAGCGCTTGACCGCCTCCACCGGAAAGGGATACTTCTTATCCCATCCCTGAGGCATACCAGGGAGCCGACTGGGCCTCTCCCATTCCCTATCAGCGCATCAAAATGACCCTGGGTAGGGAATTCCAGACGGGGCTTGTAGGCCCCAAAAAATTCCCCCTTTTTAAGAAGGGGCACCTCAGGTGGATCAATATCCAACACCTCCAATAAATGTGACAAAACAGTGGCCGTATCTACGGCATCCCCCAGCGCCTGCCCGACATTGGAATTCCCAGGCTGACCATAGTCAGCCTCTGAATCCTGATACAATTCCCCCTCCTCTAGCGGGGAATAATCGGACAATTCAGCGGACTCATCGTCTGTCCCACAAAGGCTGGGCCGACGACAACTGTCTTTTTAGCCTGGGGCTTCTTGCCCACCGTGCTAGCAATCATTTTCTCTATGCTGGCCAACCTAGCCCAAACATGAGAAAGCGACTCCCCACTAGTGCCAATGTCACTTGGGGTACGGATCAGGTGGGGAGGGGAAGGCGATGAAGAGGGAGGAGCTGACCCAGAAGGCTGGGTACCAGACTGCCGCGTTATGGCCTTTTGTGCGCATGCTATACAGATCAGCACATTCTCCCCCTTAAGGGATACCCCACACATGGCCCGGATTGTCCCGAAGGGATTCCGGGCCTGGTATCCTGCAGAGCCTCCATATGGTGAATTTTTGTGGTCAGTCGCAAGACCGTAGGGGATTACGCATAAGCAACCCGGGATGCCCCTTAAAAGTCCTGGTGGCAGGATTTTGGGGGTGGACAATATTTATATCTAGGGACCCCAGGACCAGGAGAGACCCCTTAAAATGCACTTATACGGGGACACCTGTAACACACAAAATAGGCCACATAAGAGCAGAGCATAGTAAGGGATGCCCTAGCATTAGATATTACAGTCACACAGCCGAAATATTCATATACAGGTATATGACTATGTATATATACTTATCACGTCTATATCGCCAAGCAGCCATACAGAGCTAATAAAAGGCATATACACACACACAAATATATATATATATATATATATATATATATATATATATATATATATATATGCTATGAATATATACATATATACACATGTGCCCCCGATGTATGTAGCCCACATGCACAATAACGCCCGGCGACATGTACCGCAAGGAAGAGCATAAGCCTAGGTATCCAGCTAAGGGAGCCTGTATGGGGCACTCACGGGCAGAAGATGGCGTCCATTTGTGGAGAGGGTGAAGGGGGCGGGCCAGCGCAGAGCGCGGCAGCACATGGCTCCGCCCCCCTCCGACACGGGATTCACTCCCAAGCCGCGCTTCCAGCCGATAGGGCTGGAGCCGGCCGACGACGCCAAGGGGGGCGGGCCGACGCGGGAGAGCGCCAGGCCCCGCCCCCCCTCACTGAGGGAAGTAGAAGGTTGCGCTCCCAGGCCAATATGGCCGCGGAGCCGACCATAAGAGAACCGGCCCGCAGCCGAAAAGGGCGTGCGTGCGGGCCGAACGTTAACACACACACATACACATGATTAAACAGTGATTAAACACACACACTGAAAATAAAGGTCAGGTAGTTAGCCCCCCCGGAGGAGAGTAAGGAACCCGGAAGGGGGGGAACCCTGCCAGAATCCGGCCCTAAGCCTAGCGGGACGGGGCATCCCACACCAGGATCACCAAAACCTGGATAACCGCCTACCCCATGGTGGGGTCTCACGGTGGAGCGGTGCTCCTACTGCACCCAAAGGATGCTCCTACCTTTACCAAGGACCCGCAGCTGAAGCTGGGAGGCTCAGTACAGGGACAATTTAGGAGGGTCCTGGCAGCAATAGGGACAAAAATGGCCGGGCGCGAGCCCGGCTTACCTGCAAGTAAGAGAAGCCTTCATCTTCTGTCTTGCTCGCTCCCTGCAGAGAAGACAACTGGGGAATTGGTGGGAGGTCCCAGGTAGTTATGGACCGGGAGGGGCTTCTTTTTTGCATTCATCTCTGCAGAAGTTCGCCCTCTACTGGAGAATAACCCAACTGTCAAGAAGTATTGAAGCGGAGTGTATGTCACACTTGGAATAGACAGAGCGCGGAGCCCTGAATGAAGTGCAATCACACACACACTAAAGGCAATAAGCGCACATACACCCCCCCCCCTTGAACGGGATAACGAGAGAGGGGGGAGAGTGGATGTCAAATAAAAGACCCACCAATGACCAGGGCAGGGCAAGAGAGGACGGGGCATCCCAAATCAGGTTCACCATAACCTGCACCGCCTACCCTTTGGTGGGGGATTGCGGTCGGAGCCAGGCTCCGCAAAGAAGAGCACCTGTGATAGGTGCTGCCTACCATCACCCGACCAGCGTAGCCAAAGCTGGGAGGCATAAGTAATAAGTGAAACAGGTGGGAATAGTCCTACAGGGCCGCGGGCTGTTAAGCCCCACTCGCCTGCGATAAGAGAAGCCATCTTCTGACCTTCGCAGCCGACTGCAGAGAAGAAACTGGGGAATTTGTGGGAGGTCCCGGATATATATGGACCGGGAGGGGCCTCTTTTTGCCATCTCTGCAGTCAAGCGCCCTCTGGTGGAGGTAATCCCATCTGTTATGAATCATTATCTGGAGCAGGACGTGCTGCATACTTAGAATACAAACTTTAGACAGTCTTCCAAGAAGATTCATCTATTTTAACATAGTAACCGCTCATACAAAGCATAGAAAATTACTACATTTTTAGTAAAATTCAGAAATGACGGCACACAGTCATACAAGGTAGTGGTTTATTTTGGTTTCCTTCAATGTTTGGAAAAGGGGATAAAGAGGACCAAGATATTTTGGTTTGTACAATATTAATATCGTTAAACATTTTTCAACAAGTCAAACAGGATAAAAATTCACTCCAAGATCTGTGCAGACTTTTCTATAAACAGTTTTGCTTTAAGGTACAGTGCATCATAAATCACAGGTCTTTACATAGTGCAAACCTCTGTTGTACACAAATCCCTTGTGCCTTGCATTTATAAAAATTACATCTGTACAAGGACACCTTCAAAAGCTTTAAAACGAGCGATGCCGACAGTCACTCCTAATCCCCCTAAAAATAACTGTTTATACATTTCTATTACAGAGGCAAATTATACCACTAGAAATGTCAGCAATAATTGCACTTTAATTGGTTACTAGACACATGGCAAGCAAAATGCCACACGCCCAGCCCTCTAGCAGCTTTGACAACATGGACAAATGAAGCAAAGATTCTTAGTAGCCGTCACAGAAATCCACAGGAACCTGTTGCAACCAAATATTACTGATGCAGCATCATAACAGATACCTGGAAGTTCCTGTCCTACCAAATAAGCCTGTCTGCGTTTAAGCGTATTACAGAACAGATTTTCTTTATATGTACATTTAAATAATCCCCACTTTACTATTCCACTAGCCTACTACCCACAGCATATTCTGAACAGATATGATCTCATGAATGACGCTTTGCTGAAGAATAACGTTTTTGTCAGACTTAAATATATATGTACAAAAATGTAATATGTTTAGTTAAGCAGGTACAATAGATCAGACAATACTACATATTTAATTCTAAATCCAGGTTTATGCAAGATGGTTTACCCACTCCTTAGATCCCTTTGAAACGGCATGTCAATCCTCATCCCTCATTTGCCGCTCCGTAAGCTGCAATTCTTGTTTGTAGCAGTAGAGGCCTGTGCCCACCCAACCACCAGTAGAAGAACGCCCCCCCCCCAGTCAACTGACTATTTTTTACCTATCCTAACCTCATCATGTTCCAATGTGACCGATCTTCTGCACTGGTGGCCACAACAGCTAGATACAGAAATCAATTTAGTGGCTAGCTAAAAATAAGGAAAGTTGGATTTTGCCAACCTCACGTTGCCATTGATTAGGAAAAACCTTGTTTGCCACAAGGTCATTACTTGTGAGGCATCAGCCTTTTCTCCAAACCACCCAACTTGCAAGGTCTTTTGAAAATGGCTGCTATTCCATGCCAGGGAATAGCTGAAAGAGGTTCAACTTAAATGTGGGCACACTATGATATGGTAACATTCTTTTCAGAATGAGTTAACCTATTATATGGCACTGCTACACAACACCAATGCACATTGAGGGAAGTACTACAGTAAGGCTTCACACTGTCTATATCTAAGATAGTTGTGAGGTCTTATTGTTCAGCACTGAAAGAGGATGTGAAAGAAAAATTCAGGTTCAGAGAAATACTGCGACTTGTCCTTTCCAACCAGTAATCTACTCCTTAAAGTAGACCAAAACCAGAGACTCAGTCAGAGACTCCAGGGCAGGCCGATTCCACCCCTATTTGGGATGCCCCACTATGTGTAGCCCCCCACCCTAAGTTGCCCGCAAATTTTACCTTTCCGACGAGCCCACGGGGCATGCATGGCCGGCATCACTCGCATCTCATCCCATCTGTGCACAGCTACGCCCACCGTAACTGAATGTGACCACACACAGCGGAAGGATGCAATTGATGCAGCTGGGGATTGCATTCAGCTTTTCCAGCCACACATTACTATGCGCGACCAGAGAAGTAAATTGGACGAGCAGCCATCCATGCGCCGTAGGTACGTTCTCTGGGCCAACTGCAGGGCAGCTCACACCTCAGTGTCAATTTAATGTGGTCATCTTGCTATAGAGTGAAGAATTGCAGCTATTTGTCCTGAGGCCATAACTTTCAGAGCCAATGAATATCCATGGTACACTTGAGGGACAGTTTCAGTAATCAGGAGGGGGGTTAAAGATTGTTCAAAAATAAGCACTCTCAGCCTACCCGGCATGGAATAGCATAAGTAAGCTTTCTTCCTAAGTCCATAGGCAGACAAAGTATCAGAGCCTACAAATAGATGCAGCAACTCTGTATTTTAGGTAACCGACTAGCTTGTTGGTGGAAGGTTGCAGTTTTGTCTGACGTGGACTGGAAAGTTCATTTGTATCCAGTAGTAAAAACAAAACGTTCAAAAAAGTGCCATGAAAGTCACCTATCACACCTTGGCCTATTGCTCTGGATATGCAATTGCCCTTTGTACCGCTTTTTTTAAATGACTGATGGTGAAGGGAATGGTATGATGACTGCATCAGATAATGCATGCAAACCTATTGTGCTGGATCACAGTCCCCACCGCTGACATATTTGGCGCTGCATCAAACAACCCAAATTTCAAATTAAAGGTACAGAATGTCCAAACATTTATAAAATCGCTAGCCTTCAGATTTTAAGGCCTAGACTGAATATTTTTGTGTCACAGCAGGGATTAATTCATGGGTATCCAATAAGGCATTTCCTTGTAATCCTCCTTATTCCTATAACTGACCAAATTTGATGAAGCTGCTGTGGATGGTTAGCAAGTAACCGTGGAGGTGACTGTTACATTTTGTTATGAGCATACAGTTCATCAATCTGTTTCTGAAAGTATTTCCGCAGCTCTGGCCTCTTGGCTTTCAGGGTGGGAGTCAGTAGGTTGTTCTGAATGGAGAACATTTCTGGGTGTAGAGCAATGTCTTTCACCTGAAACAAAACAGAAAGGGACTTACAAACCCAGCTCAGACATAGTTTATGTAAGGTTTCCTGTGTTAAGAACATGCTTTGTAAAAATCTTAAAATTGTTAGCATTGCTCTGCAAACCACAATAGTACAAACATACATACAGTAAACGCCATTTACACACTGTGGTAAATACAGAGACATGGCCACTAATGTCAGTTATTGGAATGACCTGCTTGCCAAATCTTTCTGCAGCCACACCGCTCTGGGTAACCCACACCTAACGCTTCCCAAATCTTTGGCACCCCAATGTGACTGCCATGCCGCTCATGTGGGCCACAAACCAGCATAGAACGGGTATCAATCGAATGGACCCTAAACCACTGTACATACTAATGTTCTGTTCTAGAGAATGGGCCCCCTGGGAGAGGGTTCTAACCGGTCCCCCCAACAAAAAATGAGGAGTCTCAGAAATCTGATCTAACTCTAAAGAGGGCGAACTATAGCTTTCTGGAAAATTAAGGATACCACACCATGTATTGAGCATTTTATTCATGTGCATGCAAATAAGACTTGAAGGGGGGATTAAAAACCCAACTAAACTGGAAAATAGAAAAAAAAGAGAACTTACTTGTTCAAAGGTTTTTAACCCAGCTTCTTTTCCCAGTTTCAGTATATCTTCCAGAATGGCATTTTTCAGGTCCTTCACAGCAGATCAAAAGAAAAAATCACTATCAGAATATGGAGACCATAAAAAAATTCCATCCATTTTAAAGGATATAGAATTAATGCCAAATAAGAGGACTGACAATAACCTTTAAAGTGAAACAAAACCTGGTATTTGGTTCCATGCCCGGAGCATCCTGAAAAGTAATGGCCCACTGTGTGAAACCCCCAAGAACTCCCTGTAAAACTCACCTCCTCCTGGTCTAATGGTGCATGCGCTGGCTCTCATCCAACCATAACTATGCAATTTGGAAACCAATTGATGTTATTCAATAGGGAGCACAAACTATTGCATCCCCAGCAGCGTGCACTCCCGCCCCAGCCTACCTGAATTGTCTGGGGCGGGAATGTGCGTACAGATGCTGGTGATGCAGCTGCTGTTGCCAACCATAGTAACCAATCAGAGCCATTTCTCAAATTATACAGGCATGGCAAACAGCTCTGACTGGACGAGAGCAGACACGTGCCATTGGACCGGGGCGAGATATGCGGATACCAGCAATCTGGGGGTTTCACACAGTAGGGCATCTGGGATCCCCCGGGGAAGGCCAGAGGGAGGCTGTTTAATCTTTTAGATTCCAAGGCCGACCACCCTGAGTTTTGTTCCACTTCTATCTATCCATCACCCAAAATGATGTAAAACCTGAAATGTAAAGTTAAACGGCCAATAAATGCAAAAAAAACAAAAAAAAGACAAACCGTTACCATCCCTGGTTGCCTTTGCAGTGGTGCAGTTTCAGCGCTATTCCTTCCAAAACTATTCCTGTCTGGTCCCCAGAACACACAAGAGTCCACAACAGAATTCATATTGTGGTGAAGCTCTTAGGATAAGCCACTTGTGGCCAATCAATTGAAATGTATTTTTTACAGAGGCCTAAAATAATTTGTAGATGGCAAACCAGTCATCTGAATAACTCATCTATCACATCACACAGGTGCTTTAAGACCTACTCAAATATAACAGACCAGGTGGCAGAATTCTACCCCCCCCCCCCCAAAATCATCAAAAATAAATAAATAAAAATAATTACCTTGCTGATGCAGTGAGCAGAAGCGCACACAGGCAGATGCACAGACTGTGCACAGAGTTGCTTCCCCAAGTTAATGGGTGGGGCCACCCACAGAACAGGGAAGTCCACTCTGTGCAACAAAACAAAGATGGTTGAGACTGGGGCAGTCACTGGATCCTGGGCGAGGTAATACAACTCTGAAGTACTCACCTGTAGCGTTGGTATTATACGCATACAGCACGTCCTGCTCCGGAATAGTCATAACCTGTGGGTAGTCCTTGGCCTCCGGCGCCGTGCACTGCAGACATGTAGAAAACAAGCTCCTCCCGGCCCTACACATACCAAGGGACCTCCCACAAATCCCCAGCATTGAAAAGCAGTGAGAAGAGAAGCCAGGAGGAACCAACCACCCAGAATAACTGGTAGCAATATCTTAATAACAATCACCATACAGGGGATCCAGAATTAGTGAAACCAGAGTGGGGTGGAGCAGGACGTGCTGTATGCGTATAATACCAACTCTACAGGTGAGTACTACAGAGTTGTATTATTCTAAGCATAAAGCACGTCCTGCTCCTGAATAGTCATAACATGTGGGATATCCAATAGCAGTGTCCATAAGCAGGGTGGGATCCCCAGAAAAAGCAAGGCACAGCGGACAGTAAAGGCGCTGTCACCTGCAAAACTTGCAACAGGCATGACATGAGCAAGGGCTCTAACGTCAGTCTCATAACAGGACCATGAAGGTATGAACAGAGACAGGCCATAAGTCTAGTAATTGAACTAACAGAGAAAAAACCCTGGTGCTGAAGGGCCAGTGATACCCAAGCACCCATGATAACGGAGTAAACAGTAAAGGGGAAGAATCACTCCCCTGAAGGAACATGGGTCAGTGTAGTGACCCAACCAGCTCACAGGCAAGGAAGCCTTGTGGCAACTCTTGTAACACCCTCAAAGGGAACAAAAAACAGGTCACCCGACCAAGGCGGGAATACAGACTCTTAATTATCAGGAAGCCAAGGCTTCCTCAGGATCAGGGAGCATCCAGAAGGATCGATCCAAAGGCGCAATGGCGCTGGAATAGATATCAGACGCATACCTAAGGAGGAGCCTGTAGACTCCAAGAACAGCAGTCCCCCTAAAGGCCAAGAAGGCCGGCATGTGGAGAAGTGCAAAACTTGTAGAGGGATGTAGGCCCTCATATTAGTATTATTAATAATCAGCCCATGGCTAGGCTAAGGGACTGAATCAAGGGTCCAAAAGACCACCAGAACCGGAAGCCCAGCGTAAAAGGAACACCCCCAGGTATGGGGTGCCTGTAGCCGTATATATATGTATACATCGAGTCAGGGTTAAGCAACCAGATCCATCGTCTCAGGCACATGTCTGACAGAGTCAGGAGGCTCCAGAGAAGCGGGCTGGCCTACAGGGCAGCTGAGACAGCATCCAGGCAGGGTCCCCAGGAAGTCCGCAGGGTAAAAGAATGAAAAATTGATCCCCACAGGGACTTATGGAACTACTGGGGAGGTGCAGCTAAGCAATCCCCAAGAGAATTCCCTGCAAGGGTGACAGAACCAGACTGCAGGAAGGCCAAGACAGACCTACACCTTCAGATTCCCAGATGGGGAGCCAACCCCCACTTACGCTGTAATGACTTTAAAGGCCCTGGGAACCAAGAACGTCTAACAGGGAAGAGACTAAGGCCCATGCCAATCAATATGGGATACCACCAAGCCGTTATAGCCGGAGTAGGGGGAAGCTGGGGAGCTAGCTCCCAACCCCCTCTCATACTAAGTCACCCAGGAGACGAGGCCCGTTCCCAAGGGGCGAATGAATCAGCAGTCAATCCCCAGACAGGAGTCCTTATATTGGAAACAGGAAGAGACCTGATAAGGGCAGAACCGCACCCTAACAGAGATATCACAATTCAGCAGCCTTCAACAGAGGCGTCTGCGAACCATTGCTCCCAGGGCCGCCTAGGCTATAGATCCCATGGGACTCTCTATCAGGCCAACCGTGCGCAGAACCCAACAGTAGGGTGATGAAGAGAAGGCATATGAACTAACAAGGCTATGCCTAAATACTCAGGCCCCCTGACTGGAGTCAGAATATTCTGGGACAGTAGGAACAAGGGCAGAGGCCCTGTGTCAGGAGGGAGACCCCCTCAGAGCCACGCTAGGCTCCCCGGGCAACACCGGGATAGCATAACCTGCCGCTAAGGGCAGCCATTGAAGCGAATACCGCTGAGAAGCAGGGGGAGTAGACCCCCGCCCAGGACCGAACAGGGACCCTCCAGAGGTAGCAACCTGTCAATCTTTAGACCAGCATTAAGAACAGGCCATTGTCTTTCAACAGACCAGGAGTCCCCCATAAACCGACCGATCCTGAAGGAGGAGAAGGCCCGCCATATAGAGTCAATGGGGGCCCACCGTTTCAACAAGCCCAGCAGGTAAGATGGACCCTCTAAGGGGCCCAACCCAGAACCACGGGGGTTGTGGAAGGAATTTCCCTTTCCCCTGCCAAACCTGCGAGACTTGGTACCCAGGGTGACCATACTCTAGGAGATGCTGGTAAGGAAGGGGAGTGCCCCCCTGATGGGGCCCTTGCATATGGGAAGCTCCAGAGGAACCACCTTACCAAGAAGGCATGAGCACAGACCAAGCACCGGGGTGCTGGGACATATGTAGGTTTAGTAACCTACTGCGCCGAAGAGCCCGAGGGCTCGTTATATAAATGACATCATCTTGATGTGCCACCAACAGGCCCACCAGCTGCCATCCCGCCTGGTGAAGGCAAGGCGCCAGTAAAGGGGGCAGAGCCCCCGTAACCAGGGGTCCCCTAATTCCAGAGAAGAAGGCTGCAAGCCTGAACCGATTTCCCAGGAACGGGGGATAGTGGATAAGTGACCGTGAGGGGATGAGGTGTTTGAGCAACCATCCAGTAGCTTCCAGGGGACACTGTCGGCCAACCGACCCACTTCGTCTGATGCAGAGGCTGGGGAGTAAGGAAGACGACCCGGTAGGTCCCAACGCAGAAGCCCCACCTCAGGCGCATCCCCAGTCACGCCAGGCTAGTAGCCTGGGCACGAAAAAGAGAGGCCCCAAATAGTGCCTCAAGCCGCAGGGTTGATCCTGCCTGCCAGCGCCATGTTGGAAATCCACGCCGAACAGCTGGAAACAGACCTCAGATTCACGTTTGACACTAACGTAGGGAGGTGGAGGGGTGACCCTGCCTCGAGGAGGCCGGAGCGGCCTTCTGCGGAAGGGTGCTATAGCCTTTTTGCCAAAAAGGTCCAAGCGGGCCCCGAATAACCGCCGTCCTCTGAATGGAAGGCAAGTGAGAGCCTTTTTTGTAGCTCCATCGGCGCCCCACTGTCGCAGCCAGACCAGGTGGCGAATGGCTACCGCAAGTGCTGAGTTCCTAGCACACATCTTAATGGTCTCATCCAGTGCCGATATAATAAACTTCACAAAGGCTTCGCAGTCTGATAGCGCACTAAACACCCCCCAAGGGAGGTCCTCAGGGCGGTGATCCAGTATCTTTCTGACAAGAGTCCTGGCGGCCACCACCGTGATGGCCGCGGCACAAACCGGGCGCAGGGCCGGCCCGGCACACGAGAAGGCGTGAGAGGCCAGTCTGTCAATGCGCCGGTCCTCAGCATCCCGAAGGGTACGGTAAAAGGGAGCAGTCATAAAAGGGGGGTTTGTGACCCCTATAACCGGTGCGTCCACCACCAGGGGAGCTGACCATAAATTGACCACATCAGGGGGAAAAGGGTACTTCCATTCCCAGGCCCCTGGAATCCCTTTAAGCTTACCAGGCGATTCCCATTCCTGGGATATAATCTAGAAATGTTCCTGTTCTATGGAAACTCTCCCTTTTAGGCTTGGGGATCTCCCCAGGAAGAGAGATTGACAAAACCCCAAAAATCTTGATCAGGATTTCATCCGTGTCACACAGACCCCAGGGACCAGGCTCAGATTCATCACGGCCCGCGGGCATCCCATGGGAGGAGCCCGAGTCTGAGAATAGCTCACCTTCCTCAGAAGGGTTAGGGTCCTGCATATCAGCAGAATCATCGGTATCGTCAGGAACCGGAGAGCCTGGAGGTGTCAGGGACCGCTTTTTACCAGGGCCCATACGCTCTGCCAATCCAGAAAGCACCTGCTCCGCCGTGGGCAATGCTCGCGGCACCTCTTGCAGGTCATCCCCGCTGGAGTGGGACTCGTCATTAGGGAGCGGGGAGACGGGGGTGAGGAAGGGAGGTTCCTCTGTTAGCAAACCTGCCTGTTCTGCACACTGTCCGCAGACCTGTGCCCTGTCAGCTTCAGCCAGGGGCTGGCCACACACGGTTCCACCTGAAATGCCTCCATATGGTGATTGTTAAGCAGTATGACGCAGGGAGTTATGCAATAAGCAACCCTGGATGCCCCAAAAACCCGCTAGTAATGTGGGAGAATTTGTAAAGAGGACCCGTTATAATATATGTTAGGCCGGGGCCGGTACCGAAGTCTTGGCTTCTGAAAGACATAATGGGACAAGGGGAGTGGAGTCAGTGCCATGCTCTGTTTGAAAAACATAGAAACCATACCGCCCCGGAGGGCACTTACATGACCAAGGGAGGAGACGAGCCACACCACGCGCGCGTGCGAAGATAGAGAGAATGGCGCCAGCGAACCTCGAGGGGAGGGCCAGGCCAGGCTGTGACGCGAGACGCGTCATGCCGAGTCTCCGCCTCCCCCAAAGAGCGCGAAGCTCCAACCGACGGCAAGTACAGCAGCGGAGAAAGTAACATCTAATGCTGACACGCTAGAATGAATCTGCCGAAGCAGACTGATAGTAAGAAAGACAGCTCGCACTGTACAGTGAGGCGCGACACTGACCCCCTGATTAAAGGAACAAGGTCTAATGGCGAATGGGCACTAGGGTTGCCACACACACACCCCCCCTTTCTTTCCCCCCCCCCCCCCCCGAGTTACGGGAGGAAGCGAGGGGAGAAGCTGGCGGTGTCCATGGACTGAGTCTGTGAGGGGCACGGGCAAAAATGCGGGAGGGGCATCCTCTAGAGGCTCACCATCGGCCTGACCGCCTACCCTATGGAGGGGGATTGCGGTGGAGCACGGCTCCATTCAGCACACCAGGTGCTACCTACCTTCACCCGACCCATGCAGCCTAGGCTGGGAGGCATAATCTTCTGAAGAGGACGGGTGGAAATAGTCCCACAGAACCTTGGGCCGTTGCCCGCTCGCCTGCGAGAGCGTGATACTTCCTGTGTTCGCAGTTCCAGCACTGCAGAGAAATCTGGGGATTTGTGGGAGGTCCCTCGGTATATGTAGGGCCGGGAGGAGCTTGTTTTCTACATGTCTGCAGTGCACGGCGCCAGAGGCGGAGGTATACCCACATGTTATGACTATTCGGGAGCAGGACGTGCTGTATGCTTAGAATAAGGAGTTTTTTTTGCTTCTGCTTTAACACCCCCCAGCCCCATCCACTCGCCTTACCAGCGTTCCCACAATGTTATGTCCAGCATCTGATTGAAGAGCAGATCCAGGAGGACAATTATGCAGTGTGGGTAAGGTGAGTGGACATTTGCTCGACATGAAGCACATAGCCCCCCACAACGCACTTCTGGAGGGGGGGGGGGAACCATTTTACAAACTATATTAAATAAGCTACCATATATATATCTTATAGTGAACTACCAGCCTAAAAATTGCTGCTTGGCCAAGCAGTCAAGTTCAGTGCTGCAGCTTCATTGCTGGAATCGAATTGCAGTCAACTCCCACCAGGAAATCAGATGGCTGGTGCCATTTAAAAGAGTGATATGCCACTGGCCAGTACGGGCAGCAAGGTTAGAGGGCAAAAAAATGTCAGGATAGGTGGGGGGGGCGGGGGGGTTTAGTGCCATTTACCAAAAGACTCTTAAAGAGGACCTTCACCCTGAATAAGAGTCTACCTGGTATGTTTCCCCCACCCCCTACCTACAGATTGCCCACATTAAAAATCAACCTACCTGCACCTACTGCATTAAAAAAAAAACAAATTTTAACATCTAAGATGGCGGCCCATAGAGTCTCAGACTGCCTGCAGACAGAAGTGCCTTCTGATTATGCCCCTTTGCATTCTGGGATTGCTGTGCTTTTCCTGACCCCCAGCTCCGCAAAGCACAGCTATAACCCCACTCCCTGCACTTTCCACCACCCTCAATATGCAATGCCTCTGAGGCAAGATGGGGGCGCCCGTATCCTAGAGTACTGAATAGAGTTGAAGCCCAGCATGGGGAAAGAGTAATAAGTAAGCGAAGGATAGTTTAAGCATTTGGGCTTTTCATTAAAGGATGTAGAAGGTCCAGTTTAAAGAGAAATCTGGTAAAAAATCTTTATTGAATGCAAAGTGCAGTTTAAAAGGAAATTGGCAAAAATAAAAATATGGCTCCTCCAGTCAGCCTCCCAGCTATCCTTTAAAAATGTTCAACAAAATGATCACCTACCTTACTCCTGCACAGCTCTTCATAGGTACCTTCGATTTTCCTTTTTTTGGCCCAGCTAACCACAGAATCAGGGTCTGGAACCACAATGGCCACTAAGAAAGCCTGAGAATAATTAACAAAATGTCAGATGTGTTTCAGGCAAAGACATTTAATAGTGTAGTTCCTATAATTACCTGTAAGCTTTCTCCGTGAACAAAGGCCTGTGCCACTGGCTCGCTTCTGCTGTAAACATTCTCTATTTTCTCTGGTGCAATGTATTCACCTTGGGCCAGCTTAAATATGTGCTTCTTTCTATCTATAATCTTTAATGTACCGTTCTGTGGGACAATATTTAAGCAAAGTGTATTTTATTTAGCTTCTGTTATAAATTTATAAATGACAGCTTATACAAGAGTAGTTATACCCCAAAACCACACATATAGGTGTTAAATAAGTGCCACCTGGTTTTGATGGTTCTCTGCTTAAAAGGAGCAGTATCGCAAATTTTTCTTGGCGACTTATATTTAAAATGGTTTGAATGTAGGTAAGTGTTGGAGTAAGAATTACAAATGTAGAAAAAAATGATGTCTGTGTTGTGCAGTTGGAGACTAATAGCTCATGTTTATGTCTGCTGAGTGTTGGCCGACACTCTGGCCTGTTCCACGCTGAGGAGAGGGGGAAACAATGTAACAAAGTAATCAGCTGTTCAGTGCTGGCAGCCGTCCAGCATAATATTGCAACATTGCCTGGCCAGAACTCATATCTAAAACAGAAAGAACAAGCTCTAGAAGTCATTTAGCTCTTTGGTAAATTCAATGTCAGTTTGAACCAGAGAGTCATTGTTTCGAATCTCAGACTCACCAGTTTTTTTTTTTTTTTTTGGGGGGGGGGGGGGGGGTTATTTCATTTCAGAACTGGATTATTATGTTTACACCCCGTTTTTTTTCTCTAAACATTTTTTTTATTTTGACAGTTTTCCCTTCATGTTGGCTCTGCTGCAGAATCTTTCAGCTACCCATTTTCTCTTTCATATTCTTATTTTTCATTTTTCCATATGATCTTTCTTTCAGCTTTGTGTGTTTTGAGCAAAGCCCAACCCAGGATTTTCACTATCTGGAGTTTTGTTTTGTGTCACTAGGATGCCCTGATATGTGAAATCCCCAAGTTTGCCTGTGAAAACGTACCTTTCCCTGTTCCACAGCGCATGCGCGGGCTCTCATCCAATCAGCGCTGTTTGCACACAGATGGGGAGCCTAAGCAGTAACCTTCCTGGCTGCCCGGCTGTCTAAATGACTATCTGCTTGAGCGCGCCAGAAAAAAATGGGGGGGGGGGGGGGGGGGGGGGGATCTGTGGCTATCCAGGGGTCGTTTCACACAGTGGGGCATCCCGATTTAGGATGCCCAAGGGGGAAGGTCAATGGCCGGGTCCTATAGACTTCAGGGTCGGCCACTCAGTGTTTTGTTCCACTTTAATACCTTCAGATTTTCCTGCACAGTTATTCAAAGAAGAATTTCAGTTATTTTCAGTTTAGTTTGTATAGATTTTACACATTTGAGTCACCTGGTCTCATAACAAAAGCAGCACCTCACACACACACAGCTGTTACCACTGATTACAGTGTCAGCCTTTGAGGTAAAGTGTTGCTAGGAGACCAGCGGGCTAAATGAAGCAGCTCACTAAATACAACTCAGCAGATCCCCCTATTCAGCAAATGGACTGAGCCATTGTCATTATACAATTTAAAAGAAAAAAGGCAGATATTTTTTCCTTTTTCTATCGCCACATTATTTATACACGTTAGAAGCTATTGTGTGGCTATTTAATTATTTATCTTTTTTAATGCAAATTTCGCGATACTGCTCCTTTAACGAGCAAGCTCAACTTTGCATAAAACACCATTATATCTTTTGAAAAGAAAAATGTAAGAAGCTGAATTCATAAAAAGGAATCAAGAGAGAAACATTTGACAGTTTGCACTGCCATGGGAAATCCCCAAGCCAAGACCTGGTCCTCCTAGCACAAGACTTTTTCATTTACAGTCAATAACATGTTGTCTTACAATTTACTTACTGGTAACCATTTCCCAATATCCCCAGTGTGCAGCCAGCCATCCTTGTCTAAGGCTTCGGCAGTTTTTTCATCATCCTTCAAGTATCCTTTAAAAACATTTGACCCTTTGACACAAATCTGCAGAGACACAAAAGTGTTAACACAAACGAGTTTTCTAAAAAAATTGTTGGAGCTGATGTGTATTAGCACTCACTTCGCCCTCTCCCTTAGCAGCAAAATAGTTCATATCTTCTACATCCACCAGCTTAATATAGTTGCAGGGCATGGGGGCGCCAACATGACCTGTCATTAAAGCAGATATGTAAAATGAATGTCACGACTTGATATGCGTAAAATTACACACAAATATTCTTTGCTGCCAGCATTAAAAAAGGGCTTAAAGGGTCTTTCAAACAAGCAGGAATAACAATTCCCTCCCCTTTTTGGACAGGTTTTTTTTCGTTTGTACACTAACCAAAGTTTTAACCTCCTTAAATTTCTTTCATTCACGTACACATAGTTGGTACAGATGTAGATTAAAGTGACTGGAGGTCTGCTCACATTCTTACCCCAGGGCATTTTTTTTTTTTTTTTTTTTTAGGCCAGTCATGTGGGTGTGAGCAAATCTTGGGTTATTTTTGACTGGCGGTCCATTTTATGGCCCAATTTCCACAACATGTTTACTAGGTGAGAGACAAATATTACATAACTTAAAATATATGTAAAAAGGTATTTGAAAACAGCTCACAAAAAGTGTGGAACTGCAAAAGCAAAGCGTACATTTTAGTTAAAGCGGAAACCTAATCTCGCCATTATGCCCCCACCGAGGCAGGGCAGGGATATAAGTCACCTTACCTCGTCCGGATCCTGCACACAGACAGTGCACAGAGTAGCATCCCCTGCTGTGTGTGTTCCCATTTGTTGAAGTAAATGGGCGGGGTCGCGCCTAGAGTGGGGGAGGCAGTTCTGTGCAGCAGAACAAAAATGTCGGCACCCAGCAACGAAATAGCCGGCAAGCAGCGCTGGCTCCCAGGGGAGGCAAGTGTGTTTATGTGTATATACATACACACAGAACAAAGCTGTCTATTGGTTAATGAAATGAAGCATTCCTACCTGCAGTCCAGTCTCCAGGAATGGTAAGTGAACAACCAGCAGTGCATTCTGTCTGTCCATAACCTTCATAGAACTAGATTTGGAGACACATTCTCATTGTTATTAGCTACATGTAAAATAAACACTTCACACCCAGAGTACACAAATTATACCTACCTGACAACCAAGAGCTGCCCGTAAGAATGTTAGCACAGTAGGAGAAACTGGAGCTGCTCCAGTAATCATAAGTCGCACTTTTCCACCAAGACTGTCCTACAAAAGGGAAAACACCACAATTCAAAACCATTTGATTAAGAAACTTTATTTGGCATGAGCTGTTAATATTTTACAGCCATAGTGATCATAACACCATGCATGTCCATACAAGAGTCAGCCATTGCACTCAACTCTTAGAGAGGCGCTATTAGTCAAGTCACCAGTTCCTCATTCACTTGTATGGCAGCAAATGGCAACCAATCATGTGACTGTCAGCAAACATTCAGGTTTGATGTGCAAGCCCACATAGCAACCCTGCTTGGTCTGGCAGTCAAGTGATGGCAACCATACATGAATGGGGAAGTGGTAAGTGTATGGGTATAGGACCACTTTAAAAAGACACTTGCACAAAGTGGATGTCCAAGTAGCAGTATGTAAAGGGATTTGCCCATTCTGCTACCCTCCCAGAACTCAAGATGCAAATCATATATATGCTGCATTTCTGTTTTAACAAAACTGCTAGTTTCATTGTTGTCTTTATGACACTTCTGCTGAGAGCTAAACATCTGACATGAAGTTACGGAGTGAAACATATAGTAGTTTATCTTTTATAAGTCTTTCCCCTCCCAAAAGTGGAGGGCTGGGGATGGGGATGCCAGTGCATCTTATGCCGCGTATGCGACCTGTGGGGTGGTGCTGGCAAGTAAAAGATGACTTTATAGGTGCTCCCACAGTCTTGGTCTAGCTGGCACCCACTGAAACCAAGGGACGCCAGCTGTACACAGGCCACGCCCGCGTGCAACGCAGAAGCGCCGGTAAGGTAAGCGTTTTACCTGAAATCCTGGGGGAGCTCTGCATTGGGTACCCCAAAAATACATAGGGTGTTTTGGGTGTGTTCACTGCCCATTAACAAAAGGCAGTTTGTCCCAGGGGAACACCCCAACATCACTTGTGCGAGGAATGGGTGGTGTTGCTGTTATGGAAGGGCTTACAGTGGAGGTCGGACAGGCAGGGTGCAGCAACTGATCACTGTCAGCTCTATCCCATAGGACAAACTGCCTCATTACCCGTGATGAATATACCTAATGCAGCTAGAAAAAAATTCCCAATTACCTGAACCTTCTGAAATATGAGTTTGTCCCAAATGCTGTCCTTACGGATAACTCCACTGCGCAGTTCGGCCTCTTTTCTTTTGGAAGCAAAATCCAACAACCAGCGCTTCAGGGAAGTATTTGCCTGTGCAAAGATCTTAAAAGAACATAATCAGATTAAAAAAAAAAAAAAAAAAAAAAAAAAAAAATTATTTTTGTTTAATTTATTTAAGTAAATATCTAGGGTGCCTACCCGGTCAAACATCCTGTTGATCAAACGCGGTACCACTGGAAAAATGGTGGGCTGCAAAGTTTTTAGGTCATCCATTAACAACCGGATATCTCCTTGGAAAAATCCTATTCGGGCTCCATGGCAAAGAACAACACTCTACAAACATAAAAAAAAGTATTTTTTCTTAATACCACAGACCAAAAAGGGAGAGTGGGGAAGCTGCAGAACTTGATCTCAGGACACTATGTTTTATTCAACCAAACGAGGACTAAAAGGCTGCGGTTGAGCAAAGGTAAATATTAATGCATATTTTAGCCTGGATACGGACTTTACCTTAATCAAACCTACATTCAAAAAAGTCTGATGCATTCTTCACCCCTAAACGAGCTGAATTGTGATGTCAATCCACTTTGAAGTAAAAAGAAATGCCCAAATTGGGGAAGGAAACCTCAACCCCTATCAAACCAAACCTTAACCCCTAGCAATCCTACAGAAAACCCAAAGGAGGGATCACCAGAACCATGCAATGGACTATAGGGGAACTCCATAGGGGAAACATTGGGGTGCTGTAGGCATTTTAGGGCCGATTAAGTTCCAAAAGAATTTCTCTCACTTTTATTTTTTTTTTTAAAGAGAAAACGCTTTCCCTCCTGATTTTCTTCCTTGGCGCAATTTAGCCCCATTTCTAGCTATGCAAATTAACAACATTTGCACAGCTTCAAGCAGTGAATCACACCGAGGAAAAGAAAATGAGAAAGGATTTTGAGAGAAAGTCAAAGGAGTGCAACATGCTAAGTAAACCTAACAAAATCTGGCCATTTCTACTCATTTAGGCGCAGCCCGGCATTCTAAGTCAAAACGCATGTGGCAGGGAACGAAATAGCCCTGTGAAACATTGGTCTTTAAAGCCAAACTAAACCCTACATCAGAGGACCTGAAGTGTGAAGGACTGCAGGGCCGTCTGGAGTCTCATCCATTGGGGCATCCCAAACCAGGATGCCCTGCTGTGTGAAAGCCCCAGAGTACCCACGCCAGGCATTTGTGAATAGTCCCAAATCAGGATTTAAGTGTATTTACTATAAAATATTTTTCACACAGTACACTGGGAAATGGGGATAAAGGCTTAGTTTCCCAGGGGGGTTTGGACACTACAAAATCTGGGTCTACACATACTCAGAATAGAAGTGCATAACCCTTGTGGCAGGTTGTATCAACACAAGTTTGGAGTTTCCAAGAGAATTGAGCTGTTCAGTCGGATTAGCCTGTAAACCAGATGGCAACAGGTTGTGGTCCTTGCCCCCATATGTGCTTAAAGAGGACTGAAAGTCTGTTTATATTTTTGTTTAACTGCAAAATAAAAGAGGACATTGATAAGCATATAACATGCTGCATACTTATTAATGAACTACTCACCTTACCTGTCCGCCAGCTCCCGAACGGAACCTGGGAGGTGTATGTATCCCACAATCCACTCAGGGGCAGCAGCTACTGACTAAGTGACTTAACCCAAGTGTTCGCAACTATGGTTTGGCATCTTGGACTCAATCGCAAAAGTGAAATTCCTGACCATTGGGACGTTCACTCCACTTTAAAGAAAATCATTTTACTCAAAGCAAAATCTACTTTTCTTAATGAAGGACATTCAGTCAGAACTGACTGAAGGTCCTGACCCTAGCAGCATAGGGAGATCCCAAATCAGGCAGTCTATACTCACCCCCCTTTAGTGCTCCCTCAACAGTTGCCATTCAAATAACAACTGGCAGCCAACCTGATTTGCTAGACAATCCTGATGCTGGCAGGCACGTGGAGCAGCAAAACCGGTGTCCCACCTCCCAGCAGAGGAGGGGGTTTATTGTCACACTGCTGCTCGGGTCAAAGGATCTATAGTCCTTTTTAACAGGTAGTCCCTTTATTTGTACATCTGGGATACGCACCCCATATCAGGCCCCTTCAATGTACATAGTTAAATAGGATTCTACTCTCTAACCTACCTTCTACAACCTATCTAGACACCTACTAAAAAAAAGGTATTAATTGTGTCTTACCTGGACTATTCTTTCAAACATATGTGCCAAAGGCAAGTAGGATATTTGTACATCACTGCTGCTCATTTTAAGTAAACTCTGTAAAAAATATGACAAAAAGTGCTGATCATGTGAAACACACCATGCCTCGTGCCTACCTCTACAACTCTCTCAAACATATGAGCCAGCGGCAAAAAAGAGATGACAACATCTTGCGTAGAAGGAACCGTCAAGCCCTAAGCAGCAGGAGAAAGAAATAGCACAACATATCGCTCGATTAAGAGAAAAATCATTTTCAAGGGTAGAAAGAAAGTTGAATTTTATGAAATAGTTTTAGAAAGGTAAAAGATTATTAATTACAAATTAATTGTAGGTAGCACATGCATCCCCAAACAAGGTTATTCGTGTAATTAGGTTTATATCTGCCATCCTATGGAAAATCTGCAAATTAGAAGCAAGATGTATACTGGTATGCATGCAACTGAAGATGCACAGGCATACAACCACACCACAGCCAGGCTCAGACAGATTTATGATAAAAAAAAAAAAAAAAAATCAAGATGCGTCAATAAGGACAGATCGATAACAGACAGACCTTGAGCAATAGCCATCAATAATATTATATATATATCTTAATATTCAAAACTCTTTTTAAAGCATGTTAGGATCATAAAAGAATAAAGCTGCATAAAAGTAGTTTTCACCTTCATTTAACAAGTCTTAATTTAGTCTGTTAATTTTTTTTTCTTCTATTCCCAAGCCATTGCAAAACATTTACATAATATTCAAAACAGAAAATTTTCTGCCCACAAAAATAGTCTTTGGAGGCACAAATGTAAGTATTGACTTACTATTGTATCGACCTGTAATGACTTCGTTTAGAACATGTAGGAGACCTTGTCCTAAAGGGAATTGTAGGACACTTGCAACCTGGTTTTCCAGTACAATGCTTTCTACTGGAAAACCTGAATCTGAGGCATAATGGCAAAAGGGCCTACAGTCCTTAAAGTGGAGCAAAACCCACTCTGATTGGCCTGGGAATCTAGAAGATTCCAGGGCTGATCGATTCCCTCCCCCCGGGGCATCCAAAATCAGGATGCCCCACTGTGTGAAACCCCTCAGGTCGCCCCATACACTTACCCTGCTTCCCAGTCCAACGGCGCATGCATGAACAGCGGCTGCATCCCCACTATCCCTCTAGCAGGGTGCGTGAACACGCCAGGCATTTGTGAATGGCCGTCGCTTGCACACTCCCTGTATGGCAGCACACACTGTAGAAGAGGCTCTGGTGTAACAAATAGTGACTCATACTTCTAAAAAGGTTATAAAGCTTTCCATACACGTTTTATTGGATCAGGAAGAACTGATATTACCCGTGTGTAATATTAACTATTACTGTCCTGCTCTCCACTTAACTGTAGGACTTGCATTAAAAAGGGATTTTAGTACTTTGTGTTAAATATTTTTCTTATGGGTTGTAGCCCTTGACCAGGTGAATTGGATACTTGACAAAGCTGTTCCACCTTTATGGATGTAACCCCAACCCAAACAGTGACACCTCAATGTGTAGCAGGAGAGGATCCAATGAGAAACATTGTCACCAGTGGAACTTGTCAGCTGCATTCCAGACCTCCACAAGTCGTGCCCTGTTCCATAAGGCGCTGGTGGTCCGCTGCAGTAAATTTGTTACTAACAAGTACCAATACACCCGCTGAAGCGGGGCATGCATTGATCCCCTCCCAGGGTGGAACAGGAGAGTTTTCTATATTTTAGGGCTTGATCCTGTACAGTTGAGTAAGTAATTTTATGTTTATTCCTTGATGCAACTCTTTAGCGGTGCTAAAAATGATGCTGAATTGCACTGTGGGGAAAAAAAATCAATATACATTTTTTTTTCTAAAAAAAAAAAAAAAAAAAACACGAGAAACAATTTTGGCTTTGATTCACTAAGAGTTGAAAACATTCTCATGGTAGTAAAAAAATCAATTCATGAGAAAAAAGCCTGATAATTTAGTTGTTAGTGAATCACCAGATAGGAAGACAGTGAAAGTCAATTGCACATATTTACTCCTGAGAAAAGTAGTGAACGCTTTACCCCTTTTTATCTGTAGTAAAAATGCAATTCTGTGATTACTCACCTGTAGAATTGTTTTTGTCTGTGTCCTGTTCAGGTCGCTCCACTTCTTACATGTGGGTAACCCACCACAAGGTGGCGCAGTGACTGCAAGATCAAAAATTGTAGCTCCTCCCGGCCCCTTATTAGGCAGATGTCTCCCAACAATCCCCAGTGGTTCAAAAGCAGTAAGAAGAGACAGGCCGGTAGGCCAAGAGGATTTTTCTTATTGAGTGAGTACATGTTGAAGCTAAGACTAATCACCATAACAGGCAAAGGAGACACAAGAACCAGGGTGGGGTGGAGCAACCTGAACAGGACAGACAAAAACAATTCTACAGGTGAGTAATCACAGAATTGCATTTTTCTCTGTGTCCTGTTCAGGTCGCTCCACTTCTTACATGTGGGACATCCAAAAGCAGTGTTCAAAAAGAAGGGTGGGATCCCCATTGAGCAACAGCATGTAGTTATGACACTACCGCCTGAAGCACCTTATGGCCAAAAACAGCATCATCTGAGGCCCCAACATCAACCTTGTAAAACTTCATAAAAGGTACTAACAGAAGACCAAGTAGCGGCCTTACAAACTTGTTCAACAGAGGCCTGGTGCTGAAAAGCCCAGGAAATAGCCCTAGTAGAATGAGCAGTAACACGGAAGGGGGTCTCTTTCCCCTTGGCAGAGTACACTTGCACCACCGCCTGTCTGATCCACTTGCTGAGAGTGGATTTGGCTGGAGGCAGACCCTTCCTAGGCCCATCAGTGAGGACGAATAGAGAATCCGATTTCCTGAAGGATTCCGTTGCAACCAGGTAGTACTTAATGGCTCTGACCACATCCAAGGCATGGAGGATCCTTTCCTTAGAATTAGTCTGAGCTGGACACAGGGAAGGCAACACAATGTCCTCATTAAGGTGGAAAGAAGAAATAACCTTAGGTAAAAAAAAAATCAGGTTTAAAGCGAAATACCACCTTATCCTGATGCCGCTCAAAGTAAGGGAACTTAATACAAAGCGCAGCCAGCTCTGAAACACGACGCATCGAGGTGATAGCAACCGAAAAGATCACTTTCAGAGTCAAAATGGCAAGTGCAGCATCACACAAGGGCTCAAAGGGAGGACCCTGGAGAGCAGAAAGCACCAAATTCAAATCCCACGCCGGTAAAACAGGCTTACGTGGTAGACGTAAATGAGTAACCCCTTGGAAAAAGGTCTTGATAAGTCTACGATTGGCGAAAGATCTTTGGGAAAAAATTGCCAAGGCCGAAACCTGGCCCTTGAGAGTACTCAGCTGGAGACCTGAATCCAAACCATGTTGTAGGAAACCCAAAATCCTTAAAACAGAGAAAGTTCGGCAAGGGAAACCCTAGGACTCACACCAGGCAATGTAGGCATGCCAAACTCTAATATATCATGGAAGAGGCCTTCTTCAGAGCCTGAATCATGGTACGCACGACCATGGCGGACAGCCCCTTCATCAAGATGGAGGTTTCAGCAGCCAAGCCGTCAAAGCCAGCGTTTGTAAGTTGGGGTGGCGCAGCAACCCCTGTGTGAGAAGCCCTGGATCGTCGGGCATGACGTAGCGATCCACTGACAACTGAACTATGTCCACAAACCAACTCCTTCTTGGCCGGCGAGGAGCCACCAAGATGGTTGGAACCCCCTCCAGGGCTATCTTGCGCAGCACTTGACCCAGGAGTGGAAACTGAGGAAATGCGTAAAGGAGCCTGAACTCCGTCCAAGGAATCGCCAGAGCGTCCGTGGCGAGGGCCAGCGGATCCCTTGACAGGGAGACGAACCTCGAAAGCTTGTGATTGTGCCTGGACGTGAAAAGGTCCACATCCAGCTGACCCCAGAGGCAACACAGAGCGTGAAAGATCTTGTTGCTGAGAGACCATTCCCCCAGACGAGAGGCCCCCCTGCTCAGGGAGTCTGCCTCCTGGTTCTCCACCCCGGGGATGTAAACCGCCGAGATGCAGGGAACATTCTCCTCCGCCCAAATCAGGATCTGGGTCACCTCCTTGAGGGCTCACTTGCTCCGAGTCCCCGCCCTGGTGATTGATGTAGGCGACAGCCGTCTGTCTGAGCGGACCTGGACCGCACGCCCCCGTAGATGGGGAGTCAAATGAAACAGGACCAACCGGATTGCTCTCAGCTCCAGGAGATTGATGGGCAAGTGGGCCTCCTGAGGACCCCACTGGCCCTGGAACTTCAGCGATTGCCAAAAACCTCCCCAGCCGGTCAGACTGGCGTCTGTGGTGACAATCTTCCAACGAGGAGTCAGAAAGGACCTGCCCACTAAAAGATTTCTGGAGTCCAACCACCACGAGAAGCACTGCCTGGCCTGAGGAGACCGTGAGAATTCCTGCTCCAGGGACTCCTGTGTCCGGTCCCAACCTGTCAAAAGATTCAATTGAAGAGGCCTCATGTGAAACTCAGAGAAGGGCACTGCCTCGAAACATGACACCATGAGGCCCACCAGCTTCATCCCCAGACGGATCAATGGCAAGACAGTAAGGCCTGCGTCTGCATCTGGAGAACCTCCACCTTCTGCTGGGGGAGGAATACCTTGACCTGAGAGGTGTCCAATGTCATGCCCAGGAAGGACCTCACCATTGAAGGAGTAATGGAAGACTTTGATCACTCATCCGAAATCCTTGAGAGTAGACAACACTGTCCAGGTATCGCTCTCGGCCTGCTGAAGAGATTGAGCCGCAATCAGCAGGTCGTTTAGATAAGGAAGAACACGAATACCCTGGTACCTGCCCGCCAGCACCTTGGTGAACACCCAGGGGGCTGAGGATATCCCGAACGGTAGCGCCACAAAGTGGTAATGCTGATCCTCCAGCGCAAACCTCAGGAACTTCTGATGTCCCTGGAAAATCGGGATGTGCAGGCAAGAACCCCTGATGTCCACCGTGGTCATGAAGTCGCCGGGCCGAAGCGAGCTCACCGCGGACCATAAAGACTCCATGCGAAAATGCCCGAATCTGACAAACTTGATGAGACCCTTCAGGTTCAGGATAGGCCTCAGAGTACCGTCCTTCTTGGGCACCGTGAACAGACTGGAATAGAACCCTCGACCTCGTTCCTGGTGAGGAACAGGACAAATCACCCCGGACAGCAGAAGGCGTTGAACAGCCATTCTTAGGCCCTGCGACGTCAATGGATTCTGGGATATTCGTGACTGAAGAAATCTTTGGAGGCGGCCAAGCTGCCAGCTCTATTCTGTAACCGGAAGACATCACCTCCTGAATCCACCGATCCGAGACGTGCAGTCTCCAGACGTAAGCAAATAGCAGAAGCCGCCCCCCCCACCCGAATGGGTGAGGGCACCCACCCATGTCTGAGAGGACTTGGCAGGGGGCTTGGCTTTAGTTCCCCAGGAGGGATTGGGTCGGCCGCGAGACCTACCTCGTCCCCAGGAATCTCTGCGGCCACCTGAAAAGAAAGAGCCTCTTCCTCCTCGAAAGGAGCGATAGGCAGACGAACCCCGAAAGGGCCGCGCAGGCTTCCGTCGCTGAGGGAGTCTCCCATCCTTGGTCAGGAGGTCCAGAGGCTCCCCGAATAACCGAAGCCCTAAGAAGGGGATACTAGTGAGTGATTACTTGGCAGCAGCGTCGGCTGACCACTGCCGCAGCCAGATAGAGCGACGAAGTGCAACCAGCAGGGCCGAAGCCCTGCCACCAAGTCGGACGCTATCGTCCATAGCCGAGACTACAAATGCAATGAAGTCCACGCAGGCTAGAAGGTCGCCCGCTTGCGAGATCTGGCAATATCAACAAGACATTTCACCTTCTTTCTGACGGCTAAGGAGACAATGGCCGCGGCGCAGACAGGACGAAGGCCAGCACCCACAAAGGTGAAAGCGTGACAAGCCAGCTGATCCATGCGCCGGTCAGCAAGGTCGCGCAAGGAAGCCGTATCGGGTGACGGCATATCCGTGGTATTGGATAGCCCCAGCACAGGGGCATCCACCTCTGGGGGACGGGACCAGAGGCGAACCAACTCCTCAGAGAAAGTATACCTTCTGTCTAGACCCTTAGGCACCGATGGCAAATTATTAGGCCCTCCCCATTCCTTAAAAACCATTTTGGAAAAATGGCCCTGTTCAGGAAAGACAAGTCGCCATCTCTCAGGCCGGAATAAATCCCCCTGCTTCTTTTTAGCCGCCTTCGGAGGTACATTGTGCAAGGTCTCAAACACAGAAGATAGCAACTTCTCTGTGTCATCAGGGAGCCACATATCCTCATCCGAGGAAGACCCAGGGTTGCTGTCATAGCCACCCGGTCGCTCCCCTGAGGAGGCGGAGTCCTGAAACAACTCACCCTCCTCCATGGAGTCCCGACCGTCGTCATCATCAGCAAAAAGCGAATAACCCAGCTCAATATGCCGCTTCTTACTCGTGGCCTTGCCGGTAGCCGTGCAAGATAACTGTCTCTCTAGGCTGGCCACCCGGAGCGCCGAATCCGTTTGAGACTCCCTGCTGGCTTCCCCCTCACTGGGAGCTAAATGCAGGCACGGGGGTGTAGGCGAGGCCGCAGGTAAGGTAGGGCTGGCGGCAGAAACGCCCGCCCTATCCTGTTCCAGAAGAACGCTCTTGGTGCAAGGGACACAAACTGCGCTGAGACTGCTCACAGGGCATGTACCACACATGAGACAGAGCTTAACCCGCCCCTGAGGGGGCCCCTAGCTGGCTATCCCCAGAAGCCTACATTATGGTGATTATAGCAAAAATAAAATCGGGTTACAAGGCACTGACGGCCCAAACCCGGACAATCCCCAATTTAATCCCTCTTATTAATCCCTTTAAAATTTAGAATTTTACAGAGAAACCCCCAATGCTAACCTGTTGCTGTACACAGGATATTTTTTACATGCAAATAAAAATTGGGCACAGAATACGCAACAAGCCAACATTACAATAAGTTACCTCTGTTACTTTAAGGAAAGCTGTACAGTTGCTCACAACATTCATGTGAGTAAGCATTGCACCCTTTGGATTTCCTGAAAAAAAAAAAAATAATAAAAAATAGTTTCATTCTTAGAAGATCCTTTTATACAAAAGTATCCATTTACGCTTTTCAATATTTGACATATCAGCTGCCACATGAACTGCAGCACATCTCAGACATCTGTGTCTGGTGCACGTTATATTTCCTTATATATATTTCGTAAAGAAACATTTTTTTTCCCTCCATTTCTGTATTAACAATTTGGCTGTAAAATTGCAATGCTGACCTCTGGCGCCACCAGATTACCCACTGCACTTCTGCGGATTCCAGAAGCGCCTCTTAGGTAATATGACCAAAGAGGGTGAACAGCTTGGGTAAAGTGGCCGTTCAACTGAAGCCCATGCCTTACTTACCGAGCTGCCAATACCTAATTCTATTTTACCATTCAATGGATTTCCCACCCCCGGCATTTTAAGCTACTGCATGCAGTTTAGGATGAAGCATTCCTCTTACCAGTTGTTCCACTTGTGAAGCAAACCACTGCCAAGTCTTCAGGTTTTGGGGGCTAGAAAATGGGGGAATAAGTTAGTATGAAGATATGTCAGGGCAAGTATATTCCATCCAATTTTTGCCTGTAAAAGGTCAAAGCACAAATGCCCAATGTTTACATCTGATGAAATGTTCCCCTTGCCTGTCTACAGTATGACTAATGGCAAATCAGTAATAGTCTATCTAGTAATGTAAAAAACACCAGGAAAAGGTGTGTTCCATGTTTCCATAACTTTGATTTATTGAAGCAAAAACAATCAGGCCATTTTATACCGATGAAAAGCAACAATTACAAATGTAGTACTCACCTTTGGTTTCTCATGATGTGTCCTTCCCTCATCCTGAAAAATAAGGCATAAAGGTATATTAATAAGGGCCATCATAAAAAGGAGGACATCAATTGCTACAACCAATAAGCATGTCCTTTTCCTTTAAAAGGCAAAACACCAATTTGCTTAAAGTGAACCAAAACCTGGGATTTTGACTATCTCAGGTTTCGGTTCATGCCCCTGAGGCACCGAGTACTAATGCTCGGCTGTGTGAAACCCCCAGGCGGCCCAGTACAACTCCCCTTTCTTTGGTCCTGCAGCACACAGGCCCTAGTACGGGCTCTAGTACAATCAGCGTGAAAGTGGCCACGTCCCCTTCCCCCTACCTTCTAACAGTCTCTAACGAACATTCAAAAATCAGCTAAAAATAGGCTCATGCATGAACCATTGTATCATAGGGAAGTTTTATAGGAGACTCGGGACTCTAGAGACTCGGGAGACTATTTTCTTCTAAATAGAACAGGGGGATGCAAGAGCTGTTAACAGCAGCTCAGCTGTATATATGGTCATCAGAGTGACTTTTAGAATAGCAAAACAATGGTAAAACCAAGCTTTAGTAAGACACTCTAAAGTTATCAGAATGCTACCACCAGATTGTTGATTACAGGCGATAGAAGGGTTTATTTGGTGGTGGCGATATGCCAGATATCAATACAAGCATCAGGACACAGGATGCAAAAGCCGATATGACACCACAGGGCTTTCACTAATAAGCCTAAAGCATAAAGGACATAAGGCAGGTAGAAAACTCTTAAGTATATTAATCCCAAAAAAAGGGGGGGGGGGGGGGGGAGTGAGGTCTATGCGCACTGTCTCACCATTCATGTCTGTCATTGTGTCTTGCGATGAATGGAGAGGACAGTGCACAAGCACAGTGACTGGCAGGGAGTGGTGGGGTCATGACAAACCGGGAGCATTCGTTGTGGCCGTAAGAATTCCAGGAGGTCTCAGAGGGAAAGAAGGCAAGTGTCTGTTTTTTTCATTTGGGTTTAAAGTCCCTTTTAAAAAAGATGGGCTTTAGATGTCATGGACACATTATGACACAGGAACGATTGTATACTGACAATATAAAGATGTAGCAAACACATCACAGCTCAGCCCATTGACGCTTTTTGAAAAGCATTTAAGATTTCAAGATCGCACAATGCACCAGAGCACCAAGTTGAGTTTTAAGTTGAGTAAGCTGTGTCTGTATGCATCACCCATGTAAAGTGGCAAAGCTATTGGGTAACGTGGGCCCAGTCTACCTACCCATGACATTCATTCTGCTCTTTTTAGTTATTGTGTGTTGCATTTGTTTGCCATTGCGGTCTAATTTGCAATATACTTATTTTAGGTTTCAGTTTTGCTGTATTGTGTGTCTCACATAGCTATTTGTAGAGCTTCCTTTAAATGCACAATTCCCCTTTATATTTACAGTTATACATTTCTGGCCATTATGCATGTTGCTATTTTTATTGTGACTGTTGCATTTATAGTCTCCCATTCTGTAAAGTTGTTAGGTTTTGCGAATAGTGGTTGTATCCTGTGGTATTGCCGAGCCCGGGTTTCAGAATCTGCACACAACTAGTTATGATTATTTTAGGTTGTGCAACAAGTTCAGTGCACTGTATTACAGACCTCCATATCCTTCATGCTGATGACCTCTACGCCACACTTCTTGCCTCGTTCCTTAAGATCCGCATCAAAAGGATCCATGACCACAATAGTACGCAGGATAGGTGTGTCTCCGTTCTCAACATTGGATAGGAGTAACTTTGCCTTTTCAGGTGTGTCACAGAATATAACTGAAATGTCAGCTAAGGAAAGAAAATGATTTTTTTTTGATGATGAGTAAACTCAAAAGACCCATTTGCCTGATTATTTTGTATAAAAATGCTGCCATCTTTGCTCTATGCCAGTTGCTGGGCAGTGAACAATATTAGGTGGAACATTTGGCTCCATTAGGCCTGGTATAGCGGAGCGCAGGTGCCTTTGGAATAACAGTCAGGTGGGGCGGGGGGGGGGGGGATGGGGAGTGTAAAAGAGCCATTTAGGATTTTACCTTTTGGGGACTTTGCAGCCATGCGCCTGGTTTAAAGGCAGCCAAATTTTGAGCATCAGAAAACCACAAAGTGCCGGCACAGTGTAAACTAATCCATTATTGCGCTTGTACCCCAGTGCCCTCAAGTAACAAGTATAAGCTTTAATGGACATCATAAACAAGGCAGCAAGGGGAGCAGCATCTATAACCTAAAATAACATTTTAATTTCATAAAGCAAGTCTTATACAGTAACATCAAAAACTAATTAAAAAAAATGGAACATTATTTATACCAATATATACCAAGGGGTGCAACAGGTATCTGACCCCACAGGAGAAAGAAGCCTCCCTTGAGGGCTTAAAAACACACAAACCTACCTCACATAACCAAATACCTTCTGTAAATTCGGCCAGTATGACTCACTGTATTTGTAAATGTGTATTAAGATGCATATTAAATTTATGACCGGCGTTAAAGTGGAACAAAACCAAGGACTTTGACTATTGAGTTTTGTTCCTTTTCTCAGGGTGCATTCTGATTTCGGATGCCCCGCTGTGTGAACCACCCAGATTGCCCAGTAAAACTCACATTTCCCTAGTCCTACAGCGCAAGCGTAGAAGCTGGTCCCTGGAGTCTTTTAGATTCCAAAAGGCCAGCTATGTTAAGTTCTGTTCCACTTTAAGGCAAAAGACCACAAACAAACCAGCTGCCACACTTACAGTCAGAAATAACAGTATCACATTAGCTTATATGTCCCATGAGCAGTTTAATAAATTAGGGACCAATAGACATTGCATCCTTAACTTTCCTGTAATAGAGCGCATCCCAGATTAGAGGGGACCTGGAGATGTAGTCACACCAGCCAGCATTCTTGAGATCAGCTAATCTGTTTTTGGGTAGCTAAGATTGGACATTAGTTCCTGTTGCTTGTAAATATGGCCATACAATAGATACTGACGGAATTAGACTTAACATACGTTTAATCCCCTTGTGATAATAGCAGGTTACTTTGGTTCATAAAATGTACCTTTGTTTATGCTGTAGATAACCGCTTCGGCTCCCAGAGTATCATACAGAGGGACAGATACCATGGAGTAGGTATAGCAGCTCAGTTCCGTTATTATCCACTGCAAGGTAAAAGAAAACCTGTTAGTCTTACCGGTAACGGTATTTCCAATATTCGTCAAGGACAGCTTAGCCACTCACTTCCTCTCCCTAAACAGGAAACACAAACTGACAGAGCATTAAAGCCCCGCCCCTCTTCCCAACGATCCTCCGTGTTTTTAGGCAATTTATACAGGAATAATCTGAGACCCAAAGGTTAAAAAGACAGGTAAGAAGTAACACATGTGCAACCAAGCCAGAATAGACATAAAAATATGGCTATAATGTTCACTCAATGAAGTGTCTCAGGTAAGCCATTGCTTCTATCAGAATCTTTGTAAAGATTTGAGGTGCCGAAGGCAGGCTGAATGGCAGAGCCTGAAATTGCCAATGCCTCACTTTGCCTTCTAACAGGATTGCAAACCTCAAACCTTCTGTGAGCAGGATGGATAGGAATTTGGAGGTAAGCATCCGGTAAGACACCAACAGTGCCTCCTTCTGTAAAAGGTCTCTTATGGAATAAACTGATTTTAGCCTGAATTTTTTGTATTTTATATTGCTGTTTAGGTTTTTCAAATTTAATATCATGTGGAATTATGCCAAAGGTTTTTGTACCAGGAAAACAGGAGTACGTACACCTCTTGCCTCCTTTGGAGACCTGGAACCGGTTCTAACACTGCCTTTTGATTGAGTTCGGTAATAAAGGACGGGAAGCCTTCTCTCTTGACCCTGTCCATGGGGGATTTGGTTAACAGAAAATAATCCTGGGGCCAACGAGAACATTCCAAATGGTAATCCTCCTGAATGGTTCTTAAAATAAAGGGGTTTTGGGAATTCTTCTCCAAGGAAGGCAAAAATGGAGGAGTCTTTTCCCCACCAGGATGTCGGGACTGAGGCTTGGGTACTTGAGGGGAGCTAAATTAAGGAGTCCCCCTTCCCCTGCAAGTCTGCCAAGGTCTTCTGATTTCAAGCCTTTTGATCTGAGGATACCTTTGTTTCTTTTTATCTACCCTCTGAGGGGGCACTGGTGCTCTTCTTTTAACTGGAAACGTATTTCCTTTTTCTGAAGAACGGGAAAGAACTGAATCTAACTCTGTGCCAAAAAGATCATCATCAAAGGGAAGCCCACAAAAGGTGTGACTTAGATGGCAGGGAGACCAGGCGTGTTTTGAGCCATAAAACATGTTTGGCAATGTTCAATTGCCATGCTTTTGGCGTTTTCTCTGATCGATTCTGCAGAAGCATCCACGATAAAAGGATACAGCTTTACAGACATAAGGTATGGCATCCAAAAATACCGTTTTGTGAGTACTCACCTTTATTATGAGTGTGCCATACACTCCACTTCGGTCTTCATGGCATCTGGGTAATCTCCAGTAGAGGGCGAACTTCTGCAGAGATGAATATGCAAAAAAAGAAAGCCCCTCCCGGTCCATATATACCTGGGACCTCCCACCAATTCCCCAGTGTATAAAAGCAGTAAAGGGACCAGGAAGAACCAAATATAACCTTAACAAATCAAAACCAATGGTTCACCATATAAAAGCCCCAGAATACCTGAAAAGAAAACCAAGGGTGGGGCAAAGTAGAGTGTATGGCACACTCATAATACCCGTTTTAAAGGTGAGTACTCACAAAACGGTATTATTCTAAGTGTGCCATACACTCCATTTCGGTCTTCATGACATATGGGACATCCAATAGCAGTGTCCGTCATGGGTGGGAACCAGAAACAGTAAAGAATGTACCAACTCAAACCACTGCAGCTTGCAGAACCTTGCGGCCAGAAACAGCATCCGCTGAAGCCCGCACATCAACCTTGTAAAACTTGGAAAAGGTATGAGCGGAAGACCAAGTAGCAGCCTTACAAACTTGTTCAACAGAAGCCTGGTGCTGAAAAGCCCAGGATGCACCAACAGCACGAGTAGAGTGTGCAGTGACCCTAAAAGGGGGAGTCCTCCCCTTAGCAGAACAGGCCCCAACAATGGCCTGACGAATCCATTTGCTAAATCGTAGATTTAGCAGGCGCCAAACCTTTCCTGGGCCCGCAGGGCACCACGAAAAAGGCGTCTGTCTTGCGGAAGGAAGAAGTAGTCACCAAATAGTACTTCACACAGCGAACAACATCCAAATTGTGCAGAACCCTCTCCTTGTCATTGTGAGGCTTAGGACACAAGGAAGGGAGAACAATGTCCTGATTGAGGTGGAAAGCAGACACCACCTTAGGAAGAAAATCCGGCTTAAAATGAAAAACCACCTTATCCTGGTGTCTCTCAAAGTAAGGGGCCTGAATCGACAGGGCCGCCAACTCAGAGACATGCCGGACAGAGCCACCAAGAAAGCAACCTTCTGAGTGAGAACCGAAAGAGCAATATCCTGTAACGGCTCAAAAGGAGAACCCTGCAGAGCCGAAAGAACCAAATTCATATCCCAAACAGGGACTACAGCCTTCCGAGGGGGCCGCACATGCGCGACCCCTTGGAAAATAGTCTTAACCAGCGGGTGTAAAGCAAAAGACCTCTGGAAGAAAACTGAAAGCAGAAACCTGTCCTTTCAAAGTACTAAGCTGGAACCCAAGATCCAGATTATGCTGAAGAAACTCCAAAATCCTGGGTATAGAAAAAACCATGCAAGGCAAGGCCCTAGCCTCACACCAATCAATATAGGACCTCCAAGTCCTATAGTAAATGCCAGAAGAGGACCGCTTCCTAGCCCTAATCAGGGTCTGAACAGCAGCCTCAGACAAACCTTCCTCTTTCAAGATGAAGGTTTCAGCAGCCAAGTCAAAGCCAGCGTTTGTAAATTGGGGTAAAGTAGATGACCCTGAGATAGCAGGTCCGGCAGCAAGGGAAGCCGGTACTGGTCTACGGCCATCCTTACAACGTCTGCGTACCAAACCCTTCTTGGCCACCTTGGAGCCACCAGAATTGCTGGTGCCCCTTCTAGAACCAGTTTGCGAACTACCTTGCCCAGAATGGAGACAGGTGGAAACAGGTACAGAAAACCCAGGTCCTTCCAAGCCAGTGACAAGGCATCCACTGCCAGAGACAGGGAATCCTGAGAAAGAGACACAAAGGATAGAAGTTTGTGATTGTGCCTCGAGGCAAAGAGATCCACCTCCGGAGTCCCCCACTTGCGGCAAAGATCCAGAAAAACTTTGGGGTTGAGAGACCACTCTCCGTGGCGAGAGGATCCCCTGCTCAGGGAATCCGCCTCCGTATTCTCCACTCCCGAAATGTAGACTGCCCGAAAGGCAAGGAACATTGCTCTCCGCCCAGTGCAGGATCAGAGAGTGATTTATGTAAGCCACTGCCGTTCGGTTGTCCGAATGCACCTGAACCGGAAGACCCCGTAAATGTGGGGTCAGCCGAGCCAGAACCAGTCGAATGGCTCTGAGCTCCAATACATTGATGGGGGTGTGAGCCTCCTGGGTGCCCCACACCCCGTTGAACTGATGACTCTTCCAATAACCTCCCCAGCCCGACAGGCTGGCATCCGTGGTAACCGTCTCCCAACAAGGGATCAGAAAGGATCTGCCCTTCACCAGATTGCTCGAGTCCAGCCACCACCGAAAGGACTGCCGAACCCTGGGAGACATCCTGAAAAAGGTTGATCCAATGACTGTGGGCTCCTGTCCCAATACATCAATAGGAGAAGTTGAAGAGATCTCATGTGAAATTGTGCAAACGGCACCGCCTCGAAGGAGGACACCATCAGACCCACCAGTTTCATCCCCTGTCGGATAGAGGGACAAGGACTGTCCAGAAGAAGACTGATCAGGCCCTGAATCCCCTGCACCTTGGTCTGGGGCAGAAACACTCTGGTCCGACTGGTATCCAGATTCATGCCCAGAAATGAAATCACTCGAGACTGGGAGAGAGAAGACTTGGTGCGGTTGATCACCCACCCGAACCTCTCCAGGGTCGACACCACCTGGTGGGTGTCCAGTTCCACCTGTTGAAGGGAGGAAGCTGAAATCAACAGATCGTCCAGATAAGGCACAATGCGAATGCCCTGAGATCTGAGAAGAGCCATTACGCCCGCCAAAACCTTGGTGAAGACCCTCGGTGCCGAGGTCAGACCGAAGGGAAGAGCTACAAATTGATAATGTTGATCCTCCACCGCAAACCGGAGGAATCTTTGATGTGCCTGAAAAATCGGAACATGCAGATACGCATCCTTGATGTCTATGGATGTCATAAAATCCCCTTGGCGAAGGGAATTGATAGCCGAGCGCAGAGTCTCCATGCGGAACTTCTTGGCTCTGATAAACCTGTTGAGAACCTTGAGATCTAGAATGGGTCTCACCGAACCCTCCTTTTTGGGAACCGTGAAAAGGTTGGAGTAGTAACCCCTGCCTCTTTCCGACAGAGGCACCGGGCATATAACCCCCATGTCCAGAAGGTTTTTTACTGCTAACAGGAGCCCCTGTGCAGCCTGAGGGTCCGAGGGCACCCGAGACCTTAAGAATCTTGGGGGCGGCCAGTACTCGAACTCCAGTTTGTACCCGGAGTAGACCACTTCCAAGATCCAATTGTCTGTGACCTCCCAGGCCCAGACCTGGAAGAATAGCCGCAGCCGTCCCCCACCCTTGCGGGTGAGGGCGCCCCTTCACTGCTGAGCCGGTTTAACGGCAGGCTTGGGACCCCAGGCAGCCGCGGGACGTGCCCGACCTCTGCCTCTGTTCCAGGACGAGCCCCTGACACCTGAGAAGGCCAGCCCCCTAGACGCTCTGGCCCCTCGAAAGGAAGGAGTGAACGAGCCCGCCCCCCGAAAGGGGTGTCGCTGCTTCCTCCGCTGAGGTAACTTACCTCCTTTAGCAACAGCATCCATTTATCTCCAAACAGCCGCGCACCCAAGAAGAGGAGAGCTGTGAGCAACTTCTTGGCTCCAAAGTCCGCTGTCCACTGACGGAGCCAGACCAATCTGCGCATGGCCACCAGTAAGGCTGACGTCCTACTACACACGACAATGAAGTCTTCCATCGCAGCCATGACAAAATCCATGAACAATTTGCACTTAAGTACAGGTTCTTCTCAAAAAATTAGCATATAGTGCTAAAGTTCATTATTTTCCATAATGAAATGATAAAAATTAAACTTTCATATATTTGAGATTCATTCCACACCAACTGAAATTTTTCAGGTCTTTTTTTGTTTTAATACTGATGATTTTGCCATACAGCTCATGAAAACCCAAAAATCCTATCTCAAAAAATTAGCATATCATGAAAAGGTTCTCTAAACGAGCTATTAACCTAATCATCTGAATCAACTAACTAACTTTAAACACCTGCAAAAGATTCCTGAGGCTTTTAAAAAAGCCCAGCCTGGTTCATTACTCAAAACCGCCATCATGGGTAAGACTGCCGACCTGACTGCTGTCCAGAAGGCCATCATTGACACCCTCAAGCAAGAGGATAAGACCCAGAAAGAAATTTCTGAACAAATAGGCTGTTCCCAGAGTGCTGTATCAAGGCACCTCAATGGGAAGTCTGTGGGAAGGAAAAAATGTGGCAGAAAACGCTGCACAACGAGAAGAGGTGACCGGACCCTGAGGAAGATTGTGGAGAAGGACCGATTCCAGACCTTGGGGGACCTGCGGAAGCAGTGGACTGAGTCTGGAGTAGAAACATCCAGAGCCACCGTGCACAGGCGTGTGCAGGAAATGGGCTACAGGTGCCGCATTCCCCAGGTCAAGCCACTTTTGAACCAGAAACAGCGGCAGAAGCGCCTGACCTCGGCTACAGAGAAGCAGCACTGGACTGTTGCTCAGTGGTCCCAAGTACTTTTTTCTGATGAAAGCAAATTTTGCATGTCATTCGGAAATGCCAAAATGCCTAAAGTCCAGTGTCAAGTACCCACAGTCAGTGATGGTCTGGGGTGCCATGTCAGCTGCTGGTGTTGGTCGACTGTTTTATAAAGGGCAGGGTCAATGCAGCTAGCTATCAGGAGATTTTGGAGCACTTCATGCTTCCATCGGCTGAAAAGCTTTATGGAGATGAAGTTTGCATTTTTCAGCACAACCTGGCACCTGCTCATAGTGCCAAAACCACTGGTAAATGGTTTACTGACCATGGTATTACTGTGCTCAATTGGCCTGCCAACTCTCCTGACCTGAACCCCATAGAGAATCTGTGGAATATTGTGAAGAGAAAGTTGAGAGACGCAAGACCCAACACTCTGGATGAGCTTAAGGCCGCTATCGAAGCATCATGGGCCTCCATAACACCTCAGCAGTGCCACAGGCTGATTGCCTCCATGCCACGCCGCATTGAAGCAGTCATTTCTGCAAAAGGATTCCCGACCAAGTATTGAGTGCATAACTGAACATAATTATTTGAAGGTTGACTTTTTTTTTTATTAAAAACACTTTTATTTTATTGGTTGGATGAAATATGCTAATTTTTTGAGATAGGATTTGGGAGTTTTCATGAGCTGTATGGCAAAATCATCAGTATGAAAACAAAAAAAGACCTGAAAAATTTCAGTTGTTGTGCAATGAATCTCAAATATATGAAAGTTTAATTTTTATCATTTCATTATGGAAAATAATGAACTTTAGCACTATATGCTAATTTTTTGAGAAGGACCTGTATAGCGAACTCAGCGCCAGCTGGATCAAACTGAGCGTTATTCAGCCAGTCCCTGATAAGAGACCTGGTAGCAAGCGACCGAGCCCACGTTGGCAAATGCGTGGCACGCCATCTGATCAAGGCACTTATCCTCGCCATCCTTAAGGGAGGTGGCGTCAGGGGTGTTCAGCACAGAAGAGTTGGTCAAACCTAAAACAGGCGCGTCGACCTCGGGAGGAGAAGACCAGCGCTTGACCGCCTCCACCGGAAAAGGATATTTCTTATCCCATTCCTGAGGCACACCAGGAAGTCGACTGGGCCTCTCCCATTCTCTAAGGATCAGCGCATCAAAATGACCCTGGGTAGGGAATTCCAGATGGGGCTTGTAGGCCCCAAAAAAGTCCCCCTTCTTAAGAGGGGGCGCCTCAGGTGGTTCAATATCCAACACCTCCAATAAATGTGACAAAACAGTGGCCGTATCTACGGCATCCCCCAGCGCCTGCCCGACATTGGAATTCCCAGGCTGACCATAGTCAGCCTCTGAATCCTGATACAATTCCCCCTCCTCTAATGGGGAGTAATCGGACAAATCAGCAGACTCGTCGTCAATATCCCACAATGGCTGGGCCGACGACAACTGTGTCTTTTTAGCCTGGGCCTTCTTGCCCACCGTGCTAGCAATCATTTTCTCTATGCTGGCCAACCGAGCCCAAACATGAGACAGCGACTCCCCACTGGTACCAATGTCACTTGGGGTACGGATCAGGTGGGGAGGGGAAGGCGATGAAGCGGGAGGAGCCGAACCAGAAGGCTGGGTACCAGACTGCAGCATTATGGCCTTTTGTGCGCATGGTATACAGATCAGCACATTCTCCCCCGTAAGGGATACCCCGCACCCCACACATGGCCCGGATTGTCCCAAAGGGATCCCGGGCCCGGTATCCTGCGGAGCCTCCATATGGTGATTTTTTGTGGTCAGTCGCAAGACCGCAGGGAATTACGCATAAGCAACCCGGGATGCCCCTTAAAATTCCCGGTGGGAGGATTTTTGGGTGGACAATTTATATAACTAGGGACCCCTTAATATGCACATATACAGGGCAACCTGTAACACACAAAATAAGCAACATAAGAGCAGAGCTGTGTAAAAAATGGCCACAACCAACGTGAAAAAACACAGCATTTGATCTTGCAGCCACACAAATGGAAATATATATATGTATCACAACCCAGCCAAACAGTGCAATTAAGGCACAAGCACACACACGTTTGAGACCAGTGGGGACCCCCGCTAAATAGGGCCCCCCCACACACACACACAAGCTAAGGAGATGGCCATCAGGCCCTTACCACCCCGATGCGCAAAGCAGCCTGCCAGAGAAGATGGCCCCCACGCAGTCTCGTGCCTGAGGGAGGGAGAGCAGGGGGGAGGGCGGGTCAGCGCAGAACGCGCGTTTGCCTAAGCCACGCCCCCTCCCAGCAATGCGGGCCCCTAGACAACGAGCACTGTAATCGTGCCAAATAAGGGGGCGGGGCTACCGTGGCGAGAGCCCGGCCCCACCCCTTCCCGAACGCAGCCTGAGGGGGAGAAGCTCCCCCAGGCTGTAATCAGACCCTGTTGGCCACTAAGCATCAAGCACTCACTCACACACACACACACACACGTGAAACACTCAGCACACAGGGACAAGGGCTGGGTAAAACGAAATATCGGCCAGCCCCCCCCCCCCCTCACCCCCCCGGAGGGGAATAAGGGACCCGGAAGGGGGGAATCCTGCCAGGAGCCGGCCATAAGCCTAAAGGGATGGGGCATCCCACACCAGGATCACCAAGAAACCTGGAAACCGCCTACCCCCTGGAGAGGTCTCGCGGTGGAGCAGTGCTCCTGCTGCACCCATTGGGTGCTCCTACCTTCACCAGGACCCGCAGCCTAAGCTGGGAGGCTCAATATAGGGCAATTTAGAAGGGTCCTGGCAGTAATAGGGATAATAGAAGGCTGGGCGCGTGCCTGGCTTACCTGTAAGCAAAGAAGTCCTCATCTTCTGTCTTGTCGCCTTCTCTGCAGAGAAGAAACTGGGGAATTGGTGGGAGGTCCCAGGTATATATGGACCGGGAGGGGCTTTCTTTTTTGCATATTTATCTCTGCAGAAGTTCGCCCTCTACTGGAGATTACCCAGATGTCATGAAGACTGAAGTGGAGTGTATACCCCCCCCCCCTCCAGGGGCTCCCTGAATAAGGTCACCCCTGAGACCCACATCTCTAAGACACGGCCCACATGCAATTGAAGGCTTTAAAAGAAAGGCATCAGCGTCCCAAACTCATCTAAGATGAATATCTGCCTGTTTATCCATAGGATCCTTTTAAGACCCCTTGTCTTCAAAGGACAGGTCAGACATATTGGAGACCTGGGAGCATCTACTCTGGGAGCCTTAGCCCAAGGCATTATGTCTGCTTGCTCAAAGGGGAACCTGCGTTTTAAAGATTTTGGAAAGAACAACCTAGCTTATGGGTTCCTCTACTACCTTAAAACCATCTGCTTAACAGAGTCACAAAAAAATACAATTCTGTGAGTACTCACCTGTAGAATTGTTTTTACTATGCATGGCAGGGCCTGCTTCAAGAAGTCCTTACGTATGGGATGTTCCGCCACAAGGTGGCGCAGTGTACTGCAGAAGAGTTGTGGCTCCTCCCGGCACCATATAAAAACAGGATCACCAATAGACCTCCCCAGTGTTGACAAGCAGTTATACAAGAAGCCGGGAGATAAAGGTAAAAAAGGTAACAACCCCAACTAACTTGGAACAATCACCATAAAGAGGCAACCAAGTATAACGATAACAAGGGTGGGGTGAAGCAGGCCGTGCCATGCATAGTAAAAACAATTCTACAGGCGAGTACTCACAGAATTGTATTTTTCCTATTGCATGGCATGGCCTGCTTCAAGAAGTCCTTACGTATGGGACATCCATTAGCAGTGTTTGTAAGGTAGGGTGGGATCCCCCAAAAGTAGCAGCAGGCGGTTCAAACCACTACCGCCTGAAGTACCTTGCGGCCAAAAGCAGCATCAGCTGAGGCCTTAACATCAACCTTGTAAAACTTGGTCTTCTGTTCATACCTTTTCCAAGTGGCGGCCTTGCAAACTTGTTCAAAAGAAGCTTGGTGCTGAAAAGCCCAAGAAGCACCAATAGCACAAGTGGAATGAGCAGTAATTCGGAAAGGAGGAACCTTCCCTTTAGCAGAATAGACCTGAACCACCGCCTGCCGAATCCACTTGCTGATAGTAGATTTAGCCGGAGGCAAGCCCTTCCTAGGTCCCGCAGGAAGAACAAAAAGAGCATCAGATTTCCTGAAAGACTCAGTAGCAACCAAGTAAAATTTCAGAGCCCTGACAACATCCAGAGAATGCAGGGTCCATTCCTTGGAATTAGCAGGGTTAGGACACAAGGATGGTAAGACAATGTCCTGATTGATATGAAAAGCAGACAACCTTGGGCAAGAAATCCAGCTTAAGCCTAAACACCACCTTATCCTGATGCCGCTCAAAATAAGGAGGTTTAATAGAAAGCACCGCCAGCTCAGAGACTCATCTGACTGAAGTGATAGCCACCAAAAAAGCCACCTTAAGAGTCAGAATGGGTAACGCTGCCCCACGGATAGGCTCACAGGGAGGACCCTGTAGAGCAGACAACACCAGATTCAAGTCCCAAACCGGTAGCATAGGTCTACGTGGCGAACGCACATGAGTAACTCCCTGGAAAAAAGTCTTAACCAGCCGGTGATTGGCAAAGGATCTTTGGAAAAAAATTGCCAGAGCTGACACCTGTCCCTTGAGGGTACTAAGTTGAAGGCCCGAATCCAAACCATGCTGTAAAAATTCCAGAATCCTGGGGATAGAAAACACCAGACAAGGAAGAGACTTGGACTCACACCAGGCAATGTAAGTATGCCAGACCCTGTAGTAGACGAGGACTTCTTCCTAGCCCGAATCATAGTATCAACAGAGGCCGGCAACCCCTTATCCATCAAGATGGAGGTTTCAGCAGCCAAGCCATCAAAGCCAGCGTTTGTAAATTGGGATGGCGCAGCTGTCCCTGATTGAGAAGATCTGGATCCTTGGGCAAAACGTACTGATCTACTGCACGACGTCTGCGAACCACACCCTCCTTGGCCAACAGAATGGCTGGTACCCCTTCCTGGGCTATCTTGCGCAGCACCCTGCCCAGCAGAGAAAAGGGAGGGAACACAGAGAAGCCGAAACTCCGTCCAAGGAATCGCTAGCGCATCCGTGGCGAAGGCCAGAGGATCCTGCTACTGGGAGACAAATCTTGGAAGCTTGTGATTGTGGCGGGACGCAAACAGGTCCACATCCGGCTGACCCCAGCGGTGACACAGGGAGTGAAATACCTTGTTGCTGAGAGACCATTCCCCCAGCTGAGACATCCCCCTGCTCAGGGAGTCTGCCTCCTGGTTCTCCACCCCGCAATGTAGACCGCCGAGATGCAAGGGACATTCTCTTCCGCCCAAGACAGTATCAGGGACACTTCCTTGAGGGCTCGCTTGCTCCGAGTCCCTGATGATTGATGTAGGCAACCGCCGCCTGGTTGTCTGAGTGGATCTGAACAGGCCGACCCCGAAGGTGCGTGGTCAGCTGAGAAAGAACCAACCTGATCGCCCTCAGTTCCAGGACATTGATGGGAGCATGGGCCTCCTGGGGGCCCCACCGACCCTGGAACTTCAGAGACCTCCAAAAGCCCCCCCCCCAACCGGTCAGACTGACATCTGTGGTGACAGTTTCCCAGCACGGAGGCAGAAAGATCCTGCCCACTAGAAGGGTCCTTGAGTCCAGCCACCACGAGAGGGACTGTCTGGCCATGGGGGACAGAGCAAAATCCTGATCCAGAGACAGAGTCCCGATCCCAAACTGACAAGAGGTGCAACTGAAGAGGTCTCATGTGAAACTGAGCAAAGGGGACCGCCTCGAAGCAGGACACCATCAGGCCCACTAACTGCATCCCCTGCCGGATGGAGGGATGGGGACACAACAGCAGAGCCCGTGCCTGCTCCTCAAGGGCCTCCACTTTCTGCTGAGGTAGGAATACCTTGACCTGAGAGGTATCCAGAGTCCTGGCCAGAAAGGACCTCACCAAAGATGGAGACAGTGAAGACTTGGGAAAGTTGATCACCCAGCCAAAGGACTCGAGAATGGAGGTCACCACCTGAGTATCCTTCTCGGCCTGAGGGAGAGACTGAGCCGCAATCAGAATGTCGTCCAGGTAAGGGAGGATGCAAATGCCCTGGTTCCGCAACAGAGCCATCACGCCCGCCAGCACCTTGGTGAAACCCCGAGGTGATACCTAACGGTAAAGCCACAAACTGGTAATGCTGATCCTCTAGAGCGAACCTCAGGAATCTCTGATGACCTGGAAAGATTGGCACATGAAGAAAGGCATCCTTGATATCCACGGTGGTCATGAAGTCGCCCGGGCAAAGGGTACTGACAGCCGAGCATAGCGTCTCCATGCGAAAGTGCTTAAACCTGAAACTTGCCGAGACCCTTCAGGTCCAGGATGGGCCTCAAAGACCTGTCCTTTTTGGGGACCATGAAAAGATTGGAGTAGTACCCCTGTTCTTGGGAAGGCACCAGGCAAATGACTCCTGACTCCAACAGGCGTTGAACTGCAAGGCGCAAACCCTGAGCTGACAGAGGGTTTTGAGACATCCGGGATCTAAGGAATCTTGGGGGTGGCCAGGCTGCAAACTCAATCTTGTAACCGGAGGACACCACCTCCTGAATCCACCGGTCTGAGACACAGAGCCTCCAGACGTGAGCCGAAGCCGCCCCCCCCCCCCCCACCTGGATGGGCGAGGGCGCCTACTCATGCATAAGGGGCCTTAGGATGGGGGTTTGGGCTTGGAACACCAGGAGAGACCGGGACAACCACAGGATCTGCCACGGCCCCAAGAATCTCTGTGGCTACCCGAGAAGAGGGAGCTACGACCTCCTCTGGAAGCACGAAAGAAGGGGAAGGAAGCGGAGGGCCCCCGAAAGGGCCGAGTCTGCTTCCTACGCTGAGGTAACCTACCATCCTTGGCTAGAACATCTAGATGCTCCCCAAAGAGCCGTAGCCCCGCAAAAGGGAGCCCAGTGAGAGCCTTCTTAGCTGCAGTGTCAGCTGCCCACTTACGCAACCAAACAGAGCGGTGCATAGCCACCAAGAGGGCAGAGGCCCTACCACCCAGCCAGACCGCATCATCCATGGCAGTAAGGACAAAGGCAACAAAAATACAATTCTGCGATTACTCACCTAGTAGAATTGGTATTATAAGTATGCAGCACGTCCTGCTCCAGATAATGATTCATAACAGATGGGATTACCTCCGCCAGAGGGATCTTGACTGCAGAGATGGCAAAAAGAGGCCCCTCCCGGTCCATATATACCCAGGACCTCCCACAAATTTCCCAGTATAGAAAAGCAGTAAGGAGAACCAGGAGAAGCCAATGAAATTACCAACGTTAACAAGGATAACAACCACCATACAGAGGATCCAAGATAATGCAAACAGGGTGGGGTAGAGCAGGACGTGCTGCATACTTATAATACCAATTCTACAAGGTGAGTAATCACAGAATTGTATTATTCTAAGTATGCAGCACGCCCTGCTCCAGATAATGATTCATAACAGATGGGACATCCAATAGCAGTGTCCGTAACTAGGGTGGGATCCCAAAAGCAACAACGCGCAGTTCAAACCACTGCCGCCTGCAGAACTTTGTGGTCAAAAACAGCATCCGCTGAGGCCCGATCATCAACCTTGTAAAACTTGGAAAAGGTATGAACAGAAGACCAAGTAGCAGCCTTACAAACTTGTTCAACAGAAGCCTGGTGCTGGAAGGCCCAGGAGGCCCCAACAGCACGGGTAGAATGAGCAGTAACACAGAAAGGAGGATCCTTTCCCCTAGCAGAATAGGCCCTAAAAATGGCCTGACGAATCCATTTGCTGATAGTAGATGCCAGGCACTTCTTGGGGCCCGAAGGAACCACAAACAAGGCATCAGTCTTTCTAAAAGGTGCAGTAGACACCAAGTAGAACTTCAAATTCCTGACCACATCCAGGGAATGTAAGGCCCTCTCCTTGGAATTACCAGGATTAGGGCACAAGGAAGGAAGCACAATGTCCTGATTGAGATGGAAGGCAGAGACCACCTTAGGCAAGAAATCAGGTTCAAATCTGAAAACCACCTTGTCCTGGTGTCTCTCAAAGTAGGGGCCTGAATAGAAAGGGCCGCCAACTCCGAAACATGCCTGACCGAGGTGATAGCCACCAAAAAGGCAACCTTAAGAGTAAGAAGAGACAGAGCAGCCTCATGCACAGGCTCAAATGGAGGGCCCTGAAGGGCAGACAAAACCAAATCCAAGTCCCAAACTGGTAACAGAGGCTTACGAGGGGAACGCACATGAGCAACCCCCTGGAAGAAAGTCTTGACCAGAGGATGTTGAGCGAAAGATCTCTGGAAGAAAACAGCCAAGGCAGAAACGTGACCCTTGAGCGTGCTGAGCTGAAGTCCCAGATCCAAGCCATGCTGAAGGAACTACAGAATCCTAGGAATAGAAAACACCCGACATGGAAGGACCCTAGACTCACACCAGTTAATGTAGGCCTGCCAGATCCTATAGTAGATGGTAGAAGAGGATTTCTTCCTTGCCCTGATTAGAGTGTTAACCACAGACTCAGAAAGCCCCTCATCCCTTAAGATGGAGGTTTCAGCAGCCAGGCCATCAAAGCCAGCGTTTGTAAATTGGGATGGCATAGCCGCCCTTGAGTGCGAAGGTCCGGGACCAGGGGCAGAGCGTACTGACTGATCTACTGCCAGCTCAACGATATCCGCGAACCACACCTCTCTTGGCCACCGGAGGGCCACCAGGGGAAATGGAGGAAAAAGATACAGGAGACGGAACCCCTGCCAGGATAGAGTCAGAGCATCCACCGCAAGGGCCAGGGGATCCTGAGACAGAGAGACAAAGACTGGGAGCTTGTGATTGTGGTGGGACGCAAACAGATCCACCTCCGGTACCCCCCCCAACGGTGACATAAGGACAGGAAGACCTCGCTGCTGAGAGACCATTCCCCCAGGCGAGAGGTCCCCCTGCTCAGAGAGTCCGCCTCCAGATTCTCCACCCCGGAATGTACACTACTGAGATGCAAGGAACAATGTCCTCCGCCCAGGACAGAATCATGGACACCTCCTTGAGGGCACTCTTGCTCCGAGTCCCTCCCTGATGATTGATGTAGGCAACCGCCGTCTGGTTGTCTGAGCGAACTTAGACCGGCCGGCACTAAAGGTGAGTAAACTGGGCCAGTACCAACCGAACCGCCCTCAGTTCCAGGACGTTGATGGGGGCATGGGCCTCCTGAGGGCCCCACAGCCCCTGGAATTGAAGGGTTCTCCAGAAGCCCCCCCAACCCGACAGACTGGCATCTGTGGTGACCGTCTCCCAACAGGGGGCCAGAAAAGATCTGCCCCCAACAGGTTCCTCGAGTCCAGCCCCCAACAGGTTCCTCAAGTCCAGCCACCACAAGAGGGACCGCCGGCCCAGAGTAAAGGCCTGATCCAGAGACAGGGGACTCTTGTCCCAGACTGATAGGAGATGGAGTTGAAGAGGTCTCATGTGGAACTGAGCATAAGGAACTGCCTCGAAGCAGGACACCATTTGTCCCACAAGCTGCATCCCTTGCCGGATGGAACGGCAAGGGCAAGACAGAAGGAAACAAGAGCTTGAAGAGAACCCACCTTCTGCTGAGGAAGAAAAATCCTGGCCTGAACAGTATCCAGATTCATACCCAGGAAGGAGGTCACCAGAGACTGAGACAGGGAGGATTTGGGGTGATTGATCACCCATCCGAATGTTTCCAGAGCAGTCACCACCTGCTGGGTATCCACTTCTGCCTGCTGGAAAGAATGAGAAGTGATGAGGAGGTCATCCAGATAAGGAAGAATACGAATGCCCCAAGCTCTGAGGAGAGCTATAACACCTGCCAGCACCTTGGTGAAGACTCTGGGAAGACTGGTACATGAAGGTAAGCATCCTTGATGTCTATGGAGGTCATGAAGTCCCCCGGGCGCAAAGAGCTGATCGCGGAGCGCAGGGTCTCCATGCGAAAATGTCTGGTCCTGATGAACTTGTTGAGGAGCTTTAAGTCCAGGATGGGTCTGATGGAACCATCCCTTTTGGGTACTGTGAAGAGATTGGAATAAAAACCCCGACCTCTCTCCCCAGGAGGGACCCGACAGATGCCCCCCATGTCCAATAGGTTTTGTACAGCCAAAAACAGACCCTGAGCTGCCAGGGGTTCTGGAGGAATCCGAGACCTGAGGAATCTTGGAGGCGGCCAGGCAGCGAACTCTAGCTTGTAGCCAGAGGACACAACCTCCAGAATCCACCTGAGACCTGCTGTCCCCAGACATGAGGGAAGAGCCGCAGCCGCCCCCCCACCCGGATGGGTGAAGGCGCCCCTTCATGGCTGAGGAGGCTTGGCGACAGATTTGGGCTTGGACCCCCAGGAAGATCCGGAGCGGGCACGACCTCTGCCCCTGCCCCAGAAGTCCCTCCTAGGACTTCTGGAAACCCCTCGCAAAGGAAACCCCTCTCCCAGGCCTGGATCCACGGTAGGAGGGGACAAAGGCACCCGAACCCCGAAAGGGCCGCAGCTGCTTCTTACGCTGAGGCAACTTACCCCCCTTGGCAAACAGGTCCAAGCAATCACCAAATAGGCTCAGCCCCTTAAAGGGGAGCCCCGTGAGGGCCTTCTTAGCAGGAATTACGCCGTAAAAGCAACCCGGGATGCCCCAAATGTCCGCCAGGGAAGTGGGAGGATTTTACAGTGTAGGCCTCTAATAAAGTTACAATAACTAAGAGGGGGCAGGACCGGGAGAAACCTCTAAAAACACAGTTATCCCGCCTGAAAGACATAATAAAGACACCCCATAAGCACATTAAAATGACAAGAGTCACGGACCACGGTAGGGGACCAGCAATCACACCAGGTGATGACCAAAATGGCTTCAGGGGGCAGGCCGCAGGAGGGTCCGACACAGAATGCGCCAACCGAGCAAGCCACGCCCCCTCAGAGAAGAGCAGGGATAGGCCAGAAGCTCCAGCCAATGGGCACGCAAGGATTCTTGATGAGGATGGCGCCGCGGATGCCAGAAGGCGTGCGTGTTAGTGGCGGCAAATTCAAATAAGTAAAAATACAGAACTAAACGAATAACGTGCAATAAACACATACACCCCCCCCCCCCCCGAACGGGACACAGAGAGGGGGGAAAGGTGGATGTAAAGGGACCCACCAATGACCAGGGCAAGAGCGGACGGGGTATCCCAAATCAGGTTCACCATAAACCTGCACCACCTACCCTTTGGTGGGGGATTGCGGTCGGAGCCATGCTCCGCAAGGAAAGCACCTCTGATAGGTGCTGCCTACCATCGCCCGACCAGCGCAGCCAAAGCTGGGAGGCATAATTAACAAGTGGAACGGGTGGGAATAGTCCTACAGGGCCAAGGGCTGCTAAGCACGGCTCACCAGCGATAAGAGAAGCCATCTTCTGACCTTCGCAGCCGAAGGTTGCCCAAAAACTGGGGAATTTGTGGGAGGTCCCAGGTATATATGGACTGGGAGGGGCCTCTTTTTGCCATCTCTGCAGTCAAGCGCCCTCTGGCGGAGGTAATCCCATCTGTTATGAATCATTATCTGGAGCAGGACGTGCTGCATACTTAGAATATCAGAGCAAAGCAAGAGGGCCCTATAATCCTCCCTCCTCCTAGCACCCATAGCGCCATTAGTGAGACGCTTAAGCTTTTTCTTAAGGGCAAAAGCTGTAATGGCAGCGGCGCAGACTGGACGGAGCCATACGCCGGTCCGCGCTGTCCCGCAATGTAGTAGTGTCAGGGGAAGGCATGACTGAGGTGTTGAACAGCCCTAGAACGGGAGTATCCACCTCAGGGGGACACGACCATCGCTTGATCCCAGGTCAGCAGGAAAGGGATACCTCTTATCCAACCCTTTGGGCACCGAGGGCAATTAGGATGTTCCCACTCCTTGAGCACCATATTAGAGAAATGGCGCCTGCTCAAGGAAATCCAGACGTTGTTTAACAGGACGAAAAAGCTCACCCTGCTTCCTCTTAGCCACCTTGGGGGGGGGGGGGGGGGGGCAATGTGCAAGGTTTCAATAATGTCAGACAGCAGTCCATCAGTGCCATCGGGGAACCATGAATCCTCCCCAGACGCAGACCCAGGGTCACTGTCGTACCCCTCCTGCTGGTCCCCAGAGGAGTCCCAGTCATGGAAATGCTCCCCCTCCTCTAGGGAGTAACAGCCACCAAGGGCATCAATTCCCTCATCCTCAGCAAAGAGGGAGGGCGTGGAAGCCAGGTGCCGCTTCTTGCCAGAGGCCTTACGTGGAACAGGCCTGGCAAGCTGCCTTTCAATGCTGGCCACACGAAGTGCCAGATCAGATTGTGACCCCCTGCTAGTATCCCCCTCACTGGCGCACGGCACACACACCGCGGCACTATCACTCAAAGGGGATGCCCCGCACATGCCAGACAGCCAAGATTGCCCCGAAGGACCCCCAAGCACGTCATCCCCAGAAGCCTCCATATGGTGATTAACACAGGCGCAAGAGGCCAGCACAGGGTAAGGGCTAATAAAAAGCCACCCGGGATGCCCCCCCCAAGGGATGCCCCTAGAAGAGCCAGTAAGGGGGAGATGATGGGGGGGGGGGGGGGGTAAGGAGCAGAACCGTGAGAAACCAAAACCCACAGTTGTCCCGCCTGAAAGACATAAGTAAAAAGCACATAAGCATCCCGCAGCCCATGTCCCAAGGAAACAAAACCCCCAAAGGGGACTCACGGACCAAGGAGACCGAAGGATCACCAAGCCGCCAGACCACGGGAGGAAGCGACACAGGAAATGATGACCGCCGGAGCTCAGGAAGGAAGAGGGGCCCCAGATGCGCAGCAGGCTCAAAATGGCGCCAGCAGAATAACCTCGAGGGGCGGGCCGCGGGGGGGGGGGGGGGCGCCCCGCCAGAAGAGCGCAGAAACGGCGCTCACACTCCAAAAACGCCTCACCGCCATAGCGCCACCCAGCGAAGTACAAAGCGGTGATGGCGGCGAAAACAACGTTAAACACAATTCTACTTAAAAACACCTTGTCGCTGCCACCCGCCCCCCCAGAACACACGCCGGGGAGGGGGGGTGGGAAGAGGAGAGCGAGCAGGCAGCGGCAGGAGCCCGGTCAGGGTAGGGGAGGGACCCCAGAACCAAGCAAGGCAAAACAAGGGGTATAACCAGAACACATTCCCCAAAACACTCACCCCCTCAGAAGCTAGGACAGGAACTCCGCATCCCTCATTAGGCACACCATAAAGCCTATGGCCGGCTACCCTTTGTGGTACAGGGTCTGCGGCTTGGAGCAGCGCTTCTTGAGCACCTGACCCTAGTGCTCCTCTACCCTCACCTGATCTGTCAGCCGAGGCTGGGAGGCACAGAGGGTCCAGAAGCGGGTGGAAATAGACTTGCAGGGCCGCAGGCTTGGTTGCCCCGCTCACCTGCGCAGTATCACTGCAGAGGAAAAACTGGGGAGGTCTATTGATGACCCTGTTTTTTATATGGTTCCGGGAGGAGCCACAACTCTTCTGGAGTACACTGCGCCACCTTGTGGCGGAATATCCCATACGAAAGGAATTATTGAAGCAGGCCGTGCCATGCAATAGGAAAACCTAGGTGTTTTAGGATCCTGAAAGCCCTGATATAAAGAATCCTTCAGGGACATACGCTGTCGTAGTATGGTATAGATCATTGGCAGTGGTCATGAGCGGGAAGATGGCTTTGTCGAGATGTCAGTCACAGCCAAGTTTCTAACTCCTGGAATAGGACCAATCAGCTGCTCGGGATTAGTCGGGATAAATGAATTCTTTTTTTGAACAGTCCCTTTAAATTAAGCTTCCTACAAATTGGCCAAGCAAGCATTTAGTTTGGACTATTCCATTTCAGAGTGTTACAAGTTTCAGCCTACTTCATTACAAGTCTTACCTCAGGCCTGTTTTGAGCAAAAATGCCAATAAATTGTTCAGAACCAGGCTTGCAGCCCCTGTGCAACAATGCAGAGCCAACATATTCCGCTCTATCCGATACCTACAGAAAAACAGGAAAAAAAAGTTTAGATTTTCGTTTCATTATTACCCTCCCCTGCTTTAATTGAAGATTTATACTTTAAAAGTGAATAAAAACCCATCTTGGGTAGCAGGGCCAGCTCCAGGGTTTTGTTCTGAGCGACAGTCTCCGTGGGCCCCTTGTGTCACATCACATGTCCCAGTGCTTCATGATGCACAGCTCTGCTCTGCACCCACTTCTGTCAGAGGTGAGTTACCTAATCCCTGGGATTTTAAACAGGGGCATCCCAAATTGTGAGCCTCCCCATGTAAAAGATAGCAGCAATCCTGATACTGGTACCCTTTGCTCTCAGACCCTGCTTGGCCATCCCATGTGGCCAACTGCATGGAGCTGCAAGCTGAGGGATAGTGTCGCGGAAAGGCAGAAGTTAGTGTGTACTGTTGCTTAGTATACGATTATGTGTGGAGGGGGTATGCTTAAAGTGGACCTGCTGTGGGGCATCCCAAAAAGTTGTGCACCCCCCCATCCATCCTGAACTGCTATGCACACTCCCCCAATCGCCGTACCCGACCACGCAAAGCAGCACACTCATTGTTGCTTACCGCCTACCTTGCTGCAGAGAACACCATCGTGTAGGAAAGAAACGCGGGGCAGCGGCAAGGGACACTACATGGCAGACATAGCAGCGGGGGTTTCAGGTGGAGAGCTGGGGACTATAGTGGGTTCTGTTCTTCGGCCACTCAGCCGCCACCCACCCAATGGCTGCCAGTAGGCCCCCGAACCGCCAGGGTCCCCGGCATGTTACCAACCTTGCTGGGTGCTGATGCCGGCCCTGTTGGGTAGCCCTTAAATCTATAAGACTTCAGGGCAGCTTGGTTCCCTCGCCCCGAATCGGGATGTCCTGCAGTGTTAACCCTTTAACCACCAGCCTACCTTCAGATTTTGTCACTCTTTGTTGCCAGACAATTTTGCACTGTTTTGCGCTCCCCATGTTCAAATGTGATTTTTGAAGAGATTTCCCAGGAAAGTGATAGATTGTTTTTTTTTTCAGCAGAGCCTGGGCTTTAACATGAAATGCCTTGTTTGTCATTTTCTACAATTTGTAGTGTTCTTTTGTAATAAAAAAAAATGTAAGTTTGTCAATAAAAATACAGTTTTGTGAGTACTCACCTTTAAAACGGGTATTATGAGTGTGCCATACACTCCACTTCCGATCTTCATGACATATGGGTAATCTCCAGTAGAGGGCGAACTTCTGCAGAGATGAATATGCAAAAAAATAAAGCCCCTCCCGGTCCATATATACCTGGGACCTTCCACCAATTCCCCAGTGTATAAAAGCAGTAAGGGGACCAGGAAGAACCAATTATAACCTAAACAATCAAAACCAATGGTTCACCATATAAAAGCCCCAGAATACCTGAAAAAAAGGGGTGGGCGAAGTGGAGTGTATGGCACACTCATAATACCCGTTTTAAAGGGGAGTACTCACAAAACGGTATTATTCTAAGTGTGCCATACACTCCACTTCGAGCTTCATGACATATGGGACATCCAATAGCAGTGTCCGTCATGGGTGGGAACCAGAAACAGTAAAGAAGGTACCAACCCAAACCACTGCAGCTTGCAGAACCCTGCGGCCAAAAACAGCATCCGCTGAAGCCCGCACATCAACCTTATAAAACTTGGAAAAAGTATGAACGGAAGACCAAGTAGCAGCCTTACAAACTTGTTCAACAGAAGCCTGGTGCTGAAAAGCCCAGGATGCACCAACAGCACGAATAGAGTGCGCAGTGACCCTAAAACGGGGAGTCCTCCCCTTAGCAGAATAAGCCCCAACAATGGCCTGACGAATCCATTTGCTAATCGTAGACTTAGCAGGCGCCAAACCTTTCCTGGGCCCGCAGGGCACCACGAAAAAAGCGTCCGTCTTGCGGAAGGAAGAAGTAGTCACCAAATAGTACTTCACCTTCTCCTTGTCATTGTTAGGCTTAGGACACAAGGAAGGGAGAACAATATCCTGATTAAGGTGGAAAGCAGACACCACCTTAGGAAGGAAATCCGGCTTAAAATGAAAAACCACCTTATCCTGGTGTCCCTCAAAGTAAGGGGCCTGAATCGACAAGGCCGCCAACTCAGAGACACGCCGGACAGAGCCACCAAGAAAGCAACCTTCTGAGTGAGAACCGAAAGAGCAATATCCTGTAACGGATCAAAAGGAGGACCCTGCTGAGCCGAAAGAACCAAAATCAAATCCCAAACAGGAACTACAGCCTTCCGAGGGGGCCGCATGTGGGGTCGCTGAGGGGTCCATCCACCACATAGTATATACTAGTTGGGCAGCATAAAAATAAAGCAACATATGAGGTACTGCTAGGCCCCCAGCATTTAGAGGCGTTCTGAGGATAGACCTATTCATTTTGGGGGGAGAGGCGCCCCAGATAAATTGAAACAGTATGGAATCTAGTAATCGGAAATGAGCAGCTGGTAGCACAGTAGGCGAGGCCTGATAGATGTATAAAAATTTGGGGAGGAAAACCATTTTGAAAATATTAATCCGGCCGATCACCGGGCATACATTCAGCTCCATGAATTTTGAGGGGACCCGATATATAATGACTCCCAGATATCTAAACCGGTCCACCACTTGAAGCGATGAAGCCAAAGAGATCTGAGTGTCTTCTGGCTTGTCCACCAAATACAAACTAGATTTCTCCCAATTAACTTTTAATCCAGAGAACATCCCAAATTTAGCTATCACATTTAGTAGTGCCTCCAGGGGACAGCTAGCATCAGCCAGATAGACCAGGGTGTCGTCAGCGTACATGGAGACCTTTTCGACAGTGGGACCCAATCTCCAACCCTGGATTTCTGAGGAATCTCTAATTAACGATGCCAGGGGTTCAATGGCAAGCGCGAATAGCAAGGGGGAGAGAGGACACCCCTGTCTTGTGCCTCGATGCAGACAATTCGCATTTCTTAAGGATAGCGAACTCAGCGCCAGCTGGATCAAACAGAGTTATTCAGCCAGTCCCTGATAAGAGACCTGGTAGCAAGCGACACCAGGGCAGATGCACTAACAGGCCGCAGGGCCGAGCCCATGTTGGCGAATGCGTGGCACGCCATCTGATCAAGGCGCTTATCCTCGCCATCCTTAAGGGAAGTGGCGTCAGGGGTGTTCAGCACAGAAGAGTTGGTCAAACCTAAAACTGGCGCGTCGACCTAGGGAGGAGAAGACCAGCGCTTAACCGCCTCCACCGGAAAAGGATACTTCTTATCCCATCCCTGAGGAACACCAAGAAGCCGACTGGGCCTCTCCCATTCTCTAAGGATCAGCGCATCAAAGTGACCCTGGGTAGGGAATTCCAGACGGAGCTTGCAGGCCCCAAAAATACAATTTTATGAAATACTCATCTGTAGAATTGGTATTATTTGTATACAGTACGTCCTGCTCCAGATATAATACTTACACTTGGATTATCCTCCGCCAGAAAACATGCTCCTCCGGGCCCTCAAATACCCGGGGACCTCCCACAAATCCCCAGCATTGAAAAGCAGTGAACAAGAAGCCGGGAGAAATAACCACCAAAAAACTGGTAACTATAACAATGGTAACAATCACTATACAGGGGATCCAGAATAATGCAAAAAAACCAGGGTGGGGTGGAGCAGGACGTACTGTATACAAATAATACCAATTCTACAGGTGAGTATTTCACAGAATTGTATTATTCTTAGTATACAGTACGTCCTGCTCCAGATATAATACTTACACTTGGGACATCCAATAGCAGTGTCCATAAAGTAGGGTGGGATCCCCAGCAAAAAAACGACAACAGCAGACAGTTTAAAACCACTGTCACCTGCATAACCATACGGCCAAGGCAGCATGAGCTGAGGCCCTAACATCAACCTTGTAAAACTTTGCAAAGGTATGAGCAGAAGGCCAAGGTAGTGGCCTAGCCAACCAATTCAACAGAAGCCCGGTGCTGAAAAGCCCAAGAGGCGTCAAGCACGAGTAGAAAAAGAATCAAGGCGACAAGGAAGATTCTTCCCCTTGCTGGAATAGGCCTGAGTAACAGCCCGACGAATCCAATCGCTACAGTAGACTTGGCAGAAGCCAAAAAACCCTACCAAGTACCAGAAGGAACATCCATTAAGGTAATAACCAGGGCCCAACTCCCCAAGAGCAGACGAGATCGGGCACATTCAGGATGTAATGACCACAGGCCCCAAGGAACATCAGTTCCCCTAAGGGACACAGTGACTACCAAAGGAAAAAAAACTTCCAACACCTGTTTAAGGAATGCAGAACCCTTTCCTCAGTGTTGCTAGGAAAAAGGCACAGCCGGGATAACAATATCTCGAATCAATGAACATAAGACACCTCCTGATGCAGAGAGTTCAGCTTCAGGCGGAACTCCACCTTATCCTGGTGTATCTCAAGAAGTGGGGGCTAGGTAGACAGAGCCGCCCGCTAACACACGCCTGACAAAGGCAACAGTCACCAGAAGGACAACCTTGGGGGTAAGACAGCCAGACAGCATCCTGAATAGGACCAAGGGACAAAATCCTGCAAGCAGACAGAATGAAGTTCAATTTCAAATCCCAACAGGGACCATAGGATTACATGGGGGACGCACATGGGTACCCCCTGAAGGAAGTCTTAACCAAGGAAGACTGAACCAGAGACTACTAAGGCAAGGTGGACAGGGCAGAACCTGACCCATCAGAGTACTGAGTTGGAGAACCAACTCCAAATCATGCTGAAACAACACTAGAACCCTGGGAACCGAGAACGCCCAACAGGTAAGAGAGCTAGACTCACCCCAATCAATATGGGTATGCCATACCCTATAACAGATAGAAGACGACGAGGAAGAAGATCGCTCCTAGCCTCCCATAGTCTCAAACACCGAGACAGATAAGCCTGTCTCCATCAAGATGTATGTTTCAGCCGTCAGGCCGACTAGGCCAGGGACTGTAGAATGGAGTGACGTAAAGGGGGCCCCTGAGTGATCAGAGCTGGCACTCCTGGCAAAGGTACTGAACTACTTTCCTCGGTACCATGTCTGCAACCACACTCTACTACGGTACCTGGGGGCCACCAGAATCACTGGTCCCCTTACCAGATCAATCTTGCGCAGACCCCTGCCTAGCAGGGGGAATGGAGAAAGGACATACAGAACCGAACGTCCTGTCATGACGTTACTAAGGCATCCAGACCACTGCCAGAGGATCCTGAGACAGGGAAACAAAGGCCGAGAGCCTGTGAAGGTGACAGAACACAACAGATCCACGACTGGTTGGACTCCATAGCGACACAGGGATTAGCACATCCTGTCGCAGAGGGGCTCCACCGGAGCTAATCTCACTGATATGCAGGGAACATTGTCTCCACCCAGAAAAGGAACAGAGACACTTCCTGGAGGGTCCGCCAGCTCCAGGCCCCTTCCAATGATTAATGTAGGACATTTATCGTCAGACAGGCCGAGCGCCCCCAAACTGGCAAGCCCAGAAGGGAAGTGGGCAAGCGAGATAGAACTAACTGAAAACGCTCACGGTTTAGAACCTCAATCGGCGTAAGGACCTACGGTACCTAAGGGCACCACCACCCCCAGAATCGCAGGGAGTTTCAGAAGAAACCCTCCCCCCTTCAACCTGATAGGTTGGCATCCATGGTGACCGTTTCCAGGAAGGGGCAAGAAGGAACTGCCCCCAGACAGGTCCCTTGAGATCATCCACTTCCAAGAGAAAAACTTTCTACCAGGTGGGAAGGTCCACAGACCCTGCTCCAGGGATGCTAGATCCCTGTCCTGTATTAACAATAGAAGTCGCAGAAGGGCACAAGGGGAACTGAGCATAAGGGACCTCTTCCGAACAAGTTACCAACGGCCCCACCAGCTGCATCCCTGCCTGGTGAAGGGACCGGGACAGCAATGAGGGACTGAGCCCATGTGACCAGATTGCCCACTGTATCGCTGAGAAGGGTTCTGGTTTGAACCTAATCCAGAATCATTCCTAGTAATGGAGTTACCATTAAAGGGGACCAAGAGGGCTTGGGGTGATTGATCACCCATCCAAATGACTCCCAATGGACACCACCAGCCAGGTATCCAACTTAGCCTGACGTAGAGACTGGGAAGTGAGAAAGGACATCCAGGTAGGTCATCGCGCGGACGCCCCTTGGTCTCAGAGACATCACCATCGTCAGCACCTGAGTGAGCACTCTGGGAGTTGAAGAGAGGTCAGATAACCAGGCCACAATTAGCAGTGTTGGACTACCAACACAAACCCGAAGAGCCTCAGAGACCTGAAGGCACAGGGATGTAAACATAAGCATTTTAGAGTTCCCCAGATGGCAAGAAGCCCACTGGGCGCAAGGTGCTGATGGCCCTACTCAGAGTTTACATGCAGAAAACTGCCTGTAATTAGAGAATTGCCCGACCCATCCTGTTGGGGGGACTGTGGAAAGGTTGGTGTAGCGGCCCCTGCCTCTGCCTGTTACGGGCAATCTGCAAAAGACCCTCAGACCTCGCAGGCCTAGCATGGCCTGTGCCAGCAACTGATCAGCGGCAGGGACCAGGAGTACCTGGGACCTGATAAAATTGGGGAGGGCAACGCAGCAAACTATCTTGTATCTGGAGGACACAACCTCCTGAATTCACCAGAATGAGGCGAGATGCCTCCTGATAAGAGCAAGGTGCTGCAGCCATCCCCTCACCCAGACGGGCGAGGGCGCCCCATCATGCTTGAGGGAGTTTGGTGGAAGATTTGAGCTTAGCCCCGCCAGAGAGGCCAGGGCGTTGTCTGCTGCTCATGGGGCAGGAGTGTGCACGAAAAACCCGGGTTCCTGTTTAACACTAAGGTAGGGGGGAGGAGGGGTGCCCCTGCCCCGAGGGGGCCAAGATGGCAGTCTGCGTAGGGTTGATTTGCCCTTTTTACCGAACAGGTCCAGACAGGCCCCAAATAGGCATTGCCCTCTAAAGGGAAGCCCAGTAAGAGTCTTTTTAGTAGCATCGTCAGCACCCTCACTGAGGCAGCCAGAGCAAGCGACGTATAGCCACCACAAGGGCAGAAGTTCTTGCACACATTCTAATGGTGTCATCCAGTGCTAATAGCATACATTTTACAAACACATCACAACTGGAGAGTGCATTAAACACCTCCCAGGGGAGATCCTCAGGGTGATGATCAAGCAACTTTCTGATGAGGGTTCTAGTGGCCACTGCAGTAATAGCCGCGGCACAGACCGGGCGCAGCGCCGTCCCTGCACAAGAAAAGGCATGGGGGGCCAGCAGATAAATGCGTCGGTCCTCAGCATCCCGAAGGGTACTATAAGCAGGGGTTGTAATAATACAACTCTGTGAAGTACTCACCTGTAGAGTTGATATTATATGCATACAGCACGTCCTGCTCCAGAGATAGTAATAACATGTGGGTAATCCTCAGCCTCCGGCGCCGTGCACTGCAGACATGTAGAAAACAAGCTCCTCCCGGCCCTTCCTATACCGAGGGACCTCCCACAAATCCCCAGCATTGAAAAGCAGTGAGAAGAGAGGCCAGGAGAAAACAACCACCCAAAACTGGCAAGAATACCAAAGATAACAATCACCAAACAGGGGATCCAGAACAAGGTGAAACAGGGTGGGGTGGAGCAGGACGTGCTGTATGCATATAATATCAACTCTACAGGTGAGTACTTCAGAGTTGGATTATTCTAAGCATACAGCACGTCCTGCTCCAGAGATAGTAATAACATGTGGGACATCCAATAGCAGTGTCCGTAAAGAAGGGTGGGATCCCCAACAGAAGGCAACAGCAAGCAGTTTAAACTACTGCCGCCTGCAAAACCTTGCGGCCAAACACAGCGTCAGCTGAGGCCCTAACATCAACCTTGTAAAACTTTGTAAAGGTATGAACAGAAGACCAAGTAGCGGCCTTGCAAATTTGTTCAACAGAGGCCTGGTGCTGAAAAGCCCAAGAAGCCCCAACAGCTCTAGTAGAATGAGCAGTAAGACGAAAGGGGGGAGTCTTCCCCTTAGCAGTATAGGCTTGAACCACAGCCTGATGAATCCATTTACTGATAGACTTGGCGAGAGCCAAACCTTTCCTAGGCCCGTGAGGCACAACAAAGCATCAGTCTTCCTAAAGGCCTGAGTGGTAACCAGGTAGGACTTGACACACCTAACCACACCTAAGGAATGCAAAACCCTTTCCTTAAGGTTACTAGGATTAGGGCACAAAGAAGGAAGCACAATATCCTGATTCAAATGAAATGCAGACACCACCTTAGGCAGGAAGTCCGGCTTGAAGCGAAACACCACTTTATCCTGGTGTCTCTCAAAGTAGGGAGGCTGAATAGACAAGGCAGCCAACTCAGACACACGTCTAACCGTGATAGCTGCCAGGAAGACAACCTTGAGCGTGAGCACCGCGAGAGCGGGCTCATGAATAGGCTCAAAAGGGGCCCCCTGCAGGGCCGACAAAACGAAGTTCAGATCCCAGACAGGAACCATAGGTTTCCGAGGAGGGCGCACGTGAGTGACCCCCTGAAAGAAGGTCTTGATAAGAGAGTGCTGGGCAAAGGTCTTCTGAAAGAAGATAGACAGGGCCGAAACCTGGCCCTTCAGGGTACTAAGCCTAAGACCCAAGTCTAGACCAGGTTGTAAAAACTCCAGCACCCTGGAGACTAAGACTTCCCGGCAGGGAAGAGACCTGGATTCACACCAGTCAATGTAAGCACGCCATACTCTATAATAGATAGCAGCAGAAGTCTTCTTCCTGGCTTGCACCATCGTAGCCACAACAGAAGCAGACAAACCCTTTTCCATTAAGATGGAGGTTTCAATAGCCAAGCCGTCAAAGCCAGAGTTAGTAAATTGGGATGGCGTAGAGACCCCTGGGTTAGAAGATCTGGCAACCTTGGCAGATCGTACTGATCTACTGCCATTTGAACCACGTCCGCGAACCACACTCTTCTTGGCCACCTTGGGGCCACCAGAATCGCGGGTACCCCTTCCAGAGCGATCTTGCGCAGCACTCTGCCCAGAAGGGGAATTGGTGGAAACACCTACAGGAGCAGTAACTCCCTCCAAGACATTGACAGGGCATCCGAAGCCAGAGCCAGAGGATCTTGAGACAGGGATACAAAGTTCGGACGCTTGTGATTGTGACGGGACACAAACAGATCCACGTCTGGCACACCCCAACGGTGACACAGGGACTGAAAAACCCTGTCGCAGAGGGCCCATTCCCCCTGACGGGACGACTCCCTGCTCAGGGCATCTGCTAGGAGATTTTCCGCCCCCGGAATGTAAACTGCCGAGATGCATTGAGCATTGGTTTCTGCCCATGTTAGAATCAGACACCTCCTGGAGAGCACCCTTGCTCCGGGTTCCTCCCTGATGATTGATGTAGGCCACCGCCGTCCTGTTGTCTGAACGTACCTGAATCGCCAGACCCTTCAGGTGCTGTGTCAATTGTTCCAGCACCAACCTGACCGCCCTGAGTTCCAGGACACTGATGGGTAGATGGGCCTCCTGAGGGCCCCACCTCCCCTGGAAACGCAGGGACTTCCAGAATCCCCCCCAGCCCGAGAGACTGGCATCCGTTGTGACCGTCTCCCAGGAGGGAGCCAGGAAGGATCTGCCCCTTATCAAGTTCCCGTGGTCCAGCCACCAATCCAGGGATTGTCTGACCGAAGGGGGAAGCACCCAGATCTCGTCCAAGGACGCTAGGTCCTTGTTCCAAACTGACAGAAGGTGAAGCTGCAGAGTTCTCAAATGGAATTGGGCAAAGGGCACCGCCTCGAAGCTTGCCACCATCGAGCCCACCAACTGCATTCCCTGCCTGATAGAGGGATGAGGGCTCGAGAGCAGGGACCTCACTTGTGTTGTCAGAGCTTCCACCTTCTGTGGAGGAAGGAATATCCTTGACTGAACTGAATCCAGAATCATCCCCAGAAATGGTGTCACTGAGGAGGGGGACAGAGAGGACTTTGGGTAATTGATCACCCAGCCGAAGGACTCCAGGGTGGTCACCACCAACCGCGTGTCCAGCTCTGCCTGCTGCAGAGACTGAGATGAGATGAGTATATCGTCCAGGTAGGGCAACACCCGTATGCCTTTTAGTCTCAACAGAGACATTACTCCTGCCAGCACCTTGGTGAACACCCTGGGAGCCGACGTAAGGCCGAATGGCAGGGCCACGAACTGATAATGCTGATCCAACAGCGCAAATCTGAGAAGCCTTTGGTGCCCTGGGAACACCGGAACGTGCAGGTAAGCATCCTTGATGTCCACAGACGTCATGAAGTCCCCTGGACGCAGCAAGGCAATGGCCGAGCGCAGAGTTTCCATACGTAAAATGCCTGTTTCTGACAAATCTGTTTAGGATTTTCAAATCCAGAATGGGTCTGACTGACCCGTCCTTTTTGGGCACCGTGAACAGGTTGGAATAAAACCCCATGCCCCTGTCTCTTAGGGGGACCTCGCAGATGACCCCGAGCTCCAGAAGGTCCTGCACAGCCAGCATCAAGACTCGAGCTGAGGCAGGGTCCTGTGGGATCCGAGACCCAACGAACCTGGTAGGGGGCAGCACAGCAAATTCTATCTTGTAACCGGAGGACACTACCTCCTGAATCCACCGGTCTGGGACAAGGCGTCTCCAGACATGCTCGAAGTGGTGTAGACGTCCCCCCCACCCTGACGGGCAAGGGCACCCCTTCATGCTTGGGGGTCTTGGGGGGGGGGGGGGGGGGGCTTTGAGCTTGGGCCCCCAGGAAGAACCAGAACGGCGTCCTCTGTTCTTGTTCCAGGACTCGGCGCGAGACCCAGCGAAGGACACCCCTCTACCCTGCTTGGCCCCACGGTAGGGGGTCGAATGGGAGCTTGGGCCACGAAAGGGCCGAATCTGACGCTTGCGCTGGGGCAACTTGCCACCCTTGGCAAAGATATCTAACCTTTCTCCAAACAGGCGCAGCCCTTTAAATGGAATCCCCGTAAGGGCCTTCTTGGCAACGTTGTCAGCAGCCCACTGGCGTAACCAGATCGCACGGCGTATGGCTAACACCAGAGCAGAGGATATAGCGCTCGGTTTAATAGTATCGTCCGATGCAGATAGGATATAATTCACAAAGGTCTCACAGGTGGCCAGAGCGTTGGCGGCCTCAGAGGGCAAGTCATCCGCCCCTTCCAGAGCAGTCTTAACCACCGTCCTGAGCGCCACCGCCGTGATGGCTAAGGCACAAACCGGGCGGAGCGACGCTCCCCCAAATGCAAAGGCATGACATGCCAATTGATCAACTCGCCGATCCTCTAAATCCCGCAGCGTAGTAGTGTCAGGGGAGTGCATAATAGAGGTGTTCGACAGACTCAGAATCGGGGCATCGACCTCGCGCGGCGATGTCCAACACTTAACCAGATCGGCCGGGAATGGATACTTCTTATCCACAGCTTTAGGAATCCCCTGGAGTTTGCTGGGATGTTCCCATTCTTTCAGCACTAGGCTATTAAAATGAGTTTGTTCGGGAAACTCCAACTGCACCCTAGCGGTATGAAACAGATCACCCCTTTGCCGAGGGGCAGCGGGAGGGGGAGAGAGGGATAACACATCAAAGATCTGGGACAGCAGTCTATCAATGTCGTCCTGGGACCAATGATCAGAACCAGACTCCTCCTGACTCCTGGACTCGTCATCGTAGGACCCCGAGTCGGAGAGCAGTTCCCCTTCCTCTGAAGGGGAATGTGCATAGAGTAGTAAATCATCAGATTCTACAGGAAGAATAGTAGATTCAGGATTCAAATGACGCCTCTTGGCAGTAGCCTTGTGCGCCAAGGAGCCAGCGATGAGGTTTTCCACGCTAGCCAGTCTAGAGGCCAAATCAGCGTGAGAATCCCCACTAGTATTGGGGGTTAGGCTCAAGCTTGGGGGAGTAGGGAAGTAAGGCGAGGTGCGGGCCCAGCCTAGGAAGAGGTGGGGAGACCGGCTAGCGCCTGCTGGGCACAAGGGACGCAGACCCGTGCATTGTCACCGCTGCTAGGTAAGACCCCACAAGCTACACACAGACGGGCTTGTCCCAAAGGAACCCCATTCACAATATCCTGGGATGCCTCCATATGGTGATTATTAAGTTCAATATGCCAGTAGGGATTGACACTAGAAGCAACCCTGGATGCCCCAATAACCCGCTGGGAAGTGGGAGTAATTTTTTAAATTGGTCTGGACCGGGCGCTACGCCGGGCCGGGAGAAGCCACCGAAGTTCGCGGTCTGAAAGACACAAGGGGAACAGGGATGTCAGAGCCGAGCGCAAGAAACAAGCTAGGGAAAAAAAAAAAATCGCCCATGAGGGCACTTACAGGTCTGCGAGGGGAGGACCGTCGCGCATGCGAGAAGGAAATGGCGCCCAGCGAACCTCGAAGGGCGTGCCAGAGCGGGCGGTGACGCGAACGCGCCAGACCGTAACACGCTAACCCCCCCCCCCCCCCCCCCGAGAGTGTGAAGCTCGAAGGCGCGTAGCCAATCAGGAGAAAAAGCAGTAGTTATGTCAGAATCACTCAGAGAAAACGTCTGACAGAGTGAAAACAGGGGAAAAAAGACGTAGCTACCCCGAACAGGGCTGCCATACGCGCCATAGAGAACAATAAATGCGCTGCGGTTAGCTAAAAAGTTAAAAGTGAAGCGCGCTCTGACACCCGGTGACTGTTAAAAATTATAGGACTCTAGTGTAATTAGGGCAAGGATAGGCCATCGAACACACAATCCCCCCCTTGGGCTGTCAAGCCCCGCTCGCCTGCGAGAGCGTGATACTTCATGTCTTCGCAGTTCCAGCACTGCAGAGAAATCTGGGGATTTGTGGGAGGTCCCTCGGTATATGAAGGGCCGGGAGGAGCTTGTTTTCTACATGTCTGCAGTGCACAGCGCCGGAGGCGGAGGATTACCCACATGTTATTACTATCTCTGGAGCAGGACGTGCTGTATGCTTAGAATAAAGGGGGGATTAGGGACCCCTATGATCGGCGCATCCACCACGGGGGGTGATGACCAACAATTTACCACCTCAGGGGGAAAAGGGCATTTCCTATTCCAGTCCCCCGGAAGTTTACTGGGGCATTCCCATTCCTTGAGCACAAGAGCATGGAAATGAGCCTGCTCTAGAAATTCCAAACGTGCAGTCGCGGTATGGAAACTCTCCCCTCTAGGCTTGGGGACCTCACCAGGGAGAGAGATAGACAGTGCCTTAAAGACCTTAATCAACAAATCATCAGTGTCACACTGGCCCCAGTATTCAGGGCCAGAATCGTCATGACTCCTCGGCCTCTCATCAGATGAGCCCGAGTCAGAGAACAACTCCCCTTCATCAGAAGGGGTATAGTCACACGGAGTAGTAAACTCCTCGGTTCTCATAGAAAATACAGAAACATGAGGCGACAGGTGCCGCTTCCTACCAGGGCCCATGAGCTCTGACAACCTAGCAATAATCTGTTCAGCCGTAGGCAGTCTGGAAGGCCCAGCAGGCTGCAATTCCCCACTTGTATGCGACTCAACAGGAGTGAGATTTAAGCCTGGGGTGATAGGTGAATTGAAGCTAGGTGCAGCCACTGGCCGACCTGATTGCAGTGTTTGCTCGGCACAGGGTACACAGACCCGTGCCCTGTCTGCATCAGCATGGGGTTGTCCACACGCTATACACAGCTGGTCTTGTCCCAGAGGGACCCCGGTCACATAATTTTGAGATGCCTCCATATGGTGATTATTCAAGGCACAATATGCCAGTAGGGATTTACACTATAAGTAACCCTGGATGCCCCAAAGACCAGCTAGGGAAGTGGGAGAATATTACAAGGCCCGCAATAATTTTACACCGGGCCGGGAGAAGCCAATGGTATTCACCAGTCTGAAAGACATAATGGGAATAAAGGGTGTCAGAACAATGCGCAGTAATCAAGGATCATGAAAATCGACCGTGAGGGCACTTACAGAACAAGGAAGGAGGAGGACCGCTACCACGCGTGCGTGCGACCAGCATCAAAATGGCGCCAAGGCGAACCTCGAAGGGCGGGCCAGAGCAGGCTGTGACGCGGAGCGCGCCAAACCAGGTCCCCGGCCCCCCTGAAGAGCGCGAAGCTCTGAGATAGTTACAACGTTGTCATGAGGAGCGAAGTGTATGGCACACTTAGAAAAATGATTTGCCAATGAAGACGCCGCAGCGTCTGAGGCGCACCCAGTGCAGCACATCCAGTAAAGGAAAGAGGTGCGCGCGGCGGCGACAGATACACAATAAAAATGCAAACAGCGCGGCTCTGACACCAGGAATACCAGTCAAAGACAATACTAAGGCCATAAGCGTGTAAAAATACACCGAGACCACCACACCCCCCCCCTTTCTTTCCCCCCCGAGCTACGGGGGGAACGAGGGAGGATGGCGACCCTTTGTACAGGGCCCACCGCTACACGGGGCATGGGGCAATAGTGTGGGAGGGGCATCCCCTAGAGGCTCACCATCAGCCTAAACCGCCTACCCTTTGGTGGGGGACTGCGGTGGAGCATGGCTCCGTAAGCACGCATGATGCTGCCTACCTTCACCCGACCAGCGCAGCCCAGGCTGGGAGGCACATCACAGGGAGGACGAGTGGGAATAGTCCAACAGGGCCCCAGGCTTTGATAGCCCCGCTCACCTGCGAGAGTGTGATACTTCATGTCTTCGCAGTCAGCACTGCAGAGAAATCTGGGGATTTGTGGGAGGTCCCCGGGTATTTGAGGGCCGGGAGGAGCCTTTTTTGCATGTCTCTGCAGTGCAGTGCCATCTGGCGGAGTATAACCCAAGTGTAAGTATTCTATCTGGAGCAGGACGTACTGTATACTAAGAATAATTCCCCCTTCTTGAGAGGGGGCGCCTCAGGCGGTTCAATATCTTCCAATAAATGTGACAAAACAGTGGCCGTATCTATGGCATCCCCCAGCGCCTGCCCGACATTGGCATTCCCAGACTGAACATAGTCAGCCTCGGTTTCCTGATACAATTCCCCCTCCTCTAACGGGGAATAATCTGACAAATCAGCGGAATCGTCGTCAACATCCCACAAGGGCTGGGCCGACGACAAATGTCTCTTAGCCTAGGCCTTCTTGCCCACCGTGCTAGCAATAATTTTCTAGATGCTGGCCAACCTAGCCCAAACATCAGAAAGCGACTCCCCACTGGTACCAATGTCACTTGGGGTACGGATAAGGTGGGGAGGGGAAGGCGATGAAGCGGGAGGAGCCGACCCAGAAGGCTGGGTACCAGACTGCCGCGTTATGGCCTTTTGTGCGCATGGTATACAGATCAGCACATTCTCCCCCGTAAGGGATACCCCACACATGGCCCGGATTGTCCCAGAGGGAGCCCGAGCCCAGTATCCGGCGGAGCCTGCATATGGTGAATTTTTGTGGTCAGTCGCAAGACCGCAGGTAATTTACGCCTAAGCAACCCGGGATGCCCCTTAAAAGTCCCGGTGGGAGGATTTGAGGTGAACAATTTTACACTAGGGACCCCAGGACCAGGAGGAACCCCTTAATATGCACATATACAAGGCAATCTGTAACACACAAAACAGGCAACATAAGTGCAAACCTAGATAAATATGGCAATAACACATTGCTAACAGTATATGCATATAAAAAAGTATATATATATATCTAACTGTATATATCAGCCAGACATGCGAAACAAACACACATGCTCGCGATCAGTGGGGGCCCCCCGCTAGAGAGGAGCACCCATACAAGCAAAGGAAGTGGCTATCCGGCCCAGTGCCAGTGCAGAACGCACGCTCGCCGAGGCCACGCCCCCCTCCCAGCAACGCGGATCCCCTAGAAACGAGCCTAGAATCGCGCTCCTTCCCGAACACAGCCTGAGGGGGAGAAGCTCCCCCAGGCTAATCACAGCCCCTGACATGGCCCAAGTAAAACACTCCCTGTCTGCCACACGCACAGTGAATATCACACATCAACACACACAGGGGCATATGTGGAAAAACGAAATAACGGCCAGGCACCCCCCCCCTCCCCGGAGGCGAATAAGTGACCCGGAAGGGTGGGGGGGTGCACGCTGGCAGAATCCGGCCTAAGCATAGAGGTACGGGGCATCCCACACCAGGATCACCAAAAAACCTGGATAACCGCCTACCCCATAGTGAGGTCTCACGGTGGAGCAGTGCTTCTTCTGCACCCATAGGGTGCTCCTACCTTCACCAGGACCCGCAGCCTAAGCTGGGAGGCTCAATATAGGGGCAATTTAGAAAGGATCCTGGCAGTAATAGGGACAATAGACGGCCGGGCGCGAGCCCGGCTTGCCTGTAAGTAAAGAAGTCTTCATCTTCTGTGTTGTCGCCTTCCCTGCAGAGAAGGAACTGGGGAATTGGTGGGAGGTCCCAGGTATATATGGACCGGGAGGGGCTTTCTTTTTTTTGCATATTCATCTCTGCAGAAGTTCGCCCTCTACTGGAGATTACCCATATGTCATGAAGATCGAAGTGGAGTGTATGGCACACTTAGAATATCTTATTGCGTGTGAAACCCCAATTTCTCCCGGTTACAGCAGTACCAGTAGACACCCTTTCCTGCCCAGGAGACTCCCCCAAACTGAAACAACGCTTTCGGAGATTTTCAGATAAAATACAACTTTGCTATGCAATATGCGCACCTTGCAGTTTTTCAAGAAAAACAACCCTTTACATTTGAAATACCCCCAACAAACTATATATTCCCTAGAAGTATACACCTCAGGCTTTCTAGGCGTACCAGGCTTGTTGACATGGGTGCAGTTTTCTGGAAGTAATACCTCAATGTATTCTTTGGTTGCACAGGGTTTCCCTAAAAATGAATAAAAAAGCAGAATCAAAACCACATTTTCCTAAAAAGACTATATGCAAACAAGAAAAAAAACTGAAAATCTGAAAAAATACAATTCTGTGAAATACTCACCTGTAGAATTGGTATTATAAGTATACAGTACGTCCTGCTCCAGATAGAATACTTACACTTGGGTTATCCTCCGCCAGATGGCGCTGCACTGCAGAGACATGCAAAACAGGCGCCTCCCGGCCCTTCAAATACCCGGGGACCTCCCACAAATCCCCAGCATTGAAAAGCAGTGAAAAAGAAGCCGGGAGAATTTAACAACCAAAAACTGGTAACTATAACAATAATAATCACCATACAGGGGATCCAGAATAATGCAAAAAAAAACAGGGTGGGGTGTAGCAGGACGTACTGTATACTTATAATACCAATTCTACAGGTGAGTATTTCACAGAATTGTATTATTCTAAGTATACAGTACGTCCTGCTCCAGATAGAATACTTACACTTGGGACATCCAATAGCAGTGTCCATAAAGTAGGGTGGGATCCCCAACAAAGAAGGTAACAGCAGCAGTTTAAACCACTGCTGCCTGCAAAACCTTGTGGCCAAAAACAGCAACAGCTGAGGCCATAACATCAACCTTGTAAAACTTTGAAAAGGTATTAAAGTGGACCAACACCCACCCGTGATCGGCCCGGGAATCTATAAGATTCCCGGGCCGATCACCTCCCTCCCCGCAGGACATCCGAGATCGGGATGTCCCGCGGGGTGAAACCCCCCCAAACTCCTTACCTTAGTTTCGGCGGCGGCCGGCCGCCGCCGCCTCCCTCGCGCCCCTCTAGTCGTGCGCGCGCCCGCGCCGGCCGTCTGTGACTGGCCGGCACGGGCACGCGCGCGTCAACAGGGACGCGCGGGAGGCGGCGGCGGAGGAGCCGCTTGTCCGCGGCTTGTCCGTCGCCGCTGACAGAGGTGAGTTCGGGGGGTTCGGGGGGGTTTCACACAGCGGGGCACCCCGATCGGGGGTGCCCCACCGAAGTGGACCAAGACCCAGGATAGTCAAAATCCTGGGTGTTGGTCCACTTTAACAGAAGACCAAGTAGCGGCCTTGCAAACTTGTTCAACAGAAGCCTGGTGCTGGAAGGCCCAAAAAGGCACCAATAGCACGAGTAGAATGAGGAGTAAGGCGAAGGGAGGATTCTTCCCCTTAGCAGAGTAGGCCTGAATCACAGCCTGACGAATCCACTTGCCGATAGTAGACTTGGCAGGAGCCAAACCCTTCCTTGGACCAGTAGGGACCACAAAAAGAGCATCAATTTTCCTGAAAGGTGCAGTAGCCACCAGATAGTGCTTCAGACACCTAACCACATACAAAGAGTGCAAAAACTCTCTCCTTAGCATTGCTAGGGTTAGGGCACAAAGAAGGAAGAACCATATCCTGATTGAAAAGAAAGGCAGACACTAGCTTTAGGCAGAAAATCAGGTTTGAAACGAAACACCTTGTCCTGGTGCCTCTCAAAGTAGGGGGGCTGAATGCACAGCACCGCCAACTCAGACACACGCCTGACAGCAGTGATAGCCACCAGAAACACAACCTTGAGTGTAAGAATGGCCAAGGCAGCATCCTGCACAGGTACAAAGGGAGCACCCTGCAAGGCAGGCAAGACCAATTCCAAATCCCCAAAACAGGGACCATAGGTTGTCGTGGGGAAAGCACATGAGTAACCCCCTAAAAGCAGTCTTAATCAAGGAATGCTGAACAAAAGACTCCTGAAAGAAGACAGACAGGATAGAAACCTGACCCTTCAAGGTACTGAGTTAGAGACCCGACTCCAACCCATGCAGTAAAATTCCAGAACCCTGGGAACTGAGAACACCCAACAGGGAAGAGACCAAGACTCACACCAGTCAGTCAATGTAGGTACGCCACACCTTATAACAAACGGAAGAAGAAGAAGTCATCTTCCTAGCCTTCACCATGGACTCAACCAACGAGGCAGACAAACTTTTCTCCATCAAGATGGAGGTTTCAGCAGCCAGACCGTCAAAGCCAGAGTTTGTAATTGGGGTGGTGTAAGGGGCCCTAAGTGAGCAGAACTGGCACTCCAGGCAGAAAGCACTGATCTACTGCCATATGCACCACGTCTGCGAACCACACTCTTCTTGGCCACCTGGGGGCCACCAGAATCACTGGCACCCCTTCCAGAGTAATCTTGCGCAGAACCCTGCCTAGCAGGGGGAATGGAGAAAAGACATACAGAAACTGAATGTCCAGCCATTACATTACTAAGGCAACCGTGGTCACGGCCAGAGGATCCTGGGACAGGGAGACAAAGGCCTGGAACTTGTGATTGTGATGGAACGCAAACAGATCCACATCCGGTTGGCCACAACGGTGATAAAGAGATTGGAACACCCTGTTGCAGAGGGACCCCCCCCCCCCCGGAATGTATACCACTAAAATGCAGGGAACATTGGCCTCCACCCAGATCAGGATCAGAGACACTTGATGTAGGCAACTGCCATCATAGTGACCGTGCGCCCCTGAACAGGCAGGCCCTGAAGATGAGTAGTCAAGCAAGCCAGAACTAACCTGATCGCTCACAGCTTCAAGACATTGATAGGTGAATGGGCCTCCTAAGGGCCCCACCTCCCCTGGAACCGCAGGGACTTCCAGAAGAACCCCCCCAACCTGATAGACTGGCATCCGTGGTGACCGTCTCCCAGGAAGGAGCAAGAAGGTTCCGCCCCCCCAATAGGTTCCCTGAGTCCATCCACTACAAGAGGGACCTCCTCACCAGGGGGGAAGACACACAGACCCTGTCCAGGGATGCTGGGTCCTTGTCCCATACAGACAATAGGAGAAGTTGCAGAAGCCCCAAGAGGGACTGAACACAAGGGGCCGCTTCGAAGCACGCCACCATCAGGCCCACCAGCTGCATCCCCTGCCTGGTGAAGGGACGGGGACAGCTAGGAGGAACTGAACTTGTCCACCTTCTTCTGAGGAAGGAATATCCTTGCCTGAACGGTGTCCAGATTCATTCCATGAAGTTACCAAGGAAGGGGACAGTGAGGACTTGGGGTGGCTGATCACCCATCCAGATGACTCCAGAATGGACACCACCAGCTGAGTATCCAACTTTGCCAGATGTAGAGACTGGGAAGTGATGAGAACGTCCAGGTAGTGGCAGCACGCGGACGCCCCTTGGCCTCATCAGAGACATCACCCCGCCAGCACCTTGGTGAGCACTCTGGGAGCTGAAGAGAGGCCAGATGACAAGGCCACAAATTGGCAGTGTTGATCTTCCAACGTGAATCTGAGGAATCTTGGTGTGCTGAAAACACAAGGATGTGAAAGTAAGCAACATTGATATCCACGGACGGCATGAAGCCCCCGGGGCACAAGAAGCAGATGGCCGAGCGCAGAGTTTCCATGAGGAAAGCGCCTGTACTTGACAATTTGCTGAAGATCTGTAAATCCAGAATGGGCCAGACTGACCCATCTTTTTTGGGAACTATGAAAGGGTTGGTGTAGGGTCCCTTGCCTCTGTCTGTTAAGGGAAATCTGCAAATGACCCCCAGACCCTGCAGACCTTGCATGGCCTGCGCCAGCACCTGAGCAGAAGCAGGGACCAGGAGTACCCGGGACCAGATAATCTTAGGGGAGGCCGCACAGCAAACACCATCTTGTAGCCGGAGGACACTACCTCCTAAATCCACCGGTCTGAGGCGTGATGCCTCCAGACTTAACCTCCCTGGCGTTCTGATTATATGTGCAATTTTGTGCACAAAGCGTTACCATGACGTTTAAATCTGCCGCCCAGTTCCGCCCCCATGAGCCTCTGCGGCTCACAGAGACGGAACCAGGAAGTCAGACGGACGCATCTGCCGGGGCTCTCACCTGCGATCACAGCGGGGACATCGCTGGATCGCAGGGAAAAGGTAAGGAGGCTGCTCCTCTGCCTAATGTACCCCGAGCGTGACTCGGGGTTACCGAGTTACCGCAGCGAAAATTAACCCCGAGTCACGCTCGGGAACGCCGCCAGGGAGGTTAAGCAAGGTGCCGCAGCCGTCCCCTCACCCAGACGGGTGAGGGCGCCCCATCATGCTTGAGGGGACTTGGGCAGAGCCCCCCCAGAAGAGCCAGGGTGTAGTCTTCTGCTCCTGGGACAGGGAGCTGCGCGAGCCCCCGCGAAGGACACCCCTGGTTCCTGTTTAACACCATGGTGGGGGTGGAAGGGGGGCCCTGGCCCCGAAGGGCCCGAGACAGCCGTCTGCGCTGGGGTAACTTACCTCTCTTACCAAACAGGTCTAGACGGGCCCCAAACAGACGTAGCCCCTTAAAGGGGAGTCCAGTAAGGGCCTTCTTCGCAGCATTGTCAGCACCCCACTGTCGCAGCCAGACCAAGCGACGTATAGCCACCACAAGGGCAGAAGTTCTTGCACACATTCTGATGGTGTCATCCAAAGCTACTAGAACAAAATTTATAAACACATCACAACTGGAGAGTGCATTAAACACCTCACAAGGGAGATCAGAGGCACTATCATGCATATTTCTGATGAGGGTTCTAGTGGCCACAGCAGTAATGGCAGAGGCACAGACCGGGTGCAGCGCCATCCCCGCGGGGGGGGGGGGGGGGGGGGTGAATGACCAACATTTAACCACCTCAAAGAGGAAAAGGATACTTCCTATCCCAATCCCTTGGAACCCCGGGAAGTTTACTGGGGCACTCCAATTCCTTGAGCACAAGGGAATGGAAATGTGCCTGCTCTAGGAATTCCAAACGTGATGTTGCTGTATGGAAGCGCTCCCCTCTTTGTCTGGGAGCCTCACCAGGGAGAGAGATAGATGGAACCTCAAAGACCTGGGTCAATAATCTGTCAGTGTCATCCGGGGCCCAGGGGTCAGAGCCAGAATCGTCATGACCCCTTGGTCTCTCATCAGATGAGCCAGCGCTTGCTCAGCACAGGGTACGCAGACCCATGCCTTGTCAGCATCAGCATGAGGTTGTCCACACGCCATACACCGCTGGTCTTGTCCCAAAGGGACCCCGCTCACATTATCCTTAGATGCCTCCATATAGTGATTATTAGGCACAATATGCCAGTAGGGATTGACGCTATAAAGCAACCCTGGATGCCCCAATGACCCGCTAGGGAAGTGGGAGTAATTTTACAAGGCCCAACTATCAATTACACTGGGCCGGGAGAAGCCAATGGATACACGCTCTGAAAGACACAATGAGAAGAAGGGTGTCAGAACCGAAACACACTACAGTGAAGTATAAAGCCGCCCGCGAGGGCACTTACGGACCACGGTAAGTAAGAACGTCACGCGCGCGAGGCCCCGCCCCCCTGAAGAGCGCGAAGTCCAACCGTCAAGCAGCCAATGAGGACGCAGAGGCGTCTGAGGCAATGCCGCCGCCCGGCGCGAACATCCAAATGAAGGAAAAGGCGCGCGGCGGCATTTGCAGTGTAAAAAGACAAGTCAGCGCGGCGGTTGACACCACATATACCAGTCCAAGCAGACATTACAAAAAAGGCCATATGCATGTAATCACAATACACTGACATCCACACCCCCCCCCCCTTTCTTTTCCCCCCGAAGGCTACAGGGAGAATGAGGGAGGATTGCGGCCCTTTGTACAGGGCCCACTGCTACCGGGGCATGGGACAATAATGCGGGAGGGGCATCCCATAAAGGCTCACCATCAGCCTACACCGCCTACCCTTTGGTGGGGAACTGCGGTGGAGCAGGGCTCCTTAAGCACTCATGGTGCCGCCTACCTTCACCCGACCAGCGCAGCCCAGGCTGGGAGGCACATCACACGAAGGACGGGTGGGAATAGTCCAACAGGGCCGCAGGCTTTAATAGCCTGCTCACCTGTGACAGAGTGATAATTTCATGTCTTCGCAGTAAGCACTGCAGAGAAATCTGGGGATTTGTGGGAGGTCCCCGGGTATTTGAGGGGCCGGGAGGAGCCTGTTTTGCATGTCTCTGCAGTGCAGCGCCATCGGGCGGAGGATAACCCAAGTGTAATTCTTCTATCTGGAGCAGAACGTACTTTATTCTTAGAATAGCAACATCCCCCAAACAGAACAATATCCAACATGCATAGGTTCTTTCAAGGAAAGAGTTGCCAAACACACCAAAGTAAAGCATGAGCATAACTGTAATTTTACTTCAAAATTTCAGCTCTGCAGACAAAGTGCGCACCTTGTGCTTTTTTTACCAAAACAACCCTTTACATTTGGAATATCCCCATTAAACCATATATTCCTTGAAATTACACATGTTAAGCTTTCTAAGCATACCCAGCTTGTTGTAGTGGACTCATCTTTCCGGAAGTAATCTCTCGAAGAATTCTTAGGTTGCACAGGGTTTCACAAAAAAAATGTATAAAAAAGCAGAATAAAAAACACCTTTTCTTAAAATATCAATATGCAAATAAGAAAAAACAAGCTAAATCTGAAAGCGCAAGGTCCCCCGAGCAGAACAATACCCAACATGCATAGGTACCTGTAACCTTTTAACTGCCAGCCTACTTGAGATTTTGTCACCCTCTGCTGACAGGATATTTTTCACCATTTTGCGTGATGTTTAACTGTGATTTTTTTTCAGCAATTTCCAAGAAAATGTCATGTTTTCTTTTTGTGGCAGAGTTTAGGCTTTAACATGAAATGTCTTGTTTGTATTTTTTTCTACTTTTTTTATATATTTTTAAGTAAATAAGTAAAAAAATATATATATATTTTTTAAATTGTCTCCTTTATTTTAACAAAAACATGTATTTTATTAAAGAAAACCATATTGCATGTGAAAGCCCCATTTCTCCCGATTACAATGATACCACATATGTATCGGTAGCCCCCCGTTCCTGTCCAGGTGATCGCCTAAACTGAAATGAGCACTTTATAACATTTACAAATAAAATACAACTAATATACACATAATAAAGGGTTAAATATAAATATAAATTTTACGTGGCTGGCGTTTAAAGGGTTAAACCACTCTCCCAACTTTTTTTTTTTAAAGTTTGCGTTGTTGACATTGTGTTCTTGTAATGTTCAACACACAGGGTAAGCATCATTGTTTCTTCAGGGCAAATACCAGTATAGCATTTCATAAAATATTTATGTTGCTGCATTTTAAAGCAGAGCAACAGGGAAGCCGGGATGCTGGCTTTTGCAGAGTCCTGGGAGTGGCTCAGTAAAGGAGAGTTTACCAGCGACCCCGGGGTTTCACATAGCGGGGGGGGAAGGCTAAAGGCCATCCTGGATTCTCTTAGATTCCAGGGCCTGGCCACATGGATTTTGATTGCCTTTAAAAATTAAATAAATGCCACGGTCTAAGAGTTCCAGTTGAGAAATTGACCTAACAATAAAAGCACTTGAATACCAGACTGAATATTTTATCTAACAGCAACAATATCCCCAGCACCATCCCCAGTCACAAAAAAAAAAAAAAAAAAAAATCACACCAAAAATAGGTGAGGGAGGGGCATTAACTATTAAAAAGATAAAATTTACCTCTTGATAGGATATCCATTGATAGGGTTGATTTGGCTTCCTATGCCCCAAACAAGGCCCACTTTCTGCAAAAGAAAAAAACACAACTTGATAGTAAAATCTACACATACAGCACTAAAGCAAACAAAAGTCCATTACCACAAACAACAAAAAAGTAACAAGAAAAAAAAAAAAAAACAAGTGCAAATCTGGCATTTCGTCCATTAAATAAAATCAGGTCAATTCTGTATTCTAGCCTATGAGAAATAATATCAATAAGACATAAAAAATGCCTTTGGCAGCAAGTTCTCAAGTCGTTGCATGGGATGTCTTAACCTGTAAGTTGAAAGTGGGGCAGATCATTTTAGGACCACTTTAGTGCTTTAGCAATTTATGACTTGTTCAGGTATCCTCTCCTGTTAAAGTGGACCAAAACCCATTGAACTTGTGAAATACATTTGGATAAAGCCTATTCTTAGGAGATGGAAATGGATATTTTCACCTTTCGAATCGCCCTAGAACACTTTTTTGCTGTCCCTCTCTGTAAGATGACAGGTGGTCAGTTATAACATTGGCGTGGCAATGACATTGCCACACACAACAGTGGCAATGAATGGAGGAGGCGGAGCTTTTACAGGTAAAACAGACGCCATTATCTGGGATTAGAGTAAAACAGGAGGAGTGAAAATACCATTTTGTGATTACTCACCTGTAAAATGGGTATTATAAAGTATGTCACACACCCCGCTTCCACTATTCATGACATATGGGTTATGGTCCAGTAGAGGGCGAACTTCTGCAAAGATGAAAGCAAAAAAGAAGCCCCTCCCGGTCCATAAATACCTGGGACCTCCCACACATTCCCCAGTATATGACAGCAGTAACGAGACCAGGAAGAGCCAATAAAACATTCTTAACAATAAAAGGCTAACCATATAAAGGATCCAGAATACCAAAGGGCGGGATGAAGCGGGGTGTGTGACATACTTATAATACCCATTTTACAGGTCAGTAATCACAAAATGGTATTATTCCAAGTATGTCACACACCCAGCTTCCACTATTCCTGACATATGGGACATCCAATAGCAGTGTCCGTCACGGGTGGGGATCCAAATACAGCAAAAAATGCACCAATTTAAACCACTGCAGCTTGCAGAACCTTGCGGCCAAAAACAGCATCCGCTGAGGCCCGCACATCAACCTTATAAAACTTGGAAAAAGTATGAACGGAAGACCAAGTAGCAGCCTTACAAACTTGTTCAACAGAAGCCTGGTGCTGAAAGGCCCAGGAAGCCCCAACAGCACGAGTAGAATGAGCAGTGATCTTAAAAGGAGGAACCCTCCCCTTAGCGGAATAGGCCCCAACAATGGCCCGACTTATCCATTTACTAATGGTAGACTTGGCGGGCGCCAAACCTTTCCTGGGCCCGGAGGGCACCACAAACAAGGCATCCGTCTTACGAAAAGGAGAAGTAGCCACCAAATAGTACTTCACACAACGAACCACATCCAAAGAGTGCAAAACCCTCTCCTTGTCATTGCTAGGCTTAGGACACAAGGAAGGGAGAACTACATCCTGATTGAGATGGAAAGTAGAAACCACCTTAGGAAGGAAATCTGGTTTAAAGTGAAAAACCACCTTGTCCTGGTGTCTCTCAAAGTAAGGGGCCTGAATAGACAGAGCCGCCAACTCAGACACGCCGAACAGAGGTAATAGCCACCAAAAAGGCAACCTTTTGAGTGAGCACAGAAAGTGCCACATCCTGCATCGGCTCAAAAGGAGGCCCTTGGAGGGCCAAGAGAACCAAATTTAGGTCCCAAACGGGAACCAAAGGCTTTCTAGGGGGCCGAACATGAGTGACCCCTTGGAAAAAAGTCTGGACCAGATGATGCAAAGCAAAGGACCTTTGAAAAAAGACAGCCAGGGCAGAAACCTGACCCTTCAAAGTACTGAGCTGGAACCCCAGATCCAGACCGTGTTGTAGAAACTCCAAAATCCTAGGAATCGAAAACACCCTGCAAAACAAGGCCCTAGCCTCACACCAGTCAATATAGGACCGCCAAGTCCTATAGTAAATGGTAGAGGAAGACCTCTTCCTCGCTCTAATCAATGTCTGAATAACCACCTCCGACAAACCTTCCTCCCTCAGGATGAAGGTTTCAGCAGCTACACCGTCAAAGCAAGCGTTTGTAAATTGGGGTAACGTAGTTGACCCTGAGAGATCAGATCTGGAAACAGGGGCAGCCTGTACTGATCTACCGCCAGTCTTACGACGTCTGCGAACCAAACCTGTTTTGGCCACCTTGGGGCCACCAGAATTGCTGGAGCCCCCTCTAGAGCCAGTTTGCACACTACCTTGCCTACCATGGAGAAGGGGGGTAACAGGTACAGAAACCCCAGATCCCTCCAGGCAAGGGACAAGGCATCCGCTGTCAGGGCCAGAGGATCCTGAGACAGAGATACAAATGTTGGGAGCTTGTGATTGTGCCGAGAGGCAAAGAGATCCACCTCCGGAGTCCCCCACTGGTGACACAGAGACCGAAATACACTGTGGTTGAGAGACCATTCCCCTCGGCAAGAGAAACCCCTGCTCAGGGAGTCCGCCTCCGTGTTCTCCACTCCCGGAATGTACACTACCGAGATGCAAGGAACATTGCTCTCCGCCCATGTCAGAACCAGAGAGACTTCCCTGAGGGCACTCCTGCTGCGAGTCCCTCCTTGGTGATTGATGTAAGCTAACGCAGTTTGATTGTCTGATCGAACCTGAACTGGTAAGCCCTGTAGGTGGAATGTCAGACTTGACAGAAACAAATGGATAGCTCTGAGCTCCAAGACATTGATGGGGTTGTGAGCCTCCTGAGGCCCCCACAACCCCTGGAATGGATGATCCTTCCAGAAACCTCCCCAGCCCGACAGGCTGGCATCCGTGGCAACCGTCTCCCAACAAGGGGCCAGAAAGGATCTGCCCCCATCGGATTGCTTGGTTCCAGCCACCACTGAAGGGACTGCTGAACCCTGGGAGACATCAGAAAAGACTGATCTAAGGACTGTGGACATCTGTCCTATTTCAGCAATAGATTGAGTTGAAGCGACCTCATGTGAAACTGAGCAAAGGGGACTGCCTCGAAGGAGGCCACCATCAAACCTACCAGAGTCATCCCTGGCCGGATAGAAGGGCGAGGATTGGTCAGGAGAACACGTATCAGATCCTGAACCCTCTGCACCTTTGGCTGAGGCAGGAACACTCTGGCCTGACTGGTATCCAGATTCACGCCCAGAAAGGAGATCTCCCTTGATGGGGAGAGAAGACTTGGGGTGGTTGATCACCCATCCAAACCTTTCCAGCGCCACCACCACTGTCCTGGTGTCCAACTCCGCCTGGCAGAGGGAAGAAGCTGTAATGAGTAGGTCGTCCAGATACGGCACAATGCAAATGCCCTGGGCTCTGAGCAGGGCCATTATGCCCGCCAGAACCTTGGTGAACACCCTTGGTGCAGAGGTCAGCCCGAACGGGAGGGCCACAAACTGAAAATGCTGATCTCCCACCACGAACCTGAGAAATCTCTGGTGTGCTGGGAAAATTGATACATGAAGGTAAGCATCCTTGATGTCTATGGACGTCATGAAATCCCCCTGATGAAGGGAATCGATGGCTGAGCGCAGAGTCTCCATGCGGAACTTCTTGGTTCTGATGAACCTGTTGAGAATCTTCAAATCCAGAATGGGTCTTATGGAGCCATCCTTTTTGGGAACCGTGAGGTTGGAATAATAGCCCCGGCCTCTCTTTGAAAAAGGCACCGGGCATAGGACCGCCATGTCCAGGAGATTCTTTACAGCCAACAGGAGCCCCTGCGCCGCCCGAGGATCCGATGGCACCCAAGACCTTAGGAATCTGGGAGGAGGCCGGTACTCGAACTCCAGTTTGTACCCAGACGAGATCACTTCCAATATCCACTCGTCTGTGACCTCCTGGGCCCAGACCTGGAAGAAGAGCCGCAGCCGCCCCCCCCCCCACCCGCAAGGGTGAGGGCGCCTCTTCATTGCTGAGCCAGCTTGGCAGCAGGCTTGGGCCTGTAACCCCAGGTAGAGGCCGGACGGGCGCGTCCCCTGCCTCTGTTCCAGGAATCACCTCTGAAGCTAGAGTAGGCAAGACCTCTGCCCACTCTGGCACCGCTAAAGGAAGGATTGAAGGAGCTTACCCCCCGAAAGGAGCGACGCTGCTTCTTACGCTGAGGCAGCTTCCCACCTTTTGCCACAGAATCCAATTTGTCACCAACAGCCGCGTACCCAGGAAGGGCAGTGCTGTGAGTGATTTCTTGGCCGCTATGTCAGCCGCCCACTGGCGTAGCTATACCGATAGACGCATGGCCACCAGCAGAGCCGAGGTTCTACTACACATGATAATAGTGTCATCCATAGCCGCCAACACAAAGTTCATGAACAATTCACACCTCTTAAGGGCTGTGAATTCAACGCTGGCCGGGTTGAGCTGGGACCCATTTAACATGTCCCTAATCTCAGACCTGGTAGCCACAGCCACGAGTGCAGATGCACAGACAGGCCGCAAGGCTGAACCCACACTGGCAAAAGCATGACATGCCATCTGATCAATGCGCTTGTCCTCGCCATCCTTAAGGGTAGTGGCGTCAGGAGTATGTACAACAGAGGTGCTGGACAATCCTAAGATGGGCGCATCGACCTCAGGAGGGGAAGACCAACGCTTCACCGTGTCAACCGGAAAGGGATACTTCCTATCCCATCCCTGAGGAACACCGTGAAGCCGACTCGGCTTCTCCCATTCTCTAAGAATAATGCTGTCAAAATGATCCTGATTTGGGAACTCCAAGCAGGGCTTAGAGCACCCAAAGAATTCCCCCTTCTTCGGAGGGGCCTCCGCTGGTGGGGAAATATCCAGAACCTCTAAGAGATGGGCCAGGACCTTGGGGGTATCCACAGCATCCCCCAGCGCCTGCCCGGCATCAGAATCAAAACTGCAGTTCCTCAGTCTCAGATTCCTCAAACAATTCCCCCTCCTCAAGCGGGGAATAATCAGCCCAGTCAGGGGAGTCATAATCATCAAAATCAAGTACCGGCGTAGACTGTGACAGATGCCTTTTCTTGGCAGGGGCTTTTCTACCCACTGAGCTAGAAATAATTTTCTCTAGGTTGGCCAGCCTGGCACATACCTCAGAGTGCGACTCCCCACTAATGACAGTGTCACATGGGGTACAGACAAGGCGGGGAGGGGTAGGAGATGAGACGGGCGGCACTGACCCAGACGCCTGGGGTCCCGACTGCCGCGTTATGGCAGTTGTGCACATGGTATGCAAATCAGTACATTCTCCCTCGTAAGGGGAACCCCACAATCCACACATAGCCAGGATTGTCCCTATGGGAGCCCGAGCCCGGTATCCTGTGTAGCCTCCATATGGTGATTTTTAGGGAAAGTCGCAATGACCAGAGGGAATTACGCTGATAAGCTACCCGGGATGCCCCTTTAAGTCCCAAGTGGGAGGATTTATAGGAGCCCAAATTACTTCTAGGGACCCTAGGACCGGGAGAACCCCCTTAATTGCAAGGCACAGGGATTCCTCCTGAAAGACACAGAAGAGTGGCATAAGCACATGCCCACACACACATGCGTAATATAATACAATCATATAATCACACAATGGAGAAAAAAGGGGGCCAGCGCGATCCCCTGTCTGAACGAGGCATATGGCAAGACAGTAATGACCATAAAAAGGAGCCCAAGAGGGCACTCACGTGTCAGCAGTAATGGCTGCCACCAACTCAGCGTCGGGAGGAGAGACGAAGAAGGGGCTGGGCCAGCGGCCCCCCCTCACAACCATGTAGCGCGGTTCCCAGCAGGAGGCTGGGCTCCGCAAATGGCGCCAAGGCAGGAGGGGGCGTTGAGGGGGTGGGGCCGGGCGATCGACGCTGCCGCAGCGAGACACATTCATTCATCCATCCATCCCCCCCCCCCCCCCGAGGGTTAGCAGAGGGACCCGGAAGGGGGGGAATACTGCACTCTAGATGCAAGGGATAAATAGGGACAGGGCATCCCAAAGCGGGATCACCAACCCAGATTCCGCCTACCCCTTTATGTGGGGTCTCCCGGGGGAGCATGGCTCCCTGAACACCTATTAAGGTGTCTTACCTACCCTCACCCGGACCTGCAGAAGCAGAGAAGAGAAGCAGACATCTTCTGACTTGCTCGCCGTCCTGCACAGAAGGAACTGGGGAATGAGTGGGAGGTCCCAGGTATTTATGGACCGGGAGGGGCTTCTATTTTGCTTTCATCTCTGCAGTTCGCCCTCTACTGGACCATAACCCATATGTCATGAATATTGGAAGCGGGGTGTGTGACATACTTGGAATATATGGGTGTTGGTCTGCTTTAACCCTTTAAGTGCCAAGCACGTGAATTTTACGTGGTTGCCTCTCTGTCACTTAAGTGCCAGCCATTTAAAATTCACGTGCCTGGCATTTTCCTAACTCAGGGCCATGTTGGAGCTCAGCGTCGGTCTTCTTGTGGCCAGACTTCTCGAAGATACCTCAGGGGGTCATGTGGAGGTCATTTCTCCCTGACCCCTGTCACCCGATCGCCTGTGGACCAATCAGAAGGCAGGCGCACGGCTGCTGTCATCAGCCGGCGCCGCCTGCTATTTAAACCCGGTCCGCGGTCCCCTCCTCTTCTCCGTCGATCTGCGTCCATCTGAGGTAGGTGGAGGGGTTCTGCGGGGGTTTTCTGGGTGGGGGGGTGGTTCTATCCAGGGTGTGTGGCCGTAGGGGGGCTCTGTCACCTGTTGGATCTCATGTCAGTAGTGAGATCCATTCATAAAAACAGCAATCTGAGCGAGATCCCTGTTTTTTTTTAATGAATCTCATTACTATGAGATCTACTGGGATTCTGGGGGGTCTTGGCTGGGAGGATATTTGTTGTCTGCGTGGGTGTGGCCATAGGTTTTGGGGTATTATGTTCTGATTAGATAGTAATGTGATTCATTCATAAAAACAGTGATCTAAGCTAGATCACTGTTTTTTATTAATGAATCTGATTACTATAACATCTTCTATTTTCTACTACTCCTTTTTACTAGCCATGCAACCTGTATTAGGAGCTTACAGTTGCTTAATTGAGGGAGGGGGGAATATTTCTTATATATGCCTCCCCCCGCACCCGATCAAGCAACTGAAGGCTCCAATGCAGGCTGATAGTAGCTGCAGTACAGCTTTAGTTGTAGTAGTAATAGTAGTAGGAGACGTAAAGGTGTAGATCTGATCAGAAATCTGATTCATTCATAAAAAAAGATTTACCTACTTTAAAAAAAGCAGGTAAATCACTGTTTATGAATGGATCTTATTACCACAATGAGATCTAACCAGTGTTTTTTTTTTCCTTGTTGGCTGATTTATTTTATTTATTTCTGTGGGGTGGGGTTTGGGGGCACAGATGATCATTGTGTGCTTGCGCAAACATAGGAGTTCTTCCTCTGCACTTAGCCCATCTGAGCAGTGAGTGTGCCGCTATTGCCGCCTTTATTCCCACCCCCATGGCACTGTCTGTATTTGGGTGCTGTGCTTGGGCCCAGTGTGCGCCTGAAACCCACCCCCACCAGCCAGTGGCATGAGGGGTGGATACGGCGACGGAGGGGGGAGCAGAAACCGGGTGGTGTTTCCATTACCTGGTTGCTAGCAGATAGGTGCAATGTGATAGGAGATCACAAGACATCTGACACCTTCCTCCGCTCTGTCGCCGCCTCCAGTCCCTCATGCCGCCTGTAGGTCTTATTTTGGTAACCAGATTCACAGCTGTTTTTGAATCTGTGATTTAGGATGCCCCTCTATGTGAAATATAATGTAATAATGCACATGCACCAATGTGAATCCCCCCCGATCGCCAGTAAAAATACAATTCTGAGATTACTCACCTGTAGAATTGATATTATGAGTATACAGTACGTTCTGCTCCAAATCTCTTACAGTTGGGATATACTCCGCCAGATGGCGCTGGACTGCAAAGACATCGAAAATAGGCTCCTCCCGGGCCCCTCAAATACCCAGGGACCTCCCACAAATCGCCAGCATTGAAAAGCAGTTAAGGAGAAGCCGGGAGCATTAACCAATCCAAACTATAAACTATAACAATGATAAAAAACACCATACAGGGGATCCAAGAAAATGCAAACCAAGGGTGGGTTGGAGCAGGAAGTACTGTATACTCATAATACCAATTCTACAGGTGAGTAATCAGAATTGTATTATTCTTAGTACACAGTACGTCCTGCTCCAAATCTAATACTTACAGTTGGGACATCCAATAGCAGTGTCCATAAAGTAGGGTGGGATCCCCAAGAAAAATCAGCAGCAGGCAGTTTTAAACCACTGCCGCCTGCAGAACCTTTCGGCCAAAAACAGCGTCAGCTGAGGCCATAACATCAACCTTGTAAAACTTTGAAAAGGTATGAACAGAAGACCAACTAGCGGCCTTGCAAACTTGTTCAACAGAAGCCTGGTGCTGAAAAGCCCAGGAGGTACCAATAGCACGCGTGGAATGAGCCGTAAGGCGGAAGGGAGGATTCTTCCCCTTAGCAGAGTAGGCCTGACGAATCCACTTGCTTATAGTAGACTTGGCAGGAGCCAAACCCTTCCTAAGACCAGAAGGGACCACAAAAAGAGCATCAGTTTTCCTGAAAGGTGCAGTAGCCACCAGATAGTACTTCAGACACCTAACCACATCCAAAGAGTGCAAAACCCTCTCCTTAGCATTGCTAGGATTAAGGCACAAAGAAGGAAGAACAATATCCTGATTCAAATGAAAGGCAGACACTACCTTAGAAAATCAGGTTTGAAACTAAACACCACCTTGTCCTGGTGCCTCTCATAGTAAGGGGGCTGAATGGACAGCGCCGCCAACTCAGACACACGCCTGACAGAAGTGATAGCCACCAGAAACACAACCTTGAGCGTAAGAATGGCCAAGGCAGCATCCTGCACAGGTTCAAAAGGAGCACCCTGCAAGGCTGACAGAACCAAGTTCAAATCCCAAACAGGCACCATAGGTTTACGTGGGGGACGCACATGAGTGAACCCCTGGAAAAAAGTCCTGATCAGAGGGTGCTGAGCAAAGGACTTCTGGAAAAAAATTGCCAGGGCAGAAACCTGACCCTTCAGAGTACCGAGTTGGAGCCCCATCTCCAACCCATGCTGCAGGAACTCCAGAATCCTGGGAATAGAGAACACACGACAGGGAAGAGACTTAGACTCACACCAGTCAATGTAGGCATTCCAAACCCTGTAATAAATGGAAGAGGAAGACTTCTTCCTAGCTTTAATCAAAGTATCCACAACTGAGGAAGACAGCCCCTTATCCATCAAGATGGAGGTTTCAGCAGCCAAGCCGTCAAAGCCAGAGTTTGTAAATTGGGATGGCATAGTGAGCCCTGAGTGATCAGATCTGGCACCAAGGGCAGAGCATACTGATCTACTGCCAGCTGTACCACGTCTGCGAACCACACTCTTCTTGGCCACCTGGGGGCCACCAGAATTGCAGGCACCCCTTCCAGAGCAATCTTGCGCAGAACCCTGTCCAGCAGGGGAATGGGGGGGGGGGGGGGGGGAAGACATACAGGAACTTAAAGTCCTTCCATGACATTGCTAGCGCATCCGAGGTCAGGGGCAGAGGATCCCTGGACAGAGAGACAAAAGCTGGAAGCTTATGATTGTGGCGGGATGCAAACAGATCCACATCTGGTTGGCCCCAACAGTGACACAGATTGAAACACCCTGCTGCATAGGGACCATTCTCCCTGGCGAGAGGTCCCCCTGCTCAGAGAGTCCGCCAGGTGATTTTCCACCCCCGGGATGAACACAGCTGAAATGCAGGGGACCTTGGCATCCGCCCAAGTCAGGATCAGAGACTGCCGTCTGGTTGTCCGAGCGCACATGAACAGGCAGGCCCTGAAGATGAGTAGTCAAGCGAGCCAGAACTAACCTGATCGCTCGCAGCTCCAAGACATTGATAGGTGTGTGGGCCTCCTGAGGGCCCCTACTCCCCTGGAACTGCAGGTACTTCCAGAAACCCCCCCCCCCCCCCCCCCATGACCGTCTCCCAGGAAGGGGCAAGAAAGGATCTGCCCCCCAACAGGTGCAGCCACTGGCAGGCCAGATTGCAATGCAAGCACCTGCTCAGCACAGGGTACACAGACCCGCACCTTGTCAGCGTCAGCATGAGGCTGCCCACACACTACACACAGCCGGTCTGTCACATTATCCTGGGATGCCTCCATATGGTGATTATAGCTGCGCTATACACCGATAGGGAGTAACGCTAAATAGCAACCCCGGATGCCCCAATAACCCGCTAGGGAAGTGGGAGTATTATTTTTACAAGGCCTACAAGTATATACTAATACAGGGCCGGGAGAAGCCAAAGGGTTCGTCCCGCCTGAAAGACATAAGCAGACAAGACCTGTAAGCACACAGTAACAAAGGTGAAAAATAAAAAGCCGCCCGCAAGGGCACTTATGGACCGCGGTAGGTAGGGGTCCGTCACACATGGGCAAAACAGGCAGGATAAAGATGGCGTCGGTATACCTCGAGGGGCGGGCCAGTATCAGCGATGACGCGGAGCGCGCCATAGACAGGCCCCCCCCCCACGAACAGCGCGAAGCCAAGAACGTGCAAGCAGCCAATGATGGCGCACCAGCGCCTGAGGTAATGCCGCCGCCAAGCGCGGAACCAAGCCAACGCGGCGGTTTACTAGCCATGCAACCTGTATTAGGAGCTTACAGTTGCTTAATTGAGGGAGGGGGGAATATTTCTTATATATGCCTCCCCCCGCACCCGATCAAGCAACTGAAGGCTCCAATGCAGGCTGATAGTAGCTGCAGTACAGCTTTAGTTGTAGTAGTAATAGTAGTAGGAGACGTAAAGGTGTAGATCTGATCAGAAATCTGATTCATTCATAAAAAAAGATTTACCTACTTTAAAAAAAGCAGGTAAATCACTGTTTATGAATGGATCTTATTACCACAATGAGATCTAACCAGTGTTTTTTTTTTCCTTGTTGGCTGATTTATTTTATTTATTTCTGTGGGGTGGGGTTTGGGGGCACAGATGATCATTGTGTGCTTGCGCAAACATAGGAGTTCTTCCTCTGCACTTAGCCCATCTGAGCAGTGAGTGTGCCGCTATTGCCGCCTTTATTCCCACCCCCATGGCACTGTCTGTATTTGGGTGCTGTGCTTGGGCCCAGTGTGCGCCTGAAACCCACCCCCACCAGCCAGTGGCATGAGGGGTGGATACGGCGACGGAGGGGGGAGCAGAAACCGGGTGGTGTTTCCATTACCTGGTTGCTAGCAGATAGGTGCAATGTGATAGGAGATCACAAGACATCTGACACCTTCCTCCGCTCTGTCGCCGCCTCCAGTCCCTCATGCCGCCTGTAGGTCTTATTTTGGTAACCAGATTCACAGCTGTTTTTGAATCTGTGATTTAGGATGCCCCTCTATGTGAAATATAATGTAATAATGCACATGCACCAATGTGAATCCCCCCCGATCGCCAGTAAAAATACAATTCTGAGATTACTCACCTGTAGAATTGATATTATGAGTATACAGTACGTTCTGCTCCAAATCTCTTACAGTTGGGATATACTCCGCCAGATGGCGCTGGACTGCAAAGACATCGAAAATAGGCTCCTCCCGGGCCCCTCAAATACCCAGGGACCTCCCACAAATCGCCAGCATTGAAAAGCAGTTAAGGAGAAGCCGGGAGCATTAACCAATCCAAACTATAAACTATAACAATGATAAAAAACACCATACAGGGGATCCAAGAAAATGCAAACCAAGGGTGGGTTGGAGCAGGAAGTACTGTATACTCATAATACCAATTCTACAGGTGAGTAATCAGAATTGTATTATTCTTAGTACACAGTACGTCCTGCTCCAAATCTAATACTTACAGTTGGGACATCCAATAGCAGTGTCCATAAAGTAGGGTGGGATCCCCAAGAAAAATCAGCAGCAGGCAGTTTTAAACCACTGCCGCCTGCAGAACCTTTCGGCCAAAAACAGCGTCAGCTGAGGCCATAACATCAACCTTGTAAAACTTTGAAAAGGTATGAACAGAAGACCAACTAGCGGCCTTGCAAACTTGTTCAACAGAAGCCTGGTGCTGAAAAGCCCAGGAGGTACCAATAGCACGCGTGGAATGAGCCGTAAGGCGGAAGGGAGGATTCTTCCCCTTAGCAGAGTAGGCCTGACGAATCCACTTGCTTATAGTAGACTTGGCAGGAGCCAAACCCTTCCTAAGACCAGAAGGGACCACAAAAAGAGCATCAGTTTTCCTGAAAGGTGCAGTAGCCACCAGATAGTACTTCAGACACCTAACCACATCCAAAGAGTGCAAAACCCTCTCCTTAGCATTGCTAGGATTAAGGCACAAAGAAGGAAGAACAATATCCTGATTCAAATGAAAGGCAGACACTACCTTAGAAAATCAGGTTTGAAACTAAACACCACCTTGTCCTGGTGCCTCTCATAGTAAGGGGGCTGAATGGACAGCGCCGCCAACTCAGACACACGCCTGACAGAAGTGATAGCCACCAGAAACACAACCTTGAGCGTAAGAATGGCCAAGGCAGCATCCTGCACAGGTTCAAAAGGAGCACCCTGCAAGGCTGACAGAACCAAGTTCAAATCCCAAACAGGCACCATAGGTTTACGTGGGGGACGCACATGAGTGAACCCCTGGAAAAAAGTCCTGATCAGAGGGTGCTGAGCAAAGGACTTCTGGAAAAAAATTGCCAGGGCAGAAACCTGACCCTTCAGAGTACCGAGTTGGAGCCCCATCTCCAACCCATGCTGCAGGAACTCCAGAATCCTGGGAATAGAGAACACACGACAGGGAAGAGACTTAGACTCACACCAGTCAATGTAGGCATTCCAAACCCTGTAATAAATGGAAGAGGAAGACTTCTTCCTAGCTTTAATCAAAGTATCCACAACTGAGGAAGACAGCCCCTTATCCATCAAGATGGAGGTTTCAGCAGCCAAGCCGTCAAAGCCAGAGTTTGTAAATTGGGATGGCATAGTGAGCCCTGAGTGATCAGATCTGGCACCAAGGGCAGAGCATACTGATCTACTGCCAGCTGTACCACGTCTGCGAACCACACTCTTCTTGGCCACCTGGGGGCCACCAGAATTGCAGGCACCCCTTCCAGAGCAATCTTGCGCAGAACCCTGTCCAGCAGGGGAATGGGGGGGGGGGGGGGGGGAAGACATACAGGAACTTAAAGTCCTTCCATGACATTGCTAGCGCATCCGAGGTCAGGGGCAGAGGATCCCTGGACAGAGAGACAAAAGCTGGAAGCTTATGATTGTGGCGGGATGCAAACAGATCCACATCTGGTTGGCCCCAACAGTGACACAGATTGAAACACCCTGCTGCATAGGGACCATTCTCCCTGGCGAGAGGTCCCCCTGCTCAGAGAGTCCGCCAGGTGATTTTCCACCCCCGGGATGAACACAGCTGAAATGCAGGGGACCTTGGCATCCGCCCAAGTCAGGATCAGAGACTGCCGTCTGGTTGTCCGAGCGCACATGAACAGGCAGGCCCTGAAGATGAGTAGTCAAGCGAGCCAGAACTAACCTGATCGCTCGCAGCTCCAAGACATTGATAGGTGTGTGGGCCTCCTGAGGGCCCCTACTCCCCTGGAACTGCAGGTACTTCCAGAAACCCCCCCCCCCCCCCCCCCATGACCGTCTCCCAGGAAGGGGCAAGAAAGGATCTGCCCCCCAACAGGTGCAGCCACTGGCAGGCCAGATTGCAATGCAAGCACCTGCTCAGCACAGGGTACACAGACCCGCACCTTGTCAGCGTCAGCATGAGGCTGCCCACACACTACACACAGCCGGTCTGTCACATTATCCTGGGATGCCTCCATATGGTGATTATAGCTGCGCTATACACCGATAGGGAGTAACGCTAAATAGCAACCCCGGATGCCCCAATAACCCGCTAGGGAAGTGGGAGTATTATTTTTACAAGGCCTACAAGTATATACTAATACAGGGCCGGGAGAAGCCAAAGGGTTCGTCCCGCCTGAAAGACATAAGCAGACAAGACCTGTAAGCACACAGTAACAAAGGTGAAAAATAAAAAGCCGCCCGCAAGGGCACTTATGGACCGCGGTAGGTAGGGGTCCGTCACACATGGGCAAAACAGGCAGGATAAAGATGGCGTCGGTATACCTCGAGGGGCGGGCCAGTATCAGCGATGACGCGGAGCGCGCCATAGACAGGCCCCCCCCCCACGAACAGCGCGAAGCCAAGAACGTGCAAGCAGCCAATGATGGCGCACCAGCGCCTGAGGTAATGCCGCCGCCAAGCGCGGAACCAAGCCAACGCGGCGGTTGACACAAGTTTTGCGAGTACTCACCTTTATTATGTGTGCCATACACTTCCACTTCGATCTTCATGACATCTGGGTACTCTCCAGTAGAAGGCGAACTTCTGCAGAGATGAATATGCAAAAAAGAAAGCCCCTCCTGGTCCACATATACCTGGGACCTCCCACCAATTCCCCAGTGTATAAAAGCAGTAAAGGGACCAGGAAGTACCAAATATAACCATAGCAATCAAAACCAATGGTTCACCATATAAAAGCCCCAGAATACCTGAAAAAAAAAACAAGGGTGGGGCAAAGTAGAGTGTATGGCACACTCATAATACCCGTTTTAAAGGTGAGTACTCACAAAACGGTATTATTCTAAGTGTGCCATACACTCCATTTCGGTCTTCATGACATATGGGACATCCAATAGCAGTGTCCGTCATGGGTGGGAACCAGAAACAGTAAAGAAGGTACCAACTCAAACCACAGCAGCTTGCAGAATCTTGCGGCCAAAAACAGCATCCGCTGAAGCCCGCACATCAACCTTGTAAAACTTGGAAAAGGTATGAACGGAAGACCAAGTAGCAGCCTTACAAACTTGTTCAAAAGAAGCCTGGTGCTGAAAAGCCCAGGATGCACCAACAGCACGAGTAGAGTGCGCAGTGACCCTAAAAGGGGGGGGAGGCCTCCCCTTAGCAGAATAGGCCCCAACAATGGCCTGATGAATCCATTTGCTAATCGTAGATTTAGCAGGCGCAAAACCTTTCCTGGTCCCGCAGGGCACCACGAAAAAAGCGTCCCGTCTTGCAGAAGGAAGAAGTAGTCACCAAATAGTACTTCACACAGCGAACAACATCCAAATTGTGCAGAACCCTCTCCTTGTCATTGTTAGGCTTCGGACACAAGGAAGGGAGAACAATGTCCTGATTGAGGTGGAAAACAGACACCACCTTAGGAAGAAAATCCATCTTAAAACGAAAAACCACCTTAACCTGGTGTCTCTCAAAGTAAGGGGCCTGAATCGACAGGGCCGCCAACTCAGAGACACGCCGGACAGAGGTAATAGCCACCAAAAAAGCAACCTTCTGAGTGAGAACTGAAAGAGCAATATCCTGTAACGGCTCAAAAGGAGGACCCTGCAGAGCCGAAAGAACCAAATTCAAATCCCAAACAGGGACTACAGCCTTCCGAGGGGGCCGCACATGCGCGACCCCTTGGAAAAAAGTCTTAACCAGCGGGTGTAAAGCAAAAGACCTCGAACAAAACCGACAGAGCAGAAACCTGTCCTTTCAAAGTACTAAGCTGGAACCCAAGATCCAGATTATGCTGAAGAAACTCCAAAATCCTGGGTATAGAAAAAAACCCTGCAAGGCAAGGCCCTAGCCTCACACCAATCAATATAGGACCTCCAAGTCCTATAGTAAATGCCAGAAGAGGACAGCTTCCTAGTCCTAATCAGGGTCTGAACAACAGCCTCAGACAAACCTTCCTCTTTCAAGATGAAGGTTTCAGCAGCCAAGCCATCAAAGCCAGCGTTTGTAAATTGAGGTAAAGTAGATGACCCTGAGATAGCAGGTCCGGCAGCAAGGGAAGCCGGTACTGGTCTACGGCCATCCTTACAACGTCTGCGTACCAGACCCTTCTTGGCCACCTTGGAGCCACCAGAATCGCTGGTGCCCCTTCTAGAACCAGTTTGCGAACTACCTTGCCCAGCATGGAGACAGGTGGAAACAGGTACAGAAAACCCAGGTCCTTCCAAGCCAGTGACAAGGCATCCACTGCCAGAGACAGGGGATCCTGAGAAAGACACAAAGGCCGGAAGTTTGTGATTGAGCCTCGAGGCAAAGAGATCCACCTCCGGAGTCCCCCACTTGCGGCAAAGATCCAGAAAAACCTTGGGGTTGAGAGACCACTCTCCGTGGCGAGAGGATCCCCTGCTCAGGGAATCCGCCTCCGTATTCTCCACTCCCGGAATGTAGACTGCCGAAAGGCAAGGAACATTGCTCTCTGCCCAGTGCAGGATCAGAGAGACTTCCCTGAGGGCACTCCTGCTGCGAGTCCCTCCTTGGTGATTGATGTAAGCCACTGCCGTTCGGTTGTCCGAATGAACCTGCACCGGAAGACCCGGTAAATGTGGGGTCAGCCGAGCCAGAACCAGTCGAATGGCTCTGAGCTCCAATACATTGATGGGGGTGTGAGCCTCCTGGGGACCCCACACCCCGCTGAAATGATGACTTTTCCAATAACCTCCCCAGCCCGACAGGCTGGCATCCGTGGTAACAGTCTCCCAACAAGGGACCAGAAAGGATCTGCCCTTCACCAGATTGCTCGAGTCCAGCCACCACCGAAAGGACTGCCGAACCCTGGGAGACATCCTGAAAGGTTGATCCAATGACTGTGGGCACCTGTCCCAATACGTTAATAGGTGAAGTTGAAGAGATCTCATGTGAAATTGTGCAAACGGCACCGCCTCGAAGGAGGACACCATCAGACCCACCAGTTTCATCCCTTGTCGGATAGAGGGACAAGGACTGTCCAGAAGAAGACTGATCAGGCCCTGAATCCCCTGCACCTTGGTCTGGGGCAGAAACACTCTGGCCCGAGTGGTATCCAGATTCATGCCCAGAAATGAAATCACACGAGACGGGGAGAGAGAAGACTTGGTGCGGTTGATCACCCACCCGAACCTCTCCAGGGTCGACACCACCTGGCGGGTGTCCTGTTCCGCCTGATGAAGGGAAGAAGCTGATATCAACAGATCGTCCAGATAAGGCACAATGCGAATGCCCTGAGATCTGAGCAGCCATTACGCCCGCCAAAACCTTGGTGAAGACCCTCGGTGCCGAGGTCAGACTGAAGGGAAGAGCTACAAACTGATAATGTTGATCCTCCACCGCAAACCGGAGGAATCTCTGATGTGCCTGAAAAGTCGGAACATACAGATACGCATCCTTGATGTCTATGGATGTCATGAAATCCCCTTGGCGAAGGGAATTGATAGCCGAGTGCAGAGTCTTCATTCGGAACTTCTTGGCTCTGATAAACCTGTTGAGAACCTTGAGATCTAGAATGGGTCTCACCAAACCCTCCTTTTTGGCATCCGTGAAAAGGTTGGAATAGAAACCCCTGCCTCTCTCCGCTAGAGGCACCGGGCATATAACCCCCATGTCCTGAAGGTTTTTTTTACTGCTAACAGGAGCCCCTGTGCAGCCTGAGGGTCCGAGGGCACCCGAGACCTTAAGAATCTTGGGGGCGGCCAGAACTCGAACTCCAGTTTGTACCCGGAGGAGACCACTTCCAAGATCCAATTGTGTGTGAACTCCCAGGCCCAGACCTGGAAGAAGAGCCGCAGCTGCCCCCCGACCTTTGCGGGTGAGGGCGCCCCTTCATTACTGAGCCGGTTTAACGGCAGGCTTGGGACCCCAGGCAGCCACGGGACGTGCCCGACCTCTGCCTCTGTTCCAGGACGAGCCCCTGACACCTGAGAAGGCCAGACCCTTAGACGCTCTGGCCCCTCGAAAGGAAGGAGTGAACGAGCCCGCCCCCCGAAAGGTGCGGCGCTTGTTTCCTCCGCTGAGGTAACTTACCTCCTTTAGCAACAGCATCCAATTTTCTCCAAACAGCCGCGCACCCAAGAAGGGAAGAGCTGTGAGCGACTTCTTGGCTCCAACGTCCACTGTCCACTGACGGAGCCAGACCAATCTGCGCATGGCCACCAGTAAGGCTGACGTCCTACTACACACGACAATGGAGTCTTCCATCGCAGCCATGACAAAATCCATGAACAATTCGCACTTCTTAAGTATAGCGAACTCAGCGCCAGCTGGATCAAACTGAGCGTTATTCAGCCAGTCCCTGATAAGAGACCTGGTAGCAAGCGACACCAGGGCAGATGCACTAACAGGCCGCAGGGCCGAGCCCACATTGGCAAATGTGTGGCACGTCATCTGATCAAGGAGCTTATCCTCGCCATCCTTAAGGGAGGTGGCGTCAGGGGTGTTCAGCACAGAAGAGTTGGTCAAACCTAAAACAGGCGCGTCGACCTCGGGAGGAGAAGACCAGCGCTTGACCGCCTCCACCGGAAAAGGATATTTCTTATCCCATCTCTGAGGCACACCAGGAAGCCGACTGGGCCTCTCCCATTCTCTAAGGATCAGCGCTTCAAAATGACCCCGGGTAGGGAATTCCAGACGGGGCTTGTAGGCCCCAAAAAATTCCCCCTTCTTAAGAGGGGGCGCCACAGGTGGTTCAATATCCAACACCTCCAATAAATGTGAAAAAATACAATTCTGTGAAGTACTCACCTGTAGAATTGGTATTATACGTATACAGTACATCCTGCTCCAGATATAATACTTACACTTGGGGTTATCCTCCACCAGAGGGTGCTGTGCACTGCAGACATGCAAAAAAACAGGCTCCTCCCGGCCCTTCATATACCCAGGGACCTCCCACAAATCCCCAGCATTGAAAAGCAGTGAACCAGAAGCCGGAAGAAACCAACCACCAAAACAACTGGTAATGATAACAATAACAACAATCACCATACAGGGGATCCAGAACAATGCAAAAACCAGGGTGGGGTGGAGCAGGACGTACTGTATACGTATAATACCAATTCTACAGGTGAGTACTTCACAGATTTGTATTATTCTAAGTATACAGTACGTCCTGCTCCAGATATAATACTTACGCTTGGGACATCCAATAGCAGTGTCCATAAAAGTAGTAAGGTGTGAACAGAAGCGGCCTTGCAAATTTGCTCCACAGAAGCCTGGTGCTGGAAGGCCGAGGAGGCCCCAATAGCACGAGTAGAATGAGCAGTAAGACGGAAGGGAGGACTCTTCCCTTTAGCAGAATAGGCTTGAACCACAGCCTGACGGATCCACTTGCTGATAGTAGACTTGGCAGGAGCCAAACCCTTCCTAAGCCCAGAAGGCACAACGAAGAGAGCATCAGTCTTCCTGAAAGCCGCAGTGACAACCAGGTAATACTTCAAGCACCTGACCACATCCAAGGAATGCAGAACCCTTTCCTTGTCATTACTAGGATTGGGGCACAAGGAAGGAAGAACAATGTCCTGATTCAAATGAAAAATACCATTTTGTGAGTACTCACCTGTAAAATGGATATTGTCAGTGTGTCACACACCCCGCTTCCCCTTTAATTTTTACGATCGGGTTACTCCACCAGCAGGTGGCGACGTTGCAGAGAGAAGTCTTGAAAACGAGCTCCTTCCGGCCTACATATACCTGGGACCTCCCACTTAAAACTCAGTGAATTCAAACAGCAGTAAGACAAGGTACCAGGAAATCCAATGGTAACCTCAAAATAAAAATAAAGAAAAGCTTCACCATATAGAGGATCCAGGATACCAAAAAGGGCGGGTGAAGCGGGGTGTGTGACACACTGACAATATCCATTTTACAGGCGAGTACTCACAAAATGGTATTCTCAGTGTGTCACACACCCCGCTTCCCCTTTAATTCTTAAGATCGGGACATCCAAAAGCAGTGTCCACAAGGGATGGGTATCCGAAGGCAAAATGAAGCATAACTTAAATGACTGCAGTCTGCAGAACCTTGCGGCCTAACACAGCATCCGCTGAGGCCCGCACATCAACCTTGTAAAACTTAGAAAAAGTATGAACAGAAGACCAAGTAGCAGCCTTTCAAACTTGTTCAACAGAAGCTTAGTGCTGAAAAGCCCAAGACGCTCCAACGGCGCGAGTAGAATGAGCAGTGATACGAAAAGGGGGAACTTTCCCCTTAGCAGAATAGGCCCCAATAATGGCCTGACGTATCCATTTGCTAATGGAAGACTTGGCTGGAGCCAAAGCCTTCCTAGGCCCACAGGGCACAACAAAAAAGGCATCAGTTTTACAAAAAGGAGAAGTAGTAATTAAATAGTACTTAACACAGCGTACTACATCCAAACAATGCAAAACCCTCTCCTTGTCATTCTTCGGCTTAGGACACAAGGAGGGAAGAACAATATCCTGATTCAAATGAAAAGCAGAAACAACCTTAGAAAGTCCGGTTTGAAACGAAAGACCACCTTGTTCTGATGCCTCTCAAAAGTAGGGCGCCTGAATCGGCAAGGCCGCCAACTCAGACACGCCGAACCGAAGTGATAGCTACCAAGAAGGCAGTCTTCTGAGTCAAGGTAGACAGAGTAATATCCTGCAAGGGCTCAAAGGGAGGAGCCTGAAGAGCAGAAAGAACCAAGTTCAAGTCCCAAACAGGGAGTAATGGTTTCCTGGGAGGCCGCACATGCGTAACCCCCTGGTAAAAGGTTTTAACTAAAGGATGAAGCGCAAAACGCTTCTGAAAAAAGATAGATAAGGCAGAAACCTGCCCTTTCAAAGTACTCAGCTGAAGACCAGAGTCCAGCCCTGATTGCAAAAACTCCAGAATCCTGGAAACCGAAAAGACCCTAAAAGGCAAAGATCTAACCTCACACCAAGCGATATAGGCTTTCCAAGTCCTATAGTAGATGATAGAAGAAGACCTCTTCCAGGCACAGATAAGAGTCTTAACAACAGAGTCAGAAAGACCCTCCTCCTTCAAGATGAAGGTTTCAGCAGCCAAGCCGTCAAACCCAGCGTTGGTAAATTGGGGTAACACAGCCGACCCTGAGTGAGCAGATCGGGCCGAAAAGGCAGAACGACCTGATCCACCGCCAGCCGAACGATGTCTGCGAACCATACCCGCCTTGGCCCCCTTGGAGCCACGAGAATGGCGGACACCCTTTCCAGAGCCAGCTTCCATACCACCTTGCCCAGCATGGTTATCGGAGGAAACAGGTACAGAAAACCCAGATCCCCCCAGCTCAGGGACATGGCGTCCACCGCCAGAGCCAGAGGATCCTGGGAGAGCGACACGAAGGACGGGAGCCTGCAATTGTGACGAGAGGCAAACAGGTCCACCTCCGGTGTCCCCCACCGTAGACACAGTGACCGAAAACTTGAGGATGGAGAGCCCATTCTCCCAGACGGGAAGAGCACCTGCTCAACAGATCCGCTTCCCTGTTTTCCACACCCGGAATGGAAACTGCCGAGAGACAAGAACATGGGCCTCCGCCCAGGTCAGGATCAGGGACACCTCTCTGAGGGCACCCAGACTGCGAGTCCCTCCCTGATGATTGATGTAAGCAACCGCTGTTCGATTGTCCGAGCGAACCTGAACCGGAAGGCCCAGAACATGTTGAGTCAAAAGAACAAGAACCAGACGGATGGCTCTCAGTTCCAGAACATTGATGGGCAAGAAGGCCTCTCGAGGTCCCCACTGCCCCCGAAACTGAAGATCCTTCCAGAATCCCCCCCATCCCGAAAGACTGGCGTCTGTGGTGACAATTTCCCAAAGAGGAGTCAGGAAAGACCTGCCCCTCAAGAGATTGGTCGAGACCAACCACCATTGAAGGGACTGCCGGACCCGGGAGGACAACTGGAAGGGCCGATCCAACGACCGTGGTCGCCGGTCCCAAGACGCCAACAGATGAAGCTGAAGCGTCCTCGTGTGAAATTGAGCAAAAGGAACTGCCTCGAATGAGGCAACCATCAACCCTACCAGTCTCATCCCCAAACGGATGGACGGTCCAGGATTGGAAAGAAGGACCCGAGCCAACTCCTGAATCAGACAAATCTTGGACTGGGGCAGAAACACCCTGTGTTGACAAGAATTCCCAGAAAAGACACCACCCTGGCCGGAGCAAGGGAGGACTTGGGAAAGTTGATCACCCAACCGAAGCTTTCCAGCGTGGAGACCACCGTCCTGGTGTCCGTCTCCGATTGATTGAGAGAAGGAGCCATGATGAGAAGGTCGTCCAGATAAGGTACGACACGAATGCCCCGAGATCTGAGAATGGCCATCACCCCTGCCAGCACCTTGGTGAACACTCTTGGAGCCGAGGTAAGGCCAAACGGAAGTGCCACGAATTGAAAATGCCGATCCTTCATCACGAACCGAAGAAAACGTTGATGAGCCTGGCAGATGGGAACATGAAGGTAAGCATCCTTGATGTCTATGGACGTCAACGTCCCCATGCCAAAGAGAACCGATGGCCGATCGCAGAGTTTCCATGCAAAACTTCGAGTACGGATAAACCTGTTGAGGAACTTCAGATCCAGGACGGGGCGAACCGACCCGTCATTCTTGGGGACTGTGAAAAGATTGGAGTAAAAACCGAGACCCACCTCTAAGCGCGGCACTGGCCGGATGACCGCCATTTCCAGAAGATTCCTTACCGATGCCAGGAGCCCCTGCTCGGCCAAAGGATCGGTGGGCACCCGAGACCGGAAAAACCGTGAAGGCGGGCGAGACTCGAACTCCAGCTTGTAACCGGACGACACCACCTCCCGGATCCATCTGTCCGGAACCTCCTGGTCCCAAACCAGGGAGAAGTGTCGCAATCGTCCCCCCACCCGCACGGGTGAGGGCACCACCTCATTGCTGAGCGGGCTTACCAGCAGGCTTGGGCTTGGCGCCCCAGGACTGACCGGGGCGGCCACGGCCCCTCCCCCGGGTCCAACCTGCGCCCCTGGTAGCGGGAAAGGAAACCCCTCTGCCCGCTCTGACTCCCCGAAAGGAGGAACTAAAGGAAGTAGCACCCCAAAAGGAACGACGAGGCCTCTTGCGTTGAAGCAACTTACCACCCTTGGCAACTGAATCCAATTTATCGCCAAACAGGCGCAAACCCACAAAAGGAAGCGCTGTAGGCGCCTTCTTAGAGTTAAGTCCGCCGTCCACTGGCGCAGCCACACTGACCGACGAATAGCAACCAACAGAGCCGCTGTCCTGCTACTCGTGGCAAGTGCATCGTCCTGGGCGGTCATGACAAAGGAAATAAACGACTCACACTGCTTGAGAGAACTGAACTCATCACAAGTGGAATCAAGATCTGCGTAAAATCTCTAATAATGGACCTAACTGCCATCAGAAGAAGCGCTCCAGCACTGATAAAACCATGGCGAGCCAATTGATCAATCCGACGATCCTCACCATCTTTAATGGTAGTAGTGTCAGGGGAGTGCAACACAGCTGTGTTCGACAGCCCTAACACAGGGGCATCGACGTCAGGGGGAACCGACCAAAGCTTCACCAAATCCTCCGGAAAGGGATAATGTTTATCCCAACTAGGAGGTACTCCAGCCAGGCGCGTGGGTTGTTCCCATTCCTTAAGGACAACCCTCACAAAGTGTTGTTGCCTGGGAAACACCAAACGCGGCTGGGGCACATCAAACAACTCACCCCTTGGCGGGGGGAACACCACGGGCGGATCCAAAGCCAAAATTTCAAACATTTGAGCCAAAATGGAAGGAGTGTCAAGGGACACCCCCGCAGCCTGATCGCCAGCGATGCCAAACAATTGCTGGTCTGCAGGCTCATCCGACTCCTCAAGGAGTTCCCCCTCCTTATCAGGGGGACAATCGGACCAATCCAATATTTCAAACACCTCATCCTCCGGAACAGGCGCTGCCGGAGAAAGGTGCTTCCGCTTCGCCGTAGCCTTCTGATCTACCGTGGCGGAAATTATCTTCTCGAGGTTGGGCAATCGCACACACAACTTGGATTGCGAATCCCCACTTTTGACAATGTCATACGGGGTCCGGAATAGGGGAGGGGGGGTAGGAGATGGCGGAAGTTGCGAGGAGCCAGAAGCCGGAGTGCCGGACTGTCGCGCAATATTCTGCTTTGCACATGGAACGCATAATATGACATCGCCTGTGAGCGGAGCCCCACAACCCCCACACAGCCTGGATAGCCCCGAAGAGCCATTTCCGGTAATGTCGGAAGCCTCCATATGGTGAAATTATGGTATTCGCAACAACCCAGGGTTTTACGCATTAAGCAACCCGGGATGCCCCTTTATAATTAAAGTCCCGGGAGTGGGAGGATTTTTTAAGCCTAGGAAAAAAACCAATTTGGAGACTAAGACTAGCCAGGTATATCAGCCCGGGAGAGCCACTGCAGTGAGGGGATCCCAGAATCTGTAAGGGAAAAGAGACCACAGTCAGTCCCCCAGGAAAATAGCCAGCATGCATCACACACATACATCAAACAAACATTAATGGTAAAACATATATATGCAATATATACCCCATGTAAAAACAATAAGTGCCTCCAGGAGTTATGCTAAAGTGCCAGGGAAAACTCAAAAACACAAGCACTACATAGCCACAATGTGAGACTACAGCATAAATGACGGCCCCACGTGAGCCGAGGTGGGGACCGCTAACCTGTTACTGCTGCTGAAGACAAAAACACCGCACTGCTGGAAACGCACTTTCCCCAGCTCAGCCCCAGCACCTGCCTCCGTGATGAGGCAGAGGAAGGAAGGCGGGCCCGGGCTCAGCGAGCAACACGCTCCGGCCATGCCCCCCGCCAGTGAGTCACACAGCGAAGGCCGAAAAGGAGCGCGGCCCCGCCCCCCAAGACCCGAGCAAGGCGGCCCGCCGAAATGGCGGCGCCGTGTGTAAACGGGCGCCACAGACGCCCACAGTCCCCCAAGCCAGCCAAGCGGGAGAAGTTTTAAAAACACAAGTAGAAGGAACCCCAGCAGCTCAGGCCACGCGCCCACACACCGCGGCGCTGACCCTGCGTCTGCCGGCACTCCCCACACACACAATACTTAAGTAAAAGGCACCCCATGCAAACCCCTCCCCCCCCCCCCCAAAAGCGAAGGGAGAAGGGACCAAGCGGGAGAAGGTGGCCAAGGGGAACATCGGGACAGGGGCATCCCAAATCCGGATTACCATGCCCGATAGCCGCGTTGCCCCACGCGTGGGGTCGAGTGGAGGAGATAAGCTCCTAGGCACCATATAGTGCCATCTACCGTTGCCCAGCCAGCAGCCTGGGCTGGGAGGCTTCCATTAACCATCTAGGCATGTAAACAATTGACTGGGCAGAAATAGACCGAAAGGGGGGTGCCGGGGTTTGACCCCGGATACCTGCAAGCAGGAGACTTCTTTCTTCTGTCTTGTCGCATCTTGCAGAGAGAAAACACTGGGTGTTAAGTGGGAGGTCCCAGGAATATGTAGGCCGGAAGGGGCTTGTTTTCAAGACTTCTCTATGCAACGTCGCCACCTGCTGGTGGAGTAACCCGATCGTAAGAATTAAAGGGGAAGCGGGGTGTGTGACACACTGAGAATAGCAGACACAACCTTAGCCAGAAAATCCGGCTTGAAGCGGAAAACCACCTTGTCCTGGTGTCTTTCATAGTATGGAGACTGAATGGATAGAGCAGCCAGCTCAGACACACGCCTAACCGAAGTTATGGCCACCAAAAAGACAACCTTGAGAGTAAGAACAGCCAGAGCAGCATCTTGAATAGGCTCAAAGGGAGCACCCTGCAAGGCAGGTAAAACCAAGTTTAAATCCCAAACGGGAACCACCGGTTTACGAGGGGGACACGCATGAGTGACCCCCTGAAAGAAGGTCTTAACCAAATGATGATGAGCAAAGGTCTTCTGAAAGAAGACGGACAGGGCAGAAACCTGACCCTTCAGAGTACTGAGTTTTAGACCTAACTCCAAACCATGCTGTAAGAACGCCAGAACCCTGGGGACAGAGAACTCCCTACAAGGAAGAGACCTAGACTCACACCAGTCAATGTAGGTATGCCATACTCTATAATAGATAGCAGCAGAAGTCTTCTTCCTAGCCTGCACCATAGTGCCCACCACGGAGGCAGACAAACCCTTCTCCATCAAGATGGAGGCTTCGCAGTCAGCACTGCAGAGAAATCTGGGGATTTGTGGGAGGTCCCTGGGTATATGAAGGGCCGGGAGGAGCCTGTTTTTTTGCATGTCTGCAGTGCACAGCGCCCTCTGGTGGAGGATAACCCCAAGTGTAAGTATTATATCTGGAGCAGGACGTACTGTATACCTAGAATAACAGTGGCCGTATCTACGGCATCCCCCAGCGCCTGCCCGACATTGGAATTCCCAGGCTGAACATAGTCAGCCTCTGAATCCTGATACAATTCCCCCTCCTCTAATGGGGAATAATCGGACAAATCAGCAGACACGTCGTCAATACCCCACAATGGCTGGGCCGACGATAAATGTCTCTTTTTAGCCTGGGCCTACTTGCCCACCGTGCTAGCAATCGTTTTCTCGATGCGGGCCAACCGAGCCCAAACATGAGAAAGCGACTCCCCACTGGTACCAATGTCACTTGGGGTACGGATCAGGTGGGGAGGGGAAGGCGATGAAGCGGGAGGAGCCGACCCAGAAGGCTGGGAACCAGACTGCCGCGTTATGGCCTTTTGTGCGCATAGTATATAGATCAGCACATTCTCCCCCATAAGGGATACCCCGCACCCCACACATGGCCGGGATTGTCCCAAAGGGATCCCAGGCCCGGTATCCTGCGGAGCCTCCATATGGTGAATTTTTGTGGTCAGTCGCAAGACCGCAGGGAATTACGCATAAGCAACCCGGGATGCCCCTTAAAATTCCCGGTGGGAGGATTTTTGGGTGGAAAATTTTTTTAACTAGGGACCCCAGGACCAGGAGGGACCCCTTAATACGCGCATATATAGAGGGCAACCTGTAACACAGAATAAGAGCAGAACAGTGTAAAAATGGCCATACCCTACAGCCACACAAATATATATATATATATATATATATATATATCACATCCCAGCCAGACAGTGCAATTAAGGCACAAACACACACGTTTCAGACCAGTGGGGGCCCCCACACACACAAGCTAAGGAGATGGCCATCAGGCCCTTACCACCCCGATGTGCAAAGCGGCCAGAGAAGATGGCCCCCACGCAGCCTTGTGCCTGAGGAGTGAGAGCAGGAGGAGGGCTGGGCCAGCGCAGAACGCGCGTTTGCCTAGACAACGAGCACTGTAATCGCGCCAAATAAGGGGGCGGGGCTACCGCAGCCGCGTCGAGAGTCCGGCCCCCTTCCCGAACGCAGCCTGAGGGGGGAGAAGCTCCCCCAGGCTGTAATCAGACCCTGTTGGCCAGTAAAGCAGCAAGCACTCACACACACACAAAGTGAAACACTCATCACACAGGGACAAGGGCTGGGTAAAACTAAATATCGGTCGGCCAGGGACAGGGGCTGGGTAAAACTAAATATCGGCCAGGCCCCCCCCCCCCCCCCCGGAGGGGAATAAGGGACACGGAAGGGGGGAATCCTGCCAGGAGCCGGCCATAAGCCTAAGGTGACGGGGCATCCCACACCAGGATCACCAAGAAACCTGGAAACCGCCTACCCCATAGTGAGGTCTCACAGTGGAGCAGTGCTCCTGCTGCACCCATAGGGTGCTCCTACCTTCACCAGGACCCGCAGCCTAAGCTGGGAGGCTCAATATAGGGCAATTTAGAAGGGTCCTGGCAGTAATAGGGATAATAGAAGGCCGGCTTACCTGTAAGCAAAGTAGTACTCATCTTCTGTCTTGTCGCCTTCTCTGCAGAGAAGAAACTGGGGAATTGGTGGGAGGTCCCAGGTTATGTGGACCGGGAGGGGTTTTTTGCATATTCATCTCTGCAGAAGTCATGAAGACCGAAGTGGAGTGTATGGCACACGTAGAATAAAGGTGTAAAACGCAGAATGCATAGCGTAGCATACATATTTACACCCCCCCCTCTTTTCCCCCCGAAGACTACAAGGAGGATGAGGGAGGGCAGCGGCCACTTAAATAAGGCCCACCGATGGAAAGGGGCAAGGGGGCACTAGTGCGGGAGGGGCATCCCATAGAGGCTCACCATAAGCCTGAACCGCCTACCCTTTGGTGGGGGATTGCGGTGGAGCAGCGCTCCTAAGCACCTAACAGCAGTGCTGCCTACCTTCACAGACCAGCGCAGCCAAGGCTGGGAGGCATATTACTAGTGGAACGGGTGAGAATAGTCCTACAGGGCCGCGGGCTAATAGCCCCGCTCACCTGCGAGTAGAGAGCCATTTCTCGTCCTTCGCAGCCAGACTGCAGAGAAATTCTGGGGATTTGTGGGAGGTCCCCGGGTATTTGAGGGGCCAGGAGGAGCCTATTTTCAATGTCTCTGTAGCCCAGCGCCATCTGGCGGAGTAAATCCCAACTGTAAGTATTAGATTTGGAGCAGGACGTACTGTATACTAAGAATATTAAGTATTGACGAGTCACTTCTGCTTTTTAAAGGGCGCATTGTTTTTCGTCAATATATCCCTAGCAAGCGTGCCCGTTATGGGCTAAAATTTTACAAATTATGCGATAGTGTCACCGGGTATATCAAATTTTTTCGAATTTATGAAGGAAGGGACACACATCTGGAAATTTTCCAGTGAAATGACCATAATGCGTATTGCTTTCCTTTGGGGGTGTTTGGCAACCCTACCCTTGGAGGTAGCTATGCATGTTGGGTATTGTTCTGTTCAGGGGACCTTGCCATTTCAGATTTAGGGTGTTTTTTCGTGTTAGCTCATTGTTTTTTTTAGGAAAATCTGGTTTGGATTCTGCATTTTTGCTATTTTTTTGGGGAAATCCTGTGCAACCAGTGAATTCCTTGAAAGTTTGTGTCCAGGAATTTGGACCCAGGACAAGAAGCCTGGTACACCTAGAATGCTTGAAGTGTGTACTTTCAGGGAATATATGGTTTGTGGGGGGTATTTTAAGTGTAAAGTGATGTTCTGGACATCTGTGGCCACAACAGCAAGCCTGGTACGCCTAGAAAGCTTGAGGTATGTATTTTCAATGAATACGGGTTTTTTTTGGGGGGGGGGGGTCAAATGTAAAGGGGTGTTTTTGTTGAAAAACTGCAAGGAGCGCAAAATAGTTTATTTTCTTTGAAAATCTCTTCAAGCACTCCTTTCAGTTTGGGGTGTCTCCTGGGCAAGAAAGGGTGTCTAGCAATACATATGTGGTACCATTGTAATCGGTAAGAATGGGGCTTTTACACACAATATGATTTTCTTGAAAAACTTGCATGTTTTATTAAGAAAAAACACCACAAAATGTAAAAAGTTGTTTTTTTAATTTTTTGGGATATATTTTACACAAAATTATTAAAACACTGACAAGCTTACCAAAAAATCATTTCATATTAAAGCCCAGACTGTGCTGAAAAAAACAATATATAATTTTCCTGGGAAATACCTTCAAAAATCACAGCTAATCATGTGGAGCGCAAAATGGTCTGGCAACAGAGTGTGACAAAATCTCCAGGAAGGCTGGCACTTAAAGGGTTAAGGGAACTTAAATATCAGTAGGACAAGGCTAGAAAAAAAATAAAAAAATAAACTTACTTGAGATCCTTCGTCCTCTTTGGAAAACCTCATACATGGTTCGGACATCATCATAGTAGTAGGTCAAAATGTCATCACTATCCAGCAAAATGGATCTGCGAGCGTGTTCATGGCCCTGTAAAACCATTTACAGATTAGAAAGGATTACTTGAATATCAAATAGATGAAGGATTTAATAACCTCGTAGAATGTGAATGACTGGCAACAGGCAATAACTAAAGTCATACTCACAAAGGTTAAAGCTAACTTACTTGGGGAAAATGACCTTATTACTCCATATCAGCATGGATTTATGAGGAATCGCTCCTGCCAGACAAACCTGATCAGCTTTTATGAGGAGGTAAGAGGGGGAGTCATTGGATATCATATATCTTGACTTTTCTAAAGCATTTGATACTGTGCCACATAAAAGGCTGGTACAAAAATACCATTTTGTGAAATACTCACCTGTAAAATGGGTATTATAAGTATGTCACACACCCCACTTCAAGATTTCCATAACATGTGGGTAATACCGACCTGAATAGGGCGTTCTGCAGAGATGATAGCAAAAAGAAAGCCCCTCCCTGATCCATAAATACCTGGGACCTCCCACTCATTACCCAGTATAGAAAAGCAGTAAGGTAAGGGACCAGGAAGAGGCAAATATAAGTTAAACAACGCAAAGTTCACAATATAAAGGATCCAGAATACAAGAAGGGCGGGTGAAGCGGGGTGTGTGACATACTTATAATACCCATTTTACAGGTGAGTATTTCACAAAATGGTATTATTCTAAGTATGCCACACACCCCGCTTTAAGATATCCATAACATGTGGGACATCCAATAGCAGTGTCCATAAAAGGGCAGGGAACCAAAACAAGGCAACAAAGTACAATTTAAACCACCACAGCTTGTAGAACTTTGCGGCCAAAAACAGCATCCGCTGAGGCCCGAACATCAACCTTGTAAAACTTGGAAAAAGTGTGAACAGAGGACCAAGTAGCGGCCTTACAAACTTGCTCAACAGAGGCCTGGTGCTGAAAAGCCCAGGACGCTCCAACCGCACGAGTAGAATGAGCAGTAACGCGAAAAGGGGGACTCCTCCCCTTGGCAGAATAGGCCCCAATGATGGCCTGACGAATCCATTTACTAATGGAAGATTTGGCAGGAGCCAAACCTTTCCTAGGCCCAAAGGGCACCACAAAAAAAGCATCAGTCTTACGAAAGGAAGACGTAACCACCAGATAATATTTCACAACACGAACTACATCCAAGGAATGCAGCGCCCTTTCCTTGTCGTTGCTAGGATTAGGACATAGAGAAGGCAGAACAATGTCCTGATTCAGATGAAAGGCAGAGACCACCTTAGGAAGAAAATCCGGCTTGAAACGAAAGACCACCTTGTCCTGATGCCTTTCGAAGTACGGAGCTTTAATGGACAAGGCTGCCAACTCAGAAACACGCCTAACAGAAGTGATAGCCACCAAAAAGGCCACCTTTTGGGTAAGTGAAGACAAAGCAATCTCATTCAAGGGCTCAAACGGGGGACCCTGAAGAGCAGAAAGAACCAAGTTCAAATCCCAAACTGGAACAAAGGGCTTCCTAGGAGGCCGAACATGCATAACCCCTTGGAAAAAGGTCTTGACCAAGGGATGAAGTGCAAAGGACCTTTGAAAGAACACCGCCAGGGCGGAAACCTGCCCCTTCAAGGTACTAAGCTGGAGCCCCAGATCCAGACCATGTTGAAGAAACTCCAGGATCCTGGAAATGGAGAACTCCCGACAAGAGAAAGACCTACTTTCACACCAGTCAATATAGGACCGCCAGGTCCTATAGTAAATCGTAGAGGAAGAGCGCTTCCTAGCGCTAATAAGAGTCTGAACCACCGCGTCAGAAAGACCTTCCTCCTTCAAGATGGCGGTTTCAGCAGCCACGCCGTCAAAGCCAGCGAAGGTAAATTGGGATAGCGTAGCCGACCCTGGGTGAGCAGGTCCGGCAGCAGAGGCAGAACGAACTGATCCTCTGCCAGCCTTACCAGATCTGCGAACCAAACCTGCCTTGGCCACCTTGGCGCCACCAGAATCGCTGACGCGCCCTCCATGGCCAGCTTGCGCACCACTCTGGCTAACATTGGAAACGGAGGGAACAGGTAAAGAAACCCCAGATCCCTCCAGTTCAAGGACATGGCATCCACCGCCAGGGCCAGTGGATCCTGTGAGAGAGACACAAATACCGGAAGCTTGCGATTGTGACGGGAGGCAAAGAGGTCCACCGCCGGGAACCCCCACCTGAGACAAATCGAGCGAAACACCTGAGGACTGAGGGACCACTCCCCCTGACGAGAGGAGGCCCTGCTCAGAGAGTCCGCCTCCGTGTTCTCCACTCCCGGAATGTATACTGCTGAGATACACGGGACGTGGCTCTCCGCCCAATCCAGAATCAAAGACACTTCCCTGAGGGCACTCCTGCTGCGAGTCCCCCCCTGGTGATTGATGTAAGCAACCGCCGTCCGGTTGTCCGACCGGACCCGAACTGGCAGGCCCCGCAACTGATGAGTCAAGCGAAACAGAACCAACCTGATGGCTCTCAACTCCAGAACATTGATGGGCTCGTGAGCCTCCTGCGGGCCCCACAGACCCTGAAACTGGAGGTCCTTCCAAACGCTCCCCCAACCTGACAGACTGGCATCCGTGGTGACTGTTTCCCAACATGGCGCCAGAAAGGATCTGCCCTTCAGCAGATTGACAGACCCCAGCCACCATTGCAGGGATCGACGAACTCGGGGAGTCATCAGGAAGGACTGATCCAACGATAGTGGAGACTTGTCTCAAACCTTCAACAGATGAAGCTGAAGCGTCCTTGTATGAAACTGCGCAAAGGGAACTGCCTCGAATGAGGCCACCATTAACCCCACCAGCCTCATCCCTAGCCGGATGGCCGGATGAGGGACCGACAGGAGAAGCTGAACTCCTGAATCAAAAGAACCTTGGCCTGGGGCAGAAACACCCTGGCCTGCGAAGTGTCCAGAGACATTCCCAGAAAGGTCACCACTCTGGACGGAGAAAGGGAAGACTTGGGGTGGTTGATCACCCAACCGAACCTCTCCAGAGTGGACACCACCAACCTGGTGTCCAACTTCGCTTGGTTGAAGGAAGAGGCCATGATCAGAAGATCGTCCAAATAGGGCACAATACGGACACCCTGCACCCTGAGCAGAGCCATCACCCCCGCCAGCACCTTGGTGAACACCCAAGGAGCCGAGGTGAGCCCGAAAGGAAGTGCCACAAACTGAAAGTGCCGATCCTCCACCACGAACCTGAGAAACCTCTGGTGTGCCGGAAAAATCGGAACGTGTAGATAAGCATCCTTGATGTCTATGGACGTCAGAAAGTCTCCCTGACGAAGAGAGTGAATAGCCGAATGCAGCGTTTCCATGCGGAATTTCCGCGGCCGGATGAACCTGTTGAGAAACTTCAGATCCAAAATGGGACGGACCGATCCGTCCTTTTTGGGTACCGTGAACAGATTGGAATAAAACACCCTGCCCTGATCCAAGTGGGGCACTGGGCAAATGACAGCCATGTCCAGAAGATTCTCTACCGCCACAAGGAGTCCCTGCGCCGCCAGAGGCTCCGAAGGCATCCGAGACCTGAAAAATCTGGAAGGGGGGCGGAGCTCGAACTCCAGCTTGTAACCGGAAGACACCACTTCCCGAATCCATCTGTCCGAGACCACTTGATCCCAGACCTGAGAGAAGTGTCGCAGCCGTCCCCCCACCCGCATGGGTGAGGGCGCCCCCTCATTGCTGAGCTGGCTTAGTAGCCGGCTTGGGCTTAGAGCCCCAACTGTATCCTGGACGAGCGCGTCCTCTGCCCCTGCTCCCAGAATCACCTCTGGAAGAGGGGAAGACAAATCCTCTGCCAGATCTGCCCCCACGAAAGGAGGGGGTAAAGGAAGGCGCCCCCCGAAAGGGACGGCGTTGTTTCTTGCGTTGAGGCAACCTACCACCCTTGGTGAGAGTCCAATGTCTCTCCAAAGAGTCGTAATCCAACAAAAGGTAGAGCCGTCAGTGACTTCTTGGACATAAAATCGGCCGCCCACTGGCGCAACCACACCGACCGCCGAATAGTCACCAGCAGAGCCGACGTCCTACCACACATCATCAAGGCGTCATCCAAGGCTGTTAACACAAAAGATAAAAACAACTCACACCGTTTAAGGCTAAGGAACTCTTCACTGCCAGGACGAAGCCCGGAAGAGGTCAAGAGATCCTTGACCACAGATCTGGCAGCCAACACCATTAGCGCCGAAGCGCAAACGGGCCGCATGGCTGACCCAACGCTAGCAAAACCATGACAAGCCATCTGGTCAATGCGTTTATCCTCTCCATCCTTGAGGGTGGAACAATCGGGTCTATTTAAAACAGAGGAGTTGGACAACCCCAAAACCGGTGCATCCACCTCGGGGGGGGGGGGGGGATGCCCAGCGCTTAACCGCCTCCGAAGGGAAGGGATATTTCTTATCCCACCCCTGAGGAATGCCAGGGAGCCGAGCCGGCCTGTCCCATTCCTTAGCAATAATTTTGTCAAAATGCCTTTGCGTAGGAAACTCCAAGCGCGGCCTGGATTCCTCAAACAACTCACCCTTCTGCTGTGGCGCCTCCTCTGGAGGGGCAATATTCAGAACCTCCAACATCAGAGCCAGAGCGTGAGGAGTATCAGAGAATCTCCCCAAGTCACCAAGCTCAGCATCAGCGCCAAAAGACTGCTCGTCATCCGAAATATCTGAATCCTCATACACCTCCCCTTCCTCTAGCGGGGAATAATCAGACCAATCCAGATTATTAACCTCATCAAAGTAATCCACCGGCGGGGCCGGCGACAAATGCTTTCTCTTAGCTGGAGCCTTACGGGCGACCGAGCTGGAAATAATTTTCTCAAGATTGGCCAATCTGGCGCACATCTCAGATTGCAGCTCCCTGCCCATGACGACGTCACATGGGGTGCGTGTCAAAGTGGGAGGAGGAGATGAAGTGACCGGCGGTGCTGACCCAGACGCCTGGGGATCGGACTGCCGCGTAATAGTTTGCTGTGCACAAGGTATACACAAAAGCACATCGTCCCCAGTAATGGATACCCCACACAACATACACTTCCGGGATTGCCCCGAAGGGGTCCCTAGCCCAGTATCCGGGGATGCCTCCATAAGGTGAACTTTTAGTAGTCGCTATGACCCAGGGAATTACGCCAATAAGCAACCCGGGATGCCCCTTTAATGTCCCGAGTGGGAGGATTTAAAGACAAGTGAACCCAGGGATCTAGGACCGGGAGAAACCCCCTAAATGCTAATGATTATCCTCCTGATAAAACCTCCGTCCTGAAAGACAGAAAGGAACCCAATAAATGCCAAACTATGACCAATAAAGAAAGTAAGCTAGAATAAATAGGGCCCACAGGGCCACTCAGAGATCCGTATGTAGCAGGGACAATGGAGACCTCGCAGCACGTGAAGAGAGACGCAGGCCGAAAAGGGGGCGTGGTCAGCGCGGACCGCGCAAAGAGCAAAGACCGCCCCCTTTCCCCCAACAGCACGGAGCCAAAGGCTCCGCATCGGCGCCAGAAGCAGAGGGAGGAGGGGGGGCGGAGCCGCGGTGACGCACCGAAAGCCCGGCCCGCCCCCCCCTCCGTGAAGACGCGAGGAGAGAAGCTCCCTCTCACAGGAAACTCAGAGACCGGCGCTGCCGCATGCCGCAAGGGACATAGCAGGCGGGTGCGACCGCAGCATCCAGCGGAGCACCCGCCCGCTCTTGCAGGGAGACACAGTCAATGGGGGCCGGCCGCGGCAGCGCGCCGCGGGCCGGCCCCGCCCCCCCCCATAAGTGTGTGAGGGGAACGCTCCCCTCACAAGGTGAAAAGACCGGCACCCCGGCCATAATGGCGGCCGCGGCGCCGAGAAGTACAAGCACGCAACACACACACACAACACTTACACAAAACTAATAAAATGAATAAAATGAACAAACAACTAAAAACGATTAATGACTAGCCCTAGGAAAGGGACCCCCAACCCCCACTGTGACCAAAGGGAGGACTATGAAGGGGCCCCCCAGGGACAAATACCAAGGGACGGGGCATCCCAAACCGGGATCACCAACCCGGTGTAACCGCCTACCCTCTTATTTAGGGTCTCACGGGGGAGCTCAGCTCCTAAGCACCAGAGGTGCCAGTATACCCTCGCTCGGGCCAGCAGCCAAGACTGAGGAGGCATGTATCATAAGGACTATTCAGGGAAAAGTGGGTCCGAGCGGAAATAATAAAAAAAAAACAGGCCGGGAGTTACCCCGGCTACCTGAAATCCCCCTGTGCAAGGAGGAGCCATCATCTTCTGACTTGCTCGCCGTCTGCAGAGATGGAAAAACTGGGTAATGAGTGGGAGGTCCCAGGTATTTATGGATCAGGGAGGGGCTTTCTTTTTGCTATCATCTCTGCAGAACGCCCTCTTCAGGTCGGTATTACCCACATGTTATGGATATCTTGAAGCGGGGTGTGTGACATACTTAGAATAGATGAGAATGCTTGGACTGGGGGAAAACGTGTGCAGATGGGTGGGAAATTGGCTTAGTGATCGGTAGCAGAGGGTGGTTATCAATGGTACACACTCAGATTGGGTCACTGTTACTAGTGGAGTACCACAAGGGTCAGTTCTGGGACCAATTCTCATATATATATATATATATATATATATATATATATATATGACATTGGGTATGGATTAAACAGTAAAGTCTCAATCTTTGCAGATGATACTAAGCTGAGTAAAGTAATTAAAACAAAGGAGGACAACAGGCAACTACAAACAGATTTAGATAAATTGGAAGCATGGGCAGTTAAATGGCAAATGAAGTTTAACACAGATAAATGTAAGGTTATGCACATGGGAAGCAGAAATCTGTGTCATGATTACACACTAAATAAAGAAACACTTGGTAAAACAACAATGGAAAAGGACCTAGGGGTTTTAGTTGACAATAAGCTCAACTGCAGTAATCAATGCCAGGCAGCTGCTGCCAAGGCAAACAGGATCATGGGGTGCATCAGGAGGGGCATGGGTGCTCATGACCAGAGCATCGTCTTACCCCTGTACAAGTCACTGGTCAGACCCCACATGGAATACTGTGTACAGTTCTGGGCACCTGTGCTTAAGAAGGACATATCAGAACTGGAGCACGTTCAAAGAAGGGCAACAAAGTTAATAAAAGGAGTGCGGGGGCTAGAGTACCCGGAAAGATTGTCCAAGTTAGTCTTATTTAGTCTAGAAAAAAGACGATTAAGGGGTGATCTAATAATTATGTATAAATATATTCGGGGTCAATACAAGGATCTGTCCCACAATCTATTTATACCCCGGAGTGTAACCATAACCCGGGGGCATCCACTAAGGTTAGAGGAAAGGTGCTTTCTCCACCGACATAGGAGGGGATTCTTTTCTGTAAGAGCAGTGAGACTATGGAACTCGCTGCCAGAGGAGGTAGTAATGAGGGATACATTAAAAATGTTCAAAAGTGGCCTTGATGCCTTCCTGGCATGTAATAACATTTCCGGCTATGGCTACTAGACCACTGGAAGGAGTTAAACAGGCTGAACTGGATGGACTAAAGTCTTTATTCAGCCTTACATACTATGTTACTATGTTACATCGTAAAAGTTAACACTCCCCTTCCGCTACAAAGCAGAAAATACAAATTCTGCGATTACTCACCTGTAGAATTGTTATTATGAGTATACAGTACGTCCTGCTCCAGATAAGAATCATTACACTTGGGACATCCAAAAGCAGTTTCCATAAAGTAGGGTGGGATCCCCAAAGGTAACAGACAGGTCAGACCACTGCCGCCTGCAGAACCTTGCGGCCAAAAGCAGCATCAGCTGAAGCCCTAACATCAACCTTGTAAAACTTTGAAAAGGTATGAACAGAAGACCAAGTAGCGGCCTTGCAAACTTGTTCAACAGAAGCCAGGTGCTGAAAAGCTCAAGAGGCACCAATAGCACGAGTGGAATGAGCAGTAAGGCGGAAGGGAGGATTCTTCCCCTTAGCAAAGTAGGCCTGAATCACAGCCTGATGGATCCATTTGCCGATAGTAGATTTAGCAGGGGCCAAACCCTTCCTAGGACCAGAAGGGACCACAAAAAGAGCATCAGTTTTTCTGAAAGGTGCAGTAGCCACCAGATAGTACTTCAGATTCCTAACCACATCCAAGGAATGCAAAACCCTCTCCTTAGCGTTACTAGGATTAGGGCACAAGGAAGGAGGAACAATGTCCTGATTCAGATGAAAGGCAGATACAACTTTAGGCAGAAAATCTGGCTTGAAGCGAAAAACCACCTTGTCCTGGTGTCTCTCAAAGTAGGGGGGCTGGATGGAAAGCGGCGCCAACTCAGAAACACGCCTAACAGAAGTGATAGCCGCCAAAAAGACAACCTTGAGAGTAAGAATGGCCAGGGCAGCCTCCTGCACAGGTTCAAAAGGAGCAACCTGCAAGGCAGACAAGACCAAGTTCAAATCCCAAACAGGCAACATAGGCTTACGTGGGGGACGCACATGAGTAACCCCCTGGAAAAAAGTCCTGATCAGAGAATGCTGGGCAAAGGACCTCTGGAAGAAAACAGCCAGGGCAGAGACATGGCCCTTCAGAGGACTGAGTTGAAGTCCCAGCTCCAACCCATGCTGTAGGAACTCCAGGATCCTGCGAATAGAGAACACGCGACAGGGGAGAGACCTAGACTCACACCAGTCAATGTAGGCACGCCAAATCCTATAGTAAATAGAAGAAGAAGACTTCTTCCTAGCCTTTATCATGGTATCAACAACAGAGGCAGACAGCCCCTTTTCCATTAAGATGGAGGTTTCAGCAGTCAGGCCGTCAAAGCCAGAGTTTGTAAATTGGGATGGCGTAAATAACCCTGAATGAGCAGGTCTGGAACCCTGGGCAGAGCGTACTGATCTACTGCCAGCTGCACCACGTCTGCGAACCACACTCTTCTTGGCCACCTGGGGGCCACCAGGATTGCTGGCACCCCCTCCTGAGCCATCTTGCGCAGAACCCTGCCCAACAGGGGGAATGGGGGAAAGACATACAGGAGCTGAAAGTCCTGCCATGACATTGCTAGGGCATCTGTGGCCAAGGACAGAGGATCCTGGGACAGGGAGACAAAGGCCGGGAGCTTGTGATTGTGACGGGACGCAAACAGATCCACATCTGGTTGGCCCCAACGGTGACACAGATTGGTCCCTCTGCGACAGGGTGTTTCATTCTCCTGAGGCGAGAGGTCCCCCTGCTCAGAGAGTCTGCCTGCAGATTCTCCATCCCCGGAATGTTCACAGCTGATATGCAGGGAACATTGTCCTCCGCCCAGGCCAGGATCAGAGACACTTCCTTGAGGGCCCCTTTGCTCCGGGTCCCTCCCTGATGATTCATGTAGGCAACCGCCGTCTGGTTGTCCGAGCGTACCTGAACAGGCCAGCCCCGAAGGTGTTGGGTCAAGTGAGCCAGAACTAACCTGATCGCCCTAAGTTCCAGAATGTTGATAGGTGTGTGGGCCTCCTGAGGGCCCCACTGCCCTTGGAACTGCAGGGACTTCCAGAAGCCCCCCCCCAACCTGTCAGACTGGCAACCGTGGTGACTCTCCCAGCAGGGGGCCAGAAAGGATCTGCCCACAAACAGGTTCCTGGAGTCCAGCCACCACGAGAGGGACCGCCTGACTAGGGGGGACAGAACAAGGACCTGGTCCAGGGACGCAGGATCCTTGTCCCATACTGACAAGAGGTGGAGTTGCAGAGGCCTCATGTGAAACTGGGCATAAGGGACCGCCTCAAAGCACGACACCATCAGGCCCACCAGCTGCATTCCCTGCCTTATGGAGGGATGAGGGCAAGATAGCAGGAATTGAACCTGCACTAGCAGACTGTCCACCTTCTGCTGAGGAAGAAAAGTCCTTGCCTGAACTGTATCCAGATTCATTCCTAGGAAGGGTGTCACCAAGGAGGGAGACAGGGAAGACGTGGGATGGTTGATCACCCAGCCAAATGACTCCAGAGTGGACACTACTAGCTGAGTATCCAGCTCTGCCTGTTGGAGGGACTGAAGTGATGAGAAGGTCGTCCAAATAGGGCAGCACGCGAATACCCTGAGACCTGAGCAGAGACATCACTCCTGCCAGCACCTTGGTGAACACTCTGGGAGCTGAAGTGAGACCAAAAGGCAATGCCACAAATTGGTAGTGCTGACCCTCCAGAGCAAACCTGAGGAATCTTTGATGACCTGGAAAAACAGGAATATGAAGGTAAGCATCCTTGATGTCCACAGAGGTCATGAAGTCCCCTGGACACAGGGAACTGATGGCAGAGCACAAATTTTCCATGCGAAAGCGCCTGCAGCTGACAAATTTGTTGGGGATTTTCAAGTCCAGGATGGGCCTGACTGACCCAGGGGATTTTCAAGTCCAGGATGGGCCTGACTGACCCAGGGGATTTTCAAGTCCAGGATGGGCCTGACTGACCCATCTCTTTTGGGCACGGTGAAAAGGTTGGAATAGAAACCCTTGCCCCTTCTCGTAAGGGGACCTGACAGATGACCTCCAGCTCCAGAAGGTTTTGCACCGCCAGAATTAGAGCCTGAGCTGACATAGGGTCCTGAGACATCCGGGATCTGATGAATCTTGGGGGCGGCCAGGCAGCAAACTATCTTGTAACCGGAGGACACTACCTCCTGAATCCACCAGTCTGAGACATGAAGCCTCCAGACGTGAGCAAAATGCCCGGATGGGTGAGGGCGCCCCTTCATGCCTGAGGGGGCTTGGGAGAAGACTTAGGCTTGGAGGCCCAGGATCAGCCAGGGCATCCACGTCCTCTGCCCCTACTCCAGAAATCTCCTCAGGCCCCAGTAAAGGAGACCCCCCTCCCCTGTCTGGATCCACGGTAGGGGGAAGAAAAGGAGCCTTGGCCCCGAAAGGGCCGAGACTGCCTCCTGTGCTGGGGTAACCTTAGCAAACAGGTCCAGGCGGTCCCCAAACAGGCGTAGTCCTTTGAAGGGAAAACCAGTGAGAGCCTTCTTGGCAGCTGGCACTGGCGCAGCCAAACCGAGCGGCGTATAGCCACCACTAGGGCAGAGGCTCTGCCACACATCCTAATGGTATCATCCAGGGCAGAGAGGACATAAGTCACAAAAACCTCACAACGAGAGAGTGCATTAAACTCTTCCCTAGACACATAATCAGGAGCACCCTCCAGGACACTTCTAAGCAGAGTCCCAATGGCCACCGCTGTAATGGCAGAGGCACAGACCGGGCGAAGCGTCGTCCCCACACAGGCAAAAGCATGGGACGCCAGCTGATCAATACGCCGGTCCTCACTATCCCCGCAGCGTAGTAGAGTCAGGGGAATGCATGACAGAGGTGTTAGATAACCCTAGGACCGGGGCATCCACCTCAGGAGGGGATGATCAACGCCTCACCACCTCAGCACGAAAGGGATACCTCTTATCCCAACTCTTAGGGACTCTGGGGAGCCTGCTGGGATGCTCCCATTCTTTGAGCACTAGATTATTAAAATGGGCTTGCTCAGGAAACGCTAAACGAGGCTTAGCAGTATGTAACAACTCCCCCTGCTGCCTAGGGGCCGCAACCGGGGAAGAGATAGACAGTACCTCAAAAATCTGAGCCAACAGCTTATCAGTATCATCTGGGGCCCAGGGGTCAGAGCCAGAATCATCATGACCCCTGGGCCTCTCATCAGATGACTCAGAGTCAGAGAATAACTCCCCTTCTTCCAAGGGGGTAGAACCAGACAGTTCAAAAAACTCTTCAGCCTCCATAGGGCAAAGAGTGACATCAGGCATCAAGTGCCGCTTTTTAGCAGAGGCCTTACGCGCCATGGTATTAGCAAGCAACTTCTCAACACTAGCCAGTCTAGCAGACACATCAGGCTGAGAATCCCCACTGGTATGCAAGTCAATGGGAGTCAAATTCAAGCTTGGGGGAGTAGGCCATACGTGGTGCAGGCCCACCCGCTGGTAAACCAGGCTGCAGCGCAAGCACCTGCTGGGCACAAGTTATACAGACCCCCACATTGTCAGCACTAGTAGGGGACACCCCACAAGCTACACACAGCCGGGCTTGTCCCGAAGTAACCCCGAGCACATTATCCTAAGACGCCTCCATATGGTGATTATAGCGGCACAATAGGCCGATAGGGATTCACGCTATAAAAGCAACCCGGGATGCCCCAATAGGCCACTAGGGAAGTGGGAGTAATTAGTACACTAAGCCTCACAAGTTTAATAACTAAATAGAGGGAGTAGGGCCGGGAGAAACCAATAGAGTTCGACCCGCCTGAAAGACAAACGAAGAGGACCCCATAAGCGAGGTGTATAATGACATAGGGTAAATAAAACGCGCCAACCGCCCCCCCCCCCCCCCCGAAGAGCACGAAGCAGCACACGTGACTAGCGGTCAATGAAAGTGCATCAGCGCCTGAGGTAATGCCGCCGCCAACCGCGGAACGCAGTGAAAGCGCGCGCGGCGGCGGCATTTTCAAATCACAACCAGTGTAACCAAGTCAGCGCGGAGACTGACAAAAACAAAAAGCACATAATCAAGTGAAGCACCAACGCATACACCCCCCCCCCCCCAAGAGCTACAAGGGAGAGTGAGGGAGGGCAGCGGCCACTTAACAAAGGGCCCACCGATAGACAGGGGCAAGGGGCAATAGTGCAGGAGGGGCATCCCATAGAGGCTCACCATATGCCTATACCGGCTACCCTTTGGTGGGGGATTGCGGTGGAGCAGCGCTGCTAAGCACCTGACAGCTGTGCTGCCTACCATCACCCGGACCAGCGCAGCCAAGGCTGGGAGGCACATTAATAATGGAATGGGTATAAATAGTCCTACAGGGCCGCAGGCTAATAGCCCCGCTCGCCTGCGAGAAGAGAGAGCCATCTTCTTGTCCTTCGCAGTCCAGACTGCAGAGAAATTCTGGGGATTTGTGGAAGGTCCTGGGTATTTGAGGGGCCGGGAGGAGCCAATTTCGCTGTCTCTGCAGTCCAGCGCCATCTGGCGGAGTAATACCCAAGTGTAATGATTCTTATCTGGAGCAGGACGTACTGTATACTAAGAATGCAATGCTTCATCCCAATACAAAATAAGCCACCCCCCAATAATTTGACAACTGCCCACAGAAAAAATGTCCTCCCTCTACCCTGAAACTTCATCACAAAGCTCCTCTGGCCAGTCTGCTTGTCTACAGGCAGGGCTGCCGTTAGCCCCCGGCAAGGTGGGGCCGCTTACAGCTCCAAGGGGCCTGACAGGGCCAGCATTTGGGGTGTGTGACAGCGCTTGACCGGCGGCAGACTAGCGGGGAACCACCACAGCTGGTACACACATCCCCTTGCGGCGTGCCAGCGATGACAGAGATGGTGGTGCATTTTCTTTTCCACGCTGGGTGGGGACAACACTATGCAGCAATAAAATTCCGCTGCTACCTATGCGGTCCCCGGTGTGGAGAGGGGAACCCCCCCTGGTTTGGCCGTTAACTCAAACTGGCGATGCCACAGTGCATTCACCAGTTCTAGAAAAGTGATGGAACGAACCGGAAGGGGGTGGCACACACGGGCATCCAAAATCAGGAAAATTCCGATTCATTTAGACTCAGAGGTCTGGTTTAAAGGGGTTTAGTGTGCTTCAAAGCAGCCCAAAACTAGAGTTTTGTTCCAAATAACATGATCCTTAGGGGGCATCCAGATTTGGGATGTTCCTCAGTGATGTGACACCACAAAGGAGCCCACTGAGACCATGCTGCCCAGGTGCCCACATAAACCTGGAACCAGCAACAAAATTGGGAGGGTAATTTATAGTCCCTTGCTACTAGTGCTCATCATTTAGCATATAAGGTGAATCCAGACCCCCTAGAAAAAAAGAATAGCATTCTCCAGCACCAAATTGTTGTGGGAAACAAAGCTTAGTCCTCCCAGGACAGTGTGCCCCAACTCTCTCAAGAGCAACTATCAGGTCATGTCTTTGCTGCTCTCCGCACAGCTTACACGGTACTACACATCATTGCTAAATAAAGGAGAAAAAAAAAAAAACACTACCATAGTTTGGTATATAGCGGCCTATAAACATATAAATATTTTTTTGCCAGACACATTTGTGAATACCAAAGAGCAGAGGACAATAAAATCACACTTTCATTAGAGTAAAGGCATCGGGGAATGATTACAGAGAACAATAAACCATCCGCTCTCCTTACCTCTGCTCTCAGACATTACGCCATTGGTATACAGAACAGTCCCTGCAGACTACCAAAGCCCAGCCAGCAATTCCCTAACCAGTTTGCAGCTTCCCATTGTACTGTACACCCATGTGACACACTGCTTTGATAAGCTAAGAAAATACACAATTAAACACACGTTTCAAAAAGCAGGATAAAAATGTATATAGTTCAAATATTTTGTGAAAAGAAACATTGACGTGGATCTGAAACCTGGCAACTCAGGAATAGGTGGGTTAGGGTCATTGCAGAACTGGATTCTACCTGTCCTTGAGCCCAAAACTTTGAATATACATAGTTCAGTGAGCAGAAGGTTTGACGTTTGACAGGGGACCAGGAAACTGGCCACACTGCAGTGCTGCGACCATAAGTGTGTGAAACCACTTTAAGTCCCTGTCCAGGCACACACTAACTTTCTCTGTTTTTGTTACCCATGGAAAATAATGTCTTAGAATACTGTACATAAAAGGTATTTACATATAATCTGGGCATTTTGATATGGTTTTTAAGCAAAGGTGCTTTCTTTGCTGCAATTTATGGGGCGTGGTTGAGCTGGGAAGGCCATGGCAGCGCCTCATGTGTCATGTCCACACTCCACACTGCTATGGTCAGAGACAGCTGTGGGACCACTGGTTTCCATACTTGCCCATGCCAAGTGCTTCAAAAAGGGACAGACTGACTTTTTCTGCGTAGTCCGAGAGGAATGGAACTGAAAAAAGGTGCAAATGTTGGCGCCCTATTATTGCAGTTGGGTAATTGTAATGCCCCAGTTGCATGATGATCCACTAGGAATGAGTGCGTCCTTAATTCAGTGCTCACCAATAGCATAAGGGGGTGGGTTAGGTTGGTTTAGAGTCTCTGTGGACCAGGAGGACAAATATATTGGACCCCTAATATGCTGAAAGATGGAATCAGCCCCACTGTTGTGCAAAAAACACACCATGACAAACTTCTCTTCATGTGAAATTAAAGTCCAACCCATCAGGTAACTGCTATTAAAAAACACCCAGGATTTCACAAGCTCAGTCATTGTTCCTCTTGAGATCCGAGTTCCCTGATGTGTGAAATCCTCCAGATCACCAAATTTAGTCACCTCGTCAGCTATCCCTTTAAGCAATTTAGTAAAGCTAAACTGAATGCTGGCTGCGCCATGGGATCAGTAGGTACGTATGCTAGGTGCACTGGGGTTTTTCACTGGTATAGGGAATCAGGGGGCCCAGGAGCCTTTAGCCAATCAATGAGTTTTGGTCCACTTTAAGGGTAGATGTATAAAAATAAGAAATGCACAAGTCTTAAAGCCGCCTAATACTTGTGTGTACTAATTGCCCTGCTAACGTGCACCTCCCAGGTTAGTTATAAAATGGTCTGAGCGGCTGCCACCCCCCCTTTGTTTCTTTTGAATTTGTGCAAGCACATGGTGTGTGGGGTCTAGGCTGTATTGCAAGGTCTTTGACCCTTCCACCCCATGGCTTGCACTTGAGAAATTTAGGGCAACCTCAGGTAAGCCTGCTCCCAATTTATCTTTTGCACTGTATGTCCCAGATGGGCTCTCAGAGATTAGAGTTAGGACTGCACCCCACAGAGGCACTTTGGCGTAGTGGTGCAGCTTCAGCATACTTCTGCAGATGTGTGTGACCAAGTCCTCTGTTTTTAACCAAGTTTAGAGACAGATTATAGGCTGGCCTGCAAGCTGACAGGGTTGAGTGCTGTGGCTCCTTTAAGACTTGTGTGTACTAATTGCCCTGCTAACGTGCACCTCCCAGGTTAGTTATAAAATGGTCTGAGCGCTGCCACCCCCCCTTTTGTTTCTTAAAAATAAGAAATGCCCATAGACCCTGTTAACTGAAGCTAAACGCATATTAAAAATCCTGTAGGGGTATCTGTCATAATATAATATATAATATAATATATAATATAATATAATATAATATAATAATATAATATATAATTTAATCTATAATTTAATCTATAATTTAATCTATAATTTAATATATAATATAATATATAATATAATATATAATATATAATATATAATATATATATAAATATAATTCACAAATCTCCAGAGGTTGCTGGCACCACTGGTGGTACTAGAGATCCTATCATGTGGTTCTCATCAAGGCTACAGATGGACCTATGCCCTAACCTGATCTGCTGCCATGTATATTTTGCCTAAGCTCAATTTGCTGCATAAGTATAAAACTGCCCCTAAATGTGATCAACCCTATTTATAGGCAACTTCATGCACTTTTTATTGGTGACTGGCAATCCACATGCACAACCCAAGTGGTACCTATGAATTAGAAAATGGTATAAGTAGAATCCAAGCTATGCTAATGACCTCAGTTATGATCTGCTCCTGTGTAGAGAGATTTACAGGTGGTGGTCGTGTGTTTCCAGTACTGGAAAAGAATGCCTACCTCACCTGTCTTGGAAGCGGACATGGCGAATGTGCACCATTTTAGTGAGACTATTAGGTGTCATTTTATGTGTGCATTTTGGCAGGCAAGCCCCCCATTTAAATTAGGTGCTCAGAGCAGCAAGAGAAATCTCAATGGTTGAGCAGCCCAAACATGCGTCGTGGAATAAAAAGAACGAGTTCTCGGGCGATCAAGGGGGGGATCCACACAGCGGGGCATTCCAAATGGGCAGGAGGAACAAAGCCCAAGACCACATAATTTTTACAATTCCAGCAGACTCTAAAGAGCTGCTTAAACTAGAAGTAAAAAACCCACATTTAGCCATTTACCCATATTTGCTAATATAGAAATTTAGCATGGGGCTCCCAATGTCAACAAAAATACAATTCTGTGAAATACTCACCTGTAGAATTGGCATTATAAGTATACAGTACGTCCTGCTGCAGATATAATACTTACACTTGGGTTATCCTCCGCCAGATGGCGCTGTGCACTGCAGACATGCAAAAACAGGCTCCTCCCGGCCCTTCAAATACCCAGGGACCTCCCACAAATCCCCAGCATTGAAAAGCAGTGAACAAGAAGCCGGGAGAAATTAACCACCACAAAACTATAACAATGATAACAATCACCATACAGGGGATCCAGAATGATGCAAAAACCAGGGTGGGGTGGAGCAGGATGTACTGTATACTTATAATACCAATTCTACAGGTGAGTATATCACAGAATTGTATTATTCTTAGTATACAGTATCCAGATATAATACTTACACTTGGGACATCCAATAGCAGTGTCCATAAAGTAGGGTGGGATCCCCAACAAAAAAGGCAACAGCAGACAGTTTAAAGCACTGTCACCTGCAATACCTTGCGGCCAAGAGCAGCATGAGCTGAGGCTCTAACGTCAACCTTATAAAACTTTTGAAAAGGTATGAATAGAAGACCAAGTAGCAGTCTGGCAAACTTGCTCAACACTTCAGCCAGCGGGGCTCCGATCGCCGATTGGGGCTCCTCCGGCTGCAGGGGAGGGCCCGGAAGCCCAGCAGCCGCCGGGATTTCCTGTTAAAAAAAAAAAAAATATGACAGTTACTCACCCCGGGGGGGGGGGGGGCTCCGATCACCCCCCCCCCCCCGGCTCTTCTGTCTTCTGGAGGGGGGGCATAACAGCCCTCCCTCCGCCGCAGCTTCCGATGGCAGGCGCCATTCCGACGGGCGAGGGCGTCCCATCATGATTGAGGGGATTTTGGTGGAAGATTTAGGCTTAGCCCCGCCAGAAGGGCCAGGGCGTTGTCTGCCGCTCCTGGGGCAGGAGTCTGCACGAGCCCCCAGGAAGGACACCCCTGGTTCTTGTTTTACACTATGGTAGGGAGGGGTTACCGAGATGGCCGCCTACGTTGGGGTGATTTGCTCTTTTTACCAAACAGGTCCAGACGGGCCCCAAACAGGCGTTGCCCCCTAAAGGGAAGCCCAGTTAAGAGTCTTCTTAGCAGCATCGTCAGCACCCCACTGACGCAGCCGAACCAAGCGACGTATAGCCACCACAAGGGCAGAAGTCCTTGCACACATTCTAATGGTGTCATCCAGTGCTAATAAGATACATTTTACAAATACATCACAACTGGAGAGTGCATTAAACACATCCCAGGGGAGATCCTCAGGGTGATGATCAAGCATCTTTCCGATGAGGGTTCTAGCGGCCACTGCAGTAATGACCGCGGCACAGACCGGGCGCAGCGCCGTCCCTGCACAAGAAAAGGCGTGGGAGGCCAGCAGATCAATGCACCGGTCCTCAGCATCCCGAAGGGTACTATAAGCAGGGGCTGTAATAAAGGGGGGTTAGGAACCCCTACGATCGGCGCATCCACCACGGGGGGTAATGACTGACAATTGACCACCTCAGGGGGAAAAGGGAATTACCTATCCCAGCCCCCTGGGACCCCTGGAGATTTACTGGGGAATTCCCATTCCTTGAGTACAAGAGCATGGAAACGAGCCTGCTCTAGTAATTCCAAGAGTGCTGTCGCTGTATGGAAATGCTCCCCTCTCGGCTTGGAGGCCTCACCAGGGAGAGAGATAGACAGGACCTTAAAGACCTTAATCAACAAATCTCACACTGGCCCCAGTATTCAGGGCCAGAATCGCCATGACTCCTCGGCCTCTCATCAGATGAGCCTGAGTCAGAGAACAGCTCTCCATCAGAAGGGGTATAGGCACGCGGAGTAGTGAACTCCTCAGTTCCCATAGGACAAACAGAAAACAGGAGGCGTCAAGGGCCACTTCTTACCAGGGCCCATGCGCCCTGACAACCTCGCAATAATCTGATCAGCCGTAGGCAGTCTGGAAGACACAGCAGGCTGCAAATCCCCACTTGTATGCGACTCAGCAGGAGTGAGATTTAAGCATGGGTAAACGAGGTGCAGCCACTGGCAAGCCTGATTGCAGGGCCAGTGCTTGCTCGGCACATGGTGCGCAGACCCGTGCCCTGTCAGCATCAGCATGGGGTTGACCACACGCTATACACAGCCGGTCTTGTCCCAGAGGGACCCCGGTCACATAATTCTGACCCGCTAGAAAGGTGGGAGAATTTTACAAGGCCCGCTATAATTTAACCCGGGCCAGGGAAGCCACTGGATTCAACCGTCTGAAAGACATAATGGGAATAAAGGGTGTCAGAGCCATGCGCCGTAATAAAGAATCATGAAAATCGCCCGCGAGGGCACTTACAGAGCAAGGGAGGAGGAGGGCCGTTACCACGTGCGCGCGCGACTAGCATCAAAATGGCGCCAAGCGAACCTCGAAGGGCGGGCCAGAGCGGGCCGTGACGCGGAGAGCGCCAAACCAGGTCCCCCCCCCCCCAGAATAGATGATTTTGCCAATGGAGACGCCGCAGCGCCTGGGGCGACGCCGCCGCCCGGCGCACATCCAATAAAGGAAAGAGACGAGCGCTGCGGCGGCAGATACACAATAAAAAGGCAAACAGCGTGGCTCTGACACCAAGTTACAAGTCAAGGACAATACTAAGGCCATAATCGTGTAATCACAGTACACTTGAGACCGCCACACACACCCCCCCCTTCTTTCACCCCCGAGCTATGGGGGGGAATGAGGGAGGATGGCGACCCTTTGGATAGGGCCCACCGCTACACGGGGCATGGGGCAATAATGCGGGAGGGGCATCCACTAGAGGCTCACCATCAGCCTAAACCGCCTACCCTTTGGTGGGGGACTGCGGTGGAGTATGTCTACATAAGCACGCATGGTGCTGCCTTCCTTCACCCGACCAGCGCAGCCCAGGCTGGGAGGCACAACACAAAGAGGACGGGTGGGAATAGTCCAACAGGGCCGCAGGCTTTAATAGCCCTACTCACCTGCGAGAGAGTGATACTTCATGTCTTTGCAGGCGGCACTGCACAGAAATCTGGGGATTTGTGGGAAGTCCCTGGGTATTTGAAGGGCCGGGAGGAGCCCGTTTTTGCATGTCTGCAGTGCACAGCGCCATCTGGCGGAGGATAACCCAAGTGTAAGTATTATATCTGGAGCAGGACGTACTGTATTACTAAGAATACTACAGTTGCCACCTCTCTTTAAAGCTACTAACTGACTGTTGCCGTTAGACATTATTTTTCCTGTGCTGGTAATTTATAAATGATTTGCTATTTGCACACAGTCCTAGATACATGTATGAGAGCTTAGAGGCATGGCTGATCACTCTGGTAGTTTATTAACTGAAGAACAATCAGCAGACTCTGGCAAAGGTTGGGAATATTAAGTCACCAAGTTTTCCTTCAACTAAAGAGATTAAAAATAAGCATTCAGTTTAGCACACAAAATCCTAATTCCTCTAAGAGGATTTGAAGTAATGTACACCACGGGCAAACAATAAAACTGAACAGTCATTGGTAGACTGGTCCCCCAAGCCTCTACAAAGCAAAACAAAAGCCCATGCAGATGCTCATCACTGGAGTGCACACATCTATTACCCAACTATTAGGTGATCTTGGCCAGCATCATCATCTGATCAGGATCTACAGTCAGCGTAATCAAACATTACAGGGAGGAATCCTCTTCAAACCCCCAAAGCAATGTGACAAGTAAAAGTTCCTTGAACTAATTCTAATCCCAGGGACACAGGTAGACGTTCATTTTCCATAATACTTAGCATAGGAATAGATTAGTATCTCATTTACAATGCTGATCTGTTCCACCCTGATTAAAGCAAACGTACCCCCGCCTCCCATAAGAGTGTGCAGGCCTGTTCGCTGGTGACATAAATGAACAAAGGCAGCCCTGCAAGCTGCAAAAGTTCATCTTTGCTCTCAGTCAATGCCTTCCTCAATTTGATTCATTTCAATTGGGTGTCAGTCTGTCACAGTTACACATTGATTAGCAGCTACTGCCCTGCCCTCCTATCACCCTGGGCACCAAAGAAGGAAAGCCTTATCTGATTCACTCAGGGAGTTCTTTTAACATCAGCCCAGTGTGTATGGTTTGGCGCTAAACCAGGGGTCATGTGGTAGGGTCAAGTGGTAGGGGACATGGTTTTGTTCTTTCCTTCGACGACGATTGGTTGTCTGCATTGGTGGAAGGTGGCCGGAGCGGCAAATAAGGAGGTCTATTTCCTTATTCATGGCGCCAACCTGATATAAGGGACAGTGCTTAAGCGACGCTTGGAAAGGTTTAATTTTTTGTAAGGTCTGCCTAAAAAATCACTTTAAAGTAAGCTGTGGGTCCTGGTCCATCTCTATCCACACTTCAGTCACTATACGTCCATCTCTATCCACTCAAGTCATTGTACAGAAGGACAGTGTTGAATAATCTATTCTGGGTGGTGTGTTCGTAGCAGACAAAGCCCTCAGTAGGGTTATTGAACTTGAACAGGGCAAATAATATGTGTTGTGCCAAATACTTTTAAAGGGAACCCTTAGGTTTCTCTGAATGTTAAAAAGGTGAAACAGACATGAGTTTACCAACTAAACATATTGACAAAACCAGCCACAAGATTAAAACTTAACACTGGCAAACAAAAAAGCATTAGAAGGCTGAACCCTCTGCTTGGAGGATAAAATAGCGCATGTGGCTGCCAATGACAACAGATACTTATCAGCTAGCTGGGAGAGTCCGGCCTCATAACAAGTCCCTATTGTTATGGCATTTAGGCTATTACAAAGATTAGGTCTGCAATTGCACCCATGATAAATTATCTGCCCTGTCTATACTACAGAGGCAAATACAATATGAGAAACACAGAATTCCCCCCTCGGGGCGGGAATGGGTCTGAGTGCACTGATTGGATGAGAGGCCACGCATGCGCCATAGAACTGGGGAATGGCGAGTTGGATTGGACGACCTGGGGGGTTTCACCCAGCAGGGCATCCCCAATCGGAGTGCCCCAGGGGCAAGGACCAAGACCCAGGACAGAGAAAATCCTGGTTTTTGGTCCACTTCAACAGTATATTATATATTATACTCCTAGTGCCACATCTATGGACTATATGGATGGGCTGTTTTTATAATTTGAACTCTGTTATGGCTATTCTTATATGTTTAATAACATTTTTCATATTAATTGATATTTTTGTTGCCAAAATATTGTGTGTGGCGCGAGCCCCTGGCTGCTTCCACCTGTCGGCCATTTAGAAATGCCTGATGCGGGTTTGCACTCTTAGTTAAAGTGGGGATGTGCTGTGGGACTGCCAGCAAGGTGCATATAAGGGACATCCAAAATCTGTATGACCCACTAAGACAGAGACCACCAGCCCTAGAGTCTTATAGAAAAAAATATTATACATTCCAGGCTGGAGTTCATTCTTCTGTTCTCTAAAGCAGCTGTACAAGCAAGCTAGTAAATAAAGCCCGCTATATAGCCACAAATTGGTCCGAGCAAGAAAATGAAAGGGGATTAGCCCATTAAAGCTTTAGTTAAAGTGGACCAAAACCCAACTTGTCAAATCATTTTGACCAAAGCCCCAGCTGATACTCCCTTCTTATGGGGTAGAATTAGAAATTGATATTTTCGTTTACGAAATCACCCTGGAACACAGTTTTTTGTCTCTCCTTCTCTGTAGGATTGCAGGTAATTAGTCATTGCATAAGTGTGGCAATGATGTTAGTGCACCACACAGCAGTGGCAATGAATGGAGGAGGCTGAGCTTAACAGCTAAAACAGGCGCCATTATCTGGGATTAGAATGGAGCAAGAGCAGTAAAAATAGGCAAACGTTACTATTCATGGGGAAAGCAATTCAGGGGATGCTAGTTAAAAATGTAGGTTTTGGTCCGCTTTAAGCTTAGGCTGTTTTAGGCCAGTGACCAAACATACTTTCATGCAATCAAAGCCATTTGCTGTGCCTACTGAAGGCTCGGCAAGCGGTTACGTTTACAGTAATCATGATCTCGAGTGGAAATCTATCCGAATGGCTCGGGGCAGGTGAGTGCGCACAGTCTAAAAATGCATCAATACTACTCTCCCTTGGGGCTGACATTTACATAATGGCCAACACTGGGTATGGACTCTAGACAAGCTCAGCAGGTTTGCTTGTTAGAAGCGTTATAAAATAAAACCTTTGTTTGTAGATTTAATATCCCAAAATGCTGAGCAATCTGTAAATGTCAGCCTAAAGTTTCCTAGTCTACATTGGGGGGGGGGGGGGGGGGGGGGCGCTGGAAGGCACCTTCCTTCAGAAGTATAGTAGCTTTGATTTGTTGAAGCCACTGTCCACCACTACATTTTTGGGTCATCAGCACTTGGCGGAGCTGCCCGCTTCCTTTTTGGGCAAAGCCACATTTTACACCAAATGGCAAATACTAAAACATTGTGGCGAGGTAAACTTTAACCCATTTGAAGCCCTCTACAATTAAAAATAAACTATAAGTGTTTTACTCTTCCAGTTAATGCTCAGGAATATAGGTTATATTGGCATAGTTTTTTGGTTTCCGAGAAAAAATAATAAAATAAAGGCTAATGAGGCAGAAACCGTATTCATGCCTCCCCCTTAGGAGTGAGCCGAGACTGGATGCTCACATTAAGTTTAGCAGTTTTTTCACATTTACCCACAACTACACTATAATTGGTTACAAAAAAGCCACAATGGCACAGAAATGCATTGTTGTCGCCCACAGAATGAACTTCCCAAACTTGTTTTGCAGCCCAGTGAAAGAAAACATACCACATTACTTCGTCAAGACAGACACAAAAGAACAGGTATTAGCTGGAGAGGAATTACCTTTACTTCAACAGACTGCATGGCGAGGTCACACGGGGCTTTGAGGGCTTTCGGTCTTGTAGCGTACCAGTATGTTGTGAGAGCAGCGAACGCGCCAAAGCCCATCAAAGTGTTGGTGGGGAGAGTGCGAACATACTGACGAACATCTCCCAACTCCGGGATCCTTAGACTTCGGAATATTTCGTGAGCCTGCATTGTTACTGGTGCTTTAGACCTGTGGGTGGAGCAGAAAGGGAGTGGAGAGGGATTTAGTAAGATGCAAATGACACAATCATTCAAGCATGTAAATTCATCTAATGTGCACAAAACATTCTTGCTACATTCTGCAGTTGTGTAAAAGCAAAAGCAGACATCGATGCCGCATGCCAGAGGTTAACACACTGTAGTTTATTTTGGCAAACAAAGGAATCCTATGCAGGTCAATATGAACTGACCTGAACAATGGAATCACCAATACATGGTCAATGCTTTTTATTTCCAAATAACTTCCCCATTACCCCAGTAAGTTTGAAAAAATACAATTCTGTGAAATACTCACCTGTAGAATTGATATTATTTGTATACAGTACGTCCTGCTCGAGATATAGTACTTACACTTGGGTTATCCTCCGCCAGATGGCGCTGCACTGCAGACATGCAAAACAGGCTCCTCCCGGCCCCTCAAATACCCGGGGACCTCCCACAAATCCCCAGCTGAAAAGCAGTGAATAAGAAGCCGGGAGAATTAACCACCGAAACTGGTAACTATAACAATGGTAACATCACCATACAGGGGATCCAGAATAATGCAAAAACCAGGGTGGGGTGGAGCAGGACGTACTGTATACAAATAATATCAAATCTACAGGTGAGTATTTCACAGAATTGTATTATTCTTAGTATACAGTACGTCCTGCTCCAGATATAGTACTTACACTTGGGACATCCAATAGCAGTGTCCATAAGGTAGGGTGGGATCCCCAACAAAAAAGACGACAGTTTAAAACCACTGGCACCTGTATAACCAAGCGGCCAAGACAGCATGAGCTGAGGCCCCAACATCAACCTTGCGAAACTTTGAAAAGGGTATGAACAGAAGGCCAAGTAGCAGCCTAACAAACCGGTTCAACCGAAGCCTGGTGCTGCAAAGCCCAAGAGGCACCAAAAGCACGAGTAAAATAAGAAGTAAAGCGAAAAGGAAGATTCTTCCCCTTGGAAGAATAGGCCTGAGTAACAGACTGACGAATCCAATCGCTAACAGACTTGGCAGAAGCCAAAAACCCTTTCCTAGGACCAGAAGGGACCATCCCATCCAAGTAATGACCAGGGCCAAAGCCGCCTAACTCCCAAAAGCAGACGAGATCGGGCACATTCAGGATGGAGTGGTCGTAGGCCCAAAGGAACATCAGTTCTCCTAAAGGACACAGTGACTACCAAGGAGAAAAATTTCCAACACCTGTTCAAGGAATGCAGAACCCTTTCCTCAGGGTTGCTAGGAATAAGGCAGGAAGGAAGAACAATATCTTGAAACAATGAACATAAGACACCACCTTAGGCAGAAAGTTCGGCTTCAGGCGGAACACCACCCATCCTGGTGTATCTCAAAGAATGGGGGCTAGATAGACAGAGCCGCCCGCCAGACAAATGACTGACCGAAGTAACAGCCACCAGAAGGACAGCCTTGAGAGTAAGAGCAGCCGCACAGCATCCTGAATAGGACCAAGGGAAAAAACCCCGCAAGACAGAATCAAATACAATCCCCAACGGGGACCATAGGATTACATGGGGGATGCACATGAATACCCCCAGAAGGAAGTCTTGACCAAGGAAAAAACTGAACAAAAGACTTCTAAAGTAAGGCGGCCAGGGCAGAACCTGACCCTTCAGAGTACTGAGTTGGAAAACCAACTCCCACTCATGCTGTAATAAACTCTAGAACCCTGGGAACCGAGAACGCCCAACAGGGAAGAGACCTAGACTCACACCAATCAATATGGGTATGCCATACCCTATAACAGATGGAAGAAGAAGAAGAAGCTTGCTCCTAGACTTCCCATAGTCTCAATCACCAAGACAGATAAACCTGTCTCCACCAAGATGAATGTTTCAGCAGTCAGGCCGTCTAGGCCAGAGTCTGTAGATTGGGTGACGTAAAGGGGCCCCGAGTGAGCAGAGCTGGCACTCCTGGCAGAACGTACAGAACTACTGCCCTCGGTACCACGTCTGCAAACCACACTCTACTAGGGCACCCGGGGGCCACCAGAATCACTGGTCCCCCTTCCAGAGCAATCTTGCGCAGAACCCTGCCTAGCAGGGGAATGGAGAAGAGACATCCAGAACAGAACGTCCAGCCATGACGTTGCTAAGGCATCCGGACCAAGGCCAGAGGATCCTGGGACAGGGATACAAGGGCCGAGCGCTTGTGATAGCGATGGGACACAAACAGATCCACAACTGGTTGAACCCCATAGTGACACAGGGATTAGCACATCCTGTCACAGAGGGACCCCCACCGGAGCGAATATCACCGATATGCAGGGAACATCGTCTCCACCCAGATTAGGATCATAGACACTTCCTGGAGGGTCCTCCTGCTCCAGGCCCCTCCCAAATGATTAATGTAGGACACTGTGGTCAGACAGACCGAGCGCCCCCAAACAGGCAGGCCCAGAAGAGGAGTAGTCAAGCAAGATAGAACCAACTGAAAAAGCTCACTGTTTCAAACATTGATAGGTGTATGGACCTCCCCCAGAACCGCAGGGAGTTTCGGAAGAAAATCCCCCTTTCAACCTGATAAATTGGCATCCATGGTGACCGTTTCCAGGAAGGGGCAAGAAGGAACTGCCCCCAGACAGGTTCCTTGAGTTCATCCACTCCAAGAGGGACCTCCTTAAAGGGTAGGAAGGCACACAGACCCTGCTCCAGGGAGGCTGGATCCCTGTCCTGTATTAACAATAGAAGTAGCAGAAGGGCCCAGGGGGAACTGAGCATGAGGGACCTCTTCTGAGCAAGCCACCAACAGGCCCACCAGCTGCATCCCTGCCTGGAGAAGGGGGACAGCAATGAGGGACTGAGCCCATGCAACCAGATTGCCCACTTTATTGCTGAGAAAGGAAGATTCTCGTGTGAACCTAATCCAGATTCATTCCTAGGAATGGAGTTACCAATTAAGGGGACAATGAGGACTAGGGGTGATTGATCACCCCTCCAAATGACTCCCAATGGACACCACCAGCCGGGTATCCAACTTAGCCTGACGTAGAGACTGGGAAGTGAAAAAGGACGTCCAGGTAGGTCATCGCGCGGACGCCCCTTAGTCTCATCAGAGACATCACCCCCATCAGCACCTGGGTGAGCACTCTGGGAGCGGAAGAGGCGCCAGATAAGGCCACAAATTAGCAGTGTTGGACTTCCAACACGAACCTGGAGAGCCTCGGTGTCCTGAAGGCACAGGGATGAGAACATAAGCATCTTAGAGCTCCACAGACGGCAAGAAGCCCCCTTGGTGCAAGGCGCTGATGGCCCATCTCAGAGTTTCCATGCAGAAACTGCCTGAGAATTGCTGAGAACCTGTGAATCCAGAATGGGCCAGACTGACCCATCCTTTTGGGGGACTGTGGAAAGGTTGGTGCAGCGGCCCCTGCCTCTGCCTGTTAAGGGCAATCTGCAAGTGACCCCTCAGACCCCACAGGCTTTGCATGGCCTGCGCCAGTACCTGAACAGAGGCAGGGACCAGGAGTACCCGGGACCTGATAATCTGATAATCTTGGGGGAGGCCGCGCAGCAAACTCTATCTTGCATCCGTAGGACACTACCTCCTGAATCGGCCGCCTGCGTTGCGGTGACTTACCCTTCTTACCAAACAGGTCTAGACGGGCCCCAAACAGGCGTAGCCCTCTAAAGGGAAGCTAAAGGGTAACAGTTTTTTTAGAAGCATCTTCAGCACCCCACTGTCGCAGCCAGACCAAGCGACGTATAGCTACCACAAGGGCAGAAGTTCTTGCACACATTTTAATGGTGTCATCCAACGCTAATAGGATAAATTTTACAAACATATCACAACTGGAGAGTGCATTAAACACATCCCAGGGGAGATCATCGGGGGGGCGAGCAAGCATCTTGCTAATTAGGGTTCTAGCGGCCACGGCAGTAATAGCCGCGGCACAGACCAGGAGCAGCGCCGCCCCTGCACAAGAAAAGGCGTGGGAGGCCAGCAGATCAATGCGCCGGTCCTCAGCATCCCGAAGGGTAGTATAAGCAGGGGCTGCAATAAAGGGGGGGTTAGGAAACCCTATGATCGGGGCATCCACCACGTGGGGGGGATGACCAACAATTAACCACCTCAGGGGGGAAAGGGTACTTCCTTTCCCAGTCCCCTGGGACCCCTGGCAGTTTACTGGGGCACTCCCATTCCTTGAGCACAAGAGTCTGGAAATGTGCCTGCTCCAGGAATTCCAAACGTGCTGTAGCTGTATGGAAACGCTCCCCTCTCTGCCTGGGAGCCTCACCAGGGAGAGAGATAGCCAGAACCTCAAAGACCTTAATCAACAGATCATCAGTATCACTCTGGGCCCAGTATTCATGGCCAGAATCGTCATGACTCCCCGGCCCATCAGATGAGCCTGAGTCAGAGAAGAGCTCTCCTTCCTCAAAAGGGGTATAACACTGAGTAGTAAACTCCTCAGTTCCCATAGGGAAAAACAGTAACATGGAGGCGTCAAGTGCTGCTTCTTACCAGGGCCCTTGCGCTCTGACCACCTCGCAATAATCTGTTCAGCCGTAGGCAGTCTAGAAGACACAACAGGATGCAAATCCCCACTTGTATACGACTCAGCAGGAGTGAGATTTAAGCATGGGCAGATAGGTGAACTGAAACGAGGTGCAGCCACTGGCAGGCCTGATTGCAGAGCCAGTGCTTGCTCAGCACAGGGTACGCAGACCCGTGCCCTGTCAGCATCAGCATGGGGTTGTCCACATGCTATACACAGCTGGTCTTGTCCCAGGGGGACCCCGGTCACATAATTCTAAGATGCCTCCATATGGTGATTATTTAGGCTCAATATGCCAGCAGGGATTGACGCTATAAGCAACCCTGGATGCCCCAAAGACCCGCTAGGGATTTTAGTGGGAGGATTTTACAAGGCCCCTATCAAATACACCGGGCCGGGAGAAGCCAATGGTGTTCACCAGTCTGAAAGACACAATGAGAAAAGAATGGCGTCAGAACCGAAACACTACAATGAGTATAAGCCGCCCGAGAGGGAACTTACGGACCACGGTAAGCAGGAAACGTCCCACGCGTCGCGCGCAGACAAAATGGCGCCATGTACCTCGAAAGGCGGGCCAGAGCGAGCCATGACACGGAACGCGTCAGACCAAGTCCAACATCACCAATGAGGACACAAAAGTGTCTGAGGTAACGCCGCCATGGAACATCCACGAAGGAAAAAACGCGCGCAGTGGCAGTTATACGAGTAAAACACAAAAAGGCGTGGCGGCTGACACTAATATATATATAAATAATATAATATAATATATATTATTATATAATATTATATATATTATATATTATATTATATTATTTATATATATATATTATATATTATATTATATTATTTATATATATATATTATATATTATATTATATTATTTATATATATATATTATATATTATATTATATTATTTATATAATATATATATATATTATATTATATAATATTATATTATATTATATTATATAATATTATATTATATAATATTATATTATATAATATTATATTATATAATATTATATAATATTATATTATATAATATTATATTATATAATATATTATATATTATATTATATTATATAATATTATATAATATAATATAATATTATATTATATAATATTATATTATATAATATTATATTATATAATATTATATTATATAATATTATATTATATAATATTATATTATATAATATTATATTATATAATATTATATTATATTATATAATATTATATTATATAATATTATATTATATAATATTATATTATATAATATTATATTATATAATATTATATTATATAATATTATATTATATAATATTATATTATATAATATTATATTATATAATATTATATTATATAATATTATATTATATAATATTATATTATATAATATTATATTATATAATATTATATTATATTATATTATATAATATAATATAATATAATATATATATTATATATATATATATATTATATATTATATATAATATATATAAATTATATATATATCCAAAGCGCCATATACGTGCAATCATACACAGACACTACAGGCACACCCCCCCCCCCTTTCTTTCCCCCCGAGGAGGAGTTTTTCTATGTGCCTTGCTGTATGTATTTCCCGGGATTGTGGTTCCTACACGGGCTGCTCAGTCAGCTGTGCTTCTTTTGTTAGATTTCAAAAAGAGGCTGTAAGATCCGCGCCGTGGGACCGGGAAGAGGTAAGCTGGGCTCGGCATCCTGGGGGGTTTCACACAGCAGGGTGCACCCAGGAAAAGGACCAAAACCCAGGATAGTCAAAGCTATTGACTACCCTGGGTTTTGGTCCACTTAAATTGTAATTAAATGGAGCACAAGTGTTAAAATATGAAATGTAGTGCTATGCCACACATATACCAGCAGATTAAAGTGGATCAATCACCAGGATTTTGACTATCCTTGTCATTAGTCGCTGTCCTGGGGGCATCCCACTGTAGGATGCCCTCCCCCTGTGTAAAGCCCCCCCCCCCCCCCCAGACTGCACACTTTCACTTAGGTTTCCAGCATGTACACGGCGCATGAGCTCGTCCAATCAGCGCTTTATGTGGCGCATACTGATGCACGGCATAAAGCGGATTTGAACTTTATGCGGGCAGCCGCATATCTGACTCCTCTGTGGAGTGCGTGCTCCCGGCCTATCTGAATTTGCGGAGCATGGGGAGTGTGCACAACTACATGAAAGCTAGAGATGCGGCGGTAATCAGGTAAGATTAACAGCGCCCAGGGCCAGGCTAGCGGCCTCTCAGAATGCTTTGCAAAATAGACATGAAAGCGCTAAGACAAGGCTTCCTATCCCCTCACCTCCTGTACATCCAGAACGGAGATGCCATTATGGGTCCACAGTGGCCACAGCTGTCCATCATGGCTGGTGACCAGCTGGGGCTGGTTGAGTTATCTCAGCCGTTTTTAGACAGTTCAAAAACAGGTTGCCCAGGGGCCATTTAAGAGATTTTGTCAAAAAGTTAAATGAGTTAATGTTTTAAATATTGAGAAACATCCATTGCAAAATACTGATAAACACCTCAATTAGAAACATAGAAGGTTGACGGCAGAAGGAGACCATACAGTCCATCTAGTCTGCCCTTATGTGTATACTGTATGTACTCTTTATCTTAGGATAGATGTGTGCTTATCCCAGGCATGTTTAAATTCAGTGACTGTTGATTTTTCAACTACCTCTGCTGGAAGTTTGTTCCAAGCATCTACTACTCTTTCTGTAAAATAATATTTTCTAACATTGCTCCTGATCTTCCCCCCCCCCCCCCCCCAACTAGCTTCAGGTTGTGCCCCCTTGTTCTATCATTAAGCTTCTTCAAAACACTTCCCTCCTGAACCTTATTCAATCCTTTCACATATTTAAAGGTCTCAATCATGTCCCCCCTCTCCCTTCTTTCCTCCAGACTGTACAAATGAAGTTCTTTAAGTCTCTCCTGATAAGTTTTAAGTTTAAGTCCTTCCACCATTTTCGTTGCCCGCCTTTGGACACGTTCTATTTGAATAATGTCTTTTTGCAGGTAAGGTCTCCAGAACGGCACACAGTATTCTAGCTGTGGCCTTACCAGGGCTCTATACAGCGGCATCACAACCTCCCTCTTCCTACTGGTGATGCCTCGAGCTATGCAGCCGAGCATCCTGCTTGCTTTTCCCACTGCCTGGCTACACTGTCCACTCATCTTGCAGCTATCAGTAATCAGTACCCCTAAATCTCTCTCCTCCGAGGTCCTGGATAACACAGTACTGCACATACGGTACTCAGAGCAGGAATTCCTTCTACCCAAGTGCATGATTTTACATTTACAGACATTAAACTGTAGTTTCCACAGCTTTGACCATCTATCCAGTAAAGCTAAATCATTTTCCATGTTGCAGACACCTCCAGGAATATCCACCCTATTACTAACCTTTGTATCATCAGCAAACAGACAAACTTTTCCTACCAAGCCTTCTCCTATGTCACTTACAAATATATTAAAAAGAATGGGGCCCAGGACAGAGCCTTGCGGCACACCACTTGTAACTCGCCTTGGTTCAGATTGCACACCATTTACAACAACGCTCTGATACCGATCCCTCAGCAATTATGGCAGTTCGTTTCCCTTTAGGCCACCCATCCACAGGACATACAGCTGTAGAAAAGAAAATCATTTTTGTTGGGTTTTGGTGTTCTGCCTTATTGTTTTCCTCTTCAGGAATGTAAAAGAATAATTTGTGCAAGGACTGTCTCCCCCCACCCCCACCTGTGATTTACTTAGCACACAGTTTCCAAATTGTTCATATTCCTGTTTTGCTACAGTGGGAGTGGTTTTCAAGACCTTGAGGAAAAACTACTGAATACAAGTCCCAGAATTCTTCCAATCTAACAGGTGAGCTAATCACCAGCTTTGGCAAAATCTAAGCAGCAGTCATTACCTACCCAGGTGAGAACACTGCAAGTAAGCCTACTTTAAATACCTTTAGCTACTGGAATACAAGATGTGATCTCTCCTATCTGAAGGTGAATTTCAGCAGAAAGGGTTAAACCTGTCTCTGCCTTAGCCATCAGATGATTAGCAAGCCAGGGCGATTTGTACATCCGTACATCAAATGCATCAGTTCATTCCACCAGTGCATTGATAAGGTAAACACATTGTGGGAAAGCGTCTAACACAGATGCAAGCAAATAGAAACGAAAAAAAATACAATTCTGTGATTACTCACCTGTAGAATTGGTATTATATGTATATAGCACGTCCTGTTCCAGAAGATATTCCTTACACTTGGGATATACTCCAGTAGATGGCGCTGGACTGCAGAGACAGAAAAGTGGCTCCTCCCGGCCCCATAAATACCCGGGACCTCCCACAAAATCCCCAGTATTGAAAAGCAGTTAGCAAGAGACCGGGAGAACTATAACCATTATATGAAAATTTGAACATAAGAACAATCACCATAAAGGAGGTAACTAAAGATAATGATAACAAGGGTGGGATGGAACAGGACGTGCTGTATACATAGAATAATACAATTCTGTGATTTCTCACCTGTAGAATTGGTATTATAAGTATACAGCACGTCCTGTTCCAGAAGATATTCCTTACACTTGGGACATCTAATAGCAGTGTCCGTAAGGTAGGGTGGGATACCCAAAAGTAACAGCAGACAGTTAAAACCACTGCCACCTGCAGAACCTTGCGCCCAAAAGCAGCATCAGCTGAGGCCCTAACATCAACCTTGTAAAACTTTGAAAAGGTATGAACAGAAGACCAAGTAGAGGCCTTGCAAACTTGTTCAACAGAAGCTTGGTGCTGAAAAGCCCAAGAGGCACCAATAGCACGAGTAGAATGAGCAGTAAGGTGGAAGGGAGGCTCCTTCCCCTTAGCAGAGTAGGCCTGTATCACAGCCTGACGTATCCACTTGCTGATAGTGGACTTAGCCGGAGCCAGGCCTTTCTTAGGTCCAGACGGAAGCACAAAAAGAGCATCAGTCTTCCTGAAGGATTCAGTAGCCACCGAATAGAACTTCAGAGTTCTGACTACGTCCAGAGAATGCAAAACCCTCTCCTTAGGGTTACTAGGATTAGGACACAGAGAAGGCAAAACAATGTCCTGATTGAGATGAAAGGCAGAAACAACCTTAGGTAGAAAATCTGGCTTAAAACGAAACACCACCTTGTCCTGGTGTCTCTCAAAATAAGGAGGCTTGATGGAAAGTGCCACCAACTCAGAAACACGCCTAACAGAAGTGATATCCACCAAAAAGACCACCTTAAGCGTAAGAATGTACAAAGGGGCCCCTTGCAAGTGCTCAAAGGGAGACCCCTGCAGGGCAGACAAGACCAAGTTCAAATCCCAGACTGGTAACATAGGCTTACGTGGGGGACGCATGCGAGTACCCCCCCTGGAAAAAGGTCTTGACCAGGGGATGCCGAGCAAAAGGATCTTTGGAAGAAAATAGCCAAAGTAGACACATGGCCTTTCAGAGTACTGAGCTGAAGACCCAGATCCAAACCATGTTGGAGAAATTCCAGAATCCTAGGAATAGAAAACACACAACAGGGAAGCAAGTGGGACCCACACCAGTCAATGTAAGTATGCCAGACCCTGTAATAGATGGAAGAAGAGGACCTCTTCCTAGCCCTGATCATGGTATTCACCACCGAGGCAGGCAGCCCTTTTTCCATCAAGACGAAGGTTTCAACAGCCAGGCCGTCAAAGCCAGCATTTGTAAATTGGGGTGGCGTAGGTGTCCCTGAGTGAGCAGATCTGGAACCTGTGGTAGAGCGTACTGATCTACTGCCAACTGCACAATGTCTGCGAACCACACTCTTCCTGGCCAACAGGGGGCCACCAGGATGGTTGGCACCCCTTCCTGAACTATCTTGCGCAGCACCCTGCCCAGCAGTGACAACGGGGGAAACACATACAGGAGCTGGAACCTCATCCAGGACATTGCCAGGGCATCCATGGCCAAGGCCAGAGTATCCTGAGACAGAGAGACAAAGACTGGAAGCTTGTGATTGTGACGGGACGCAAATAGATCCACGTCGGGCTGACCCCAGCGGTGGCACAGGGAGCGAAACACCACTCTCACAGACGAGAGGTCCCCCTGCTCAGAGAGTCTCCAGATTCTCCACCCCCGGGATGTACACAGCTGAGATGCAGGGAACATTTCCCTCCGCCCAGGACAGTATCAGGGACACTTCCTTGAGGGCCCTCTTGCTCCGGGTCCCTCCCTGATGATTGATGTAGGCAACCGCCGTCTGGTTGTCCGAACGGACCTGAACAGCCCGACCTCTCAGGTGAGGGGTTGAGTGGGCGAGAACCAACCCGATTGCCCTCAATTCCAGAATGTTGATAGGGGCATGGTCCCACCAACCTGTCAGACTGGCATCCGTGGTGACAGTGTCCCAGCAGGGGGGCCAGAAAGGACCTGCCCCCCAGCAGGTTCTCTGAGACCAACCACCACACTAGAGACCGCCTGACCTGAGGGGACAAGACAAACACCTGATCCAGGGACACAGGGTCCCAATCCCATACTGACAACAGGTGAAGCTGAAGAGGCCTCATGTGGAACTGAGCATATGACCGCCTCGAAGCAGGACGCCATCAGGCCCACCAGCTGCATTCCCTGCCTGATGGATGGATGGGGACAAGACAGCAGGAGCTGAACTTTCTCTTGAAGGACCTCCACCTTCTGTTGAGGAAGAAAGATCTTGACCTGAGCTGAATCCAGAATCATGCCCAGAAAAGACTTCACCATGGAAGGAGACCGGGAAGTTTTGGGGTGATTGATCACCTAGCCGAATGACTCCAGTGTGGACACCACCCTCTGAGTGTCCAGCTCTGCCTGATGGAAGGACTGAGAATCAATAAGCATGTCGTCCAGGTAGGGAAGAATGCGAATGCCCCGAGATCTCAGCAGGGCCATCACTCCTGCCAGAACCTTGGTGAATACCCTGGGGGCCGAGATGAGGCCAAAGGGCAAGGCCACAAATTGGTAGTGCTGATCCTCTAGAGCAAACCTAAGAAACCTCTGATGACCTGGAAATATAGGGACGTGAAGGTAAGCATCCTTGATGTCTACAGAGGTCATGAAGTCCCCTGGGCGTAGGAAAGGCACAGCTGAGCGCAGAGTCTCCATGCGAAAGTGTCTGAATCTGACAGACAATCTTGTTGAGAAGCTTTAAATCCAGGATAGGTCTGATGGACCCATCCTTTTTGGGCAAAATGAAAAGATTGGAATAATAGCCTTTGCCCCTTTCCTTCAAGGGCACCCAGAAGATGACACCTAGGTCTAGAAGGCCTTGGACAGCCAGGGAGAGACACTGAGCTGACAAGGGGTTTTGAGCAACACGAGATCTGATGAATCTTGGGGGCGGCCAGGCTGCAAACTCTATCTTGTAACCAGAGGAAACTACCTCCTGAATACACCGGTCTGAGACATGACGCCTCCAGACGTGAGCCAAGAGCCAAAGCTGTCCCCCCACCTGGATGGGTGAGGGTGCCCCTTCATGCCTGAGGGGGCTTGGGGGAGGACTTAGTCTTGGGACCCCAGGGGGGGCCAGGACGGCCAAGTCCTCGGCCCCTGCCCCTAAAATCTCCATGGGCTCCAGCAAAGGAAGCTCCCCGTCTGGAGCCCCTAAAGGAAGGAGAAAAGGCACCTGAACCCCGAAAGGACTGGGGCTGCCTTCTACGCTGAGGTAATTTGCCACCTTTAGCAAAGAAGTCCAAACGTTTCCCAAAGAGGCGCAGCCCCTTGAAGGGAAAACCAGTGAGGGCCTTTTTGGCAGCAATGTCAGCTGCCCACTGGCGCAGCCAGACTGAGCGGCGTATCGCCACCAACAAGGCAGAAGCCCTGCCACACATTCTAGTAGTATCATCCAGGGCAGAGAGAACATATGCAACAAATTCCTCAACGCAGAAGAGCTCTATACTCTTCACTACCAGCATCATCAGGGGCCCCATCTAAGAGACCCCTGAGCAGGCTTTTAATAGCAACAGCCATGATAGCAGAGCACAGACCGGACGGAGCGCGGTCCCAACACAGGCAAAGGCATGTCAAGCCAGCTGATCCATGCGCCTGTCTTCCCCATCCCTCAATGTAGTAGTGTCAGGGGAATGCATGACAGATGTGTTAGACAACCCCATAACTAGTGCATCCACCTCTGGAGGACATGACCAACGTTTAACCATTTCAGCAGGAAGGGATACCTCTTATCCCAACTCTTTGGTACCCCGGGAAGCCAGCTAGGACGTTGCCACTCCTTGAGAATCAGATTATTAAAGCGAGTTTGTTCAGGAAACTACAAACGTGGCTTAACAGTATCAAACAGCTCCCCCTGCTGCCGCGGGGCCACGGCAGGAGGAGACATACAGAGTACTTCAAAAATGTGAGCTAAAAGCCTGTCAGTATCTCTGAAGCCCATGGGTCAGATCCAGACTCAGCATAACCCCTAGGCTGATCCTCAGATGATTCTGAATCAGAGAATAATTCCCCTTCTTCCAGGGGGGTATAACCAGTAACATCAAAAAACTCCTCAGCTTTCCATAGGAAAAAAAGAGTAACACCGGGTGCCAGATGCTGCCGCTTAGCAGGAGCCTTACGCGGACCAGAACCAGCAATATGCCTTTCAATGCTGGCTACCCGGGTAGCCAAATCAGGTTGAGACTCCCCACTGGTATTCACCTCACTGGAGTCAGGTGTAAGCGTGGGGGGGTAGGCGAAGCCAGAGGGGGCGCAGCACTAGGCCCAGCCGCAGGTAAACCAGACTGCCAGGCCAGAACCTGCTGGGCGCAGGGTACACACACCCCTGACATCATCACTTATAGGGCATACCCCCACACACACCACACACAGCCGGGCTTGCTCCGAAGGAACCCCCGAGCACATTATCCTGAGAAGCCTCCATATGGTGATTATCACAGGACAACAGGCCAATAGGGATTGACACTACTAAAAGCAACCCGGGATGCCCCAATAACCCGCTAGGGAAGTGGAGCAATGGTATGTAATAGCCCTCCAATAAGAGTTAACACTAAATAGAGGGGATAGGACCGGGAGAAACCACAAAGTTTGACCCGCCTGCAAGACATAAGCAAAAGATCCCATAAGCAATATGCAATACATATATATATATATACACATAAATAAATCAGCCCGCAGGGGCACTTACGGACCGCGATAGTGAGACGCCAGGCACACGCAGCAGAGAATTAAAATGGCGCCCGCATATACCTCGAGGGGCGGGCCGCGGAGACAGTGATGCAAAATGTGTCATCCGCAAGGCCCGCCCCCCCGAAGAGCGCGAAAACGCGCCCACCTGACAAGACTAGCCAATGATGGCGCAGCAGCGCCTGAGGCGATGCCGCCGACTGCAGTACAAACGTGCGGCGGCGCCAAAAGAAACCAGTGCAATCAATTCAACAGGTATCAAACAGAACACACAATATTTATGCAAAGACATGCAACCCCCCTCCCCCCCCCCCCCCCCCGAGAACTACAAGGAGAGCGAGGGGGAAGCAACAGCCAGCCTAAAGGGAGCCAACTGTGGGGACAAGGGGCGAGGGGCATAAAGTGCGAGAGGGGCATCCCATAAGGTTCACCATGGGCCTATAGCGCCTACCCTTTGGTGGGGGACTACGGTTGGAGCAGCGCTCCTTAGCACCTGACAGTGGTGCTGCCTACCTTCACCCGAACCAGAGCAGCCTGAGCTGGGAGGCAGTAGAGGGAAGCGGGTAGGAATAGTCCTACAGGGCCGCAGGCTAATAGCCCCCGCTCACCTGCGAGTAGAGAGAGCCATCTTCTAGTCATCGCAGCCAGGACTGCAAAGAAGAACTGGGGATTTAGTGGGAGGTCCCAGGTATTTATGGGGCCAGGAAGGAGCCACTTTTCTGTCTTTGCAGTCCAGCGCCATCTACTGGAGTATATCCCAAGTGTAAGGGATATCTTCTGGAACAGGGCGTGCTGTATACTTAGAATATAACAGATAAGCTTAGCACTTTACAAAATGCCTTTGAAAGTGAAATTACCCTTTAAGCTCAAATTCAAGAAGAATGTGTCCCATTAGAGCACAGTTTCTCAACCTACGGAGAACAACGTTCAGGTGTGCACTGACTAGGGAGGTATATCTAGTATATTTTCACAGTAAATCAATCTTTCTTGCCGTAAAAAGTGCTATGAGGCCCAGGGCAATCATTTCCCGCACTATAAAGACGCACTTATTTTTCTCCAAAACCTGAGGAAAAATGATTATGTCTTATAGGGTGAATGTGGCAGCCCCCTGCAACCGCCACTGAGCCAGTTAGTTGGAAAAAAAACACACACAACACACTTCATACCTATGCCACTATCCGGAAGCCACCATTGCGCATCGATGCATCAATGACTGATGCGCTGCTCTGTGCACCGTCATTGATGAATCGGATGCTTCCGATCATGCCACAGGTATCACGGCATGTTATATGGTGGGTTTGGGGCTGCACGCTGCCTTTTATATGAGGAGGGGGATTCTGAATGCTGTTTTTGAGGATGGGGGAGAACAACGTTCAGGTGTGCACCGACTAGGGAGGTATATCTAGTATATTTTCACAGTAAATCAATCTTTCTTGCCGTAAAAAGTGCTATGAGGCCCAGGGCAATCATGCCACACTACCCATGATTTGGGGGTGGGGGATAATTTTAGAACACTTTGTTTCTGAATATTTTTTTCTCTTTTTACTCCAAATCCTAGATGCATCTTATAGGGCACCGTTTCTCAACCCGCGATACTGACCCCAGGGGGTACACGCCACACCTCGAATTGCTACGCAGTAATTTTCAA